>CM056577.1:21537218-22137218 GCA_029721435.1 Gymnothorax reevesii | reverse complement strand
TGTATACAGATACTATTTGAAATATAAATAAATGAGTTGTAATTGGTGCGTATCTTCTTATATTTCTAATTACCGGTATGACAAAACAAATGACTGCGACGTGATGGTGACATCTCGTGAATGTCATATTTTCATATTGCTTCAAATCGACAGCATACTTCAAATCCCACTCTCAATGTCCATCAATCAGATATATAGCCAGATCCTTCACTTTAATTCTCTTTTGCTGCGAGTACTTAGAATGCAATTTATTCTGGAGCTAGAATTTATTTGAGAAAAGCACTAAAAACACTAGGAGCTGAAATGGCAATCCTCTAATCTGGCATGATTTGTGGGGCTTCACGTGAGAATTGTAAATACTCTTGTAGATTTGGATAATGGGTAGGGAACTGGTGCTTACTGAGGACTGACAGGCAAATAAAAGGCAACAGTCTTATGGGCTTAGTCTATAACTGCCTTGGGAGGTTTCAGTGTTGTGTTGGAAACATTGACGAATTCTGCATGACTGAGGGAAACTCGTATATCTTTTAGTGGATCCATGTAAAACATGCATATTTGCTGTACATTCGAATTCATAAAGATGCGCTGAATGTGCTTTAATAATGAATATGACAGTCTGTCATGGCTGGGGCGAGAATTTAAACAGCCAAGAGGATATAATCTTACACTGCTATCTTGGCCAGGATTGAGGAACTCTCTTATCTTGCCCAACATCTAGAGTCCTGGATTGAATTTACTTTGTCCTTAGAGCTGACTATCAGGCGTTACCTTGGTCAATGTTCCAAAAAAGAACATTTTTCCAAGCATTACTCTGATCATTTAACTTGATAGCACTGGGGGAAAACACTGGCGTTCTGCTACCAGTTGTTTATTTGCAATTACTCATCTCCATTCTCTTTTTTAATTAGAAGCCAATATCTTTGCAGTGTCATATAATGGTTAGTAAACCACTGTTGTACCTGGCGGAAGTGGCCTGATTTTTTTTTTTTTTTTTTTGGCGACGTATTCAGCCATATACGCTCAGCGGCCACATTATTAGGTAAAGCTGCGCTCCTGCTCGTGAATGGAAATGTCTCACCAGCCAATTATGCAGCAGCAACTTGTTGTAGTATAAAAGTCACAGACATGGTCAAGGCGTTCAGTTGTTGCTTGGACCAGACATCAGAATGGGGCAGAAACGTGATCTAAGTCATGTTGAATGTAGAATGATTGCTGGGGACAAGACAGAGTGGTACATCTAAGGAAATGTTTATCTCCCTGGATTTGTTGCGCAAAGCGACTACAGTTTTTTTAGAGGCGGCTGCAAAAAAAAAAAACACCACTGAGTGGCAGTTTTGTGGGCCAAAATGGCTTGTTGATAAGAGAGGTCAGAGGAGAGTGGCAATACTTGCACTAGTTGACCAGAATAGGCAGTACCTCAAATAACCATGCATTATGACAGTACTTTGCTGAAGAGCATCTCTGAGTGCAGAACAAGTCAAATCTCAAAGTGAGTGGACCGGGCAGTTGGAAACCAAACCAGGTTCCTATTATTTAAGCCAACAAAAAGAAAATGAGGCTAGACTGAGCAAAGGCGGACCAAAACAGGACAGTAGACGAGTGAAAAATGCCTCCTCGTTTTCCAAGCCATGATATCTGTTGCGACATGCAGATGGTGAGGTTAGAATTTGGTGTAAACAACACGAAGCCTCTGATCCATCAGTGGTTTTGGCTGGAGTGGATAATTTAATGGCGTGAGGAATATTGTTTGGCACACATTAGGCTCCTCAATACCGACCGTGCACCGTTTAAATGCTACAGCCGACCTGAGAATTGTCGCTGACCTTGTGCATCCATCGATGGCCGTACGCAACCCAACCTGTGACGGCTACTTTCAGCAGGATGATGCACTGCTTCACAAAGCACACATCATTTCAAGCTATTTTGCAATCGTGGCGACAAGTGCAATGGACCTCCAATGGTGTCCTCGGTTACCACTTCTCAATTCAATAGAGTACCGTCTAGAAGAGGCGGAAAGGCAATGGAAAGGTAGACACTGTGCGATAATAATATCATGTCACCCTGACAAATATCTCTGTAGAATGTTTCCAGCATCTTGTTTAAACCATGTTCAAAGAGCTCAGCCTCAAAGAATTCAGTTGGGTGAAAAGGGTGGGGGGGGGGGGCTAGTCCTACCCTGTGTGAGTGTTACTTGCCAAAAAACTGCGGCTGGTGGTTGTACATACAACACAAAGACCAGATTAGAGCTGCATCAGCAAACTTCCGTGATGCAAAGCCATACAATGCACATTGAAAACAGGAACTGCTTATTTTAATTAGTGTCAATTTATTAGGCAGAGTGAGGATTGCGCACTTAAATGAGTTCATGTCACCTACTAATCTCTTCACAATAATTCATTACTTTTCATTTTTGTCCTCGGCCAGCGCCTTGTTGAATTCTGCTGATGTAGTTCTGAGTTGGCCACAAAAATGAGGTATACGGGCTCTTTTGTGTGGCCATTAGGGCACTGCATAATAATAATGCTGATTTTCACTGCATTATTCTTTCGCTGTCACTTTTATATCGCACTCTCTAAGCTGGTGAATATTTGCTGTTGTTTTCTTGTAAAAGCATCCTGACCACCACGGCCCATTACCACAATGGCTCATTGCTCATACCAAAGAGAGGTAAAATGGGTGCATGGGAACGGCTATGACTCAGAGACTCTATAGTCACTGTTCGAGGTCAAGAAGAGTTTACCGTAAGCTTATTGGACTTCAGCCGTGAATCGCTGGCCTGGGCTTAACATTTTAGAATGTTCTTAACCGAAAATTCTAATGCCGTTGTCACAATTATGACTGATAGCTGAATGCAGCTGAGTTCCGGAACCCTGACTTAGGCTTAAATGCTCAGTTGGAACAGAGCCGTTATTCTTAACAGCTCTGAGCTTGAATATTTTCAAAAAGCCATGGATCTGTGACCTCACAATGGAGCCCTTATTAACGCTTACCATGGTAGACCTAGAATTGTTTTTCCTGGGGTGCACAGTGGAAAATCTCGGCTATTGAATTGCAGCTTGTGTGATGGGGCAGTAATGATTGCGTCCTCCGAGTTTGGCTCTGGAACTTTTGCAAACTGCTGTATGAGCTGTATAAAATTGGGCAAACTTATTCTATTTAAGTGTATCCTTTTTCCTTCTTTGGTTTTCCGCATTTCTGATCCAGTTGTGCTTGAACTCGTGATTATTTAAGACATACAGAGCAGTATTTCATTGTAGCAGTATTAAATAGTGGAAGAACAAAGCTCATTTCAATGCATAAACTGGGCCAATCATTCAAGACTTCAAAGAGGTTATCGAAAGGAATTATGTATCATACTGGACATCCCTTCAATGCCCCTTAAGGACACAAATCTGATGGTTACAGACTGCTGTGTGGGCTGAGGGAGATTATAACAGAAATGCATTTAAAAATTGATTTTTTTTTTTTTTTTACTCCGCTTTCTTATTTAATTTGATTAAATACAAATCTACATAATGGATATAATGACACTTGCTGGGCCTCAATTTATCAAGTGTGATAGGAGAGAAAAAATTATTTGTCACCTCCATCTGTGTCCTAACTACTGCTTATTATATAATTGTCCTGAAATCTAATTCAACTTGCGTGTCTATATTTACTGTACCTAGACAAACTGAAGTATTGTAAATCAAATGTGTGATTTTTTAAAATATGTATTCATTTCGTAAGAGCTCAGTGCAATTGTACTGAAAATATTGAAGCTGAAGTACTTCAGGGCAATGAGTTAAGAACTCTCATCTGGCAGAAAAACCCGGACTTTAACAAAATGATAACTTTGTTTATAAACAATGAGTCATTGTGTCTAACAAGACTATCCCTGATTTGATTAATAGCAAAAATAATTCGGCTGCATGACTATAATTCAATGTTCTCAGTGAACCCAAGGAACCTGCTCATCTTAAGCTGAAAACAATAATTCACTCGAACCCGGTGAGAGAGTTTGGGTTTATTCCCAATAGGGATGAAATTTCATTTTTCATTTCATAGATGCCTGTTTTTGCTCTCACTGGCTAAAATCTTGGGGTGTTTCAAAGAATTAAGGGTCCATCCATCCATCCATCTTCTGCCGCTTATCCGGGGCCGGGTCGCGGGTGCAGCAGTCTAAGCAGGGATGCCCAGATTTCCCTCTCCCCGGACACTTCCTCCAGTTCTTCCGGGGGTATCCCGAGGCGTTCCCAGGCCAGCCGAGAGACATAGTCCCTCCAGCGTGTCCTGGGTCTTCCCCGAGGCCTCCTCCCGGGGGGCATGCCCGGAACACCTTCCCAGGAAGTTGCTATCTCTAGCTGGTACCGCTCGACCTCCTGCACAAGCTCAGGCTCCTTCCCCCCCAGTGAGTTGACATTCCATGTCCCCAGAACCAGATTCAGAGTCCGGGGATTGGGTCGCCGGGGCCCCCGCCCACGACTGCCACCCAAAACACAAGGCATCAGCCCCTTCTGAACCCTCCTGCGGGGGATGGGCCTATGGGAAAGAGGGCCCACGTCGCTCGTTCGGGCTATGCCCGGGCGGGTCCCATGAGCGGAGGCCCGACCACCAGGCGCTCGCCTACCAGCCCCAACCCCAGGCCTGGCTCCAGGGTGGGGTCCCGGTGACGCTAATCCGGACGACGTACGCATCCTCGATTTTCTGACATTCAAAAGGGGTTTTCGAATCGCTCTTTGTCTGACCTGTCACATAGGACCTGTTTGCCCTGGGAGACCCTACCAGGGGCAAATAAGCCCCAGACAACATAGCTCCTAGGATCATCCAGGTGCTCAAACCCCTCCACCACGATAAGGTGGCGATTCAAGAAGGGGAGAATTAAGGGTATATTATAAAATACCTTCTCAGTATTGTTAAAAGCAAGAAGGTAATTCAGGGGATTGCAATGATCCTTTCTTAGCCACGAAACAGGTGGCCGTTTTTTGCCAGCTTGGCTGGGCGTCAAAGATTTTGGATGACATTTTAATTGACTAGTGCTCAACGTTGAGGGAAAAGGACCAAACAGTGATTGTTGATTTAAACAGTGATTGACAATTATGAGGGCATTTTGCCTTGTGTCATCCTTAATTTTGGGGCCAGGCAGCAAAGCCACAAATTTTTTTCCATTTTCACCAGTTTTGGCAAAAATAATATTCAGATCAGGCTGCAAAGAAGTTATTGGATAGATTTTTGATTTTTGAAAGAACCATCACAGCCAATCCAAATTGGCAGCAGAGCTGCCAAACTGGAAATGATGCCATATCTCAGCAACCGTTTGATACATAAAAAACAAACAAATCTTGGAACATGGATTCAACACCTCAGTTCGAGAAAGCACAAAAAAAAAAAAATTAATAAAAATTGAGCCGCTTGACCAATGTTGGAAGCTGCAATAAACAAAACTATGTTTTGGTTAACAACTGTTGATGAGTGTGCCTTCAAGCTATGACAATTTTGCATGTCAACTGACTTGATGGTGCTACGAAGTTGAAGTTTATAAAAAAAATATATATATATTTGTATGTATATATATTTTCACGGGCCACAAATTTTGTCCAAATTTCACCAAAATTGGCACACGTGATCTTCACACCAAACCTCACAAAAGCTTTTACATTGAGTTTTGATTTTGCTGTAAAGTATTTGCCTGTACAGCCAATTGAAATTGGCAGCAAATCCATCAAATAGGGACATTTATGTCAAAATAAATCAAAACTCATCTTGGCAAGAGTAGGTACACTTAGCACTCAACACATCATGTCTACCAAATTGATGTGGCCACCATATTGGACTTTATTAAAAGAATCAAAAGTTTCTCACTGGCCACAAATGTTTTCTAATTTGAATCACACACAGTTTGGATGATTTTCAGACAAGGCCATACAAAAGTCATCAGATGGACTTCAGATTTTCAAAACCATATGCCTATTACATCCAAATCGAAGGGAAACAACCCAAACGGGAAAAGAGCTCATATCACTGAGACACCCAGTTTTTTGCTCAATTCACTTAAAGCAATTGTTACCTTTCTGGCATTTTTACGCTTTTGTAATCTTAAAATGCTCCTAATAAGCGTATGGCACACTAAAATGTAAAAGAAATCCACCAGGTGTTCAAACTTGGCAATATTCAATTCTCATATATTTCTGGTAAAAGTCAGACCAATCATTTTCTTCGGTCCGAATAAAATGATTTTCCGAGCTTCCTGTCTGTCATCCGTCGCTGCGTCCTTCCAGTTTTCCACCGCTGTCACCGCTTGCGAGTCGTGCGCCTCTCTGGCAGAGCAGCAGAGCGGTAGAGACACAACAGGTACTCAAAGTTTGCCTGCTAACAAAACAGCTGCTACAGCTCCTAATTTAATGACTAACGTTACCGGGACAATTCTGATGAGGTTAGATGTTATGACAGCAGTTTTGCAAGAATATATGCATGAATTCTGCCGAAAAACTACGCATTTGACTGTAAACAAATGGGCGCTGAAATGCAATAATTACTCTAATAACGTTAATGGTAGTTCGTCAGACGTTACGAGGGCATTTTATTTTTTACCACATATAGAATTGAATATTATGTAATTACTGTTGGTTAGTTTTGACTAACCGGTGCCTCTGAATCTGGCTCCATTGCCTCGTTTCAAGATGCTTTCACACCGGACGCGAAACCAATTTTTCATATGACAGATTACATTCAAAGTCAATGCAAAGACGCGAATGCGCGCAAAATTTGCGTCTTAGCATTGACTTTGAATGTAATCTGTCGTGCGAAAAATTAGTTTCGAGTCCAGTGAGAAAGCAGCTTCGTTCGCACTGCTCCCTTTCTCAACGTACACGTCAGGGGAGGAGGGGAGCCTCAGAGGTCAGGCAAGGGGAAGAGGGTGGGACTTGGGAAGGAGGCGGAGTTGTTCATGTTCAAATTTTTACTAAGTCCTGTGCCACATGCCAGAAAGTTAAGAATTGCTTTAAAACCTCCTGTCAGTGTTTACAGTACAACCATACTTTTAACATGATCACATTTAGTTGCCGTGGTGACTCTGCCCTGTTGATCAGCTAGGCCCCTGCCTTATAACTACATAAATATTTATTTTCGTCCACAGAACTGTATGTACTATATTTATTTCACTGAGGGCAAAAGATACTGAGATGTTCTCATATAGATGACCACAGGTAACCAACGGCACGTTGTAAAACGAACCACATCTGAACGCAATGCTGTTTCATACTGTAATTCAAAGCACTTTTATGAGTCACAGAGAATGACTGGCTACCGTTTTCTCCATGTAATAAGGTTCTATCGCCAATGCTGTACATGGCACAAAAAGTTCTATACTGACTTCAGCTTGTACTCTTGAGGCTGGAAAATTACTTGGAAATGCATAAAAGGCTAACAGACTCCCCTGCCTTGTCTTCTGTAGGGCGTTATTGGATTATAGGAAATGGTATTAACTGGGAGATTATTCTACCAAGACAGAGCGGCAAAAGAGAGAGATTGACAGTTGCAAAATGAAAAGGTGGAAGGTGTAGTTCCCGAGGTTAATGATGTCTCTGAGTACGAGAGCCTCGGAAGACATTGAAGATAGACAATGAGAGAGAGGAAACAGAGTAAAGTGGTTATAAGATATTAACTTAGAAAATAGACAGGCCACACATTCTGTTGCATAGCTTAAGGCTTTTCATTTGCCACAAAGGTTTCCTCTGCTTGCTTTTCCTCTATAAAACATCGCTAAAGAAGCCCACCGTGATATAGTGTATGTTACATAAAGCAACCGATCTAGTTGAGAAGAGTTAATTATAACAAATTCACACAGGGGCTTTCGAGGGTCTTTTCCCCCATTTTTATGAAGCTGCGGTTATGCAAAGTGCGATGAAAGCAAGGTTGGAATTGCTTCAGACACGGAGAATGATTTTCATTTTTAAAAGGTGTTACAAAAAAGATGGGATTCAGTGCTTGTTGAAGTGCTCCGTATTTTCACATTGTTTCTTCAGTTTAACTATTTTTTGGCAGAGACTTTCATTAAAAACAATGCAAAACAACAACATGGCAGATGTCAATGGAACAAAAGCAAAATTGATTTTACACTAAACATAAACCTATAAGAAAGTTATTGCGCACATCAAACCTAGTTCATCAAATAAAACCACAAGTCTGAAGACTGGTTCTCTTTCATGTGGAGACTCTCTTAAAATAGCTTCATTTCCCCAGTAACCCCTGTTCATGAGAAATGGATATTCTGCTGTACGACACACAGGCAATGCCAGCCATACTCTCATTAGAGCTCTGAGTTGGAATGCGTGGTATATTCGCTCAGTGAAGTGCAGTTAGCTCCGAAGTTATGGAATAATCTTGAGTTAAAAGTGTAGTGTTGTGAGGTCACTGTCAGGCCAAACAAGGTAACTCTAACTGTGCTGCCGTTTTGATTATTCTCCCCAGTAGCTAAAAGTGTTGAGTCCTCCACCGCTCGGAGACAGTAAGACGCTCGTTTCCCCGTTACACACGAACAGAATGCTGACGTTCGGCTTCCCTACCTATGCACAGAGGGCTCGCGTCGGCAGCGGCAGTAGTAGCTCTGGGTCTTGCAGAGCTAATTCAATATGCTATATTAGGGCCTGCCAGAGCCGGTACTGTCAATATGTTTGCAAAGACTGCAGTGAGCAGCTCCCCCCCACCCCCGTATAACTCCTAACTAGAGCAGCGTGTTTATAACTGCAGCCTGTGAGAGATGGTATCTTCTAATCTCTCAGAGGTTGAACTTCCAGGTTCAGAGACTTAACGCGTCCAAATATTTTTGTTGACCTCTGGACTGTCCATCTATAAAATCACCCTTTCCTTCGACAATATATCTTGCCAATGCCTCCTCAGATTCTATATTTCCTCCTGTGCTATTTGAATGCTTCTGAACTAATAAAACTGTACAATCAGAAGTTATATGTTATTGCAAATGATATGTACTGCTCTGAGCAATGAGATTGTTGAATTAGATTTGATCTATGGTGCCCTCCAAAATTATTGGCAACCATAGTGATTATGAGCAAAATAGGCTGTGAAAAAATGTCTTTGCTCTTAATTCTATTGAACTTTAAAAAAATCTTATCATTTCATTTTCTTTGATTTTTTCATTCATTTTTCATTCAAGAAAAATTATTGAAAGAGAAAAAAATGATGTTATTAAATAAATATTTTTCTCCAAAACGTGCCATAATTATAAGCATATAAGCCAATTATAAGAGTATTTCCATTATTTACACTTTTAATGAATGCCAGACACTTGTAATGCTCCGCAATATAGCGTGCTAAGGCGTGCCATTTTAGTGGCATGACGCATGTCAAGATGGCAAGGTGACATATAGTATGCGCCATGTCGTGCCACCTGTCAAGCATAAGATAAGAACTGTTCACGCAATGTTTGCGTGAGAGGTAAGCACTGCTCCTGCTCAATTTGCCACACTGGCAAGCATTGTCACTGATTGTCATGCATTACATGCAGAGTTTACGCTATGTTCACGCCTTGTGCATGCATTGCGCATACGTGAAGTTGTTGTGCCAACGTTTAATCACGACTTGGCATGATGCGCAAACTATGTGCAAACTTGTCGTGACCATCAGCTAAAATGTGGACATCTAGGCCTAATGGCATGCCGAGGGCGTGCATTAGCACGACTTCTCTCGCAATATTCGTGCCTAGTTTGAGCATAGTTTACGAACTGTTTACGCAAGTGGCACAAAGATTAGGTTGTGCCACCCGGGTAAAAATTTTTGAACATTTTGAAATTCCCAACAAGGCCTGGCATGCACTTTTGTGCCTACCCAGCACTCCTCACGTACAGTCACAACTACTTCCCTCATTGGCATGCCAAATTGCATGCCATGGTGTAAATCAGGGGTGGGCATCTCCCATCCTGGAGGGCCGGTGTGAATGCAGGTTTTTATTTTTATCAATTACCCAGACTAATTGAGTTAATTGGTTGCATACACAAATATAGATTTATGCAAAGGTTTGATCAAAGAAAAATGTTTTTTATAGGAAGACAAGGACAGTCTTTGGTGGTCATTCATGATAATTTATAGAAATGCGCCATAAATGTCAGAGTTCATGAATAGTTTGGCTAATTTAGATAATCAACTAATTAAAGGCCAGAAGTTGGTGTGAAAACCAGGGACCTCGCTGCCCTTCCCTGGTGTAAATCATTTTTCGTGGAAGTGTCAGGGCAGCATAAGTTCACCTGTTTGATTAGGAACTTGTGTGTGGTCACCTATGACTTCCTGTTTCACGGCAGTATCATTATATTACTTGTGTCATTCTTTTATGCTTAGTTCACACTGTCGTGCGCTCCATTACGAAAAACACAATGGCCATTCGTTGCTGATCATGGAACTTCTGTGAAGCTGCTCTCGCTCCAGACGCGAAACAAATTTTTCGCACGACAGATTACATTCAAAGTCAATGCAAAGACGCAAATAGACATGTCTTTGCATTGGCTTGAATGTAATCTGTTGTGCAAAAAATTTGTCTCGCATCCAGTGTGAAAGTGGCTAAAAATTTCAGGTTTGGATACGAGGTGATGCGATGATCGTGATTGACAATTAATCGTGTTGATCGTAGGAAATTTTTGAACCATCTGAAACTTTTCTGCGATCAACACGATTGCCATGACTGGCCTCAAGATCTGTTAAGATCTGATAGGATCACCACGATGACTCCACGATTAAGACCACAATTTCAATCGTGCCACGAGTCATGATAGTGGGAACCTAGCATTAAGCGTTCTTCACGCTGGGACAGACCCGAGAGAACACTGTGATGATGTGCGATGAAAAGTTGTTATGCTGTGTATCCAAATCAGGAAATGGATACAAGAAAACCTCTTAACAGTTGAAAATAAACATTTCCTCTATGAGGGCAGTAGATATGAAGTTTAAAGTGACAAGTGATGCTCAGAAACAGCCTTGAAAAGAAGGTATGTGTTCCAGTGGCGTAGCCAGCGGGTGTGCCAAAACACGTCCCTTTATGACAGCAATTAGTCCTGGCCAGTTCTCAATCATTTTCTATGATTGACGCGTCTTCAAGTTATCATAATTTGCAACTGAAGATACGGTTTCTCTCCATATGGGATCTAACAGCGATTAAATCATGGGCTGAATTCCGTACAGTCGCAGAACAAGAACAGAGAGTTGGGTTGCACAAAACTTCCGTTTAAAACAATTATTAGTCCTGACCTGACATTTTCATAATTACCAGAATGTTCACTCCTCGAGCACTCCACACTTAACAGGTGCTGCTTGTTGTCCCGACAATCATTCATCCATCTTACCTAATCGGGGAGAACAAGCAGCACCTGTTAAGTGTGGAGTTTTGTGCAACGCGGATCTTGTTCCATAACTGTATTGAATTTAGCCCATGATTTCATCGCTGTTAGATCGCATATGGTGAGAAGCTGTATCTTCAGTTGCAAACTACGATAATTGGGAAATGCGTCAATAAAGGAAAATGATTAAGAACTAGCCAGGACTTATTGCAGTCATAAAGGGATGTGTTTTGGCACACCCGCTGGCTACGCCACTGATGTGTACATCACGAGCAAAGTAAACAGGCAATAGTTTGTTAAAAGTTACAAGGACTTGACTGGGTTATTTGGTCAAATGAGACAAAAAAAAAATTTTTAAATTTTAAAAATGGTTATACTTTACAATTAGAGTACATCAGTTAATGCAATTATAAGCATGAACTAACAATTAATTAACAGCAAGCTAAGGCATCACTCAGAGAGCTAAATAAGCATTAGGTAACCTTAACCTACCATTTATTAATGATCTTTGACATCCTTATTATTAAGTTGAAAACATTCCTTAATTATCCCTGAAGTAGCAGCTCAAACTATCAAATTATTCAATAAAGTATAAATTAATACCTTAGTTAACATGAACACTATAAGTAAATTATTAGTAGACCCATTTTTTTTACTGTTAATTAACAAATAGGTAATTTTTTTATTGCATTGGCTAATGTTAATTAATGTACCCTTATTGCAAAGTGTTACCGAAAATATATATAAAAGATGAGTTTTTTAAAGTATAAAATAATTTTTTTTTTTTCATGTAAACCCTAAAGGCCCGGTCCCACTGGCCAATGGACACAAAACGTATGCAAAAAGGACACAGCGGACGAGCAGAATTTCAGGGGTAGCTCCATCCGTTTTCATCCGCTCCAGAAATGGACAAAATTGGCGAAAATTTGTGAAAACAGAACGGAAAAGAACGGACGTGGGTAGTATGTAGTCGGGGATGTTAAACGCATGTTCATAGGAAGCCTAGCGGATGAAAGCGGATAGAAGTGGATGACAGCTCCGAATGGGTTACCGGGGATAACTGCGAAACGGGCGCATAGCAGAAAGAGCGGATGCATAGCGGATGAAGCGCTTGGTCCGTTTTGAATACTTTATATACGGGATGCATACGCTTACATCCTTTCTATTTCCGTGCTACTAACGATGTATAGACATTCCATGTACCTTATCTTTCCCCCCTCTTTCCGTTTTCAGCTGCAGCGGATGTGAGTTGTGAGGATGCCCAGAGGATACAGAGAGGATACAGCAGACGTTTAACGGATGATAACGGACATAGAACGTTTTTTGCTCGTATATGTCGCAGATTTACATCATAAACGGCGGAAAGTTCATTCGTTCTAAAAGTTTTGTGCAGCTGAAAACCTCTTGCACGGATGCAATCACAGTGGACGGATGCTCGATGGATAGAGCGTATGAAACACGTATGCAATGAATACACAACGGATGCATAGCATTTTCCAACGGATGGCAAGATTTTTTACGTTTTACATCCTCTTTGCATCCGTAAGTGCAGTGGGACCGGGCCATTAAGATGATAAACATATGCATTTTCTCATTGGTCAGTTCAGCACCGCACATCTGAAGTGTAGGACGTGACTCGGGGTTTCTGTCCCCAGTCTTGGAACACCTCCTGCCACAAAAATCTTGCATTATAATATTCCTTGGGGCCCATGGGATTGTGCTAACCCTAACCCCCCCAACCCCCGCCCACCACCCGCCACACACCACCACCCCAAGTACTGTACTTCATTAGAAGCATGTGAATAGCTGAATGTTTCATGTGCGCCGAACGGACAAGCAACAGAATTCTAAGATCCTCTTAAAAATCGTCTGGTTGCAGCAGCCCTTCGGAACACATTAGATGGAAATTTATGTATTTATGTATTTTTCTGGCTGGAAACGGGCTGGCCAGGAGCGAGTTAGTTTAGTTAGAGTTACGGCTCTTTGAGACATAAATGATGAAGCACAGCAGTCGTTTATATTTTGGGGAACCTGGTGGAAACACCAATGGCTACTGCTCATGAGGAATTCTGATTGGCTCTCGGTCCCCGGAGCTGCATATGCTGCCGCACTTCCAGAAATATGGGCACAATAGGAGCCCGCGTCCGTCCCTCCAGGTACAGTCTACAGTAATGAACCCCCTAAGGGCGATTTACTGGACCTCAATGTTTACTCTTCAGAGGGCTAAGAAGGGGTAACACTTTATAATTCGGGTACAACTATTTACATTAGTTAATGCAGTAATAAGCATGTACTAACAGGTAATTAACATTTAACTAATGCTCCTGGTAATCATTTACAAATGATGTTCACATCAACTAAGGTATTAATTTAAAAATTATAGTTTAATATTTTGAAATGCTACATAGGGGATACTTAAGGGATGTTTTCAACTTCAGAATGAGGGATACACAGAAAATAAATAAATGTTCAATTATGGTTACCTAATTCTTATTCAGCTATCTAACGCATTAGTTACCTGCTAATTAACTGATAGTTAATGAACTAATGCAAATTAATGTTAATTGTTGTACCCTTATTGTAAAGTGTTACTGAAGAAGGTATATACATTTTCAAGGGTACGAAAGGCACACCACGGAGAATACCGCCCCATTGACATGCTATTTTATCCCAAAAGGTACAATGGTCTCCTTTATGTTCTGAGAGTGTATAGATGTCTGCTGAGTACCAAACTCCCTCACTCACCTGTTTGCCTGCACAGTGTCCCTTCAAATCAGTTTCACGTGTTTTTCTTGGCTGATTAAGTGCTTCCCGGGTTCTTCCATTAACCTCTTTGATCCTGCTATCCCATATGTGGGATTATCAAATGCGGCTGATTTATACAAACCTGTGGAATGTTAGGCTGCTTTAAATTTTGGCGGAGATCCCAAGGTTTCCACACATCTCAAGGATATGCCGCTGAATTACAGAGAAATGTGTATGAGATGATTTAAAAGATCTAGATATTTTCCATTTGATGTAATTCTGTGGCCATGAAAACATGGCATCCTGGGTTTGAATATATCACTTAATGTCAGTGTGATGTAGTTTCAGTGAACAGCTGCAACCAGCAGATAGAGGATATATATGTGACACTGTTGAACAATATGAAAAAAGAAATGAAATATGAAAAAAAAGTTTTTTCCAACTTTGATCCTACTTTAAGGGAGATGTATGTGAAAATGAAAGTATATGTGGTTCATCGCTTTTGTTAATTGAATGTCCTGCGATCCTTTCGTCTAGTTTTGTGTATTTTTATGTCTGTCCGTGCTGGCCTTCTGTCAGAAATGTTACGTCTTTGAATAATTGTCTTGTGATATCCTCAAATCCCTGTGTGCATTCCTTACTCCATTACCCATAGCTGTGTCTCATTGTAGCTGGTTGTCTGAGTGTAAACTCGATATCCCTCATCAGATTGTCTTGTGCCCTCTCTGTGTCCTGCCTCGCCCTCTTCAATTTTTGTCAGTCCTGGTTCCAGTCCCCTCCTGTTCTCCATCTGTCCCAGTTCCTTGTTTTCTGACTGTTCCCTAGTTCCTGCTCCCCAGTTCTCTCGTGTTGCGGTCTGTTCCACTCTCAGTCCCTTTTCTACCTCTCCAGCCCTGCTTGCCTCCTCTGGATTGACTCCATAATCCTAACCTCTGTCTGTGTGCTGTGTCTATGACCTGGACTGCCCTGAGCTCTCATAGTTATTTTTCCTCATTGCTCTGCTTGCTGGCTCTGACCTGGAACTCTTGACTTTCTACATTTTTGCTACGTCGGTGGGTCTCGTTCTGTTTGTCTCTGACACCAGTCAATAATTTACTCCAGCATTCAGTTTCTCACTAACTTGGTCACTCATTGGCATAGTCATCTTCCAAATGGTTCACTCATATTTATTTTTGCTAACTCACTTGTACGCGCATTCATTCCTTCACTGGCTCACTGACTTCATCACTCACTTGCGTTGACTCTTTCATTCACTCACTGACCATCACATTCTCCTACTGGATTACAAAATTACAGCTGCATTTCAATGTTTATTCATTGCTGAATCAATGTTGTCATCAATATTGAATCATTGTCAAATTTTGTTTCAGTTTTGATAAGCAAATCAAGATTGATATATATGTGTCTATGTGTGTGTGTGTGTGTGTGTGTGTGTGAGACCCTGCAGTACCAAACCAGGCACATGGGTCAATTTTTCAAATATGAGTTTTTGAGCTCATATTAAATGCCCTTTCAGATTAAAAGCCTGCAAATTATTTTGTATGCTGTTGACTGCCTTATGTTGATTCAACATGCAAATCTTGTTCAAATTTCAATATTGACTTATATATATTTTGAAAACAATTTTTCCAGAACCATTTAATATAAAACATTGTTGCAACTTTTTTTCAGCGTTGAAACAAAAACTAGTATTATTTTAACCATATTTCATTGTTGAAGGTTGGTCATCTGCCAGCTGGGATCAAAGGTTTGCGAGAGCAACTGCCCAGAGATTTGTGAGCAAACAGGAATTGCTCTTCAGTACAAGGCTTACATTTACATTTTACTAAAAGATTATCAAGGATTTGTATTACATATGTAGCGAATCTAGCGATCATTTCTATTTTTATGCTTCTGTATCACACTGGTATGTTATTTCAACGAAAAAAGGTTTTCTGCCGATACATCCGTCTTTGATGTCTTAGTTAAAAGGCTTTGCGAAGGATTGAGTGCTCGTGGTGTTCATCAGTGGTTTCAACAAAAAAAGCTGAGCGCAGAGATATAAGTGAGAGGTCATTAGTGCAGTGCTCTGTTTTGAGATTATTTGGGTTCAAATTACCCGTATGAGCACAATAATTCATTGGACCGCTGCACATTTTTTATGTAGCTTCCTTTAGCCAAATCATCCCCAGGGAAGACCTCTATCATCTTCTGAAGTGCATGTGTCACAGACTTCAAGCAGTTATTGCATTCAAAAGACATTCGACTAAAGTTTAAAGGGATAGGTCACTTTTTTTGAAGTGGGGTTGTATGGGCTACAAATTGCTACTACTTACATTAGATGCAGTACAAAGCTCTCTGATCTCCCTCCAGGTAGCCGCACCAGGGCATAGTGCTGGGTGGAAATTTTGGCGATACACTGTTGTGAACGGAAACACAGAAACGGTGTATTTTCGTGGCCTGAAAGAGGTCCTACCTGAAAATAATACACCATTTCAATTGTACGCTATATTTAAAAAAATTACAGCACTTTAGCTGCTCGGAAAAAAACACTGTTGCTCTTGAACTAACCAACTGACGTATTCCTTCGCGAGGCGCATCATAGTTCACTGTGTGTTGTCGCGATCAGCTGTTTGGGTCACAGTAAAGCTGCTTGCACAAACGCGTGTATTCACGTCTTCGCATTAACTTTGAATGTAATCATTGTGCAAAAAACTCGTTTCGCGTCCAGTTTGCAAGCGGCTTAACTGCAGTTGCGAGGTCGGACAACCATTTAACTTATAAATATTTCTAAAATGGTCCGTGTGTGTCGCTTTCTTGGATATGAAAGCAAAGACTGGTGCACTTACAGTTTCCACCGCATTCCTCTGTGGAATATTGGACTTGTATCTGTGGCTGGTTGCCTCAACACGGATATTGATACGCCACTCGTATCCCTAAAAGAACTCCGTGTTTGCAGTATTCATTTTTCCAAAGAGGCTTTCGTTTGGCTACATACAGGGAAATCTCAACGATGCACGCTGAAGAGCACTGCCGTACACAAGCATCACGTAGAAGAGTGAAACACCTGTGAAAAAGTCTAATGTAACTTTGCAACACAAATTGATATCACATAGGGTCTACGACGACACATGCTGTGTATCTGCTGTGTTGGTTATTGTAGGGTTTTTTTTTATTTATTTATTTTTTTTATTTGAGACGTGATTCAATGCAGTGGCGTTGATAGAACTGGGAACTGGGGGGGGCACAGACACGTCTTTAATGACAGTTAGTCCTGGCTAGTTCTCAATCATTTTCCTTCATTGACGCGTTTTTCAATTATCGTAATTGGCAACTGAAGACACGGTTTCTCTCCATATGTAATCTAACAGCGATTAAATCGTGGGCTAAATTCAGAACAGTGGCAGAGCCAGAACTGAGAATTGGGATGCAGAAAACATCCGTTTTAAACAATTATCAGTCCTGACCTGTTCTCAGTCATGTTCATAATTAACAGAAGGTTCACTCCGAGAGCACTCCACACTTAACAGGTGCTGCTTGTTCTCTCCGATTAAGTAAGATGGCAGTCATTAATCCGGATGCGTATTAGCTGTATTTATATCAATGTTATTCAAAATTGCATACCTGGCGACTCTCACGCAAGTAGCTTGAGCCGCAAGATTTTTACAGGCTATTTAACTATGCCACTTTTTTTTATCACCCCACGCAATAACGAGAGTCAAAGGCGATATTTCATTAGAATGCGGACCAGTTCAATCAAGGCAAAGCATTGGTCTATTTACAAGTAAATTATTTTTCTGTACTGAATTTAGCCCATGATTTCATCGCTGTTAGATCGCATATGGAGAGAAACCGTGTCTTCAGTTGCCGATTAAGATACTTGGAAAACGCGTCAATGAAGGAAAATGAACTAGCCAGGACTAATTGTTTTCATAAATGACTTGTCTGTGTCCCCCCCAGTTCCCAGTTCTATCTGCACCACTGGTTCTATGCCATTGAAAATCCGGCTCTGCCGCAAACCGCTCAGAGTCTGACCCAAACAGCTGATCGCTACAGCGCGCAGTGAACTACCATGCGCCTCACGCAGGAATACGTCAGTTGGTTAGCTCAAGAGCAAGTATGCTTTTTTCCGGCCAGCTTAAGTGCTGTATTTTTTGAAAATATAGCGTACAATTGAAATGGTGTATTATTTTCAGGTAGGACCTCTTTCAGGCCGCGGGAAATACGCTGTTTCTCTGTTTCCATTCACAACAGTGTATCGCCTAAATTTCCACCCAGCACTCTGCCCTGGTGCGGCTACCTGGAGGAGATCAAAGAGATTTCTACTGAATCTAATGTAAGTAGTGGCAATTTGTAGCCCATCGAACCCCACTTCAAAAAAAGTGAACTATCCCTTTAAAGACTTTCATTTTACATTTTATTAAACTGTCCAATATTTTTTGATGGGGGACTATGTTTAAAGGTGCTGTCATTTTTTGGTTGTTAAACTGAAATAGATGAAAACAACCTCAAATTAAATCTGATAATCTGCACGTCAACATCACTGCAATGCTATCCCATCAATGTAAAAGTGCAAGAGTACAGAACCAACATTAAAAATGTATTACTGTCCAACGAATTTTGGTGCTCACTGCATGTAGCTGAGTGCTGGTCTCACCCGCACAGTCTCTATTAAATGGACTTTTAATGATGTGGGATAGGCAGGAGATTCAGTGTGTAAAACATATTTCAATCAATTCCACTCACCAAATGCCTTAATACAACAGAATGAGCAGGATTTTGTAATGTGACCATGAAAGAGGTTGTAAAATTATTCCCGAAATGCAATTACATTAAATGGCAAAATGCC
Organism: Gymnothorax reevesii; assembly: GCA_029721435.1. Lineage (NCBI taxonomy): Eukaryota > Metazoa > Chordata > Actinopteri > Anguilliformes > Muraenidae > Gymnothorax > Gymnothorax reevesii. The sequence goes on along the minus strand of CM056577.1, from coordinate 22,118,324 downwards.
CCCTGGAAATTAAACATTAGTGTCTATGACATTTTTCTAATTAATTGGGAGTGTATTTGAAATGGCAGAAAAAGCAGATAGACTTATTTTAAACATTAAGAGGCATATTCAAGTCATGAGCTTCTTCATTTGGTCAATTATTGAAAATAACATTAGAATAGTATGGAATTGAGGAAATATCCCCATGAAAGCACTGGCAAAGCAAAATATGTATCCTTTAAAGAATTTCATCTTCCAGAAAATGGGCCCTGTCTACCTTGATATGATGATTAATGGACACATCAATCTAAATTTAAATCAGGCCAGGGAATAATGAGGTTTCTGTTAATATCGGAATTGGGCCATGTACTCTCGAAATTTCCAATTTTTCACCATTCCCTGAAGTGCCATCGCACATTCACAAATGTCCAAGAAAATGAAGGCAATTCTCTTTCATCTGCCAAGTCCTCTGGGCATTCATTAATAATGAGGAAATTAGAGACGCTTGTTAAAGATCATGCCAAGGCTTACGTTTCTCCTGAAAAATCACCACCAAGGTTGAGATATAGCGACATAACGTGCTCGTTTCCTCGTTAAGAATCTGAGGAGCGCTCCTTGTTGACATCACCTCCTAGCGCTTACATGAAGCTAAGCTTAACAAACCAAAGGATTGTCATGAAAATCCCCCGCGCTGTCCTGTCACAGATCAAGGTAATTGAAATGGCTCGGAGATGACTGAGCGGAAGCGCTGTTGATCTCCCGTCGATAAGTCTAGATTGGACGCCGAAAGTCCTGATTTTAGGCACAGCACGCGAGACCGGTGTGGAAGGAAAAATATCGCACCTTACGACGGAAGTGGCCTGGCAGCTTCGCAGCACGCAACAAAATCATTACAGGAAGGAGCTTGCGCCCCCCCCCCCCCACACGGGCCCTCTTCATTGCCAGCTAATGAATGATCCACTCAATCAGCGGGCATGCGAGATGCCGAAGGGTTGGTACTAATGAGATTGGAGCTGAGGGAGACATGGACTCGGGGAGCACTTAAGATTCTGCCGTGACTGTCCCCACATTGTGGCGGTGGAATGACTTTCCAATAAAATTGATGGTCACAGTCATAAAACTAATACATATTTTCTCTTTTTATTTTGCCAGAGCTGACTTTGAATCTACTCTTGGGTGAGTGAATCTGTAAAATGTGCCCGGCTACTTAACCCTTGCCCTATTTTTGAAAATGGTCCCCTCAGCGTGGATGCTAATGTTAGTCTCAAAAATACTGCAATAAACTCTTTGCACTTTTTTTGGGGGAGGGGGGGACCGGTATTTTAGTAAATTAAAAAGTAGGCGGCGGATCTTTAACCCTTAGAGCGCTGAAATAAATTTTCAAACTAGAAAAGCACTCGGAGAGCGCAGACCTCCACCAAGCACATTTCCCACCATATTGCGACTTCCACCATAGATATTAGTCTTTATCTTCATTTTTAGATTTCTTGACCATGAAAATATGGCAAGTTGATTCATAATCCTATATCAATATTAGTTCCACAGTGTCTTGGCTGTTTAAAGATGCCTGTTGCATGTTTCTAGCTTCATTTGGTTTTTTTTTTCTTATGATGCAACATTTCCCCTCATGTTGTGATTTACACATAAACATTAGTCCTACATTTATTTCATATATTATTATATGAATTAATATATTATTAATTATTATTATATATTATTTCACATATTTTTTCAGATTCTCTGACCAAGAAAACATACCATTAGCAACTGAATTTATAATGATATCAATATTAGTTCAGTAGTTATTCACGAAAATCAAATTTTCCGTAATGGTGGTTTTGTTCTGGATCTAGTTCCCTGGTTTTTGAAGATGCAGTAAATCCGGTGACACCTTCCTAATTCTGCAATATCTTGGCTATGTAATGGTGTTTGTCGCATTTTTGTAGCTTCATTTGTTCTCCTCCTATAATGAAAGTTCCGAAGGTCCCCTACTTTCGTATTCTAGATCATAGCATCATAGTATCCGGAATTATTCCTTTTTCAGGATCAGTCTTTGATATATTATAGAACATGTTCGAAACCTGTATTTTTTTTTCCAAGTGCCCTGACCAATCTTGGTGGAGTTATATGCATAAATGTCGATAATGGCCCTATCTCCCAATGTTAAAGAATCCTTAAAAAAATTCCTGGATCCAGACGGAGATCCGGATCACTTCCAAAATCTAATCATTTCCTCCTTATACCAATCTGTACCATCCCTGAAAATTTCATCAAAATCTGTCCATAACTTTTTGAGTTATTTTGGAAATCAACAGACAAACAAACAAACAAACAAACCCAGGCAAAAACATAACCTCCTTGGCGAAGGTAAAAATGATCAATTAAATTATGTAGTGATGTTGAAAACCCCTGCACGAGTTCTTTTCAGCAAGTCATCTCATGATAGGTTCATCTTTGAATTTCATATCTTACATCATTCAGCAACACTAAGGGTTAATGTTGTAGGCGCCGCACTTATATTTATATATAACTTCTTATTTTACACATCTCTGGATGCTTGTGTGGAACAATTGACTTGAAACAGTTGCAGATTCAACTTCAAAGCTCTTTAAGGAGGCTGGGTGGACGTCTCCGCCACTCTACAGATTATACTTAATCGACATCGGAGTACAATCTATTCGAACAATTTTCATAAAGGTCACTTCAATGCAGCAATGATATAAATAGTAGCGTTATTCTGCTTATAGGGTAAATACTGTATTTTTGCCATTGTATTGTTATTAGTAGCCTATTATTTCAAAATGTCAGCGACTGCAGGGTATAATGGCACCATGGCGAAGCTAAATTAAGATCAGTGTTTGAAGCATTGTGTGAGAGACCAGCTGTGGTAAAGATCAGGAGCACACAGATACTATGACATCACAAAGGGCATTGTTCTGTGCAGCTGGAGTAGCGGGCGCCTTTGACTTTGTAGTATTTTTATGAGACATGAAAGGGCCTTGAAAGAACTGCCAGAATCAGTGAAGGGACAACATTTTATTCAAAAAGAAAACCTGATGGCTATCATGATTAGAACTGCATTAACAGTCAAAAAAATACTTCTATATATTAGTAAGACCTTACTTTCGATCTTGGTTGCCATAGGTACTTCTTTAATGGAAAATACAGAGGGTTTGATTAGAGATATATTTTTTTCCAAAGGTCACCCACATCTATGAAATCACTGCGCGATGAAAATTTCCCACCCTGCGTCCGCAGCACCATTTGCAGCCAGCCATGTCTCCCAGCGCTATAGAGGGACAGAAATGCAGTCAATTAGAGCAGATTGAGTAAAAAGTGCCTTTAATAGTCCATGTTGCAGCAGCATGTTATGCAATATTGGTAACACTTTACAATAAGGGTACAATAATTACCATCAATTAGTATTAGTTCATCAACTATCAGCTAATTAGCAGGTGACTAATGTGTTAGATTGCCGAATAAGCATTATTCAACCATAATTCACCATTTATTAATTTTCTGTGGTTTCTTCATCCCTTATGCAGCACTTCAAATTGTTAAACAAAAATGTGCTAATTAATACCTTATTTGATGTGCACATGATTTGCAAATGATGACCAGATATATAAGTAAAATGTAAACTAGAGCACTCGGCAACCGAGCACATGTATCCCCCGAAGGCCCCCCCAGTTGGGCCCAGACGGTCCCAGAGTACCCAAAATCAATAGGTGTCGTGAACTTACCATAATACATGTCCCTGCAAAATTTGAAAAGAATCGGTGCAATTATGTGGGCTGTAGAGCGTTCACAAGAAAATCTCTGCGGACGCATGACGAGGCCAAATCCATAGTATACTCGAACTTTGTTCGAGGGATACAATTAGCTGTTAGTAAATGCTTATTACTACATTAACTAATGTTAATTATTGTTCCCTTATTGTAAACTATTACTGCAATATCTATAAAATATCATAAGCTTACATAACGGTATATAGTATTTTATACAGTATATGCCACACCCTGAGTACAGTTACTGACCATGTGAATTCCTTTAGGGCTACAAGTTACCCATCTTCTAATATCTGCTGCTTGCACAATATTGCACTCTTTCATGAAGAAAAGATTTTTGCAAACTGGTTTCATGAGCACGACAATAAGTCCAATACTTCAAAGCCCTCCTCAGTCACCAGATCTGAATCCAAGATGGCACCTTTGGGAGGATGGAAGATTTGCGGCATGAATGCACTGTTTAAAAATCCGCTGAAATATGAAATACAATTGTGTGAACACAGAGCAGATTCTCAAAGGAATCTTCCCAGCATCTCGTGGAATCCATGCTGCAATGACTGAAGCTCATCTGAGAGCAAGGCAGGCCCAACGCTACATTTGTATAGTGTTCCTGTTGTGTTCCAGGGTTCTGGCCTTTGGCCAGAACAGTATTATTCATGGTTTTAACAGTTTCATGTATCAAGATTCCATAGTTCATAGTTTCATAGTTCATAGTTCATGTCACAGTTTTTGCATTTCATGTTTCACGTTCCATGTTTTTACTTTTCCATGTTTTTGTTTTTGCCAGGTCTGCCATGCCACTCCACCGCTTGTCTGCGTTCCGCCCCGTGCCTTCGTTGTTGCACATTTCTCAGCTCTGGTTGGCTTTGGTATTTCCCTCTTCCTTCTGTGCTGTGCTGATTCGGGGCTCTCTAAGCTTAATTGGCAATCAACTGTTTTTAAGTTACTAACATTTACTAACACTCACTGGGTTGGTGTAATTCTTAGATAGGCACATTACTAATACTACTAATTTAGACAGGGAGTTTATTGTCATGATTCCTGCTTTGCTATTTCAAGATCTTGCTGTGCTTTTCTGTTCTTAACATTCATGCTTGCTTCCAAACTGCATACTTAATTGGTACTTAAGCTGAGCACGCTCATTCTCTTAATGAGCAAGTCTTGTCAACCAATCTTGTCCATGTCTTGATCTTGCCATGCCTCTTGTTTCTCTCTCTCCAGGTGTTACCCCTCATGTCATGATTTCCAAGCCTTTATCTGGATGCGGTGGAAGTTGGCTGGCAGACAGTGTCTCGCGTCTCGCATGTGCAAGTTTGTTTCGCGTCTCGGTTAGCCAAGTTCTTGTCAAGTTCCCTAGTATTTGTCCTAGCCTCTCGTCTTGTGTTTATATATATTAAGTATTGTTATTTATTTTTCTGGAGTATCTTGCCTGGAGTTTCCAGTGCCTTTTGTTTTTTGCCTTTTTGCATTTATTGTTTATAGCTCTGTGTAGCGTACTTTAGTTTGTTTTTTGCAACCCTTTGGGCCAAGTTTTTTGTTGGCCCTCGTGCCTGTTTCGTTTTGTTATAATAAAATCCTCATTCCCTTTTCCCGCATCTGGTGTCAACTGATTCCATATCAGTAGACACTGTCTCCCTGACACCAGCGGGATGGAGTGCAGGATCGCCCAGCGAGAGGCTGAGCTGCTGCATCAACGGCAGCAGATCCAGGAGCTGACAGCTGCGCTGGCCACACTGAAGGCCAGCCTTCCCCGGGCAGGTCCCAGCCAGGGCCCCATCATGCCAGCTGTCCAGCCCCGGGCTCCTGCAGCACACCAGCCACCCATCACCCCTGTGCGCCAGCCCGGCGCAGAAGCACCTCAGCTGCAGCCAGCTGTCCACCCTGGTCCTGAGCCCTGCCTTCCGCCGCCCGAAAGGTACGGTGGAGAACCAGGGTTCTGCAGGGCTTTTCTCACCTCCTGTGAGATGTGTTTCGCTCTGCAGCCCTCCACCTTCGCCTCAGAGCCGGCCCGAGTCGCCTTCGTCCTCTCCCAGCTGACGGGGCGGGCTCGCTTGTGGGGAACTGCCGCATGGCAGGCTCGGCAGCCCTGCACTACCACCTACCGGGCCTTGGCGGAGGAGCTACTGCGTGTCTTCGACCGCTCCAGGCAGGGGAGAGCCGCAGGACGGGAGCTGCTGAGGATGAGGCAGGGGAGGAGATCGGTGGCGGACTACGCCATCGATTTTCAGACGGTGGCAGCCACGTCGGGCTGGAGCAGGGAGGCGCTGTGTGACGTGTTCCTCCAGGGGCTGTCCGAACCAGTCAAAGACCGACTGCTCTTCTGTGAGATCCCTGAGTCTCCAGAGGCCCTTATAGACCTGGCCCTGCGCATCGACAGCCGCCTGGAGGAGAGGGCGCTCACCCTTGGCCCTGGCCGACGCTCTACCCCCTCTGGCCAGATCCAACCCCCGTGCCCTGATCGCGCGTCGCCTCAGGACCAGCCGAGGGGGGACGCCACCACACTCTCTCCTGGAGAGGCATCTCCCCTGGAGATCGGGAGGTCCCGGCTCACCCAGGAGGAGCGCCAACGGAGAAGGAGGTCGGGGGCGTGTTTTTACTGCGGCCAGCAGGGTCATGCGGTCCGAGGCTGTCCAAGACAACGCCCACTAGCGTCTGGAGGAGTACTAGTGGGTGCTTCAGCCAAGGAAACCTCCTCCTACCGCCGGACCTGCATCCCGGTGACCCTGACCTGGGAGGGCTGCTCCCGCAAGACCACCGCCCTCATTGACTCAGGAGCTGAGGAGAGCTTCATTGACGCCAGAGCTGCCGCCGAGTGGGGGGTTCCCCTCTCCCAACTTCCCAGCCCATTGTCCATCTCAGGGCTGGGTGGGCAACCCCTTGCTAAGGTGTGCTACCAGACCATTGCCATCCAGCTGCTGGCGTCAGGCAATCACCACGAACAGGTCCGGCTGTTCGTTACCGAGACACCCCGCTCTCCCATTGTCCTGGGTCATCCGTGGTTGGCATTACATGGGCCGGTGATCGACTGGGCCCGCCATGAGGTGCGGGAGTGGAGTCCCTCCTGTTCGGCCAGCTGCCTCCTCGACTCCCGACCCTCCTGTTCGGCGGGTGGACCAGCTTCCGAGGGGAAGCCAGACGTCTCCAGAGTGCCCCCTGAATACCATGACCTGGCGGCTGTCTTTAGCAAGTCCCGTGCGGTGTCTCTGCCCCCGCACCGCCCTTATGACTGTGCTATTGACCTCCAGCCTGGTACAGCACCCCCTAGGGGGCGTGTCTTCGCCTTGTCTGAGCCAGAGAGGGGGGCCATGGACAAGTACATCCGGGAGTCCCTTGCAGCTGGCATCATCCGTCCATCCTCCTCTCCCGCGGGGGCAGGCTTCTTCTTTGTCAAGAAGAAGGATGGCTCCCTGCGCCCCTGCATCGATTACCGAGGGCTCAATAAGATCACGGTCAGGAACCGCTACCCGCTTCCACTAATGTCCTCGGCGTTTGATGTCATCCAGGGGGCAGCCATATTCACCAAGCTGGACCTGCGGAATGCCTACCACCTCCTGCGCATCAGGGAGGGCGACGAATGGAAGACCGCTTTCAACACCCCTAGCGGCCACTGGGAGTACCTGGTGGTTCCATTCGGCCTGACCAACGCGCCCGCAGTGTTCCAGAACTTGGTGAATGATGTGCTCGGCGACATGATCGGGAGGTTCGTCTATGTCTACCTTGACGACATCCTGATCTTCTCCCGGGACAAGACGGAGCACACAAACCATGTTCGCCAGGTGCTCCGCCGCCTCCTCGAGAACCGCCTCTTTGTCAAGGCTGAGAAATGCGAGTTCAGCACCACCACTACCTCCTTCCTGGGGCACGTCATCTCCCCTAACCACCTGGGCATGGACGAGGAGAAGGTCAAGGCTGTGGTGGACTGGCCCGCACCCAAGGACCGCAAGGCCCTACAGAGCTTCCTGGGATTCGCCAATTTCTATAGGCGATTCGTCAGGAACTACAGCACCGTGGCAGCTCCCCTAACGGCCCTTACCTCCATCAAGGTGCCATTCCGTTGGACTCCGCAAGCCGAGGTGACCTTCTGTGAGCTGAAGAGGCGCTTCACCACCGCGCCCATCCTCACCACCCCCGACCCCGCCAAGCAGTTCATTGTGGAGGTGGATGCCTCCAATGTCGGGGTTGGTGCGGTGCTATCTCAAAGATCCAGCAATGATCAGAAGGTACACCCGTGCGCGTTCTACTCCCACCGGCTGACGCCTGCGGAGTCCAACTACGACGTCGGGAACCGGGAGCTGCTGGCAGTAAAACTGGCCCTGGAGGAATGGAGGCACTGGCTTGAGGGGGCAAGGGTTCCGTTCCTGGTCTGGACGGACCATAAAAACCTAGAGTACCTCCGTTCTGCCAAGAGGTTGACACCCAGACAAGCCAGATGGGCCCTCTTTTTCGACCGGTTCAACTTCTCCCTGGCCTACAGGCCGGGGTCCAAGAATACCAAGGCTGACGCGCTCTCCAGGCGTTTCGACGCTTCCTCGTCCAAGGGAGAGCCCAGCTCCATCCTGCCAAGTACCTGCTTCGTGAACAACGTGTGCCTCCGGATCGAGGAGCTGGTCCGCAACGCTCAGAACGGCGCAGCTACGCCCAGTGCCTGCCCTGCCAACTGCCTGTACGTCCCTGCAGCTGCCCGGTCTGACGTTCTCCAGTGGGGCCACTCCTCCAACCTGTCATGCCATCCTGGGGTCGGCCGGACCCTGCGGTTCATTCAGCGCCGTTTCTGGTGGCCCAAGATGGCAGCAGAGGTCCGGGGGTTCGTTTCTGCCTGCTCAGTCTGTTCCCGCGCCAAGTCCTCCCACGCACCTCCCTCTGGTCTGCTCCAACCACTGCCCATTCCTCACCGTCCCTGGTCCCACATAGCTCTGGACTTCGTCACTGGCCTGCCCGTCTCCCATGGAAACACCACTGTCCTCACCATAGTTGACCGGTTCTCCAAATCTGCCCACTTCGTGCCCCTTCCCAAGCTCCCCTCTGCTAAAACCACAGCTGACCTACTAATCCAGCATGTTGTCCGTCCCCATGGCATTCCTGTGGATATTGTGTCAGATCGTGGTCCCCAATTCACCTCCCAGTTCTGGAAAGCATTCTGCACATCCCTTGGCACCTCCTTCAGCCTCAGTTCCGGTTACCACCCACAGACCAATGGACAGACTGAGCGGGCCAACCAAACCCTGGAGACGGTCCTCCGATGCGTGTGCTCGACCAACCCAAGATCCTGGTCCACCATGCTACCCTGGGTCGAGTACGCCGTAAACTCCCACGCCGCCTCTGCCTCCGGCCTCTCCCCCTTCGAGTGCTGTATGGGCTACCAGCCTCCATTGTTCCCCAGCCAGGAGGAGGAAGTCGGGGTGCCTTCAGCCGGGGCATTCATCCGGCGGTGTCGCCGTGTGTGGCTGTCTGCTCGCCGCGCCTTGGTTCGGGCGGGTAAGACCATGAAGACCACGGCAGACAAGCGTCGGCGCCCAGCCCCTCACTATCGGGTCGGCCAGAAGGTCTGGTTGGCGGCACAAGACATCCCACTCCGGGTGGAAAGCCGCAAGCTGGCTCCTCGCTTCCTGGGTCCTTTCCCAATCCAAAGGATCATCAGCCCCACTGCTGTCCGGCTCAAGCTCCCATCCACCATGCGACGTCTCCACCCTGTATTCCACGTCTCACGCCTGAGGCCTGTTGCCACCTCCCCCCTCATGCCCCCACCTGAGCCTCCGCCTCCTCCTCGGCTCATCGACGGAGGGGAGGCCTACACAGTCAAGTCTCTGTTGGATTGCCGTCGGAGGGGCCGGGGCCTCCAGTACCTCGTGGATTGGGAGGGGTACGGCCCAGAAGAGCGTTCCTGGGTCCCAGCCAGGCACATCCTCGACAAATCCCTCATCCGTGACTACCACCAGTCACATCCCAAGCCATAGCCCATAGCCATAGTCCCAAGCCATTGCCATAGTCTCTAGCCATAGCCATAGTCCCAAGTCCAAGCCCAAGCCATAGCCATAGCCCCAAACCATAGCCTCAAGCCATAGCCATAGCCCACAGCCCATAGCCATAGCCTCTAGCCATAGCCGTTACCATCACTCCTTGCCATAGCCCAAGTTTTAGCCCCAGCTTGCTGGAGAACCAAGTGATCTTGTTTATGTTTTAGTGTTTCTTGTTGTACTGTTTCTTGGTTAGGTGTTATGTCATAGGGTTTTTGTCCTTAGTATTTAGTTAGTTATTTGTCTTGTGGGATTTGTATTTAGTTTTGTGCGGCTTCATGTATTTTAGTTCTTGGTGTTTATTGTCAGCGTCAGGTGCCGCTTTTGTAAGGGGGGGGTACTGTTGTGTTCCAGGGTTCTGGCCTTTGGCCAGAACAGTATTATTCATGGTTTTAACAGTTTCATGTATCAAGATTCCATAGTTCATAGTTTCATAGTTCATAGTTCATGTCACAGTTTTTGCATTTCATGTTTCACGTTCCATGTTTTTACTTTTCCATGTTTTTGTTTTTGCCAGGTCTGCCATGCCACTCCACCGCTTGTCTGCGTTCCGCCCCGTGCCTTCGTTGTTGCACATTTCTCAGCTCTGGTTGGCTTTGGTATTTCCCTCTTCCTTCTGTGCTGTGCTGATTCGGGGCTCTCTAAGCTTAATTGGCAATCAACTGTTTTTAAGTTACTAACATTTACTAACACTCACTGGGTTGGTGTAATTCTTAGATAGGCACATTACTAATACTACTAATTTAGACAGGGAGTTTATTGTCATGATTCCTGCTTTGCTATTTCAAGATCTTGCTGTGCTTTTCTGTTCTTAACATTCATGCTTGCTTCCAAACTGCATACTTAATTGGTACTTAAGCTGAGCACGCTCATTCTCTTAATGAGCAAGTCTTGTCAACCAATCTTGTCCATGTCTTGATCTTGCCATGCCTCTTGTTTCTCTCTCTCCAGGTGTTACCCCTCATGTCATGATTTCCAAGCCTTTATCTGGATGCGGTGGAAGTTGGCTGGCAGACAGTGTCTCGCGTCTCGCATGTGCAAGTTTGTTTCGCGTCTCGGTTAGCCAAGTTCTTGTCAAGTTCCCTAGTATTTGTCCTAGCCTCTCGTCTTGTGTTTATATATATTAAGTATTGTTATTTATTTTTCTGGAGTATCTTGCCTGGAGTTTCCAGTGCCTTTTGTTTTTTGCCTTTTTGCATTTATTGTTTATAGCTCTGTGTAGCGTACTTTAGTTTGTTTTTTGCAACCCTTTGGGCCAAGTTTTTTGTTGGCCCTCGTGCCTGTTTCGTTTTGTTATAATAAAATCCTCATTCCCTTTTCCCGCATCTGGTGTCAACTGATTCCATATCAGTTCCTAATAAAGTGTCCAGTGACTATATATATACATATTTCTTATATTTATTTATTTATTTCTAAGGAGACTTTTTTAAGCCCGAACTCCAGTGAGAATTTTATAGTCTGTAATTTTACTCGGTACCCTGCCAAGTGGAACATCTTTCAAAACTTTATGCCTGGTTAGTGAGCAATACATAAGTCGATCTGAAGCCACTGTGTGTCTTTTGACAACCTCTATCAAAATGACAACCTCTATCATTTCTGACTGCCAATATGTGTGTGTGTGTGTGTATGTGTGTGTGTGTGTGTGTGTATGTGTCAATGAGAATGTGTATGTGTGTGTGCATATACTTGAGCATGTGTGTATGTGTATGAGTGCGCGTGTGTGTGCGTGTGCTTGCATGTATGCGTTTGTGTGTGTGTGTGTGTGTGTGTGTGTGTGTGTCAATGAGAATGTGTATGTGTGTGTGTGTGCATATACATGAGCATGTGTGTATGTGTACGAGTGCGTATGTGTGTGTGTGTGTGTGTGCTTGCATGTATGCGTGTGTGTGTGTGTGTGTGTGTTTATGTGTGTCTAAGTGTAGGTGTGAGATTTCTAAAGGTCACTGGTTTTCTCTGCAGTGACATGCCCTGTGGTCCAGTATTAAATCTCAACCACCGCACTACAGACTGTGGCCAGCATTCCCTCAGGAGGCTACCTAACTGCCATCAGCATTTACCCAAACCCCTGAGGGACAGAAAGGTTTTAGTCAATGGTTTTGCCCTTGTCACATTGCACAACCTCTGTCTGGTTCTGTTACATGTCTATACCAACTGCTGATGCGATGTGAGGTCACAAACATGTGACCAAATCTTAAAATTCTCATGCTGACATCACAATAATTAAAGAAAATTCCAGAACTCCTTCTCATCAAAGAATGAATAACCTTGTGACCTGCAACCTTTGATATCCAATATGAAAAATCCTTTCAGCGCATGGCTACCTTTCAGCACAATTTAACAGAGCAATTTCGGTAAAGCAAAACCAGGGGCATTGGCTGTGTAACTGGTTTGGTGTGCACTAACTGGTGAAGGACTTTGACATTTAGGCCTTGCCTGTACATCACTGAAACAAAGATTATGGAATGGTGGATCATGGAAGTCGAAAAAGTGTGGTTGCTGGAAGGTTCCATCCCAGTGCCCTCCCAATCTGATTGGAGACCGAATTGTTTTCATACTGACTTTGGAATAGGAATGAAACTAGAAAAACAGAAGTTTGGGATAAGGCCATATCAAAGAAAAAGTTGGTTGGCAGCCTTCTCATTTAAATTTTCAGGGATGGGCAGGAGGTTTTTTAACTTTTTCCAAAATGTTATTTTAATGAGAGTTTGAGCTCCAAATAGCACCACAAATCTAAATCACAAGTACTTAACATAACATAAAATTAACATAAAAATATCAAATCTGCCTGACCCATAAATGGCACAGTGATTGAAAGCCGAGCAGATTGCCTCCTGCACGGACAGGGATTCTTGGCATTTTTTCTCACTTGCTTTGCGACAATTTCAACAGATTTTTTTTTTTCCCCCCAAAATTAATGATGACAAATCAGAGGTGGCAGGGTTTTTCTAGGGCAGGTGGGGATGTTAACCAACCAATTTTTTATGGCTTAAAGTGTTGATTCACAGAAGCTCAATAGTTAATTCATAAGTTCCTCTCTTCATAGGTCCCATGCCATTGCAATAAATTTGAATCACCATATCAACAATTAATATAATCAAACTTCTTTCAAAAATAGAGAAAAAAAAAACAAAACAAAGATATGTCAATCATATGATTCTGAAAGTTTTTTTTCAGTGTCCCTTTCTTTCAAAACACTTCAGTTAGTGTTCTATGACTCTATTAATTTTAATCCTCTGGAGTGATTTTAAGCCCCAATTCCAAAAAAGTTGGCAAATTATGAAAAATTCAAATAAAATCTAAATGGAGTGATTTGAAAAGTTAGTTCATGCTCCACTTGTACATCTGCATTGCTGGTAAGTTAAAAAAATGAGTTTACATAAGTTCTCATTGAGCTGCTTCCTCTTCTCTCTTCTCAAAAAAGTTGGGACACAGGCAAAAAATGGCTGAAAAAGCAATTAATATGTATGAGAATCAGCTGAAAGAACATTTAGCAAGTAAATAAGTTAACTGGCATCAGGTATGTAACATGATTGGCTATAACATGGATGTCTTAGAGAGGCTGAGTCTCTCAGAGGTAAAGATGGCCAGAGGCTCTCCAACCTGTGAAGGTTTGCATAAAAAAATTGTGGAATACTTTAAAAACAATTTTCCTCAACGTCAAATTGCAAAGGCTTTGAAGGTCTCATCATCAACGATGCATAACATCATCAAAAGATTCAGAGATACTAGAAAAATCTCTGTGCGTCAGGGACAAGGCCAAAGACCTTTACTGGATGCCCGTGATCTTCGGGCCCTCAGACGCCAGTGCATCACTCACCGGCATGATTCTGTCATTGACATTACTAAACGGGCCCAAGAATACTTCAGGAAACCACTGCCTGTAAACAGAGTCTGCCGTGCCATCCACAGATGCCACCTAAAACTCTATCATGTGAAAAGGAAGCCATTATTGAGAATGATCCAGAAGCGCCACTGTGTTCTGTGGGCCAAGGCTCATTTAAAATGGACTGCAGCAGAGTGGCAAAGTGTCCTGAGGTCAGACGAGTCCAAACTTAACTTTCTTGTTGGAAGTCATGGGCGTCGTGTCCTCTGGGCTAAAGAGGAGAAAGACCACCCCTCCTGTTATCAGCATCCAGTTCTAAAGCCAGCATCTCTGATGGTATGGGGATGCATTAGTGCATATGGTGTGGGACACTTGCATGTTTTAAAAAGCACCATGAATGCTGAAAGGTATTTAAAGGTTTTAGAGCAACATAATCCCCTCCTGATGACATCTATTCCAGGGAAGGCCTTATGTATTTCAGTAGGACAATGCAAAATCACATACTGCAGCTATTACAACAGCATGGCTTTGAAGTAGAAGAGACCTTGTGCTGAACTGGCCTGCCTGCAGTCCTGATCTTTCACCGATTGAGAACATTTGGCGCATAGTTAAACGGAAAGTCCATCAAAGGAGACCCAAAACTCTGCAGCAGCTGGAAGCCTTTATTAAACAAGAGTGGGATTAAATTCCAATGGCTAAACTCAAGAAACTTGTCTCCTCAATGCCCAGACACCTCTATTATGGTGTTAAAAAGAAGAGGGGATGCAACATCATGGTAAACAGGCCCCTGTCCCAACTTTTTTGAGACCTGTAGCAACCATCAAATTTGAAATGAGCTAATCTTGGGATAAAATTGTAAAATTTCTTATTTTTAACATTTGCTGTGTTATTTCTGTTCTATTGTGAATTCAATACTCGCTGGTGTGATTTGAAAGTCATTGCGTTTTGATTTTATTCACAATTTACACTTAGTCCCAACTACACTCAACAAAAATATAAACACTTTTGTTTTTGTTTTTTTCAACCAGATCTGTTGCTCGGGCATTGAATGTTCATTTCTCCACCATAAGCCGTCTCTAAAGGCGTTTCAGAGAATACGGCAGTACATCCAACCGGCCTCACAACCGCAGACCACGTGTAACCACACTAGCCCAGGACCTCCACATCCAGCAGGTTCACCTCCAAGATCGTCTGAGACCAGCTACTCAGACAGCTGCTGAAACAATTGGTTTGCATAACCAAAGAATTTCTGCACAAACTGTCAGAAACCATCTCAGGGAAGCTCAACTGCATGCTCGTCGTCCTCATCGGGGTCTTAACCTGACTCCAGATCGTCGCCGTAACAGACTTGAGTGGGCAAATGCTCACATTCGATGGCGTCTGGCACGTTGGAGAGGTGCTCTCTTCATGGATGAATCTCGGTTTACATTGTTCAGGGCAGATGGCAGACAGCGTGTGTGGTGTCGTGTGGGTGAGCGCTTTGCCGATGTCAATGTTGTGGATCGAGTGGCCCATGGTGGTGGTGGGGTTATGGTATGGGCAGGCATCTGTTATGGTTGAAGAACACAGGTGCATTTTATTGATAGCATTTTGAATGCACAGAGATACCGTGATGAGATCCTGAGGCCCATTGTTGTGCCATACATCCATGAACATCACCTCATGTTTTCAGCACGGCCCCATGTTGCAAGGATCTGTACACAATTCTTAGGCTGAAAATGTCCCAGTTCTTGCATGGCCATGTTACAGCCCTGCCGGTCTGTTAAAGCTTAGATAAGAGTACGTGTAAAAACTCCACTTTGCTAATTGGTATCAGTATTCAATTAACTCATTCAGTTCAATTTGTGAAGAGAGAATTGAAGCTCATTAGCTCCACCTGTGTGATACTATTTAAATGAGCCGCCTTCTCCAAATTGGGGGGGGGAGATTAAATTTGTTTGTGGCAATGGTGTGGAGTTTAGTGGTTGTCTTTGACAAATATGCCTTGGCTAAATAAATTATATTGTTTTGGCTTTTGTTTCCCTGTGTGGTCTCCCTTCTTGTTATGACCTCAGTCTTGGTCGTAACAGCCAGCATACTCACCGGACATGTCACCCATTGAGCATGTTTGGGATGTGCTTGACCGGCGTATAAGACAGCGCTTACCAGTTCCCACTAATATCCAGCAACTTCGCTCAGCCATTAAAGAGGAGTGGACCAACATTTCACAGGCCACAATTGACAATCTGATAAACTCTATGCGAAGAAGATGTGTTACACTGCATGAGGCAAATGGTGGTCAAACCAGATACTGACTGGTTCTGAGTCCCCAGACCCCCAATAAAGCAAAAACTGCACATTTCAGGGTGGCCTTTTATTGTGGACAGTCTAAGGTACACCTGTGCACGAATCATGGTGTCTGATGAGCATCTTGATGTGGCACACCTGTGAGGTGGGATGGATTGTCTCAGCAAAGCAAAAGTGCTCACTATCACACATTTAGACAGATTTGTGAACAATGTTTGAGAGAAATGGTAATATTGTGTATCTGGAATGAATTTTAGATCTTTGAGTCCATCTCATGACAAATGGGAGCAAAAAAAAAAGTGTTGCGTTTATATTTTTGTTGAGTGTATTTTGGAATTGGGGTTGGACACACACACACACACACACAGGCGCATGCATGCACACAAGCATGTGTGCACTGACCATTTTTCATATAAAAAGTAATTTGTCATTTTAATTTTACGCCAGATATAATTATAACTACTATTAGCAGTAACACTGTATGCCAGGATATTAAATCGACCTAGGTCATTGAAATATTGCGTAAAATCTTAGACTGTGATTTTTAAATGTTCTAAGTATTTCTATCTGGGAAGCATGCATTGAGTCTGAAATCACTGATCCCTTACCGATCCACTCGAGTTACAGACAGCAGACCAAGACCACCAATTCCTGTCGTTTCATTTTCATCCAGTTTTTTGCTGATATTCGTACAAATGGCTGTTCGTAAATATAATTATGAGGACCCACTACAGTTTCATTATATGCATACATGTTCTTCCCATCCTGTAGATGCAGGGTGTGGCATTTTCATTTAGATCCTCTAAACCAGTGTTCCCCAACCCTCTCCAGAAGGCCCTGCTTTTTTTTAATCTCTCCTTGCTCCAGTATAGATGATTCAAATGATCAGGCTGTCATCAATCAGCTTTAGGGGGTGATTAACGAGCTGATCATTTGTATTGCCTGTGCTGGAGCAGGGAGAAATCTAAAACATGCAGGACAGGTGGGGCTCCAGGAGAGGGTTGAAGAACACTGCTCTAAACTGTGAATGAAGGTAATTCCCACGAATGCATCTGTGATTTTTTTTTCATTTGGCACAAAAGTGCACAAAATATACATGAATTTGCTGTAAATCAGCTGTGATGTAATATTGTTGGCTTGCCATATTGTATTTTCAATGATTGCGAAAAGATTTCATGGGCCAAAGGCCTCTAATTAAATTGCGCAATGTATATTCAGTGGGTAGTCACCATCAGAAGCTCTGGAAAATGGAAACGCTTGACTACAGTCTTTACAGTAATAGTATGGCTTAGTCATGATGGAGTTGTAATGTGAGGCTGCACTTGGGTTGCTATAGGCGTTGATGCATATCGACTGATCATCCATCACAAGAGTCCTACTTTTCAGGACGGTTGTATTAGCAGCTTACTTTTCTGTGTTACTTACATGGTCCCATATCAAGGGTAGGCTATTTATTAACAGTACCAAGAATATTCATGGGCTTCAATTGGGCTTTCGCTCGTGTTAAGCATTATGAATATCGGTTTAATTACTCCAGACCGGCGTTGTATTTCTCGGTTAGCAGAGGTCAATCAATCAATCAATCAATTACTCTTCATGTCCATGTTGACGATGGTTGGGCGTGTTTCCGGGGTGTGTCTGAAATGCCGTAAAATCTGGTCGCCACAATTGAATCGTGTTGGATACGCTGCAACACTGAGGCGCTGTGACATAGGCTTCTTTGCTGAAGCTATAATTCTGTGTATTTCATAAAGTGAAGGATACAACAAAATTTACTGACCAAACCGTGGCATGGGGAAAGTTTCCGCTCCTATAGTGATTATAAAATGTGTAACGCACAGTGATGGCTGTACCTGATCGACTCGTTCGGTCTTCCCCGCACACAACAACGGGGACTTCATGGCAACGAACGATTTCCTGACTTTTTTTTATTTCATGACAGACAGCAAACGTGTCGATGGAGCTTTTAGAGGGATAGTCATGCTGATAATAAAGCTGTAATTCTGGATGTCCAATTTTCAATTTGTGGAAGGGTGAGGTCTATAATAGCGGCAGCCATTTAACGGAATTTGACGGTTTTTACTTTTAAATTTTTACTTTTAACTGACGTTGTGAGAAAATGTATTTTCGTAATTGCCCATATCCCAACATAACTTCAGAATTTGTGAGGCAGTCGTATGCCCAACCCCCCTTCATGAGTCTGGTGCGTCCCAAGGTTCCGTCTTTATTTTGTATTTTTTCCTTGATGTTCTTCTTCGGTTATGCAGTCATGCGCTGCATTTCAGTTTTTCTTTGAATGTAACCGTAGTGTTCTAAATTGTTGGATTTTATTATTCGTGTGTATCGTTGTGAAAATCAACCCAGTTTTTCTTCAAGCACTCTCCGTCGCATAGCGTCTCGTCTATTAAATTGTTACCCAGTGGAGGTTTGTTTGCAGTGCAGTTCGCTAAGACCGCAGTCTGAACTAACACAGCAGGGGAATTAAAACAGGCATCCTATTTGGACAACGGAAACAAAATTCTTGCGTCACTAGTTGTTCCTTTCATAACTCTGTAGGCGTCGTGGTCCTCGGGATTTTTTTTTTCCTTTTTTACCTCCGTAACCCTTACATTCTGCGACCGAGTTCACAAAAAAGATCATGAATGCGTCAGACTTAAGTTATTTCCGAGCTAGAGAATAATTTGCAAAAGGATTACTGGCAACAGCAAAAGTCAAGCACAGACCAGCTGCTTAAATTTTCTCAAATATGTGCTCCTCATAAAATGTACTGATGTGTATTTAAGGCGAGGGAAAGACCGCAGCCCTGTGGATATACGTTACTCTCCAGCGCACTGCGCGTAAATGTGTTCCAGCTTGTATCGGGATCACTGGGCGTGCAACAGGGAGCCGAATACTGACGTTTCTTTGCACAGGGAAGGGAACGGACTCTGTTCTTACGGACTTCACGCTTTAACAAGGCTGCGCAGTTGCACCCCGCAGTACAACACTGAACTTTGAAAGCTAAAGTATCATTTTTTTTCCAGCATGTTACACATTTGGCGTTTTAAGTCCGTGCCCATCGGCACTATTTCATTATAATTGCAGAATTGCTTGGAAAGGTCTATAATTCTACGCTGATGTGAGATTTCCTTCCTTGGGAATGATGCGGACTCTCCAGGAATTCATTGGATTTGTTTTCTGTTCCAGTTTCTACATCCAGATCGGGTATTCTTTCGAAGGTAAATATCCTGTCACATAGCCTCTCGCATATAAAAATAAGCATCCGGTTCGAATCCAAGGCGATGTGTCGCTTCATTTAAAATAATACAGCGTTGCGAGATGTGTTCAGTTATTCCGTGAGCGAGATTCTAGCCCATTATATCACATTCAACGTCCTAAATGATTTTAAGTGATGCAATTTGTCGCAAATTGCAAGGCGTGTAATTATTGTGCGTGAAATTACTGGAGTTTCATGTAAAATTCCATTGCATGGTCTGTGGATCGTGCCGAATAGCTGCGTGCGTTTGTCATTCTTCATTTTCGTTACAAAAGATTAACTTTGAAGAAACAGGGAGCGCGACTGGCATTCCAAATAGCAGCCCCGCATGAAGTGAGCTGCGTCGTGGTTAAAGGGCTCCCATTATTCTTCAGCACCATGGACAAGTACACTGACTGCTGCAATAGTTTCCACGCACGCATCAACGGTTCGCCTCAGTTGAGAAACAGCCCAGCAAAGCTTATTGTCTATTTAGAAGGAAGCCTAACCGTTAATCGGTTTCAATTCGTTGCTCTGATGACACCTGTAGTTGTGTCATAAAATAATGATCGTATTGGATCAGTATACGATATCTGAAATAGGCTATTGCACGCTTATTAATGCATCGGATTTCCACCAACCGTATGCCAACCACCCGTAATGAATTCGCTTTTAATTGACCAAATACAATAAATCGCTCAAAGACAACCTGTGGCGCGGACTGCAACAGCACGACCGCGGTGCCAATGCATGCGTGGCTCACGCTATCATTTTTTTCCCCCGGTTTCCCTGTAACGGATGTTTGTTTACAGCTGATGATGAACTGATAAACTTATTCCTGAAACCTAATGGGCTGTGTTTTAACGATTGTGAGCGCTTGATTTCTTTTAGTCTGTCTTGAGAAGTTCACAGACAGGATGATATAGTCTACGAACGTGCTGCACGTTCTGATTTCGGTTAAATGCGATAAAAGAATCCATGTGCCATATGGCGACTGCGTGTGATGCTTTTATTTATTGTTACTGCTCGGGTGTTTTGATTTCCAGGAAGATTCACAGAACAACCATCGAATATAACGGCGAAAGAAGGGCAAAATATTGAGATGGCTTGCGCCTTTCAAAGTGGAACACCTTCTGTTTACCTGGAAATTCAATGGTGGTTCTTAAGAATAGAGGAAGAACACGACTACGAGGATACCGACACACAGGTATATTGGGCTTTGGATAATGCTGAGACAGACGCAGAGATGTTGTGTTGGAGAAAGACAGTGAGAGAGAGAGAGAGAGAGAGAGAGAGAGATTTTGCTACATGACACCCACGCAGGACCACAAAAAGCATGCGTTGTCTTCTAACTGAGAGCTGTCTTGTGCAAGAAAACATCATGGTGAGGTAGAAAAAAAAAATCCCAGAAGAATTGCGTGGTATACCCATCATGGCATGTATAAAGTACACTTCTGGAGATTTGGATATGCATATTATTGTTTGTTTCTTCATTTTTGCCGTGCTAATGTGGGAAAAAAAACAGCAATATTCAACAGACTGTGTCGTATGTTCCCATATGTATTCATACATGAATGAGGATTCAAAGATGTGCAACCAGGATAAATCCAAGAAATGATACAAAGACTGATAACATTTTATACAACACATCCATATTTAATGTAACAGTGTTCTGTAGTTGGCGTGCAATGTAAAATTTCCTTTCAGCAAATGTTTGAAAAATAAATACATAGTGCACAGCCACATCAGCTCTAAAACTGTGGGTATAGCGCTTATTGGTAATTTAATTGTCCTGCTTTAGGCTTTGGTTTTGAAAAATGTCTGAGCAAGGAAGTGGAACTCGTAATAATTCTCATTAGGGTGAAAAAATAGAGTGTACATGTGTGTTTTTTTTTTAAGGGATTTAATAGGACCTCAGTAGTAAACTAATTGATTGATGTGGGGGGCATTTGCAGTTTGAACATTCAGTTTGTGTGGACCATAGAATATTTTCTTATTAATCTGCGTGAAATGCTAAAAGCCTCTTATTCTCATGTAATTTGACATGTGCCCACAGCGTCTTGTCACCAGTGAGAGCTCGCGGCATTGTTTGGCTGAGTAATGCACCAATCACTCACCCACTATCCATATTTTCCTTGATTATCTGCTCTGTTTTTTTCTGATGGATTTTAAAAGCTTTTGGCAGGCATTCCATACTAGAGCAATCAGATATTTAGAAAAGTGTTGTTTCTTTTGATGAATGTTTAAGCTCAGCACCAAGGCCTTAAAGACAAATAATGCACCGAATTGTAGATCATGATGCAGCTTTTTGTTCCCGGTGAATGCTTAAATGGATGGATGAGGCCATTATTTTAAGATTAACCTCATTTACTAGCCATGCAGAAACCCAACCACAAATCTAGTAACACTTTCGCTCTGTGCTGGAATTCTACATGCAGAATAGCTGCACTGAACTCAGCAGGTGATTTGTCCATTCATCAATGATTGGTTAGTATTGTCTTACCAGAAATCAAGGTTTGTTTGATTGGGGCTCTTTTGCAAACCGAGGGAAGACAGGGTGCTCAAACAAAGCACATTGCTTCAGTTGCTTCTTAATAAAACAGAAATCTGAAAATGGCTTCTGTGTGGAGAAGGAATGCCAAAGTGCATTCCATATTGTTCCTTCGATCGCTAAAAGCAGCTAATGTTGCTCAATGATGTAACATATCAGAATCAAAGCTGTTGAAAACCTATTATGTGGCAACTTGTTTAACCCCTTTGCGCAGAAAACAAAAATAACACCAATTTTTCCTGTTGTGCATGAGCCTATTTAGATTTCAATACTCAGTATTTGTATCATAGAGACTTTGGAAAATTATTCCAGTGAAGCAAAACATTTGGAAATTCAATTACAGAATTGGTTAGGAATTAAATTTCGGAATTTACGGACGCCAAAGTCTATATCTGCGCAAACAGGTTAAAAGAGCTGATGCAGGGGAGCTCTTTTAAACAAGTTCCCACATGATAGGCTTTCAACAGTGCAAGATAATTACATTTTCATTTTTTAAAGATTTATTTCAGCGCTCCAAGGGTTAAAATGGGTCAACTTCAGTTTGCGATGCACGGCCCTCATTTGACTGAGTGTGATTTATCAGCACTGACGTGCTCATATCTCAGCAATACAGTCAAGTGGAACAGGATTTGCAGTCAGATGGCAGCAAATATGAATCTTGACGTGACGTATCGGCCTCGCGTTTGCACGCTTTCGCCGTCCGTGCATCCTGTGCACAGCTGCATATATCATGGGATATCAGTGCCAGGATGTCATGCTAGCAAACTTGTGACCAGATGTTGCTGTGGTTTGGGCCCACCTGCCCCACTGTTTTTGCCCTCCCTTTGGCAAGGCGCAGTATTTTGATTTTTGCATTTGTTCCCTGCTTGATAAAAAAAAAAAAAAAACAGTTATGTGCAGTACAGTGTGCACTTCTGGAGACATGGTTGTCATTATCGAACAAACAGTGCGAGGCTGTGATGAAATAAGACTTGGCTTGCATTTATTTCAAATCCCGTTTGCGCGCTGGGATGGATCCGTACCAGTTAAATGAACCCCTAGTGGAACGGAAAGCTGTATGCTTACTGCGTTCACCCCTGGAGGGTGTCTATTATTGAGCATTTAAGGAACAAAGCCTCCCTGAGGCCTCTTTGTGGAACAGCACTGTACGCACTGTCCTCTGAATGCCATCACTGATTACCCCTTAGGTTGCCTTCAGCTTCTGCTGTTAGTAAGCTGAGAAGCTGACAATATGTCCTCCATTTAGTAAGTAAGGTTCAGGTTGGAGCATAAACTTCTCCACCTCCTCCTACAGGGGACTCTCTAATACTGATTGTGCATGAGCCCCCCAGTTATCCCCCCACATCCCCTCCAGCCCACCCCCCCCCCCCCCCCATTCCTGCCAGTATTTCGCCTGACAAGGTGCAGTTTGAGCTTCAAAGCCGTCCACTTAATCCCAGCGAGTAGGAGCCCATTTGAAATCGAAACAATTACAGGGACGGTCCTCATAATCTACTTCATGCGGAACTCCTTTTGTCATGGGATTTGAGAAATCCATGACAGGCAGTGATTATCTATGACATGTATCCAAGCAATGGTCGCTTGTGGCATATCGCTCAGTAAATATAGCAACAGCATTCTTTTGAAACAGGGCCTGAAAGCACGAGAAGAAAGGCATACTTTTGGGTTACAAAGCAGCGATGCCAAAGAAAATACATTACCGCTGGCACTGAGTGCGGTGTTATGTAATGAGATGCCAAGCAGTGACTATTGGATGAATCCATGCATGTAGACTTGGTGCAGAGGGGACAAAGCTGTATATCTCTCCAAATATTTTCATATAAATTATTGTCAGGCTACCACTGTGCTTGTGAGACTTGGCGCTTGAATTGATGTGGCTCAGAGGACCAGCAGAACAATGATTTGTGTCCATTGGGAAGGAACACATTGTGGTTAATACCAAAAATGACCAACTCAGATTCAGTTTTCACTGACAGAAGCTTGACTTTCAAAGGGTGCATACAGTTTTAATGCGGAGAAGAAAAAAAAATGGATTAGCATATTTTGTGTGTGTCTGTTGAACAGTTTTGTGAGGGGTTTATTTTGTCTGGTACAAAGACGGTCTGATCTGACAGACAGATAGGATGTCAGCCAGAAGATCCATGCTGCCATTATCTGACCAATCAGGGTCCTGGGACCCTCAGTCTGGAGATGGTTTGTTTGAAAATATTTTATTTGATCAAATTTTGATTGGCCCAATTATATCCTCAAACTGGAGTTTTTGGGGATATTACAGATAAGTTGACACTATAACTCAAACATTTTTCTTTATTTTTTAAGGGAGTCACATGAAATTATTCTAGACGCATAGAGGACAAACTTAGTTCTTTAGTGCAGTGGTTCTCAAACTCGTTCCTGGTGCCCCACTGTGTATGCTGGTTTTTGTTCTAACCACTATTGCAATCTTTCGATTTTAACAAGGTGTTGATTTGTCCTAATTAGCTGCATTGTATGTTTAGAGTAGTTATTTACCACATTTAGCCACATTTTTATGGACATATCCACTCCGCCATTAAGAATAAAAACCCTCAAACATGATATGGTTATTTTTCCATAGTGTGAGGATTTTCAGGTAAAAACATTTCTAAACAGATCAAATTAGACTGAGAAAATTAGTAAGCTCCAAATTGGGTTGCTGAACACTGTGCCTTGAATTCTTTCAGAATTATTCGCCTGAACTTAATTAAATGAATATGAAATGAAACAGGTGTGACTTTATTGTTTGCCAAATAAATTGTTGGTTTTTGCAACCATGGGTTGACAGTTTCACCAATGAGGAACCTATTGATTGTTTACATTGATTAAGGGTTCAGTCAAATGGTTTCCCTCGGCAGTTATATATACTGGTTTCTAACAAATCTCACTGTGGATCTGAAATTTGAATTCTTCATGGCATGCACAGATTTGTCAAACATGGCTTAGCAGCATAAATAACTGCCCTAAACATAAATGCACCGAATTAAGTCAAATCAACAGCTTGTTAAAGTCCTAAGATTGCAATTGTGATCAGAACAAAAATAAGCACACCCAGCGGGGCGCCAGGACCGAGTTTATGAACCACTGCTTTATTGTGACCTAACAAGCTTTGCTGTAGCACCACCACCAAGGCCAACTTTAAATTTAAAAAATGGCAATAACTCAAGTAGTTTTGATGGGAAGCATGTCATATTTCTTCTGATAATTTCTGGTGCAGAGGCAAGGCTCATTTTATTCGTTGGTCACCATATGACTTTTGCTGTAGTGCCACCAACAGGCCAAACCTTCAATTTTTAAAAATAGCAATAACACTAATGTTTTCGTTGGAATCACATGACGCATCTTGTGTTCAATTTGGTTCATAGAGGACAAACTCGATCGTTTTGTTTGACCCTATAACCTTTCCGGGGCACCATCACTGGATCAGACTTGACATTGGGATGGCAGGGAAGCCTAGTGGTAGGTCACTTGACTGGTAATCGAAGAGGTGCTGGGGGGACTTGGGATTTTGACTCTCTCCAGGGAGAATAGGTCAGGTGGAACTCTGCTGCTGGGCCCTTCAGCAAGACCCTTAAACCCAAAATTGTTCTGGGGGCCTTACCCCTGTCTTCCTCTATCCTGCTGGATTTGCACCTGTTCAATCTTGCAGTTCTCCCTGGGCATCCTTGAAGAAGAGAAACATGATCTCAAGTGAACCTTCCCTGGGTAAAGGGGCAATGTCATGACTTGTGCATGTTTAAACTTTAATAATGGAAACTCAAAGATTTACCTGGAGAATCAAGTGGAGATTCAGACTGTGAATTTGATATGATTTTGAAAGTGGTTTCCTCTTCAGTTCTTGCTAACTATAATAATAATAGTAGTAATAATAATAATCCATTCAGATTTACTTTGAACTAATAGTGAAGAATGAGAAGATGATTTCAGAGGAACCATCTTGGGAAATGTTCTTTTAGTTTCTGAAAGATTTGCTCTTTTAGCCTACTTCCTTGAAAAGCTAAAGCTAACAGAGGTATTGTTACTTAAGGGAACTTGTGATCTGTAGTAAGTGTGAGGCACTCATGATCCCTCGCAAGAGTGAGAGCACTTGCTCTACAAAGAGAACAGGACAAATCAATCTGAGATGCCTGTCCCCATGTGAAGAAAAAAATCTTTGCTGTTTGCTGTATCTTTGGTATGGCATCAAATTAACGGAAAAAAACAAAACAAAAACTAATACCAGCTGAGTCTTGGTTCTAATAGCTATCCATCCGATAAATGAACTCACAAGGGTACAAAATTATAAACAAAAGATTATAATTCTCAAACACGTTCAGACTCCGAAACAAAAATAACATCTCAGAAATTCTGTACAATAATCAATCTAATTGACCTAAAAGCAGAAATTTTTTAGAGTGGCAGGATCACATGGATAAAACTTGATTCTCCTGGATTCTAAGAATTCTTTTCATGTAATGAAAACATAAGGGTGAAGGTTTCAATAGCAAAGATAGTGCCTATTTAAACAAAGGTAAAAATAAATTTCCAGTTCCAGAAACGCAAACAGTTTTGATGGGAGTCAAGTCACACATTTTGTCATCATTTTTGGTGCATAGAGAAGGGTTGTGTCTGATGTCGGTTCACTCTGTGATCTTTGCTGTGGTGCCAGTACTCGGCCAAACTTATAATTTCTTAGAATTGTCATAACTCAACACTTTTTCGGAGACTCAAGTTAAAGGGATAGTCCACCAAAAAACTATAATTTGTTTATCAATTACTCTTTATTAGATGTCTCGAACGGACAAGGTTGTTTTTCACCTTGCACAACTTTATGGCCACTGGAGCGTTTTTAAAAAATATGCAAATTCCTTTTTTGCTGGAAGCAAATGGGGTCACCCAGTAGCAACGGCAAAACTCCACAAAACATCTGTTGACAAACTTTCAAACCATCATCCAACACATCATCCAGTATAATCTAAATCTGCTTTGTCCACTCCTTTTCTCAGAACTCTAAAAACGCGGTTAGTTTCTGCTAAAAATAATGAAATACCACAGGTATGTTTCAAGTAAGCTTGCGCATTCAACGGAAGTCCCGCCTCCGAGCTCATTCCCAGAGACTAATAAAGTTTTTGAGAGAAGGGAGAAGACGCGTTTCAAAAACTTTATTAGTCTCTGGGAACGAGCTGGGAGGCAGGACTTCCGTTGAATGTGCGAGCACAGGTGACACTATGACCAGTTCTGTTGCACCATCTTGAGGATAATCTAAACTTTCTCAAAAATGAAATAGTTCTAATGGGAATTAGGTCATATTTGATGAGAGCATTCTGAAAGCCCAGTGTAGTTCTCCTGCTCATTTTTTTGGGCTAGTTTAGCTCGCTGGTTTTTGAACTAGTTTTGTATTGTTGAGATCATTGAAACATTGATTTTTTCAATGAGTTTTAATTCAGTATTATTTTCACAAACTATGCATCATTGAATGCCAATGTCACACTAGGTCTAACAGTTACGTTCCAATAATGGAGGATGCTGCACAAAATATCTTGGAGGCAAAATTTCTTCCATTTCTCCATATTTCTTCTCAAGTTTTACTTTTACATCAATTTTGGGTGGATAATGAGCCATTTACCACCAAAAAAATCAATTGAAAGAATAAGGAGAAATAGATTCTCCCTTAAGTCATCCAGTGAACACTCACCTGGCCTCATGCACGATATCATTCACAACACAAGCAAACACACACACACAAACACACACAAACGCGCGTGCACGCAGACACGAACACATGCATGCATGCGCACATGTACGGACAAACTGTTTATGCACACACATAGATACTTACTCCCTCCATTTATTTTTCATCACAAACATTTATTTTAATTATGTTTTCTTTGCCTAGTCTAGGTTCCTGCGTATTAAACAAGAATATGTAATTATCCTTAATCTCTCTGCCTCACGCTATGACACATTAAACAGTGATAATTACTGTATTCTTAACACCTCTTAATTTAATGGGTTTGCTATGACACATTAAAGAACAATACATACTCATTCATAAACACATTTTCTCAGTCTTACTGTGACACATTAAACAACAATTACTGTAGTCTGAAACACTTTCACTTGGGAGAAATTATATGTGTCATGTGCAGGACTGATTTTTCATGGAACAAAAACCCAAAAATTAGATAATAACGTGGAATAACAGATACTGCGACAGTTGCACCTTTGCCCTAACTAACCTCATGAAAACCACAGATAATTATATTACTGAGTATGACAAAGTAGTTATGTGGCTATTCTTTACAGTATATGAATAGTTTGTTAAATATATACCATAACCTCATCTCACAGAGATAGTTGCAGGACATCAATGTGAAAAGTTAAGCCTAAATGTTGAAAAGGCGGACCGTTTACCTTTAGCAGATGGTCACCAGCATTCCTTTGATATACTTGAAACGATTACATACCTAAAGTTCAATTGAATCAAGATAGAAATGAGCGCTGCTCTTGGTTTTCATAGATGTAATTTTGTTGAAATCGATTTCTGTAAATCAAGGTTTCTCCAGTCATTCACAATGCTGCCCAAAGGGTGGACTGTCAGCAGGGCTGGGTTCAATTACTTATTTCAATTACCGTTACAATTGCTTACTGGACAGAATGTTCCATTACAATTGCAATTACTTTTCCAAAAAAAAAAAAATTCAATTAATAATAAATTACAATTACGAAAGTAATGAATTACGATTACTGTAATTGTAATTGAAAAAAGTAATTGAACCCAACCCTGGCTGTCAGTGCACCTCTGTCTGAAAATTATATTTCAGAACAATCTGAAAATACAATCTTAGTGGTGGGTGTCATTTTTTAAAAAAAAGAAGCAGTGCCTTTACCTTGTGTCATACTGTTCACTTCTATTTTAGCGTAGCCTGCCTGATTACAAAAGCATGGAATAGTAGAGGCAGATTTATTTTTAATTGATTAATTAATTGCCATCTGTAATAGTGATTTCGTTGGTCCTGTTGAGTATGAGACTGGGGCAGCTCTGATGTCTTGCAGGATCGAGAAAGTCAAGATTATCGAGATTGCAGTAGTATGTGAAGGAGTGGGAGTTGCAAAAAAATAAGAAAATAAATAAATAAAGAAAAAAAATAAATAAATTGGTTTTTGAAGCTTCTCAGACTGAGAATATTTTAGACTGATCCCTCCGATAAAAAGAAGAAACAGTTTGACACCAGTATGCGTCACAATGTTTACATGGTAGTCTGCAACACTTCCCATCTCAGATATCTTCTATCCTCCAAATCTGGCTGCTAAATCCTCATTCGCTGCTGTGTGCCTGTGGCATCTCTATGGCGTCTACAGTTCAGAGATACCGGCTTCATGTGTCTTCATGCGATGGGAAAAATCAGGCATTGCAGCTTTCCTACTGGAGTGGCACAGAGACCCAGGAGACTAGAGGAGTCGTACAGTAAGAGGATTGTCAAAAGAAAATAAATAAATAAATACATACATGAAATGAAGAATATGCTGTTGTTGTACGACCAATAACCAATAGATTTTATTTTTCTTTTAAATGAAAAAAAAAAAAGCTCAATAAGAATCACAGGTTAATCAGCATTACCACTCCTAGATCCGGATTCATAAATCTTTTCCACATCCAAAATTGTTCTGCCCTTGGCTTGTGATTGGCCAGGGTATTTGTTTTGCACCGATCATCAGCCATGTCATTGGTTTTGCTTGCGCTCAACGGTTTTGCTCTTGCAAAAAGGTCTCAGTAAATCAGGCTCTGACAGTACTAATGTTGATTAACCTTAGATTCTTACTGCAGTTTATCTTCATTTCTAAGAAAATAATTAACTATTTATGGTACAATAGCAACTAAGTCTGTGTTTATTTGGGCTCCAGTGATGTTAATACAGTGCATGATTTGGATATTAGGTGAACATATTGACACTGATGTTTAAAACACAAATTGAATGCGATGGATTTCTAAAACGCTGTTTTAGAATAAAAAAATAAACAATTCCCCAACAAAAAAAATACAATGCAGACAATGCAAAATGTATCATCGTAGAATAGTGTGAGATACTGAATTCAGCGTATGTAATGAGCACAGGTTGTATATAAAGATCGCGTAGGAAGTAGTAATTGTTCATCAGAGGTGCATTCACCCACTATTGTTAGCTGGGAGACTGAAAAACAGGGCCGTTACTTTTCACACAGTCCGCTCAGAAATTGCTTTGCACTTTCATATCCAAGGTTAAACCACTTGTGCATTCTGGTGTTCTCATCCCTGCCTGTGATTGCACTAGATGCTGCTCTCTCAGGGAAAAGGCCGCTTCTGCCCCGGCTTGCATTGCTGGCCCTGCGCATGATCTCACTGTCGACTAATGTGGCCAAACTGACTCGACAAGAATTTTGAAAGCATAACTGATTTTTATGGGAGAAATGTGCTCCACCACAAAAAAAAGTCAGCCCCGTCACTCCATGCTTCAGTATAAACCCAGGGTTTTCGAATCAACGTTACAATGGCATGTCAATCTATTAACGTCCTCCTCCAAGCAGTGGCCAATTAATCAGGTACGCATTTCAACCTGCTCATCACTGCGAATATCCTACCAGCCAATCATGTGGCAGGAATTCAATGTACATGCAGATGTGATCAAAGTCAAGAGGTTGATTTGCTGTTCAAACCAAATGTCAGAATTGGCTAGAAATGTAATCTAAGTCACGTTGTTTGCGGAACATTTATTGGTACCAGACGTGCTGGATAATTTGACTGAAAAACTGCTAATCTCTTGAAATATTCATGCACAACAGTTAACAGTGAATGCTAAGAAAAAATGATTTTGAAAATAACATCGATTGACTGAAAGGCAAATTGAAAATTCCTTGTTAATAAGAGTGAATGAACAAAACTTGCCAGACTAGTTCAAATTGACAGAAAGGCAACAACGACACCAATGACCCCATTACGACAGTGCCATGCAGAAGAGCAACTGTGTATAACACCAGTACATAGGACACAGCAGCAGAAGGCCACTTTGTGCAGGGCTCCTGTCAGCTCGGGACAGGCTGAAGGCACAGCGAAGATGGACAAAAGAAGACTGGGAAAAAACTGCCATGTCTGAGTCTCAATTTCTGTAGTGACATGGGGACGGTAGGGTCAGAATGTGGCCTGACATGGTGATCAATGGTACTTCCTGCCTCGTGCCAACAGTCCAGGCAAGTGGAAGTGGTGCACAGATGCTTTTCTAAGGAACTGGGCATTGTTACTACCAATTTGGTATTAGTTATGTGTTACAAGCTACCTGAGTATTACTGCTGACCATGGGCATCCCCTTATGGCAATAGAGGCCATTTAAAAAAGCAATTATCGTCTCAAGCTGGTTCTTTAAACTTGAAAATGAGTTCAGTGCCTTCTACTGGCCTCCACAGACACCAGTTCTCAATTTAACGGAGCACTTTGGGGCTGTGATGGAATGGGAGATGCACAGCTTATATGTGCTGCCTGTAAATATGCAGTAACTGTGTGATACTATCACATCAGAACAGGCCTGAACATCCTAAGAGTTTTTTTCAACACCTTACTGAATCAATACCTCACGATTGCAGGCTGCGTTTCAGGCAAAGGGGGTCTTACCCGGTATGAGAAGTGTGTACCCAGTAAAGTGGCCACTGGATGTATGTTTCCTTTATATCGGTTAGCTCTGGGATATAGATGTTCAGGGCCTGGAGAACATAGTGTTGCTAAGGCACCATAACATGCTATGTCTGGCATTGCTGACAATCTCAATAGCTATGAATTATTTATCGGGGCAATTTACCAGTCTCCACATCATATACTGCAGTGATTCTCAGCGTCAGTCCTGGGGGCCCTGTGTTTATGTTGGTTTTTATTCCAACCAAAATTGCGATCGTAGGATTTTAATAAGCTGTCAGTTTGTCTTAATTAGGTGCAGTTCATGTTTAGAACAGTAATTTACCCTCTAAAGCAACATACTGATAGTAATATCTGTGCATGCCATGAGGTAAAAAAAATGCATATCCACATTTTGATATAGTTTAAATGAACTGTATAAAAAGAGGAAAATGTAACAAATCTAGTAAAAGAATGAATAGGTTCTTAATTCGTGAAAACTTATTGATGCATAACTGGGAAAACAGTTCTTATCATTTGAAGACCTGTGTGCAAAAAGTACCGAAGTCACTTAATAGCACCTTTGTGATTTTGGGGGTCAAGGTCTTCAAAACACGTTGCAGAGATATGTAGTATACTGTATATTTATTAATGACTTTGGTACTTCTTGCACACAGGCCTTCATTTATCTATCTACCGCTTTTTCCTCACCACTGTTGCAGGAGGCATTGGAACCAATCCCAGCTGACTGTGTGCGAAAGGCAGGGACACACTCCTGACAACTGAGTGCAAACGCCATTCACACACTCAAATCTATAGAAAATTTAGAGTCTCCAATTAGCGTAGTGCTTGTCTTCGAACTGTGCGGGGGGGAAGCCTATGCAAACGCGGAAAGAACGTGCACAGAAAGGTCTCAAGGCCAGATTCGAACCTACAACCTTTTTTGCTGTGAGATGGCAGTGCTTCCTGCTGTGCCACCCACTTTCCACGAATTTTGCAAGAACACGGTGAGGAGTCAGACCTGTTTTTCGCCCCTTTTCCTTAAGTTCAAACAAAGTATTTTGAAAGACCGTAAAACGCTTGTGTTCAGCAACCTAAATTAGCGCGTGCTAATTTTTTCAGGGTGTTGTGTTTGAAAACACAATTGTTTGAATTGCTTAAAAAAGGAAGAAAAAAGCCATCTTAAGTGTCTTTTATTCTTTATGACATGCATGAATATTACTGTCAAAATTGGATTAAAATAGCAAAAAAACTGCTCTAAACATGCATTTTCCAAATTGAGACAAATTAACAGCCTTATCACATCCTACATTTGCGATTCCAGTTGGAACTAAAGCCGCATGCATAGTGGGGCCCCAGGATTAATGCTGAGAACCACACATACGCTGTACATTGGCAGGGGAAAGTGTGGCATCTGAACTGCAGCAATCGTTGTGAAATATAAAAGAAATAGTTATGAAAAGTGTCTTAAGGTGAGGGAAGGATTTTGCCAAGTAACAGGAAAATAAAATGCTGCTTGCATTTTTTGATCAACTGAAAAGACAAGCTGCAGTTTTGATGGATTGAATTCTTTGTAGAGAGTACAGTGGTGGCATTTCCACCAATGTAAAACGTCCACCAATTTCTGACTTGAATTACGACTCTCTGCACCGAGGTTCCAGTGAGTGTTGGTCGCAGAAACAATGTGCTGCGGATTTGTAGTCTGTGTCTAAAACCTATTTAATTGCGTTTTCTGCAAAGGCCCAGATGCTTTTAAAGTAATTTAAACTGCGCCTTCGGAGGGGCTAACAGGGAAAAAAAGCCTAATAAGGGTTTAACACACAAGCTGCTACAGAAGGCTAAGTGTAAAAGTGGCAATTTCTGTCCCCAATCAGACAGGGCCAAGAATCTGTTGGAAGGGGGCGAGAAGGAGGGGGTGGATACAAGCTGGTTTTAAACAAAACCTGCCTGCCAGCACTCTTACCAAAAAAAATAATACTAATGGCAAGACGATTTGCCTTCTTGCGCTACAATATTCATGAGTAAAAACTTGAGACTTCAAAGGGCATAGGCTATGTTATCTTGATTGTAACAAATGAACGATATGATTTTTGTTGCTGTCGTTGTTGTCGTCACTCATGTTGGTTGTTCACATGGGGTTTTTTAACCTGATTTTTCTCTCTCTAAAGGGTATAGAAAACTTGTAGGGTTTTTTCAAACACGAACGGCCGTCGTATGAATCCTAGCCGCTGGCTCTAGTAGCTAAACATAGCGCACTCATCCTCTGAACCGGCGGGCGGTTAACTAATTGGGCTGACGCACTCCAGTGACGTACCGTGCAACGTGAAAGCATCCCATCGGAGTGGAGACTTCATTAGGAGATACGCATCATCCGCGGTGTGCGCGCATCCCAGGCTCAGTCGCTGGCAGAGTTAAGTGCTCATTCTCATTCTGTCTCTATTCTACGCTTAACCCAATTTGAGTGATGGATTCGGGCCACTCTTAAATGTTTTTATTTCCGTCATTTACATAATTTCGCTATTTGCAGCCGCCGCCCGACTTCCCCTCAGCTTTAGAAAATATGTCCGTGAGTATTTAGTCTTCATTTTGTAACCCAGATTTCAGGGTGAGGCACACTGCAGATGAATTAAAGCCCACATTCTTTCTCAAAGCCATTTGGTATTCAGAGCTGCTCTTCCTTTCATGCAATGAAAAATAAATGTCAGTGTATGTGCTGATGTAATCTGCAGCATGACCGGCCCAGCAACCTTGAAAAGCACCTGCTATGGTTATTGTCCCCGAGCTACTGAATATGGGAGCTTTATCTGACTCTCTGTAAGGGTTTGCATGTTCATTATATCAACAGTATAACATAATGTCACATGCAGCCTAATCAGTGCAGACGTGGTGTAGCCTTGCAGTATTTCAGTATAAGTGATCCCATTCATTTCACATTCATTTCATGACAGGGATTCGATTTATTTGCCAATCTGTAGTTGTCATTGCAAAGATACCATCAACCGGCGTGGCTCTTTAAAACAAGAAGAAATCAAAATTCATTCTTCCCTTGATTGCATCAATTTTGAATATCCATATGAAAAATGTTTAAAAGTATGCTTGGTTCATGAAAATAATACAATTATAAAATGTGTGCATTTTATTATAATTATTAATTCTATTTATTTCCTCCTCCTGGAAGATGAATTTCCTCCTCCTGGAAGGTGAATAAGTTGACATTATCAAGTTCCAACAGGAACAGTCTCGATGAAATCTGTCCATCGACGATCTATTTTTGTCCAATGAACATTATTGTGTGAGTGTTCAGATTCATCACAGTTTAAAATTCCCATCCACATTTAGACATGGTCCATCCAATGAAAATTCCAGCCACAGTTTTGTTTTACTTGGATATACTGTTTGTCATATCGCAGCGATACATGTTCTCCTTGTAATACCTCTCCCCTTTGGCAATCCAGAACCTCGGCTACCTGCCCTAATCCAATTATTCAATTAGGCCTCTGTTCTCTCAGTGAATTATGTCACCCGGTTCTCTTTATAGTTTATTATGATCCCCTTTTAACCCTTGGTTTTCCCCTTCAGGGGCAGGTAGTCACATCCACCATTTTGTTTAGTGCTCTCCCTTTTTTGCTCCCTGGGAGTTTTGTATTTATTTATTTTTTTTGTTCACATCCTTTATTTAATAAATTATCTACGTTCCTGCACCTAGGTCCTCATTCCATTACTCTCCTGGTGCTTTTCAAACATCTTAGGGAGCCAGGACAGGACATTCCTCCAGCTATAGTTCCAAGGTTTGCTTTAGATATGGACCTCAGAAGTCTGTCAGTCCCTTTGGGTTTGTTAGCATTTTGAGGCGAAAAACAAATTTGTGGGTTAAAAAAAAATTCACTGGCCAATGGGAGCAATGAATAGAGTTAGTTGCTCTTCCATATGCGAAAATGAAATGCCCTTTGCACAATTTGTCTAATTTGAAAAAAAGTGCAGATTGAAAAAGCAAAATGCTACCAGCTAAGCGGTCAGCAACACATTCAGCTGCTGTTCTGGCTTGCATTGCTGAAGGCAACTTCCCAATTCGTTTAATAAGTTACTTGTTTTACTACTTTTTCAGTTGTACATACCACTGCAGTTATGATTATTGGTGTTTCTGCTGTTCTCTTGTGTAATTTCATGACGTTACTAGAGCAGCCTCTTTATCTATTTATTATTTTATTCTTCCCGGCTACTGGCAGCAGCAGCTCTGGAGAAGCATAGTAATTGATCTAATAGGATGACAGCAACATTGTTAGCTTGTAGCTACAAAAAAGAAAAGAGGAACAGTTTTGGCAGGGCCGCATATTCTTAGCCTCATAGTATGATTGCCCATTGTATTTTTTCATTTTTTTATGATTTATTTTCATTTTTCACTTCTATTTTTTATTATTCAAGAGAATGGATTTTTTTATGTTCTGGGGAAAAAAAAGGAAAAAATAATATTTTTAGCCAGTATGAAAGAACAGGTGGTCCACATCTCAATTTGGCAATAATTTCACGAAGGCAGTTATGCTTTGAGGCTAATGATAAAATCCATTTGGATAAAGTTTTGGATAAAGTCCATTAATAGAGAAAGTGGCACCATATTGTCCCTGAAAAATCTGGCCATGTCACATGACATATGGGGCCAAATTGTCCCCATCTCATGATCTAACCTATGGATAATGAGATACGTGTTTTCATGTTAGGTTATTCTGGCTTTATTATACACTATTTACAGATCAAATTAATAAAATCAAAAGATTTCATAAGATAAAGGTACTTAGTAGTTTCGCTTATCAAGGAAAACGCAGACTTTTATGAACCTAATATAAATGTGTCAAAGAGAAAATATGGTGAAATGGAAAGCTTAAAGAGTAATCAGTCAAATGATTGTTTAATGGTCTAAAAAATAAGCAAACTAAATAATGGTGAACAAGGGAAGAGGAAGCCAAGTATGAAGCTTCATTTCCACCAAATCTGAAACAGAATTTATCCTTGCTTTATTCGCAGGAGTTTGACAGTGGGATCACTTTTATTTTTTTCAAATTGAAGACTTTCCACCCGATTCATACGAAGATCCCATTAATTTCTATGGTAGGGCAACCTGGCAGAGGATTGGCATGCGAATTCACATCGCCGATCAATAGTAATGCCACTTGAGCCTTGTTTGTGCTCAAGGAGGTGCAGTTACTGCAAACTCCCAAAATCATGATGTCGACGCTAGTGTTGCTATGTTGAGCTTGGCCACTTTTTTGTTATGAAACTGTGATCCATAGGTTATTTGATACAGCTAGCACGCTAGGTAGCAAACTGAGTAGCTAGCATTCCCATTATCTCAAGCAATGCAGCTAACTATATGCAAATTTGGTGCAAATGAATATTTTAATGTGGCGCGAAATGCGAGTTTTATGCATTTGCGCCATTCGCGCGAGCCATTCACGTCTCGTAGCGCTGCATCTCCTGTGCGATTCACGTTGCCCAGCGTGGCTAGCATCTTTTCGCATGTATCTTGCGTCTTTGCATTGATTTTGAATGTAATCGTGAAAAAATTAGTTTTGCATTTGGTGGAAACACGGCTTAAAGGTAGCACAGTTTCACGTAGACAGAAACTACCTCCAGAATTCTATGACAAAGGAAAGAGTGAATTGTATTATATCACTATTGCTACAGTGTAATTTTTTTTTCCTTTTTGGCATGAGCATTTTCTCTTCGCTCTTCTGTCCCATGGTTTCATAATGGAAGCAAAATGGCATCACATGTTGATTTGTCAGGACGCTCTACTGACGCTCTCCCCCTAGAGGATGTAGGTAAAAATGCACAAAGGAATTTTAATATTATCTGTATTTCTTATTTGTGTTCATTTTCTACTTGTAGCCTATCCAGCTTTTAAACTGCAATACTATTGACTGCAAACAATTGCCAGTTATTTGCGGGTTTGATCGTCATTGAAAATGATCTGAAGCTGCCACAGATGTGTTGACAGTGTTCAATGCCTCCACTGACTCTTCCTGAATGCAAGAATTGACAGGAAGAATTTTACTGTTCAGGCATCCTTTATTTCTATGAATTTCAGAATATTTCAGTAACGGGTGACTTCTAGCCCACTGTATATTATTCCTATGATAATTATTTGCTGAGGTACCACATTTTTGTCCATCAAAAACTGCCAAAGTGCAGAGGTTGAGGGTTACACCACCCGACATGCTGAAAAAAAATTTTCAGTTGATCTCCCGAAAACGCCTCATATTTCCTAATTTTAGGATGCTGATTTAAAAAAATGTAAGTAAAAAAATTTTTTTTTTCAATGTATATCGGCTTTCATGCAATGATCAAAATAGCAAGAAATGCTGTTTGGGTGTTGTGAAACACTCACAGATGTAGCAGAAAACATCTGGATCACATTTGCATTTTCTTCTATCAGAGGCCATATCACCAAGTCTGAAATCATAGTCATTAAATAAAATCTTTAGCATCATTCTTACTTGTGAAAATCTACTGAGAATTGAACAAATACTTCTCACCTGCTCCAGAGGAAGATGAAAAATATGTCTTTAACTGTGGCAGTTTTTATGGTGATTAGGGGATGAAAAAAGACTTCTTAATCTTGCAAGTGGTTGTCAAAAGTGACAAGGCTATGAAATGCACATCATTAATAGTGAGAAAATGTGACATGCTACAGCAAAACAGGCATTATTTTTGGATTCCAGCGCCCCAAAATTAGCAAGAAACAAATATTGGATTTTATTCAGCAAAAATGATTCCGGGTGGGGTTATCTGTCTGG
Source organism: Gymnothorax reevesii (assembly GCA_029721435.1). NCBI lineage: Eukaryota > Metazoa > Chordata > Actinopteri > Anguilliformes > Muraenidae > Gymnothorax > Gymnothorax reevesii. Next base: position 22,080,223 of record CM056577.1, on the reverse strand, counting down.
GCTCGTCACAAACTGCTAGTGAACAAAACTTTCCCCTCATAATAGAACTTTAAATCACAAGAATACGTGTAGCCCTGCGTCAGCAAGGCTCATCACTGAGAAAGTCTAATAGCTGGGATCTGTATCCGGTTCCCTGTCAGGTTTGCAGTTTATGCAAATTTAGCGTTAATGGCAATTCTTAGAATATTCCATCACTCATTCATTTGTCAGGATATGAAATTGCACCTGCTGGTATCCTGATTATTCATTTGTTGTGTAAACACAGCCTCTGTTATAAACATGACTTTTCCTCTCCATGCTTTTATTTACCTATTTATTTACTTGTTTATTCATTCATTCATTCATTCATTGTGATGCCCCATCCTTAAATTTTAAACTGTGCCAATGCTGGAAAGCTGGAATACAGCTCAATAGATCCAGCATATTATCCGAGAAAAATGCAATCCAATAAAAACATCAAATCTTTAAATGTCAGTTTAACAAAATAGTCTGCGACAGAGTCTATCATTTGAAACCCTTATGTATTTTACCCATAGAGAATTATATAAACCAGAAGTCCATCTATTATTTGACCAATCCTATTACCCACTTACGTCAAACTTTGAAGCCCTATTTTAAGTTAAATGGGAGTAGCATTGTTCTGGGAAATGTGAACAAATGTACTGCATATTACCTCAGAGGATAAATTGTATTTAATTTGATATTTCATGAAAACAAAGCCAATTGATCAAGGTTTATATACGCACTGATTCACTGTTGAAGAAAAGGGTTAGCTATTGAGCTTGTAATGCAGTGGACCCCAGTACCCACATTATGGCATGGTCTGTGATGCATATTCAAAGTAACATAATGGTCCTAATGTATTAATTTGCTCTTCCAGTCTCAATGTTTAATATTGGCTCTCAAAATGTGCATCAGGTATGGTATTTGATAATGCTTTATTGTACAGCCACAACCAAAGCATATTCTGCATTTTATCATTTAATATGAAATGTTTACGGATACATTGATATTACGGAGTTCTGATAGCTATCCAAAAGGGTATTTTAACTCATATCTTTTGTTACTCCCTCAGGTAGCAAACACACTTTCTGCGCTTTGAATCCAAACATTCCTCGGCCTATGAGTGCGATTCGCCGCCGATGATGAAAGCGTCCCATAATAGGAACGGAGGTTCATTATGTCATCATTAAGTGTGCACCGTTTGGCGCAGGCAGATGGAGTAATGGGCTTTTTCGCAGGGACGTTGCGAGGCGGCACATTTATAGCCTGCTAAGTGCATGTACCTGTAAATTCAATGCATCAAATTGAGACAAAGCACTCCACTGAGTGAAGTGCAGCATGCTTTAGTGAGGGATTAGATTAAGTGTAATTACAGAGCGGCACGCTTACCTCTTTCCCACCTCTGCCAATTGTTTTAATGGCCATTTTCATGTTATTTTTTTCTTTTTTTTTGTTTTTGTCTTCAAATGAATTGTTTCCAGCTAGATCAGTTAGTTATTTATATGTATAATACATATTACTTTGTAGTAGCACATAGTAGACATTACACCGTAGATGTTTTATTTGCATAATGTTGTCTGTGCATGCATTATGTACGCACTCGATTGGAAAAACATGCATATTGTGGCATGTGCGCGCAAGCATACGCGCAGACACACACACACACACACACACACACACACACACACACACGCGAACATGTGTGCACACATAGAAGCGAATGTGACTCAGAGCAGGATTTCTATCCTCAAGGCCGTAATTTAAGTTTCGAGACAGTTGGAGAACTTTTCTGCACAGTCACCAATCAGGAAAGTAAGCACTTTGGAGGGGCGCAGCATCACCAGGAGAGGGAAGGTAATCACTTAGTTCAGAGTTTCACTCTGATTCTCTCCCTCTGTCCTAAGAAGGCTGCCCTTGGGGAAGGGAAAATCATTTGGACTTAGTGTAGTGGAGCTGCGAGGCTGATTGCTTTCCGTGTCTCAAATCAAATACTGCCACCTGTAGTCTTACCTTTGTAACCTTTACATCGGCTTAACATGAGCTTGCTTTCAGATGGAAGAAAGCTCCGCAAAAAAAAAAAAAAAAGAAAAAAACCAAAAGTATTGCGGAACAAGAAAAATATACTAAAGCAGTTCTTTTGTCGAGGAAACGTCTTTAGTCGGACTTGTACACACCCCGCAGGGCTGAAGAAACTGCTGGTCCACCGTTTGTTTTGGTAGCATTGATCAGTTTTATTCACAGTTTGGCCAAAGCATCATTTCATCTCTGCCTCGAGGCCATAATTGGTTGCTAATTGAAAAGACACCAGTTATTACATTGGGGTGTCTCACGCTAGAACTGCAGGGCTGCTATACGACAAACAAAAAATTGGACAAAAAGAGGCTTTTGCATCCTCAGACCTCAATGCGCCGAATTTCACTATTATTTTAAACTGAACCACGTAGTAATAGAGCACACGAAGGGCTTCAATACCCTAATTAAGGCATGCAATGCCAAAAGTTTAGTTCTGTTGTAACTGAAGTTTTTTCTTTTTTTTCTGAGAGTGTGGTGGCTTCTTTTTTCTTGTGAAATGAAGCTACCGGAATCTTCTAACACCTCAGTGCTCTCTCTTCTGTGGTGTGAGGCTTTGGTTTAAACCTTTAAACTGGGTCTCAGCTTTGAGAAATTCCTTTAAATGCATCTGATTTCTTTTATTTCCAGTACTACATTGACTGCGCTGTAGAGATCTGACATCGGTTTCGCTGCGAGGAAATGAGGCTTCATAAACTTTATGACTGGTGGAGCGGTAGTGTTGTCTATCTCTTACTCAATGATCCAATTAAAAGACTTCTCTCTCAAAAATCTGATACTACAATGGGTTCAAACCAGTGAGTGACCGATTGTGCATGACAGCTCCTGGTAGATCAGAAAGACCTGACTATCTGGTCATTACCATGGACATCACAACGTAGCGTGAGCATGTGTTTGTGACTGTAATCCGATCATCAAAAGTCACAGGCACAGCTGCAGTTCAGCCACTGAATTTCAAATGGTGTGTTTTGTGTGTGTGTGTGTGTGTGTGTGTGCGTGCGTGCGTGCGCGCGCGTGTGTGTGTGTGTGCATTTGCACCTGTGTGATTGAGTTTGTATGGGTTTATGTGTGTGTTTTCATCTGCACTTGTGTGTATGAGTGTGAGTGTATATGTGCATGTGCGTGTGTGTGTTTGTTTGAATGTGTGCATGTGTGTGCCTATGTATATGTGTGTCTACTGATATGTACATGTGTGAGCAAAGTATGCATGTGCATAGTGTGTGTTTGTGTGAGGCATGCATGTCTACATGCATATGCGTGCGTTTATCCATTTGCACCTGTGTGTATAAGCGTGTGCTTGTGTGTGTGTGTGTGTGCGTACAAGAATACGTGTGAGTGTACTGGTGCATATGTGCGAGGGACAGTATGCATGTGCATAGTGTGTGTTTGTGTGTGATAGTGCATGGAGTGTATGCCTTTATGCATTTGTGTGTGTTTGTGCGTGATTGTGACTGTAAGTTGAGCAAAATACAGCCTCTTCAGCTTTTTCATCAATCTCAATGCACTGTCCGTAATTTAGATCTATGCCTGGTCATAATGAAAGTGGCTGCCGCCATGAATCATTATGATGTCATAAAGGCTCCATGTGTGATGGGACAGGCATGTGAAGGACAATATGCTGATTCTGCTCATTCAAGTGCTGGCCTCTGCGCAACCGTAGACTTCTGTGACACTTCTGTGGTGTATAATTCTATAGACATGCATAGCATTCAATAGCATGCCTTATCTTATTTACTTATTTATTTTATTTATTTCATTCCAGGTGGATACAACACCAGAAAGTGACCCAGACGATGAGGGAATTAAAATAAGTGTAAGCATCAAACAGTGTTTGGATGTTTCTGCATTTGGTGTCTCATGATTCATTACAGATGTTTGCTGCATTGTGCAGCATGCAGTAAATATGGAAATATATACATATAACTTTGATATCATGTTCAGGTGAATTTGTCTCGGTGAGCTAGAGTTGATTTGACATCAACATGACATCATTAGGACTTCTTTCTGTAAAACCTAATCCAGGAGTAGAACTTATCCACGTTTCTTAGATTCTAATAATAACCTGAAGTGAACATTGAAAGTTTATTATTTCCAGAGGGAAAAGTAAAAACTTTAATTTACAGAAAAAACCTGAAAAGTGATGTCAAAAATATCCAGAGATCCATACACATTTGGACAGTAACACACTTTTATTGAGCTGTAATGCCTATTTCGTTCACTCAGTGTAGATGTACAGTACATGCCCCTGAATTGAAGTTTGCTAAAATTAAATAGTGAAACACTGACAGCCAGCACTTTAATTTTAGGTTATATACATCCTCAGGGAGTGAACTGCAGTTGTATATGCCTCCTTTAAAATGGTGTCATTATTGGCTGTTGAGTCAGTCAAAGCTAAACTCTCTGTGAGAGAGTGACCACCATAGAATCTGGCCACGCCAGTACAAACTGTGGGCAGCAGCCTTGTGGGAGCATTACAGGACTGCATAAACACAGGCGTTGCGAGCTAATACTGGCAAAAATAACACTGAGTTCACTGGCGGAGGTACCTGTGCCCTCTGAGCGCAGCTCTAGTTTTAACTGTAAGTAGAGTCCTGCACGCATTTAACTGTGGTTTACACTTAACATACACGGAACTCAGTTGTAAGCTTATTGTGAAATTACAGTTAAAATAACTGGCAAAAATGGTGCCTGTTAAATAAACTGGCAAAAAAGGTCCCAGTTTATAACAGTGCATCACCATCTGATTATTAACAGACCTGTTATGTGCCATTGCAGACAGTAAGGGTACAGGGGAACGACATTTCCCACAGACTGCACATATCCAGAGTTGGAAAGAGTGACGAGGGTCAGTATGAGTGCCGCGTCACCAGCGCCAACTACGGCGAGCTGCTGGAGTACAAGGCCTTGGCCTACCTGCAGGTCAGCAGCCCGCCTCGGCCCAGGAGCAGCCTGCTGAACAAGACCTCCCCCCTGCACCTGACCGACACCAAGTCTCGGAGGAACAGCTCGGGCCCGGCACAGGACGGCAGAGCCGGCCCGGGGAACCAGCGCCGCAAGCCTACCTCAAATCCACGGACGACGGCATCTACGGAGCAGAAGCACAGTCTTGCTTCAGGTGAGAGATTTTGGGTGGGAAGTCATCTTCTTATTGACTAGCTGCAGGCCTGTAGGGATTGGTGTTAAAGGTCAAGAGAACAGAGAACTCGGTCCCACACAGTGATTCTAAAGCAGATGACCGGCACTCACGAGAGGGACCAATGAAGATTCACAGAAGCGCCATTCGAACCTTTCCACTCACAAAAACTTTGAAAAAGACCTGTGAGTCGAAACTTCCGAGTACTGCGGTTAAATTGTTTTTCAATTGGTCCCTCTTGTGAGTGCTGGTCATCTTCTGTAGAATCGCTGATAAAGATCAAGCAAATACACTACATACATTACATCATATATTAACGATCATATGCAGCCGCATACCTGTTACCCCTGGACCGGAGTATGACTATTGTCCAACAATGAATTGCAGCTCTGCTAAGATGATGCAATGAAACCATGAAGGCCCGACAGTAGTGTAATGGCTGTAGTTAGCAAATATGTCGGCTAGCAGTTTGAAACAGCGATATCCTGAACACGAGCAGTTTAAAAGTGATGAGAAAATATAGAGATTTTAGTAGACAAAGGTTATTTAGAATTTTCTTGATAACTTTCTGCAAGTCTCTGCTCTTCTGAATGACTAGCCTCCAAACACTTAGTTAGCTAACATCGGACAACTAAAACGCTCTGCAATGGGAAACGCAGCATCAGAGCTGAAATTCATTGGCGGACAATAAATTTACTCCCAGCTGAACTATAGTTTGTCGATCTGGAACAACATGTAGACCGTGTCACCAGATTGGACCTTGTACAATGCTCTGGATATGAGCATCTGCAACAGGTCAGTAAAGCTACCTTTTGGTGAAAATTATTGGGATGGGCACCATTAGAGAGGACCCAAAAAACTGGGGTAGAGTTGAAACAGGAGGCTCATGGCAATATTCTATCAGTGGGTCAAGAATTTCAAGGCCCACTGCTTATTGGCAGTGCCTGCTGATTGGCTTAATTTTGGTCAGTTTCAACCAATCGGCAGCATGTATTCCTCCCTCAGTATGGAATCTGCTTCTCTGCTGTTGTTCATTGAAACAGGTAAAGATGTTTTCATTTGAAATACTCTGCCAGAAATTCCAGAATAATCCGTAGTGATTTAGTCAGGCAGACCTGCAGAAAGTAATGCAATAGACTTGTCTTGACTAAGCTGGCCTGTTTCAATGATAAATCTTTAATAATGTAAGTAACGGCAGAGCATTGCAGCAGTATATTCAACTGTAACCTTTGCTAATGCCACAAATCGTCATATAATATGCACACTACACAGAAACTGCTGCTGAATTGCAAATAACATTTCACCGATGTCATGCTAAAGGTTCATTATGCATTAGTTAGAAAGGCTTGGCTGGAAACTCAATAAGCTTTAAAAGATCTTGTTTACGGTATATTACCGTGTCAAGACTACTTCTGATTTAGTCATGGAGCTGCCATAGTAGGGAACCTATTTATTCTGTAAACCAGCTCTTGCAGTGGTGGAGTGTCTGGCAGTAGTATACAGTATCGTATGTGCCCTTGTTTAAGACCATAGTTGGTATAAAAAGTATGGACTAAGGTATTGTAATGTCAGCCATTGACTGTTCATGGTGCTGGGGATAAGTATTTTGACACGAGGAAGTTCACGTCTCGGGTGGCTTCATGTTCTGTAATTTGCCGGCAGAGTCTTTGCAGTATAGCCTCTGAGTCCAAGTCGTCTGCTAGGTGTATTACGTACAGTGATGTACATAATAACGGGATCCCGATTTGTCCACAGATTTTTCTTTATTGTCCAATTAACACAGTAGCGATCAGCACAGCTGGGTACATTCAGAGAAAGAGGTAAAAACACATATTTCAATGTTCACACCAATATTGGCCTTTTTGTAATACTCGCACTTACACCCGCTTACCCCTCAAGAGCGTGTACCGTACCCTCATGGGTGTCCCATTTCTCGAACGTTGTCCTCCAGGGGGCTCTCACGAGCACCAATGAACTGCCCATGTATCCCTCCAGCAAGACCACATTAGACTGCATTTCACTGAGGATTATTACCTGTAAAACCAGCGTTTCTGTGATATTTTACATGGTTACAGCAACCATGTAGGGGTGACATTGGAATAGGCTAAGATTTCCAAGCAAGATTCATCAGAAAGGCATCAGAAAGTCTGCCCCAGTTCTGCTGTGCTAATTTTGATTCACCCCTGCTGAAATGTGGACTTGAGATCCACACCTCATGACCACACTTCCTGTGTGTCACTAAAATGCTGACTTTGGGACTGTGGGGCTTTGAGTGGGTGTTGGGGTAAAGCCACTGACTTGAATTGATAATGGGGCATTTTTGCCCTTTACTGGAATCAGCCAGGGTGGCACTCATGAGCAACATCTCCCAAAGAATTCTGGGATTGTGCCGCAAAAAACATTGTCCCATTGTGGCCGCTTGGGTAAGGCTGAGTATCATGTCTGGTGGGTTGAAATTTGGCAATGATTTTCGGGGCTAGATTTTCTGGCAGGATTACAAAGTAGGGCCTGAAGGTGTGTACTCTCCGGTGGCCCAGAATTCATAGCTAACCACCCCCCGTCCCAACCACACACACACACATACACACACACACACACACTTGCTCCATCGCTCCTCTCGCCTGCGGTGGTATGTGCATTGAGACCACTGAGCATCTGATCATTTCTCGCATCACTTTCTAGAACAGGAAACAATCTGCGGAGCCCGAACAGAAAATATACGGTGTTTTGGCCGGAAGAAAATAAACACGAGATCACAGTAATGCAAGAACACAACACATAATTCCTCATTCTCGATAGTTCAGATCATCTGATATGAGTCATGGGAGTGTGGATTATGAGCAAAGGGGGCTGCAGCTTTTTTTCTTTTTCATTTTAAAATAATTTTGAAACAGGGCGCAATCAATATTTTTCATTCACTGTTTCTGGCTAGAGCAAGCGGAGCTCCATCCCTCCCATACACTGAGAGACTTGGGAAGTTGAGAGGTTAATACCCTTCAGACCGGAGAAAACCCCTGCTATGTTAAATTAAATTACCTTTTAATAAAGGACAGTCATTCAGAGCACGGATTGACTATACTTACCAGCTGTGTGCAATTTCTTATAAGCCAAAGAACAGCTTCATAATAAATAAAACTCCATCCCCCCCCCCTACATAGCATGTGATAATCCCTCTCTGAATGACTTACTCTTATGCCCGGGTGGAATTTACAAAGATCACTCTGTGCTAATTATTTCAAGTTAATTATGGAAGACAGGCTGCAGCTCTCGTCTGGAGTAATGACTCAAATGCTGCGATGTGATATTTTAATAAAGTTCAGGCTCGTTGGAGAGAGTGTATGTTTGGCGTAAAAGAGTGTGAACAGAATGTTTTTTTTTTTCTTGAATAAACACAACCATGGCCCAACGCTTCGTTTTTGAAGCATCGATGCACTCTATTGTGTACATTGATTAAGACGAGGATAAGCAAATAAGTTGAGGGACGTTTCCAATTAAAGACTATAGTCTCATTGCTTTACAAATGTACCCAAATAGTGTGCATTACATTAATTAAATTCTTTCACTGCACTGCTCTCTGAATGCATGAATATTGTAATCGAAAACATGATAAACAAAGTCTTCAGAACTTGGATGGAATTTGATGCTTTTTTTAATTATTTTTGGAGAGGCAAGGGTTTTTTTTTTCTCTTCTTACTGTGAAGAGCCTTCTGCTGCAACAAATTCATTTTTCATGTGTTTTTTCATTACCGGATAAAGAAAATATGATTTGGGCTGCAAAATGCAAAAAGCAAAGTGCAGCTGGGACTTGAGGTTGGTTTTCCTCCAGAAGGCACAAAATTGGCAATCAGCATATGGTGCGATTTCCAAAAAAAAAAAAAAAAAAAAAAAAAACGAGAGGGAGAAAGAAGAACAATAAAAGGATGGCAACAATACTGATGCTATAAAACCCGCATTTTGCCAGTGAACAGTCTCCTCCAATGAACCTTTAACCTTTGAGTTGTGAGGTCACAAACGATTAGAACACTCTTGTCTGAACATTCCAATGCTGACGTAATCATCAATCTAAGGGAAGTTGTGCAAAGGCGTTCCAGAACACTAGCCGTTTTTCAGGATGCATTCTTCTCTGTACTTCTGTTGTGAACTTGAGAAACGTCATCGGTCTGAGAGCACGTACTGTCTCAATTCATAGTTTGCATCTCAATGAGAACGGTTACCAGTCCCAGAGGGGTTCTTGACATGCCCATTTTTCCGAGGATGCATCGGATGGTAACTTGTGTGAACTTGACAGCACGCATATCCCAGAATTCTTTTTGGCATCCAAGCAGGAGCGGGACGCCCCTAAGTACGACCAGAGAAGGCCAGGATCGGTAAAGCTGCTTTCACTCCGGAAGCGAAATAAATTTTTCGCATTGACTTTGAATGTAATTTGTCGTCCAAAGAATTAGTTTCGCGTCCAGTGTGGAAGCAGCTTAAGTGTTCTGTAGTCGCAATATTCATTTGCTATTTCTTGGCTAAATACTCTTCTGGTAATTTTAAGGCGAGGAACTATTATCTGAGTACATTTGTAATATTGGCTGCTTTGCAATGCTTTATGTCGAATATGCTCCAATGTTTTCAAAGTACAGAAACTCGGCGGAACGTAGCTAAGCTAAGTACCCTAACTAGCTTACGCTCACAGACCCCTCTTCCCCCACAGATAACATTACTGGGAAAACAAAAAAAAAACGATGATGGCAGAGAAAGTTGCGGTTCACTGGCTGGCGTATTGCGTAAAAGGCCCTACCAAAGGGAACGCATCGTCTCAAACTGTCGACAGTGTTCTGAGTCCTCGTAGCCTTGGAAGTGCACTCCTCCTAGAATGACTAACGAGAACATTCCACCCAAGAATGCAAGTCCGTTCTTAGCATTCTTGGTATTGAGAAATGGCCACTGTCTATAGCCTGGTCCACAGATACAGCTATATTTTATTTATATTTTTATATTTTCCCCCTTCGTTTTCCAAAAATACTTTGTTCAAGCAAAGATGCAAAATACAATTGAAGCACCATCCAGATCATGCCAAACCAACAAGCGACAATTACAAAATTTGATGTTAGACCCTGTAGGCCAATCATAGGCCTCTACAACTCGCTATCAGGCAGGAAATACTGACAAAAAAAAGCCACACGTAAATAGTGAACACAGAGTGTCTAGAAGTCTTAACCCTGGAAGGCGTTTTCCAAAAGGTTCACTTTCAGTGACTGAGCACACAGTTTGAATGTGGATGAAAGGACAAAACGGGTCAAAAATGCTTTGTTTTCACAAATACTCCTGTTACGGGTGGGCAAGGCCTAAGAAAGACAAAACCATAAAAAACACACTCACACCAAAAAAAAAAAAAAAAAAAAGCCGCGGGGCAGCTCTGGCGGAGTCTGCAGGGTTCTGACTTCTTGTGAGGCCAGAGGAGGTGGCAGGCCGAGATTAACACCCCAACCTGGAGGAAAACACACGCCTCGCCCCACAGAGACCTCACCCTCAGAAGCAATTACTCTGCCTGACAGAGAGGTTTCCGGGCCCTACGCCCAGCACCACTTCGGCTGCGCAGCGGTATCGCGGCTTGTTTGATCGCCCCGGGCCAAATGAGATCTGTCGGGGAGGAGCAGCAGGTCTCTCGCTCCGGCTTTTTTGGATGTCGCGCACGGATGGGCGTAATCAGCTCTGGAAGGTTCTCTCCCTGAGAATGCCGCTGCTCGTTCAGATGTAAATTCCAATAAATGTCACCGCGGTTTAGGCAATACCTCATCTTCTACTTCTCCTCTGTGGTCTCCTTCAGCAGGACTTCATTAATGTCCAAGTTCATCTTTGTATCACTTTATAATGAAAAAAAAAGGGTCAGAGCTACTTTACTAATAATACGCAATTGCCGGTTTATTGAAGTTTTCCTGGAAAAAGTATGTCATGTAGGATTGGAAGTTATTCTAGCCACATACGTTTACCCAGTAACCTCAATTCTCACTGTACCCCACATCCAACTCCTCATTCACGTATCTCTGACAAAGATTATGCCTTGTTCTTGATGACAATATATTTTGAACAGAGAATTTCTCTGGATAAAGTGTTCTGTCCTGGATTAATGTTACTCTGTGCCTGAGTTTTTACTCAACCATCAGTTACATTGAAGAATGTTCAATCTCCAGAGTATATATCAGTCAAACAGGAATTATTTTTTTCTCCCCAGACATCTTATCCATTTGTAGAGTGGTAAAAGATATTTACCACCTTAAAAAAAAAAAAGAATTCTTTTAAGTGTGAAGAATCTGTGTCAAATTTCATCATATTTACGCAAAACTGTTCCTCGAATCTCCACAAAAGGAAAGAAATTGTGTCTGCTTGAGACAAGACCAGTTATTTAAGCCCCAAATGTTTATATGCAGCCTTCAATGGCGCTTATTTTCCTTTGTGAAATTCCTACTTGAATCAATCTGTTCGTGGTACTTCTTTTTTCTCTGGCAGGGGACATTCTGTAAATTCGAGAGTGAAATTGCTCTGGGTTGAAACAGACGAGACGCAGAGAGTTTGTTTGCAGTGTTAGATTGTTCGAACTCTGTCACGGCCGCGCCACTGTCGTGTTGATACAGAGATGCTCAGAGTGACAGGCGGAACATCCATTTTGACGAGATAATCAGTGTTTTCCCTTCAAATTGAATCCTTTCAGCCAGAGTGATTTTCCCCCCCTTGTTAAGATTAAATCTTAAAGTTACCTAGCATGTTTTAAAACGAGCAAAATCAAACCTTATGCCCTCTTACTTGTGTTCTTTTCAGTGAGTGGCTTTTTTTCTTTTATGTTTTTTGTTTTAACATACCCATAGTGGCCAAATGTACGTTTTAAATGACTTGATCACTTGTAGAACTGTAGATATGATTTTAATTGCTATTTAAGATGAATAAATGTTGAGTTGAAAGAATATTTTGGAACATGTACTGCTGAGATGGAATGATGACTGCAGATTCATTGCATCAAAATGACAACTTATATTTCCACCAGCTTGCCCATTTGTGTCTGCATCCGATGAGTTTTGATGGAGCGTTAATTACATTGAATCCTTCTTAACAGGACCTGGAAACCCAGTTAATTTATTTTGATGTTTTCCCACAGGTACAAAGATAATCACCAGCTATGGATTTGCTGCCCTCCTCCTTGTTTACGGCGTAATGAAAGGTACTTTTCTATAGTTTGTGCTGATTTAGAAACACTTTCTCTCGGTGAATTAAAGAGAAAGGGATAAAAAATACCTGCTAGTTCCATGGACAGGACTGTTAGGGTGAACTTCTGCCCTCGATATATTCTAATGACCCTCATGAGAAGCACCATTTTCCAGGACCATTCTAAAGAGGAGTAACCAATCACAAGGCCTCTGCCACCAACTACAGGAACTGCACCAAGTATGTTGTTTTTTTTTTTTTTTCTCAACATTTTTTAACTTTAAGTGTCATCAATGTGAAGGTGTGAAAAATCAGTTGTATATACTATGCATATATGTATTTAAATATAGGCACACAAGAACTGAGATCGTTTGTACAGTGTATAAAGGAATCACAAGTTTTGATCACGTTCCCACAGATGCATTCTATGGCCATTGCTTGAACTCACATACTTTGCTTGAGCGCATACTTGCCAAGATAAATGTATACTATTTCTGCTATAAAGAGAATGATTTCTTTCTGTGTGTTCAAGAGTTATTGACTTGTTAATTTACATTGATGTTAAAAATCCAGAGTTCAGAAAATATTTTGGATGACAGAACCATGGAAGAAATAAAAAAAAAACAAATCTATAGTGGTATTCAGACTGTAGCAGAGTTTTCATTGCCTCATGATGCAGTTCATGTGCCCAGCACTGTACCCTCAGACACTGAACCTCCACCTGTTGTCACTGTTTTTCTTGATTATCACGCATGGCGGATCTCTGATTTGTACTTCTGGAAGTGATTCCAACAGTTTTGTCTTAACTGCGTGGCACAGTGCTCTCTTTCTTCATGTCTTGTCAGAGATGTAAATAAAATGAAAAGAACAAATGTCAGGAAATCTCTGTGTATTTGCTATCATTCTGACTTCAGCCCAAAAGCACTCAAATATAACCATTTTTTAAATTTATTTATTTATTTTTTGCCATGGGCTACCTGCAGAAGGGGAAAAACTCTTAGCTTTCTAATGATTTTGCGCGGATAATAAATTGAATTTATTCACAGAAAAAACAGCCGAAAGACAAAATAAATAGAGCCATATTTTAGAACCAATGACAAAGCACTGCTGGAATTCAGTTTAATTGACGAGATTTGCCCAAAGCATTGAAAGATTCACTCAAATAGGTGCTGTTGGTATATATAGCCGCAAGCTGTGATTGACGAGTCCAGGCGCAACACGCAGTTTCAGTGGAACCGAAGAGGGGCTTGATAAGCAGGCAAAATGAATTATGTTAAATGGTAGAACTCCATAACCCTTTGACTTTAACTTAAGATTTCCTGCCCTCAGGTGAGTGGACTTATGCACAAGCCATTGAAGACTTAGCATGACCCTTTTTTTTAAACTTTAAAAATTCAAAATAATTTGTTTTTTTGTCAAAAGTTTCAGTAAAGTTCAAACAACTTTTTCACAAAATACACTATGTGATTAGAGAGCAAAATTAAAGGAAAAAATTCTGGGGGGGGAGAATAACACATCAATTTATTGATTTCTGCAGAGCCCTTTTTTTCCAAAGGTTGAAATAAACAGTTTCAGTCTTAGTTTCGAGCAATACATTATCTTTATTGTCATTGCCTATTAGACTTTACAGACACTGAGTTTCATTCATGAAACGTGAGCGGAACGAATTTGTGTGTAAACTGTAGATGGACATTTACGTGTATCTCCGCATTCATCAATATTTTAGTAGCTCCGATCTTTTCGTAGCTACTAACAAAATCTACACGTGCTGCTGACCACGCGTAGTGCTTGTGTAAATTTAAGAATGCACGCAAATAATGCTTGTCACTATTGGAAATTACAATTTTAATTCATATTGCACTCTGTTATGTACACAATTCGCAGATGCCTTTGTGAAACACGTGAAACAGCCTAAACATGACAAACGATTAAAAATATAAACACATCTAGTTAAATTAGTTGGCAATTTGCAGGTTAAAGATCCAGATTAGGTTTGTGATTGTGAATTATCTATGTGAATCGACACAATAGATTACACATTCTTTCTATACATTGAATGATGATAATAAAAAAATAAAAGTGGAGGCATGTCGCTGCCTCCGTCAGGTATAAAATCCTGACCGGGAGGTCTGCCCCGATTATGCCAGTGATGCGCTCATCTGCAGTTGATAGTTCGTCCCATGAATAACAAAAGGTCGCAAGTGACACTCCTGATGAAACCTGTTTTTCTGCATTATTTCGTGGTTCAGAAAAACAGGTTTCAGCAGGAATGTCATTTGCGACCTTTTGTTATTCATGAGATGAGTTGTGACTGTGAGCCACCTCCTGTGGCTGATGTATTTTTTTGTGCGCTTATACGTTTCTTTGTCTCCAGTTTCATGTAAAACCATTTACTCTTCACCTCAGACATGGTTCTTTGGACTACAGAGACAATATTAATGGCATCTGTCTCCTCCCTCGAGGCCTTTGCTTTGCCTGTCCCTGTCACACCACTGCTAACAGATGAAAATAAAATGTTTTTTCTTAACTCCACTTCCCCCAAAATTATTTTTATTTCCGCTTCTGAATAAGTCTTTTTTCTTTCTCTCTCTTTCTTTGCCATGACTGACAGGTTCGACTGTATCAGGGGTGGGCAATCACGGTCCGGGAGGGCCGGTGTGTATGCAGGTTTTTATTCCTATCAATTACCCTGACTAATTGAGTTAATTGATTGCATGCACAAATATAGATTTTCGCAATGATACGATCAAAGGAAAATGTTTTATGAAGGGAGACAAGACTAGTCTTTGTAGTTTCATGATAATTTAAAGAAATGCACATGAAACGTCAGATTCCTTAAATGGTTTGGCTAATTGAGACAATCAACTAATTAAAGGCCAGACGTTGGTGTGAAAACCAGGGACAGATACGGCCCTCACTGCCCACCTCTGAACTGTATGAATCTACACCTCCTTATATGGTGGTCACTGGCAATTCATGGGCGGGGATTTATGCTAATAGCTGATTACCGGGAGCACGCTGTCACTTTACGATGGATTGGCATTCATGATCGTACACACGTCTTTACAATTAGACCTGAGTTTCCCGAGATGTTCATGAATTGTAGGTGTAGGTTTTTAGGATCAGTTGTGCTTAGTTTGATATAGACAGGTCAAACAATATATTGGTCAAACTATTTAAGGCTGACTTGGTCGTGCAGTGGGTAACACTGTTGCCTCTCAGTAAGATGGTGTGACAATTTCAAAAGTCATATCGGTTTTACTGTGAAACATATGGTTTACAAGGAGGAGGTTGTGAGATCAGGATCAATGTCAGCCATGAACGGAGGAGATTACTGCAGGTATCGGCATACATAGAATACACTTCAGCCACCATATTCTGAACATTTCAATTCTCCTGGACATGTGACTGCTTTTTCTCTATTATCATTTTTCGATGTTTGGAGTGGAAATTGGGAGGAAATTTAGATTTGTTGTTATGAGTGCCATTGTTCAGGAATCAAACTTATGATGGCATGTTTGAAAGAGCAGTACTCCATCTATCGCAGCCATGCTTTTAACACTTTCTCTTGCTCATTCAAAGAATTATTTGAAGCTTAATCACAGGAGAAGTTTCCAAAATTTGAACTGTATTGGACAAAATCATTGAGCAGATATATTTTGCATCTTAAAGCTCCTCCTATTAGCCAATTCCAGCAGTCGTCAATACAAAAAAAATGCCCTGAGTCATGCCCCATTTCGAATGCTTTACGGCAGGGGTTCCCAAACTTTTCCAAATCAGGGCCCACTTGAAAATCTAAAAAATGTCCGCGGCCCACCTTTGACCTATAAACAGTACATAGACAAAATTATGCATTCTCAGAACACTTAACAGCAACAATAATTGTTGTTGTTGTTAAGAAAATAAAATAAATTAAAAAAACAACAACAATAATTGTTGTAGTTATTTATTTATTTATTTTTATTATTATAATTATAAAGATTCAGGATTGAAATGAAAGCAGGGGGATGAAGGAAGCCCAAACTTTTAATCTGTCGTGTACCGTTTCTCAATATGCGTTCTTCTCTGTACTTCTGCTCTAGTGAACTTAAGAAACGTCATCCGTCTGAGACCAAGTACTTTCTCAATTCAAAGTTCGCATCTCGACGAGAACGGTTACCAGTCACGGAAGTGTTCTTGACACGCCCATTTTGCCGAGGATGCATCGGATGGTAACTTGTGTGAACTTGACAGCACGCACAACCCAGAATTCTTTTCGGCATCCAAGCGCGAGCGGGGCGCGATATTTTTTTCCATAACGTTAATGCGTCGCTATTCTGGAATTCTGGTCCCCCTACCGTTTGCCTTCAGTGTTACTCGCAAGCGAGCTGTTTGGCTACCTAGCTAGTAATAGTATAGCGAGCGCGTCAGTGTATTTAGCTACACAGGCAATTGGCTTGCGCACTGAAAAAGCTGCAGTTCGCTTTCAATGATCGAAATATTCTCCGACATAACTACGCCGACAAAATAAGGCTGCAGTTTGCGTACACTGTCATACTCATTAGCGAGCTAGTTGGCTTCCTAGAAATCAAGCTCCTCCGCTCCGGATCTGCCCCGGCTCTGAGCCGGATCAGCCGGAGTCGGCACATAGCCTGGGCAGATCTGGAGCAGAGGTGCTTGCTATCTGGGTAGCTATTATTGAACTGTGTATCATAACAAGCACTCCAATGTAGTTACAGGGCCAACTGGCTAGCGAGCTAAAAAGGCTACAGTTCGCTCACAATGGAATGGTCGGCTAGCTAGCTAGCTAGCAAGATAGAGACCTCGATATCTATAATGTTATAGCTTGCATGCCAATGTATTTAACATCCTAAAGTCGCTTTCACATCGGACGCGAAACGAATTCTTCGCCCGACAGATTACATTCAAATTCAATGCGAAAACGCGTGTGTTCGCGTCTTTTCGTTGACTTTGAATGTAACCTGTCGTGCGATAAATTCGTTTCGCATCCAGTATGAAAGCGGCTTAAGTCTTTTGTTGCAATATTCGTTTGCCATTTCTTGGCTGAATTCTCTTCTGGCGATTTTAAGGCGAGGAACCATTATCCGAGTACATTTGAAATATTGCCTGCTTTACGATGTTTTATGTCGAATATGCTCCAGTGTTTTCGGAGTCGAGAAACTCCGCAACAGCCGGCGGAATGTAGCTAAGCACCTAAAGTTGCTCACGTTCACAGACCCCTCTTCCCCTCTTCTGAGTGTTCCTAGCCTTGGAAGTGCACATTGTGTTTGCATTTCATTTTAAGTAAACCAGTGAAAATAATCAGAAGTTGAAATGCCGACACCAGCGAAAACGACAACGTTAACGTCATCAAGTACGTTCCTGCTCCAATTGCAGAAAGACCGTACTCTCGTCCTTCCACCCCCAGGGAGTTCGTTCTTTCATCTGAACTCTGCAAGTCCAGACTCATGGAGTTCACAAGTGCGAACTTTGTGTACTTGTTATTGAGAAAAAGGCCAGAATTAATTATCGAACACAGTACGTGCTACTCCGATTATGACCCCCGGTCATGATGACCAGAAAGCTACGTTCCAATCATAAACTATCGAAGGTTCCTAAAATATTATGAGGTCAGTAACACTCAATGGGTTATTACTTCTAGATATTTTTAAAAATCGTGCAATAAATATTTTACAATAAAAATAATAAAAAATCATATTTGCAAAAATGAATAATATTTTGCATGACCTCTCACGGCCCACCTGCAGTACCACCACGGCCCACCAGGGGGCCGCGGCCCACACTTTGGGAATCACTGCTTTACGGTATAGCTCGGTGGTCGAGTCACTTCTGGTCTCGCGGAATGCGGAAAGTAACTTCAGCATGCATGATTACTGATACTTGGCTGTACGATACTGAATGTA
Organism: Gymnothorax reevesii; assembly: GCA_029721435.1. Lineage (NCBI taxonomy): Eukaryota > Metazoa > Chordata > Actinopteri > Anguilliformes > Muraenidae > Gymnothorax > Gymnothorax reevesii. The sequence goes on along the minus strand of CM056577.1, from coordinate 22,061,932 downwards.
GAAGCCGTATTAAGAAGCTTTCAGCTGGGGAACGGTCATTTTCTCGAAGTTTCGAGAAGGGCCTTCCGTGGTGATATTCAGCTGATTGATTTAATGTCTAGTTAAATTTTTGGTGTTGCCGTCATCAGTCTCAGATGATGTAGATCTGTGTTTCTCAAACCTCTCCTGGAGCACCACCTCTCCTGCATGTTTTAAATCTCTCGCCGCTAGCATGGATGATTCTTTTGATTCGCTCATGATCAAGTGTCTTCACGGGTAAGGAGCTGATCGTTTGACTCACCTGTGCTTGAGCAGGGAGAGCTCTATCACGTGCAGGAGATGAGGTACTCTGGGAGAGATTTGAAAAGTGCTGATGTGAATGATAAGACTGCTATCGTTGACATGTTAACATATCGCGTACATGTTATTCTGCACAAACAAAAGACCTAATCACTAGCAAGCTATGTTCAGGAAGTGTGGTAGTCTTGGAAGTGTAAGAAATCTCTGCGAAAAAAGCTAGATCTGGCTATTTTTTTGCGTAATGACGATTGCTCGAATTGCCACAAAATTTGTGAAGACCCCCCAGACGTCAAATCTACTCATTTCCACGAAATTTGAATGTAAAAACACAAGGTATTTAGGAGATATTATACTGAAAAAAAAAAAATCCTACCTACAGTATTTTAGTAAACTCTGGCAACCTATTCTAGCAATACAGAATTTTAAAACAAAATTACAGAACACAACTTTTTCCGCTTTGGTCCAGAGATGCAATTTACCAAATATAGTGATGACTGCTCAACATTCGTCGGAGGATTAATGAAAAAAACTGTTTTGTTCCAAATGCAAAATATGATAAAATGTATGCAAGGGAAATGGGCTGTCACACCCTGACACCCAAAGATGTTGTAAAGGGAGTCAGGGCAAGGAGTGGAGAGGAGGGCCCAGTCGCAGGGGCGCAGAGTTTATTAAAAAATAAGTGAGGGGATAAATGAACAAATACAAACATCAAGAGACCATAAAGGGGAGGCCAACAAACACAAAGGGGAAACCAGACTAAGGCTACCTGCACGAGTGGGGAAAAACTAAACAATAAATGCCTATAAAAGTATTCATAATGAAGGCAGTGGACAACAGATAATTGATTAATTAGGTGCAGGGCAGATAGGCAGGGAAATGGAATGTCTGAAGGGAGGAGCACTAGATGGACAGGGCTCATGTGAATCAATGCGCATCTATCCAGAGTCCTGTAAAAAAAAAAAAGATTTTGTTTACGCGACATGTAGGCAAAAATGCAAAACTTGTTGTTACAGCACCACCATCCAATCAATTGATGTTTTTAGCTTGAGAAGTCGGAGAAAATTGGAATCTTGAACTATGGGTGCTGTAGCTAGCTGTCATAGTTTTGGATATGCAGATACTTTAAGCGTGGAAAAACTGAAATAATAATAATAATACGAACAAACATTAGAGGGCTTCTGCACCTTAGATGCTTGGACCCCTAATTAATAAGGTAAGAAAGCAGAGTATGAGCAACTAATCTGCTTTTCTTTTGTTACCAAACTTGCCATAATGACTAGTATCCAATTCAACTCACTAATACACACATACTTTGGTTTTTGAACTGATTCTACAAAAGAGTTCAAACAAATTTTTTGGTTTGTTTTGTTGGCTCTTTTATCAAATCACTGTTGCCTTTGATTTAATGCATTTTTGCAAGGTTATAATGCTCAGTGTGATATCATCAAAGTCATAAGCTTATAAAACAAAAAAGTACCTTCACTGTCCACATTCAACTCTTTTTTAAACATTACACATCAGGATACCCTTCTAAAGTACTGCCTTGATTAGCAAAAAAGGGCCCTGGGAAGATCAATAATTTATTTCTCCTCAGCTAAGATTTGTTTGTATTAATTAGAGGAATTGCCACACTCTTTTAACCTTGAAGCTGAATAATGCAATTTGTTTCTATTTAATATGTATGAACTATTTTAAGATTTTTCTATCACTGATTATGCCACCATAATTTGACTACTTGGAAATGTAATGACAAGTATTTAACATGAAATACTGAAAGGGGTCACAATGTTGAATGATATCGAAGATTTCAGCGGAATGATATCAGTTCTCTGGATAGCGGTCTTGAATCCCAGTGTATTGGGTTTATTCATGGCCCATCTACCTTGCTTGCTTGTATATGAAAGCAGCCTAAGGGTGTTTCTTATGGAAATTAAATTTCCCGGTTGGAAGCGGTGCAGAAATATGGTTATTGTTTGTACACCGTTTGAAGCCTTTATTCCCCTAAAAGCTCAGTTTAACCCGGCAAGGCCTGAGGAAATGCAATGGTTGATTTTATTTATATCCCTGTATTCCCAAAGAAAATGACAAAACAAGACACGGTGCGGGTATTGTTTACAAGTAAAGATGTGAATCATTATGGAGGTTTCGTGTAATTAGGAAGTTAAATTTCTTCACTCTCTTGATTTCTGCATACTCACTCTGGTGTGGCTGGTTTGATTTCAGTCGGTATTAATCAATGTAATCTGAGGCTAAATTGAGATTACATTTTCCTTTCGCTGTATCAAGATGTTTTAATCTGCCGGCTGGTATGCCTTTGAGGTTGCATGATTGAGTGGAAACCAGCGTGCATGTGAAGCTTTTCTGAGAGGGGGGAGGGGCCGGGGTCATATCCACAGATGAGAACACTGCACTGTCAGACCAAAACCGCTCCAATACTGTAAGAGTCAAGCACTCGCTCACAAAGACTGTGTGAAAAAAAATTCTGGAAATATCCCACTTCTCTCTGACACGTTGCTTAGCTAGGCAAGCTTGCTGGTCCTTCAGGGGGTTCTAAATAAATAGTTTATTGCAGAGTTTTGCTTTCATGCTTTAGACAAGAAACTTATAATGAGCACAGAGAGTAATCAGCCTAGTAGGCCTTTGGCGATAATAAATCTCCCCCTCTCTAATTTGGCCCTGTTATGACTCAGAGATTCCATAACTCACACTCGTGGAGTTGGCTCAAAATGTCTTAATAGGTTCCAATATTGAAGGATGGGTATGGTATCACTAATGAATAACGCAAAGGCTGTAACTACTATCTTTATGTGAGGTTAGCATTAGCAAAACACTATTTGCCAAGCACAGTGGTTCCCAGACTTCATCCAAGTCCCCTCCTGCAGCTGTCTTTTGTTCCAAGCACAATTGCAATAGTAGAGCTTTAGTATGCCAGTCATTTTACATAATTTGGTGCATTAATGTTTAGAGCAGTTATTTATCCTCTTAAGTCACATCATGACAGATATCTACACACGCTGTTAACAAAATATTCATATCTATGTTGTGATAGAAATAAATATATAATAACTGAAAAAAATTAACCTATCAAATCAAATCATTCATTGGTTCCTAACTGGTTAAACTCTGAACATATGGTGGAAAAATATGAGAGGCCGTTTGAGAGAGAACTCATACTTGCTTTCACATGTACTATACTGTCATACAAACACCATCATTCTGTCATACACACGCTATTTTACTCTCACACTCACCATCACTCTCTCACATACACGCTATTATACTCTCACACACACCATCATTCTCATACACACACACACACACCATCATTGACACACACACACACACACACACACACCATCATTCTCACACGCACACACCATCAATCTCACACACACACACACACACCATTATTCTCTCACGCACACACCATCAATCTCTCACACACACACCATTATTCTCTCATGCACACTATCATTGTCCTACATACACACTATCATTCTCTCACGCAGAATCATTCTCTCATGCACACACCATTATACTCTCAAGCACACACTATCATTTTCTCTCTCTCTCACACACACACACACACACACACCATCATTCTCTCACGCGCATACCATCATTCTCTCCCACACACACCATTATACTCTCACACAGACTTAAACTTGTTCAAGTGAAAAAATTACAGTGAATGTAAAACAGAACTAGGCTTATGCCATCGGAGGCGACAGCTGGGGGTATATCCCCGAATGCCCCCAATCCTCCAATTCCCCAATCCTTGAATAGACCTTGAATAGACTTGCATTTGAACTTAATTTCAGGTCAATCGGACAAATGGTTCTGAAGATATGGCCAAAATGGTCATTTTTCCATCACAAAGCGCCACCTCTTGGCAAAATATTGAACCATACAATGTCATCATGTGACACGTTGTGAGGTCATGACCTAGCAGTTGCACATAGTTTCATGCCAACTGGATAAATAGTTCCAAAGATATAGCAAAAATGGTGAAATTTATGTGACAAAGCTCCACCTTGTGTCAACATTTTGAACCAAACAGGAATAATGCCATTGTGGGACACATCCTCAGGTCATGACCTTTCATTTGCACTTGATTTGAGGTCAATCGGACAAATATTTCCAGAGATATGATAAAAACAGTGATTTTTTCAGTTTTTGGCCCCAGGTGGCCAATCTAGAGATTGTAAATTGTCCAAAATCAACTCATTTCTTCCTCTTTTGAATACTTACTTATATGCAAAACTTGGAATTTCTAATTTAAATATTACTGCAGTTATCGCGTTAACACCTAAATCAGTTTTTGGCCCCTGGTGGCCAATCTAGACATCGTAAATTTTCCAAAATCAAGTCAGTTCTTCCTCTTTATGATACTTACTTATGTGCAAAATTTGAAATTTGTAATTGAAATATTACTGAAGTTATCGCGTTAACACGTAGTGCAGCGGCGGCGGTCGGACCAAAAACATAATATCCCCGGAATGCCATTCGGCGTTCAGGGATATAATGACAGTGTATGTGAATGAGAATAGGTGATTGTGAGAGAGAGTTTGATGGAAACGGAAGTTAGTTTGATTGAAACGGAAGTAGCATTAAATTCTCAGTTCCTGATTGGTTATAATTTAAATCTTTGAAAATTTAGTCTGAAGCGAGATTTCACGGACATATCCCACCCTCTCGTTCAACAAGGAAGCACGGTGAAAAAACTGCAGGCTCGTCGCGGGAGCAGCACGTCTTTCGAAATCCATTTGAACCGTATAGTGTTGCTCGTTATTCATCCCAATTCCGTCCGGCAAGTGGAGTAAAGTACCAAAGTAAGGTAAGCTGTATCACACTATAAAATTGAAGCATAGCTCGTTATTCTTACCAATTCCATTCGAAAAGCAGAGTATAGCACCAGAAGAGAAGTATACCTGATTGCACCTAAAGCAAAGTGTCACTCGTCTATTATCCTTATTATTCAAAGTGAAATATAGCGCCAGAAGAGAAGCACAGAACATCATTCATTGCAATTCCATTCCAAAAGTGAAGAATAGTTTTAATATTGCTACTAAATGAACTGGGGAGGAAACGAGTCTCATTTTTCAATTACTTGCGAAGGCGATATCCATTTCAGAGTTTCTATGATAATAATCTATGTAATTGCGTCGCGGCAAAACATCAGCAAGACACATAGGCTCATAGCCTACTAACTATAACGAACGCAAATTGCACAAGCTGGTTTCCTCCACGACTTCGCTTTTTATGGCTCTAAAGCCCTGTTATGTAGCCGAGTAAATAATCAAATTTAAATGGTTTGTGAATGTATTAGGCTACACCTATATACTACTCAAAATTTGATAGGGATCATCGGAATTTTTTTGTGAAATCACATGCAAATTTGGTAACTGCCACTGATGAACAATATATTGGATAAGACACAAAACACATTTGCACATGCATTTCATGACATTAATTGAGCATACAGCCTCACATTTTGACTTTGACTGACACTTCACCATTTCAACTCAGACGTGTGTGTTGCTTGTTGGTGAAAATTTGGAAGTTCCCAAATTTTTTGCATTACATTTAGCAATGTCTTATTTTCTAACGCTAAACCAAACCATTGATAGAAGTGCTGTGAGATTCCAGCACTTATAAATTTACGGAACCTCGCTTCAATTTTCCTTTTACTATTAGGCCTATTATAATATAAGTGCAGCCTAATACATTCGCTCAAACCATTTAAATTTCATTATTTACTCGGCTACATAACGGGGCTTAAGGTCCATAAAAAGCGAAGTCGTGGAGTAAACCAGCTAGGTGCAATTTGCGTTCGTCATAGCTAGTAGGCTATGAGCCTACGTGTCATGCTGATGTTTTGTCGCGATGCAATTAGGCCTACATAGATTATTTAAACTCTGAAATGGATATTTCCTTCGCGAGTAATTGAAACATGGGACCCATTTTCCCCCCAGTCCTTTAACCTCTTAAACTCCAGGGTCCCCCAATTGGGGACCTGTTGCCATTTCTGTAATAATGTGACTTAAGATACTAAATAGCTGCTTTATGCATGAAATGCACTTTATCACAGAAAATTAACAGCTTGTTAAAAACCCTACGATTGCCACTGAGGTTTTGAACAAAAACCAACATACACAGGGGGTCCCAGTGCTAAATCTGGGAACAACTGCAATAAAACAATACCGAGCTACAGCTGGAATGCTTTTATATCATTATGTCCAATTGTTCAGCTCGGGAAGATCTTTCATTCGTACCCTTTAATGTATCTACTCCTGTTACAGAAGAAATAAATAACAATATTTTCAGATTCTAACTGAATTTTTCTTGCAGAAGCCTCAACATATTCTTATCCCAACTTGTCATACAGTCACACTACCTGACCAAGCATTGATTTATGACGAAAAAGAGGGGTTTTGGTGTCCTTATTTGACATTTAGGGTTGAGGTTTTAGTTAGGGGTTGTTTTACCATTAGAATCAAATAAGGACACCTTTTTTGTCGTATATCGATGCATGGTCAGGTAGCGACGCTATATGACGAGTTGGGACGGGACTGGGCTTTTAATTAGTCATTAGAGTTCTCCCTTCACCCTCTCATTAAATGTTATTTCATATGTAATGGAAAATATCAAGATGCATGTAAGTTTGACTTGTGACATGGAAAATATTAGTTCATGTTGATAGTTCCACAATATTTCAATATATTCTAAAATTTAGTTTCCTCAGATAGACAAAGAGAACAGAACAATAAAATAACTTCTTTTTTTTTTTTTAAAGGAAATGGATTGGACCTTATAGTCAGTGGTGAGGTCTGCTAATTTTCTGTGATACGACAGTTAGGGAAAATGTTCACAGAAACATTTGCAGTTAGAAATAATTGACACTATCGCCTCTGCAAAAAAATGCTCTGACTACTGTTTTTATTACCTCCTCCAGTAGATATTGTGATCACGTGTATGTGTGTATGTGTGTGTGTGTGTGTGTGTGTGTGTGCGTGCGCGCGCGTGTGTGTGTGTGTATGTTCATCAGAAGGATTTCACTAAAACTATTCAACAATATCTCAAAATTTTATACGAAGCCAGACTGTATGAATGGGAGGAGGTGATCAAATTTCCAGATCAGTCCAGATACAGATCCAGATTCTGCAGCTGATTATAAGTGCTGGTGGATCAAAACCAGCTGGCGAAGATATGTGCTCTCTGAGTGCTCTCTAGTTATTTTTTTTCACTACCAGGCATTGTGTGTGGGTTTGCATAGAAGCATTTTTTTAAAACAAGTGCTCGCATTAGAACATGGTCACACTTGTATTAAGTTACCCCTGGCAAATAATCACCTCCCGTTCACTTACATTTTATACACATGAAAGGGCAAAAAAAAATTGCTTCCGGTAACAAAGAAAATTCACATCTTAGCTTCGCGCAGAGTAGAACTTCAGTGAACTTCGACATGCAAATCTGCGTAGCCAGCCAGTCGCTAAGTTCATGATATTGCACAGCCTAATAAGGTGTTGACATCACATTTGGAACTGCCAACTGGTGGTCCCATTTTGCCCATCCATGTGAATTCACAAATTTGTGCGTTTAGTTCCATGTGTGACCGAGCTTCAATAGTATAAACCCTTTGTCGATAGTGTTATTGCACTATCCAAGGTATATTCACACGGTCACATAGCACAGTTTCAGTAAAATAGAACCACCTCTGCACTTACTGAATAATAGCACTTTGCCCCTCCACTCACCTTTCCACCATAAATTATTCCATTGTGTGCAGCAATAACTCTACAGCCCTGTATTGCTGCCTCTGTGTCCTTGTTGATGGCACCTTTAGCCAAATCTCGGACAATGGACGTATTGAGGGGAAGAACTGAGGCCGTTGGCTTTGAAGAAGGTCTGGGCTGTTGTGGTTGTCAAAGTTCTTCAGAGTGGGTGAACAAATGGAGATGAAGGTAACTTGTTTCAGTCAATGTAATTGAGGCCCATGTTTACAGAGCTAATGTTCATATGTTTCTTTTCTCTGTCCTTCAGCTTCGTTGAATGGTTTGTAAACATGGCGGTGACTCATTTCAGCTTCTATCAGTGTCCTTCACGAGATCATTGGGCTCATTCCTTATTGTTCAACTGACTCCTACTTTCCTTGTGCCTTGCATAGAGATCATGCAAGGGCCACCATTATCAAAGAGTTTCTTTCCCAGTTAGGAAATAAGAATTTGCAGTTTGTCAAAAGAAATCATGAGCTTGTAAACCTGAGAGCATCCTTGGCAGAATTGTGTTGAACCACCAGAAAAGACAGGGCAACAGGTTGGTGAGAGTGCAGGCCATAGGGCGGTAATTTTTAATTTTTTTTTTCGGAAAGAAACCAAAGACAATAAACTCTGTGAGGTTTAAGACCCTTAAGGGAATTAGCAGTCATCACGTGGCAGAGTGGCGGCCAGAACGAGGCTTTCTGGAGGGATTGTGAACTCGGGATCCCCGTCTTTACAACTTTGGACACTGATGGGAAAAGTTGAGAAAGAAAAACGGTAAGTAACGTACTTGCAAAACCCAATTTCAGGCAACGAGTCCCCGTCTGCCGTCCCGCAGGCTTTACTGAGCTTTTGGTCAATTCGGACGAGGTTCAGGTGCGTGACTTGGTGCAGAATGCTATAGCCATGCTTTCATTAACATGTGTGGACTTTATGAACATCAGGGACCACAATGGAAATCAGTCCTGGACTTTGGTGTGGCATCCCTGACAATGTCTTATTCATGTATTGACTGTTTGTTTCTTAAGCGCTTGTATTTGTAGCTGTCAAATAAACTGAAGTAAACTAAAATCTTTTGATGCGTATTTTGAAGTTGTGTGTCAGAGGATGTTAATAAGAATGGTAAATTAAAGAAAAAAAATAGATAAAACTCCCTCAGTTTTGCAAAAAAAATGTTCACACCTGCTTGAGGTGTTCTGCCTTTTCTGAAAAAGGCTTAATGCACAAAAAGGAAGATGAAACTCTTTCCCAAATAAATCCTTTGCTGCTAACGCTTCACTTGCGATTGCCCCTCCTCGTGAAGTCTCGCCATCTCACAGCCATGGCGGGCGCTCTTTATTAAGGGAGATGGTCTACTGATAGGTGCGATTTTTGGGATTTACTGTACATATTGGGAAACCGAAGGAGGGGGCACCATAGCTACAGATAGATGCAGCACTGTATCCACTGTCTCTTCCCTGTTCCTGCTTCCAGCAAGGGAGAGTGACATCACCTTAAACTCAGTATCAATGCAGACTTGCGTTGAGAGTGAGAGCTTTGAGGCTTTGCAGTCCATTTGGTGCTAAGAGCACTGAGTCCGACTTCAAAGCGGTGATACCGCTACATGAGCACGCCGATCGAGAGGGAGTGGAGAGGCAAGGGTATAGCGGGTGATTCAGGATAGAGCCGCATTGGCCAATTAAGTTCTGATGCAGCGAACATGACTGATCAGCTGTTTCCAATTTGCGACCTCTTCTTCTTCTCTGTTTATTGCAGCCATTTACAATGAAGCCTACAGTGCCTATACTGCCTTTTTTGATGAAACTACGATTTGCGGAGCCCGGGTTATTTACTCCAAGCCAGCGGATGAAAATGCGCCTAATCGATAATTTCTCTCTCATAAAATTTTAAAGGAGTACTTAAAATTCACTTGACAACTGAGGAAATATGGCATGAAGCTCCAAAAAGAATTGTTTCCCCAGCTTCAAACTGCTCACTAAATGGAATATAACCAAACTAAAAACATTTGTCATTAAGTCCAGCCCTCTAAGTTGCAAAAGAGTCAAATCTCAACAACGAATCAGGTATTGTTTGAATTCTCTATGGTTCAGTTGAACACTGATGTGAAAATTGAATTTGACTGGAAAAATATTGACGACAAGTCACCGTTATTTATGGGTTCTCTCGCGTCAGAAATCAAATAAAAATCAGGGGGAATATTCCTGTCCTTTTGTACACACACAAAATGAATCACGATAAAACCGACGCTCGTCCAGTACATGGAGGCATCACTTTGTCATTTAACCAAAAAGAATTTCGACTTGTATATAGTCAGTCCTCTCCTATTTTAAATGGAATAAATATTGTGGTTAGGTACCCAATCAGCCTCTGCTTAGGGTTCATATTACCCCGACACTTTCCTTTTGCACAGGCATTCTTGGACAAATTGTACTTAGACCAGTATGAGTCAGTGGCGGCTGGTGCCAAAAAAAATTTTTTTTGGGGGGGTTCAATTTACCTTGGCGCAGCACACCTGACAACTGCTTTGATGTCGACACAGTCAGTCATTAAAAAGGATAATGTAGCCTATAGATTTTATCTGGGTTTGTACCCTTTTTTTATTATGAATTGAGGATGTATCCTCTCTGTCCACATGTCCACAGATCACTGTATCTGTCTTTAAATTACTTACAGATTGATTGTAAAAGCGGTCATGTTAAAGATTCTACCGACAAACTTGGATTTTGATGTTTTGAAAAGATGCAAACAATAAATGGAACATTCTTAAACATAAAAATGAAAAAAACAAAACACGAATCTAAAAACACCACTGTAATGCTGTCTACAGGCTTCGTACACCTTTTACAAAGTGAAATTCATGCACTTCTCAGGGATTTTCAAGGTGTATTTTCATGCTTTTTCAATTACTTACAGCTGTGGTAAATTACATATTTATATACATAAATGACAGATTTCACAGAAATGGTGACCAACAGGTCCCACTGTACTTAACAGGATGAAATGATAAATTAATGGTATACATGTGGTTTATTTATTTGATAACATAAAAACAAATGTTTGCAGGAAGTTTGTAGACCTGGATCACTGCAATTTTGGTTTTAAAAAAAATTTGAATTTAAAAATTTGGTCTTGTTGCTAATGTTACATGGACGGAAAATTGGCGTTCACAGGACGGACCTCAAACGGTGACAAGATGAGCAGAGAAAAAGGGAAGGCCCACCAGTCACCTACCCGCTAATCCACAACAAGCAGGGCTTTGTTAAAGCCTGGATATATACGGGATAATTAACGAGAAGGTGTGTATTCCACAGTTTTAATGCACGACGCGGAGGCAAATAACCACCCGACGCGAAGCGAAGGGTGGTTGCCTCCGCGAACTGCATTAAAACCGTGGAATGCTCACCTTCGAGTTGATTATCCCGCTTATACCATGGTCATTTGCCAGCAATATCAAATCGCAGCATTAATCTGAAACGGAGATTATGCATAGCCCAACATTATGCGCGATCATGCAGACTGTAGCTAACTTGCTACCCACAATTACAATGAACTTATGACGGTTTCGGTAGTCAGCGAGCTGAAATCAGTCTGCTGGCATAGCACGTAGCTAGCGAACTGTCAGCAGTCGCTGATACATGAAGTGGACACGTTAGCTTCATTTGTAACCGTACTCAATTACAATCTTTTAATGGATAAAGGCTGATTATTTCACTGCTATAATATTTACGGTCATTATCGCTTGAGTACGAGTCAGCGAGCTGAAATCAGTCTGCTGGCATAGCATGTAGCTAGCGAACTGTCAGCAGTCGCTGATACATGAAGTGGACAAGTCAGCTTCATTTGTTACCGTACACAGTTACAATCGTTTAATGGATAAAGCCTGATTACTTCGCTGCTACAATATTTACGGTCATTATCGCTTGAGTAGCCTACCTATTGTTAACCGCCCCACAGGACGCAACTTATATGACGCTGCTAAATTTACTGGAGATAAATGAGCAGCTCGGCTTCTGTTGTACCCAGTGAAATATCAGCTCTAGCATTGCTATAGTTATAAGTAGGCTAGTGGATGAATTTCGAATGGTGAAACGACCGTAGCCGAACTACCTGTGCGGTTCCACGGTTTTAATGCATACCTGCCAGCCAATCAGAAAAAGTATTCACCCAGACCATGGTATAAGTAAGGGATAATTAACGAGAAGGTGTGCATTCCACGGTTTTAATGCACGACGCGGAGGCAAATAACCACCCGACGTGAAGCGGAGGGTGGTTGCCTCCGCGGTTGCCTCTGTTTAACTTCTCTTATACAGTGACCTGATATGCACAGTTATTACCCAGGATTATTTTGTGGCAATAAAATTCATACGCTGGATAATTAGTCAATCCTGCCCTCTCATTTCCAAGTTCCTCATCTACCCTGGAGTTCTGAGAGGAAGAAGGGACGTTTTGGGCCACCCTGTAGTGTGGATGTGCCAACCCCTTTAAGTCAGATCAAGGTTGGCTTGATCCATCCAGGGATTGGAGTGAACTCGTCCATTTTAATAAACAGTGTGCGAACTCGGCCTGCTTGTGAAAATTCAATAACAGATTCGGGTGGGCCATCTAGTGATAGAATATTGTAACTTCGTGCATAAGTCTGCAGCTCCGTTTCCACTGCCGGACACATCTGCACAAAAGGGTTTAAATACCCTGCCAGCAGCCGCCCAAATCTCATTCACAGCAGTGCTGAACGAAGATTATAGGCTGTTGCTAACGTTATTACCGTGGACGGAAATTTTTACCTTCTTGACGAGGGACACAAACGCGAGTTGGTAAAAATTCTAGTTTACCACATTCACTTTACCCCGCTTTCACACTACCGGTTATAAAATAGGGACTTCAATATGGAATGCAGAGCGAACGTTAAGACCACACATCGGACAGAAATTACAATCGCAGCAAAAACTGGCTTCACGGTATGAAATAGAGCTCAGGATATTTCAAAACAGTATCTAGCATGGTAAAATAAAGAATGGGGAACATATTCCTGGCCAGACTTTCATGAGTAGATGTAGGCCTACTGTTCTTTTCACAGTGGTCCTGTTGCTAACGTTACCGGACTGGACAGAACGTGTGTAACGTTCACTACTGGATAAATGCATTGGATTCATTGACTGGGACAATTTTCCGTCCTAATATCGCCCAATTCCAGAATAAAGTAATCTTTTCAGACTAAAGTAACAAAAGATCAACAACAGCCATGCTTTTACGAGTAACACATTTATTCTTTATTCTGTTGACAAATATTTTAATGAAAATAAAGAAATGGAGCGTTTTATATTGGTTCAAAAATAAAAGTTGTCAATCGGTCACACTTTCTGTGGAATCTGTCAAATTGGAACAGCAAACACGGAAAGCAATAAAAGGCGTTGCTAATGCCACATCCAGCTAGCCAACTCCCTTTGTCGTAACAAGTGCGGGAGAAGCCCGGGGGCGAATTTTTTTCCCCTAACCCTTATATCCATTGCACCCGCTATTCGGCTCCTGATTGGTCGATAGGTTGACGTCATCATGATCATGAAATGAACATGGCTGCGACCACACTTCATCACTTCGGATGTGAAGAATTTCCTGAACTCAATGTACGTTTTTACAATCAGAAACACATGAGGTTTGAAAGATTGTCGATTTTGGATGTTATTTATATGACATGTTTTTTTGCAGGAAATTGCGAGTTTATAGGCCTCTTACTGTGCTGCATATTATGACAAGTAGAAGACGGCGTGCTCGTTTGATTGCTGCGGCACTTGCGACAGTTGTATGGGAAAATAAATCTGCTTTCACCCCAGACGTGAAACGAATTTTTCGCACGATATATTGCATTCAATGTCAATGCAAAGACGGGAATACACGTGTTTCGCGTGCATTCGCCTCTTTACATTGACTTTGAATTAGGTCTGTCGCGTTAATTAAGTTCGATTAATCTCAGCGCAATAAAAAAGATAAATAAAATGGTCCTATCTCCCAATGTTAAAGAATCCTTTAAAAAAATTCCTGGATCCAGACGGAGATCCGGATCACTTCCAAAATCTAATAATTTCTTCCTTATACCAACCTGTACAATCCCTGAAAATTCCATCAAAATCTGTCCATAACTTTTTGGGTTATTTTGGAAACCAACAGACAAACAAACAAACAAATAGACAGACAAACAAACAAACCCAGGCAAAAACATAACCTCCTTGGCGGAGGTAACTACTAATTGCAGTCAAAAAGGGATGTGTCTCAGCACCCCCGCTGGCTATGCCACTGTCGGCAAGTACGCGTGTCAAAATAAAATTATCCCTTTGTTCTAAAAATTTATAGAGATCAGTAATCAACATGGTATATCGAAATGTATTTATGTCCACAATGACGTTTCATGACACCGCCTAGAAATATCAAAACGAAGACATTTCACTTCAAATTTCTTCACTGGAGGCAGCCATTGAGTCATTGTTACCAGGGCCTCACTTTGAGCGCAAGCGCAACGAGGCACGGGCACCAGGCTGCTTGCCGAAGTTGCTTGATAAGCCCTCCAAACCCCGCGATAGCTGCAGCCATCGCGGGGTTTGGAGGCCTTATCTAGCAACTTCGGCAAGATTCTCGCGTAATTTTTCGGAAATCTCGCGCAGCTGGCTTACTTGCAGACGCGCTCGAACACACCCAACATGTTAAGATACCATTTGGCCGGCGTCCCTCACCCAGAAAGTACATACAGGGAAATCAACCAAATACCATTTGGAACCGATATTTAGGGCCTGTTGACAGGCGCTCACAGACGGAAAAACACGTTTATTTCATAATTATTTGCATTATAAAACTAAATTATATTTAACATATTTGAGTAAATTTTCTTCTCTTGATATTTGAAGGGGGGCAGCACCCCAGCGCCCTCTACTGGCCGGCCGCCACTGAGTCGCTGATGAGGTAGATTGTAATGTTGAGCGAAATGATAACAGCACAGCGCGGCATGATGCCCAGTGACACTGCGCAGAGTACTTTCCTGTCTGCGCCCTGCGATTTTCTCGCCTGGCCGTGATAATTGTGTCAGGCAGCGTCGGCAGAAGGCAAACAGAGGCAGAACAGATGAAGGAAGGGCCTGTGGGTTCCAGAGAGGTTAAGCCCCTCAGAAATTGAAATCAAGCTATGTAAGATAAATCTGTGCTCCGCATGCAGGGTCGTCTCTGAAGAGGCGTCGTTTTCATCATTTTCTTCTTCTTCTTTTTTTTCTAAAGTTCAAAGATGTTCTTTTGAATTTTAAAACCAGGATATTCTCTGCAACTGGGAATGTAAAAAAAAAATAAAAATAAATTGTGTTGAGCAACAAAAAGTAAAGTGATGAAAATTGTTTTTGCTTTGAACAAGCAAAGGTTGGTGATTAACCTCAGAGTGAAAAAGCATGTCTTAAAATTGATGTAATTACATCCTTTGTGGGAACTTCTCATTCATTTGTAAGTGAACAAACTCAACTGCTTCTAAATGCCAGTGCAGGCAAGGCGTGCTACATTTAGAGTAAACATATTGAGCCACCTGTATTTTTTAACCTAGGTCGAGAACATTCTAGACTTTATCTATTTATTCAAGCGCAGTACAAGAAGATATTTCTTTCCTACCAATAATAACACCTGTTTTACTTAAAAAAAATCTTTCCACAGAATTACCTGATTTGGCTTTAATTACAAATAAATAAACTCTTGAACATCAGACAAGTATTCTGGCAAAGTGTGAGGTGGAGAGTTAGTGGGAGGTGTGTAGGGCAGTTTAATTGACCCCTCAGCCTTATCTACTTCAAGTTTATCTGAAGACCACTGGCAGCTGAAGCTCTTAGACCTTTTGCCCTGTAGACTAATAATGTAAGACCAATAGCCACATATGTTGCAAGAAACACTACAAAGAGAAGAATGTTTTGCTGAGATTTGTGTGTCTGGTATTGAATAAAATGTGCTCTACTTATGAATGCAACAACTATAGTTTTTTAAGAACCATAGCCTGTTCTGTGCGCTTATTTATTTTTATTTTTTCTGTACTGTGCTTAGAGGGAGATTTGTTTATATTACTAGCAGACACGCATCATGAAATTTTCCCAACTCAAATGCACTTTCCTGAATTTTTAAACTGGCTCTGTAATTGATTGGTAATGTCTGGGACAACTTCAGCCAAAACCAATTAAGGCTGGACACAAACAGTCTGTTGGCAAGCCTGCAAGGGCTCGGAGTTGGACAAAATGTACGCCAGCTGGATGAGAGCTGGGAAAAAGTCTGTCACAAAACAATAAAATGAATTAAATATCGGCAAGCAGCAGGTCTGCATCACCAGAGACCGAAAGCCGTATTCTCGCAATACCCTTTTTTATCATCAGAAATGTTTGGCAGCTGGTGCAATCTAACTCCATGCACCAGCCATCATTAAAGTGAAAAGCCCATGACCACTGGAGATGTGAACCTCTTGCTTGGTGCGTCCACGAGTATCCAGTCCCCAAGTAATCTGCTGGAATTATTGAGCTGGGCATTTCAATCTGAAAATGTATTACCTGGGAATGCTTTAGGCTGACTGGTATCAATCAATATGAGGTGTGGACATTAAAGGAGTGTCATTTCACAAAATGAGATACCTTTCCTTCCCTCTGCCTTCACGGCGCACATATCAATCAACAATAATGAGGTCATTTCTCACACCTTCTGAATCTCCCAGAAAATTTGCCAATTAAGGATACAATATAGATCCAGATTCAGAATTTGGAAATCAGTGAGAGAGATCCACTCTTCTCTGGTTGTACGGCAATGCAGATAACTGACTGCCGTGGAATTTTGGTATTTTATAAATATAACGTACTTTTGCAAATAAGAAGGTGCTATTTCTTCAGAGGGAGAATCAGAAGTTAGAAGAGTAAAATAGTTTTTCTTTTTTTTTTTTACTCAGGCCATAGGCTTAGAGTCGAAGGGTTACCTAAAAATTACGCGAGAATCTTGCCGAAGTTGCGCAAGAAGCCCTCCAAATCCTGCGATAGCTGGAAGATCCTGCAGCTATCGCAGGGTTTGGTGGGCTTATCGTGCAACTTTGGCAAGATTCTCGTGTAATTTTTCGGGAATCTTGCACAGCCATCTTACTTGCAGACACGCTCGAACGCACCCTACGCTTCGGCTCCGTTCTTTTTTTTTTTTTTAGGGGTCGCGATTGTCCTGCTCGTGCGCGTGCGGTTTCGTGATTGGCCCATATATACACACACACATATATATATATATATATATATCACTACATTGCTGATAGGGCTCAAGTGAAGCATCTGTTCCAGGAGCATGTACACTGGGAAGTAAAATTTGCACGTACACTCCCATTCATTTTCGCCTAGTGTAAAATTATATTTTCAAAAACACTTGCGTGCAACTCAGGGTCATTTTGGTATCGCTTTGCAGAGCAACATTTTCTCTCCCTAAATATGTGCTTTTTTTGAGGATAGAAAGCGGCGCACTTACTACAGGAAGATCGAAATGTTACTTGGTGTCAACGTTCAAGTGGGAGCAGAAAAGTTCAGTTACAGTGACTGAGGCTTTTAATGACTCTCTGATAAGATAATTGCTTCAAAGTTTTCGCCGTTATACGTAAAGTCGGTGAATGTTTGTATACGTTATCAAATTACTCTCTGGTTTCCTCACTTCATCGTACCCTGATTAAGCATATTTGCCATTGACCGAACCGAATTGTTTGTACTGAATCATATGGCTAATGCCAATGTTGTTAAAAGGAAGCGCTAGTTAACTCTGGCTACTCCTTTACTAAGCTTCATCTTTGCCTGTGTCCTGTTACAGCACTGCTCTCAAAAAATAATCACTGCACAGCATGGATCGAGGGCATAGAGAATGGTTTTTTCCTGATTTCTAGCAGCCAAGCCTTTCTCCCCTCCTTGTCTTTTGGAACTATTTATAAACAGACAAAGCCAGTTCTCCATTGTTTTAAATATTATGCAGTTAAGAAATAATGTCCTTGAATGTCAATTACAAGTAGCTAGCTAGTTAGCCACGTTGTTCATTTTATTGAAGGCTTAGTCAATGCAGTCCCTGCGACAGTAAGGGTACCAAGGTAGCTCGCTGGAGACCGTCATCGACCGCTAGCGTTTGCTTTAGTCAGCGATCTATTTAAGTCAAAGGCACAGCTAATTAGCTTGCTAGCAAGCAAACACAATTTTTTCCATTTAGGTGACAAATTTGCGTTTCTATGTTAACTTACGTATGATATATACATCTTAATATATACATCTATGGATTAGCCTAGGCCTAGACCCGGCCCAAGTACAGGCTCTGAGGAGCCTCTTGTTATTTTTAAAATTAAACTACAGAGAAGTCAGCAGAAATATATTGCTTTCAGTAATAGTGATGGCTTCTGTCAAGTTACCATTAAAAATATCAAACAAGAACATTCTGAATTTTCTGCTAAAGTCCACAAAACTCAATTATAAATTTGCGCTTTGGGTTTGCCACATCGCAAAATTGAGGGGAAATGAGAAGTATCCTTTTTTTTGAAATGCTAGGGGCGTGTTGCCCAAGAGATGGGGGCTTTGTAACTACTAACCGCTATCTGTCCACCTGAAAATGGATGCTGCATCTCGCAGCTTTGTTTCTCTGTCTCACTTCTCTTTGTCTCAATTTACCTCAGCAATTTACCTCAATGCAACAACATGTACTGTAGATACAGAATATTTATGTCAGTTTGTGCCTGTCACTTCAGTATTATCATGTTTTTTCACAGATTCCTCTCACAAAAAAAAAAAAAAAAACCTGCCAGTGTAGCTGCTGGGTTCATTAATTCTCCAAGGTAAAGCAAAAAAAAGAAAGAAAGGAAAAATGCATTAGGTGGTGACAGGTGTGAATTTTACACCCTGCCGTAAAAATTAGGTGTCCCTTCATCCGTCTCCGTGTTTGCCATTAAAAACAGTCCCGATGTACACATCATGCCTTATTATCATATTTTGATTCGCATAAAGGTAACCTACCTTCAGTGGATTAGCACTGCATTTTCAGTGGATTCTGGTCAAGGTTTGTGGGCATTGTGTTGCTACATTACAGTCACTAATGAAAGATGACCGTAATGCTCGGTTTCGTGTGTGTGTGTGTGGGGGGGGGTAAAATCAAATAGTGGGGTTGTTGATGCTCCGTATTCTTTTGGCATCCTGGGAAGGCACATTTGCGGAGGTGTTGACAACAGCATAGCACATAACATTGGCTTGTGACTGCAGAGCCTCTCAATCCTCATCACTGATCACTACAAAACAATTTTTTTGTTTGTTTGTTTTTTTGCCGAAGTGGGCCCACATTGTACATTGAAAATACTGGCAAGAGGTATTAAGCTGTTGGCAGTTTGCATGAAAATTGAAGCCAGAAAAGATTCTGGAGAATTCAGCCCTATAAAAAGACAGAACACAAATAGGTGTTCCTGTTCACTTCACATCAAGAGCTATTACTTTTTTTGCATGAATAGCCTATGGCTCAGACTCAAAAGGCGAGTAATGTTCAGTTTTATTTCCCTGTATTGGAAATATTTTAGTTCATATCTGCATTATATACATCAGTTGTCCAGTTCATATTTTCATGTACATGATTGGGTCACACTTTAGATGTAGTATTGCTCATAAAGGCTTTATATGGCATATACTTTCATAAATGAGACATATTGTGCCTAATGCAGCAACGTTCTCTTAAATTTCTCTTATATTTTTCTCTTATTTTTTTGAAAAAATTAGAGAAATAAACTCTGGATACACCAAACGCTCTTACCGTCCAAATCTGCTCTTACTCATGTGTGCTGAATGTTTAATCCCACTTGATCGTAAATTGGAAGTGAGTGGTTGGTTGTTTTAAATTAGCAAATATGACACCCACTAAACACCATATAAGGACAGGTGACGTGCCGCGTGCAAAGAGCCGACTGCTTGTATACAACTGAAGCACTGATTACTAAAACCCCATAAGTCAAGTCAAGTGTGACTTATGGGGTTTTAGTAATAGGTGCTTCAATTCATTCGAATTTGGGCACGGTTCATCCGTACTCGTACCAAATGTGAAAGCAACTGTACTTGGGTGAGGAAAATTTCTGTTATGTGTTACGACTGTCTTGTTCTTACAAATGCAGCGGCGAAGGGATATCTTCATTAAAACAAAGAAATTCAATGCTTGCTGATGAAAACATACAATCATAACTGGATACTACATGCAAAAACGCAAAGATTGATGGAGTAATTTGTGAGTAGTTGCAGTCGCGTCATTATCGCAGAATAATAGTGCCGTGACAAACTAAAGAAAATGCGGCCGCGATATTTCAAAGTGCAAGACGCGATGCGAAAGTCTTGCAGCTCAAGTTATGAGATAGATAAATTTTCGTGGTATGAGGCAGTGGACAGCAGTATCGGCCAAAACGCAAGGGCAAAAGAATTCCATATGCATCCACCAATATCAAATGTAATCAGTAGATTTTCAGCTTACCTTGATGTTTGGGTACCCAGAGAAAAGATTCGGATGTGTAAAAACATCAGGCATTCAGTCGAGAAAATTTTGAGTTTAATTTTGGGTGCTGCTATGCATGGTAATCCATGTTACAGATGACACACTGGGTTGCAAGGCACGCACAGCATATGCATTTGCGATAAAAATATTCACTATTAATATTCTGAACCCCCGTATCAATAATAGAACCCCCCAAAGTATATTGGCACCTCTTTTTAAAATTGTTCCCCATTTAAAACCACCAAAGTGCATACTACAATGCCCTGTATCTGAATTTTGACATGTATGCAAGTGTACTTGGGTACAGTACGGTATTACTTGTGTGAAAGCTGACCAGTGGGGGGAGAGGGGAGGGGGGACAATCGTACTGTGGCACAGTAGGGAACCTAGTGTGTCCTACCTAGTGTGAAAGCGGCCTAAATCGGCTCAGCAGCCATTCATTCAGCAAACAGATCCGCGCAATCTATAAAAACGGCGCTCTCTGCGCAAGGCCTGGAAGTGTCCCCTAAGCGTCCAACAGCAATAGGTAAGCCATTCAGAAGCAGAGCGCACACAAATAACGAAGGGTTTTTATAGCTTAGTGCTAATTAGGATCTGCTGGCCAAACTCTTTAGCCCAAGAATTAAATAATAAAATCATTTTTATTTCTCAAAAACATAAAACAATCAAAATTTGATTATATGATGCATTTTTAATGTTTAAATGTTTCCATGCATAAGACAAGCAATTTGTGGACAGAGATAACAGTTTTCTGTTTTATCTTATCTCAGTAAGAGTGCTCTCGACCACTCGTAAAATTTTCTCTTATCTAAGAGAACTGCAGAAATGCAGTTATACATCATACATTTATACATCCCAGAAATCAATGAGTAAGAACAAAATAAGAAAAAAATCGGGGATACGAACAAAAATAAGGGAAAATTTGTTCTTGCATCGCTTCTTGCATGAGGCCCATTGTCTTCATAAATCATACACAAGCAAATGTCATGCTTTGTAAAGGGTGAAATAACACATCCTTATTCAGCATGTGATGCCAGATGTGATATAACTGACAAATGTCACTTAGCTTGTGGCTAAATGCTATGAATGGTGACATTGTCAGCTAAATGACATTTTCATTGTCACATCTGGCATCACATGCTGAATAAGGATGTCTTATTGACATTATGTCTCATTTATGAAGGCATCATACATGCTGTATAAAGCCTTTATGAGGAACACTTCATCTAAAGTGCGACCCATCATCGTCTCAATCTGCCGGAATCAACGGGGATCGTTCAGCCCAGGCAAAAGTAGGAGCAAGGATACATTTAAGAGAGAACATCATCACTCGGCTAGGATTCATACTCATTTAACAACCATAGAGCAACAGCATATGTTTTAAAAAGTGGTCTGAGTGAGTCAAAACGCAAACAAGTTCTTTGAGATGAATCTTGCACAGCGCAAGCTGTATTTAGACAAACCACCCCATTATACTGTTCAACCTACTGTAACACAAGCACCTTTACTGCAGAGCACAAATCTACCAAACTGGGTGAAGGCAATAAATATTCAATTTCCAACAGACAAAATTGTGAATAACTTTACCGTCAAATGTGTTTCCACCTGTGAAAGCACAAAACTAAAGTCCACAAGCTTTTGCTTGAAAATGGTGCTATGCTGTAGTCTATGTCATTTTTGCTTTTCTGTGTTATCTTGCTTTGGAAATAACTAATCGTTAAATCATAATTATTGCTACTATTATTTTGAGGTAACATTCCCAAATGCTCAAGTAAATGCGCTGATATCACTGTGTAAGCATAGTTCCGGGATCAACAAGATAGTGATGGTCTAGCATTTATTATTTACTAGTAGCATTATCGGTCACCAATGAATGCAATGCAGATGCAGTACTTAGAAATGAAAATGCATCAAGTCAAAATTGAAATTTCATGACACTTGGACTTTTTTCTATAGTTTGTTGTATGTACCTGTGAAGTATTTGATGTCAAAAAATGAGAGAGATTCTTCTTTTAGTTTCAATGGAATCATGTAAGAAGTAAACCGCTATCGCAGATCAAGTGAAAAGTGTCAAACTTTAACAGCCATCATCTCAAAATCACAATGTGTCATGATATATCAATTTCTACTTGACACGCTGACGAATGTTGCGTGTTTTAGTCGTCTAATGTTTTCTGGAATGTCAACAGGCATTTCATGCAAATGAGCAGAGACTTGCAGAGGTGCATGTTTTGAAGATAACCTTAAATAATTTTTGCCTCGTAAATTGCATATAATTTTCAGGTCGCTATCACTCTTAAACTGTACAGCTTTGGGGATTTCACTGGTTCAAACTGCTAGCCGACATCCTTGCTAACTGTTTGCAATGCCTCATTGTAAAGCCTGCATGGTTTCATGACGTCATCATAACTATTGCTGCTATTCAATGGTAGACTATAATGTTACTCCTAGATGTACATTATTTTGTCTAAACCGGAAACAACACTTATACAACAATATCAGGTTATGCTTCCCAAAACACCACTACAATATGTGAACAATAACAATTTTTTAACCGCCAAATTGTGCAGTATTTTAAATCACAGAATGACTTTGTAATTGCATCGACTGACTGTGACAGATTCAAAGTGGTAATAGACAACTTTTTTCTGCTCACCCCCCACCCCCGTATTCCAAGCAGTATTATTTTTTTCACCGCTATCGCAAAGACAATGGAGACAAGCTCACACTGAGCTGAGCTCTGTAAAGAAAGCAGGAGACCAATTTGAGATTACAAGAGAAGCATTTTTACTGAAGAGATAAATTGAAATTGTCACAATTTTATATAGAATTGGGGAACAGGCAAGCTATTGTAATTATGAAAATTGCAAGCTTTTTCAGAGTAGCGCACAATTGGCCATCGCGCTACAGGGTTTCAAATTGGGAAGGGACTGCCGGATTTGGGATGCAAAAATCAGCTTTGTTCGTTGCTCCAGCGCCTCCTGTTGGCCAGACGGGTGCTCGTCAGGAAGACTCTGGGTTTGTTCATGTCGGGGTATCCTCCGCCCTCGTTCTGAACTTGCGAAGATTCAATGAGTTTATAAAAATCAGTGGTTGACAGGCACGTGCTTCGGAGGAGAGCCGTGAACTGTCCTCACTATCCTGTGTTGGCCGCAGGGGGTCGCATACAAGCAAGCTTTGTACATAGCTCACCAATTAGGCATTCCAGATTCGGTTAGGATTGGAGATGCCAAATTAAAAAAAAAAATTAAAATCATGAAAATTGCATCATAATAAAATGATGTAAGGAGCGTTATTGCCTCCCACAAGCAAGTAACTACATCAGGAGTCGGCCTCATGGTAGAGGGAAGAGTAAGATTAGAAAAAACTTCATGAGAAAAAGAATGAGTTTGATCACCAATTCAGCTCATGATAGAGATATGAAAGCAGAAAGAAATTCTTAATTATGTGTTAAAAAGTTGTTAGCATGTTCTTACTCAATGAGAGAAATTGAAATGATGACAATATTTTTTTTTAATCTGTTGATTATCACGTGAACAAATTAATCAGCTGGAGAACCTGCCTGACTGTGTGTGAATTCAGTGTTGTATGGCTGCATGGCTGACACTTATGTAAAGGGATTTCCACCTGTTATTTCCCAAAGGCCTCTAGAAATCAATAGTTTGTTCAGACAGTACACTCAATGCAACCAAAACGTGGAGTATACCGATGTAAATATTGTATAATCCGATCTGCCTGCGCAATATCCTGCATATACCTTACACCAATACAACAATAGAAAGCGCTACTGGGGATAGCGACTGATCACTTCCGGCGAAAATAATATCTCAGTCCTCCTCCTATTTATGTTGAGCAATGGCTGACGCACTTCCTTGGAGCCATATATTGAGCCTTCATTGTCCTGGGTGATCACACCCAGTGACGGACAGAATTGTGAAAGCTAGCCGTATACAGAGCCTGTCTAAACCCTGATGATGTCATTAATCTATAGCTATTACACTACACTATAGCTCTACACTATTTAATCAACATTTAATTCATAATGATCAGTGAAAGTAAAAAAAAAGTTTTATTTTTGCCACCTCAATAAGCACTGACTGTCCTCCACACAAGTTCAGTAGCCACCCATCCATCAGTCAGCTCCCAAAATTTTGTTTTCCCATCTTTACAAACTCCTTTTTATTGCATGGAATTTTCACTTAATTGAGCATTCATGTGTTTCTTGGCCCAAAATCACAAATCTCTTAAAATGAACCAGTCAAAATGTGCTTGAAGTGCAGACTTTCAGTTTACATTTAAGGGTTTTTCAAAATTGAACATGAGCCGGGAAAGCATTGCTACCATTTTTATATGCATCCTTCCCTCCCATCCCCAAAATTTTTGAGGTTCAAATATCACAAAAAAACAAACATTACCGTATATTGAAGAGTCATATTTGCTGAATCCTTTGCAATCAGTGACTGCTGGAAGGGTGAAGTCCGTGAACATCACCAGACGCGGGACCCTGCTGATGCTCTGCCAAACTTTTACCGTGGCGTTCTTCTGTTCCTCTCTGTTTAAAGAGTGGTTTGCCCCCAGTTTTGCCTCCAGCAAGTGAACTGCATGCTCTATCGGATACAGGTTCAGTGATTGACTTGGCTATTTCAGACTATTCCATGTATTCTCCTCAAAAATCATTGAGTTGCTGTCTTTGTATGTTTCAGTTTATTGTCCAGCTGCACTGCGAAGTGCCGCCCAATAAAATTTTAAAAATTTGCCTGAATCCAGGCAGATATAGTGTTAATATACATTTCATCATCCTGCTGCTTTCTCGAGCAGTTTTATCCTCAGTAAATACAAGAAAATCAGCTTCATTGGCAGCCATTCATGCCCACGCCATAACACTTCCTCTACTGTGTTCCACAGAAAATGTGGTATGCTGTGAATCATGGACAGTTCCTCCTCTTCTATTCTTTCACTCCATTTTACTTCCTAGTATAAGTTAATCTTTGTCTCTTCTGTTCATTGGATGTTGTTCCAGAAATATGTATTTGAGGGTTACTCATTGTTTTTATCTTGTGCTAAACCTCCAGTATTTACCCATTCTCTTCATTGTTTTGATAGACAGAAATAAGCCTACCATCGGAAGAGTGTTTGAGAGATGGCCAACTGTTGTAAAAGGGGTTTTCCTTAACCAAGTAAATAATTCTCCAGTCCTACACCAGAGTTGTTACCCATAATCTTCAGGGCCTTTTGGTTTTCCTGAGCTTACCAGTGTGTTTTTTTTAACATTGAAGCAAATTGGAGGTTTTTTAGGGCACATGTAATGTTGTTGGTATTTAACTGATGTGTTTGAATTTTGCAGCCTAATGATGGCTAGCTATGCAGGCAGTGATAGTGCTTTAACTTCATAATGAGAGTTAATAGCACGAGATTCCAAATGCAAATAACGCAACTGAAATAAACTAGACTTCCTTTGCTTGCTTGTACAGCGGATAAAACCCATCTGAGCATGTAACAGCTGTGCAACCAATTCTCTAGTATTTTCTGGTCCTTTAAAAGGAACCACAATGCTGTGATTCTTAAACTGTTCACTCAATTCCTAAATATCCTCAAATTTAAGTAAAAAGTCTGCACTCTGGCCTCATTTTTGTTAATTAATCATCCCTAATATGCTGTGTCGGTCTGCTCAAATAAGAATAACTGGTAACACTTTACTTGAAGGTATCGTCATAAGAGTGAACGTGTCATAAACATTATGCATATGTCATAACTTGTCATTAAGTGTCATTCGGGTTTGGAGATGACAAGTTGACATTGTTTGGGTTGTCTTGATTATGACAACTTCGTCATAAGAGTGACATGACACTGTCATAACTGTTACATGACACATGTAACAGTTATGACAGTGTCACGTCACTCTTATGACGGTACCTTCAAGTAAGGTGTAACCGAATAACTTTGTCAATGTCTAAATACCGATAGATAAGACTGCGAGACATACATCAAATATGCATCATAGAGTGCCGTTTTGTACACTCCGCAGCTGAAACAAAGAGAGAACTAGTCCAGGAAATCCCAAGCCCCGCCCCCGGCAAAAAAAAAAAAGTGAAGGAGAATTGTGGGCTAGTCTTGCATGTCATATTACACATAATATGTGTATCAGCAGTATGTATCCAGATGACATTTTCTGGGTGGTGCAGAAGGGACTAGTGCGATCATCCACCATTAATTTAAAACCATATTTAAAAACCATAGGAAAGCAATGCAGATGTCATTTAGTCGAGTGCAGCAAGTGCAAATGAAATCAATGGCTATTACCTGGGACATTTATTTATGTTTGCGTCTTCAAACCAAATCACACTTCCCTGGGGTTTGATATTTTTTTCCCAGAATGCTCCAGGTGGTTTCTGAAGAAGATGTGTGGTGGTGTTATAAATTCTGTCGCTGCTCACGCGGCCTCATGCTGAAGATTAGTGTGCGTCTGTGGGCTGCTGGATCTGCCGGCGGGGAACAATGACTGACAGCAGGCACTCTGTGACGCACCGGTTACCACAGGAACACCAACATCAATTAAATTAGTGTCTGCCGCTTCCTGAACAGGCCACAGAATTTTTAAAATGAATCATACTTTTATATATAAATTTAGAATTTTTTTTGTAAGCTTGGACAAGCTAATGTTGCTTCCTCCAAACGCACAACCTTCTCACTGTGAGGCCACTGTGTTGCTCACTGCACCACCATGCCAACCCCCCACCACAGAACGCTTATGTTGATTGATTTTGGCGAATACCAAAACATTGAATTAATGCTTTAACTAGTCCACACCTGGGGACAAACGTGTCAGAACAGCGTACAAGTTACCAGAGCTGCGTGCATCACAACTCCACGCAAACTCTCCAGAAATGCTCCCCGACGCTTTGAATTTGCAAAAATGGAAAAATTAGCTTATTTAGCTCCTGTCTATGCCAATGATCAATGACCATCTGCACTTTGAGTTTGATTGGCTGAGAGATTGAGGAGAAAAATGGTATCAGACTGATGGACAGTGGGTTCCTCATTGTATAGGAGGATTCCATTGTGTGACTCATGAATTGAGTTATCTAGCAGATCTCAAGAGCAGGACCGCACCTTAACCGTGATGCTTTCGGAGCTTCCTAAACACACACCTCACTCGCTCCTCTTGTTTTACTTTTGTAGTATGTGCCCCTCCCTCCCACTTCCTGCCTGTCTTCTCTCCTCTCTCCCCCTGTCCTTCCTGTAGGGCCTTGGAGGGGTTTGTCATTCTCGGGTGCGACGACGAATTCCCCGATGTAGCTTCTTCAAACTCACGGCCAATAAAGCAGAAGAGCTTGTTGAGAGTTCCCCTGTCGCATATCAAACGTATTCTCTAAAATAAACTTTTACACGCATCTTGTTTATGGCGTGTTCCTTGCTATTTAATCATGATTTTAATGAATGAATATGTATTCTGGAAATGAATGAGTGAATGGATTCCATCTAGGTTTTCTGTCTTGCTTATGATCAGTACCAGGGCAGGGCAGGCCTAGAGACAGTCCCAGCATGCATTTGGTTAAGGACAGAAATGTGGTTCCCACTGCAACCCACATGCCATTCACTCACATAACTAGGGGCTAAATGAAGCTTTAATTAATCTACAATATGTACGCCTGTGGAGAGGGGCTCTTGGAGAATATATATTAAGACATAATCCACATGAAAGCACTTTGTTATCATTGGCTGTACTGTATTATCTGATTTTACGCGCGCATACACACACACACCCACATGCCCACATACACACTGCTGTGCATTTAAATTTGTCTAAATGTCACATAATGCATGTGATGTGTACAGAAAGGTTTATATTTTTCAAGCATCCTTGCACAATGATTACAGTATGTGTCTTTATGGTAAGTTTATTCCTTGTTCATAGAAATGTAAGTTAATCAAAAGTAAGATATATAGGGAATACTATACTATAATAGATAATAGCTATAATAGTTAATATAATAAATGGAGGACAATACTTTACCTTTCCACAGTGAGGCTGTTACTGTGGTAATGTGCTCTCATGTTCTCCTACCAGTGCATTAATGCACACCAAACTCTATCAAACTCCACCAATATAAATGAAGCAAACTTGAGCATGGCTCTGCCCTTACAGATCAATTGATCAGTTATTGACTTTCACAGCAATTTAATTTACGTTTCTGCGAAACGCTTTCAGACTACTTAGAGTTGGCTACCTACCTATATTGCCAATGTGTAAAACCAGTGCTGCGGGTGTTCATCACACAATATGAGCGTTCCCTCTGTGGACATCAGCTTATTTATTGCTGTATCTTATTGATCCTCTGCAGTGTTTTTCAGTATTCAGCTTTTCTAATTGTATCTGTGAACTTATCTAATTTGTTACTGTATTTATGGCTTGTTTGAATCAGACTGTATGAAAACCATGGACGAGGTCACTGAGACATGATTTTTGTCAGGCTTGGTGAAATTTCAGCTCTGCAAAATTGTTCCGTTTGGACCCAGTGTCAGTACCAATCAGCCACTTAGTTCAAGTCACCCACTTATTGTGTGAGATAGGCTGACGCGTGATGATCCCGATTCATCCACAGAACATTGTTTTCCAAATAGCACAGCAGGTTTATGAAACATTGGTGCACGGACATTATTGGTCCCAAAAAAAAAAAAAAAAGAAAAGAAAAGCATATTGATTGTACAATTTCTTGAGGGAAAAGATTGTTGAATTCTTTTACAACCCCAATTTCAAAATAGTTGGGACAAAGTGTAAATTGTAAATAAAACCAAAATGCAATGACTTTCAGATCACAAGCCAATATGTTATTTACAATAGAACATAGATAACATTTCTAATGTCGAAACTGAGACGTTTTACATTTTTATCCGCAAAATCAGCTTATTTCACATTTTCTGGCTGCAACAGGTCTCAAAAAAGTTGGGACACTGGCAAAAAAAGGGCTGTAAGAGCAATAAATATAATGAGCTGAAAGAACATTTAACATAATTAACTTGACTGGCATCAGGTATGTAACACGATTGGCTATAAAAGGGACGTCTTACAGAGGCTGAGTCTCTCAGAAGTAAAGATGGCCAGAGGCTCTCCAACCTGTGAAGGCTTGTGTAAAAAAAATTGTGAAATACTTTAAAAACAATGTTCCTCACGTCAAATTGCAAAGGCATTGAAGGTCTCATCATCAACAGTACATAACAAAAGATTCAGAGAAACTGGAAAAATCTCTGTGCGTAAGGGACAAGGCTGAAGACCTTTACTGGATGTCCGTGATCTTCGGGCCTTCAGGCGCCACTGCATCACTCACCGGCATGATTCTGTCATTGGCATTACTCAAGAAACCACTGTCTGTAAACACAGTCCGCCGTGCCATCCACAGATGCCACCTGAAACTCTATCATGCAAAAAGGAAGCCATTGTTGAGCAAGATCCAGAAGCGCCGCCATATTCTGTGGGCCAAGACTCATTTAAAATGGTCTGTAGCAAAGTGGCAAAGTATCCTGTGGTCAGACGGGTCAAAATTTGATATTCTTGTTGGAAATCATGGGCGTCATGTCCTCCTGGCTAAAGAGGAGAAAGACCACCCCTCCTTATATCAGCGTTCAGTTCAAAAGCCACCATCTCTGTTGGTATGGGGATGTATTAGTGCATATGGTGTGGTACACTTGCATGTTTTAAAAAGCACCATGAATGCTGAAAGGTATATAAAGGTTTTAGAGCAACATATGCTCCCCTCTAGATGAAATCTATTGCAGGGAAGGCCTTGTGTATTTCAGCAGGACAATGCAAAACCACATACTGCAGCTATTACAACAGCATGGCTTCGTAGTAGAAAAGTCTGTGTTACAAAGAAGAGGGGATGCTACACCATGGCAAACAGGCCCCTGTCCCAACTTTATTGAGACCTGTAGCAGCCATCAAATTTGAAATGAGCTCATTTTGTGGATAAAATTGTAAAATTTATCAGTTTCAACATTTGCTATATTATCTCTGTTCTACTGAGAATTAAATGCTG
Source organism: Gymnothorax reevesii (assembly GCA_029721435.1). Classification (NCBI taxonomy): domain Eukaryota; kingdom Metazoa; phylum Chordata; class Actinopteri; order Anguilliformes; family Muraenidae; genus Gymnothorax; species Gymnothorax reevesii. Next base: position 22,031,344 of record CM056577.1, on the reverse strand, counting down.
GTCATTGCGTTTTGATTTTATTCACAATTGACCAAACTATTTCGGAATTGGGGGTGTGCATGAAACTGCTATTGACTTCAATGGAGGACAGGTTCTCCTTGACTCAGACTAGAGCATACACAGTGAGGATTGTGCGGAGCATCTCTCAAGAAGATCCGAGAAAGAGCCTCGACGATAAAGTCTCATATTGGCTGCTTGGTTTCAATATGCAATTTATTCTAAATAAACTTTTGAGGCAGCTCTCTGCCACAGAGAGCTAGAGCGAGGCATTTCACCGGGAGCCAGTAAATATCTTGACTTGAACTCGAAACATTGAGTTATCGGAAAAGAGTGGACAAAATGCACATCAAAGAATTAAAACAAACACTAAAGTTTTCTGAAACATGGGCCCGAATTCTGATTTATTGAATTGACTGAATCAGCTTTGGCACGGGCTGCTCGACAAACGTGGAGCTGGCTGGAGCACAAACAAGCCGAGGGAAACAGGAATTTGCATTAAAACCTCAAAGCGAATAATTAATTTAATCAGACTTGAGATTTTATAGATCAGCCTCTTCATGCGGTTCCTAATCAATGTGCATAACTGATTAATTAGGCTTTCTATTGTTCTGCATGAAAAATTATTTCCAGTAGAATCAGCAATCAGGGAACGAGGGAGATCATGTTGAGAAACCCATTGGGTGCCAGTCCTTCAACCCATGTGAAAATCCCCAAGGGCAGAGGGGGTGCTGGTGGTATCAGGGGAGGTTCAATTTCCTGTCTTCGTGTTTGAGATTTCAAACCTGATGTGCACAGTATTTTTAATCATGTACTGTACTGTGGCTGAGACAGAGACAGCAATGTGACATTATTACAACGTGACTACAAATTGAAAAATTAAAATTTAAGCAAAAAGGCAAGGAGATTAGAGACAATGGGTCTCATTCATGAAACCTTAATAAATTTGTGTGTAGATTTGCACATAAAAGCCTATGCTACTAAAAACCTACTCAGGATTCATGAACACGGCGGGAAACTCAGATCTGATTGTAAACACGTGTGTATGATCATGAATGCGAATCCATCGTGACGGTGCGCTCCCGGTAATCAGCTATTAGCATAAATCCCCGCCCATGAAATGCCAATGACCACCATATAGGGAGGTGTAGATGCATCCAGTCGACCTGTCAGTCATTGCGCAAAGAAATAGAGAGAAAGATAAAAGAATTATTTCGAAATTATTATTCATGATCATACACACCTGTTTACGATCAGATCTGAGTTTCCCGCGGTGTTCATGAATCTGGAGTAAGTTTTTAGTAGCGTCGGCTTTTATGTGCAAATCCACACGCAAATTTACTACCGTTTTTTGAATGAGACCTATTGCATATTTGAGAAGCAACCATGTAAGTGTTTCCTTTCAATCAAAATGCTGGTTCTACCAGCTGCTATTGTTGCCAAACAGTGCACTGTACTTAATTTTGCATCATTATACTCAAATAATTTCTTTGTGTTGTCATGATGGGTCTCTGTTCTTCTGTGCATTAGCCAAATATTTACTGCCATGGTGTGCGGTATTTCAGGTGAGTGCATTTGGTTGATATACATATAACGCATGTTGTGTTCAACTTCTTGAAGTTTCTAATCCGTAAACAAAATTCAGAAAACTTGCAGCGTGCATAAATTTTCAATTAATTAGTATGTACACTTTGGGCTAAAACGTGTTTTCACAAGTAGCTCAATGTCATCTAACAGACAAGAAAAGGGCATTTTCATAAATGAATATACTGCTAAGAAGTCACATGAAACAATTCACCAAGGTTCAGCATTTGATTAAACAGAACCAGCTGATTACATTGAATGGTCATTAATTCAAAATAGCTAATAATCCCTTGACACAAACTAAAGGTAATTAGTGACATCAAAGACCCAGTTTTAACTAAAACTGATTTCAGAACAAAATATGTCTTACACAGAAGGCCAAATGTAAAACGTTATGATTTGGTGCTACTCGCCTTGGTCAATATTCATATTTCATCATGTTTATACTGTTGGCCTCCGGCACGATGCCATTTTTGTCAGGAATATTGCCACAGTTACAGGAGTGTTGTCAAGCTTGATATGTAGGAGAGTGTTGAAAACCCAGCCTAACTCAGCTAAATCCACTCTACAGATGTGTCCTTAATTCCACATCGCTATTATAAAATGGTCATGACATACAAAAACAGCAATTAGATGATGATAGTATTTTAATTAATTTGAAATTATTTTTTTACAGTTAAATAATTACAGTAATGGCCATAAACTGACTGGCACATGAAATGGGAGAATTGGACAGATATTTTCTTTTTTGTGTTTTTGTGCGTCTATTTTTCTGCCAGCAGGGGCAGTGTCACATTTTCTACAGAGGTAATTTGGGATTTCTGCTGCCTCCCTTCCACTCTTATCTTCATCTTCCTTGAATTACCAAACCGGCTTTAGCATCACTGTACAACCTGTTCTCAGCCAATCAGCATCCAGGACTGAAATCATCTGACAACTTAATCTGGCCATTACCGGCACACTCAAAAGAATTCAGTCATCTGAAATGGGAGCACTCAGGCTGACTGACATTGAATATTTGATCTGCAAACATGAAGAGTCCACCCTAGTCCACAGACATTGATCTGAACTTTAAGTGATCAGTATTACAAAAAGTGCAGCGAGTCTTTCACGCTTAAATGCCATCGTTTATTTACGGACTCATTTACCTAAAGAACATATTCCTTAACTGCCAGTGTTTATCTTACTTCAAAGTATATTAGAAGTAATGGGTAAATGGCGGTGTGTTTAAAAATAATGTGTGACGTTGACTTGACTTCATTCATACGTCAGAACTTTCCGGCCTTTGCCCAAGTGATCTTAGTCTTTTGATGTAATGATTAAAGACAAACATCTTTTTTCCTTTAAGAATCAAGTGGAGATGTGTAAAATTGGCCTGAGTTCAATATACACCAATTCTAGAGTTTAATCCTCCCACAATTGCGCATTTGATGGTTTTGCAATCCGTCAATGCTGCCTCACTGGATTGTCTGAATGAAGTGATGATGTCACTATTAGTCCAAATCAGAAGGCAAATACTGATTGAATCCTCACCATAATGAAAATCTGATCTGGCGATTTCAGTGCTGAAGTGTCGCCCCCTCTCCCGGCCCTCTTCCAACCTTCACCAATGAGCTGGCAGTGATTTCTAATTATAACATTGGTTTTTTGTTTGCATTGGATGTTGTTCGGCTGACCGGGCAGTTTCATTTCATCTTGAGTTCAAACTGCCTGTTTGAAAACAGCATCTCTCCACTCACAAAGCACTAATTATAAATACTCAATGATAATCTAAACAAAATGGATCATTTTAATTTGACAATTCTTCTTCTGTTCCATATTGTACCGACTTTTTAAAAGCTGTGCTGCATCGTGAAGGAATTCACGGCCCCAGGGAGCGGTCGGCGCAGAGCTTCATGCCATGCCTGGCAATGCTTCTGTCGCCGCTCATGCTGCATTGCTTAAGAGGGAGTCAGCCAAGAGATTGAGAAAAAAATCACCTTCCTCACCAGTCAGGCTGTTCAGCACCGGACAGCTCCCACGTTGCTCATTCAGAACAGGCTGCGAAAAAGCAGTTTCTGAATGGGAGCTGTCCACATTCTAACAGTGCTGACAGCCAACACACCACAATACCATATTCAGCAACATCTTTCAATGTCTTACACAAATTTCATCATAGATAGCAAGAAATTGTTGATGAGCATCTCACTGATAGACTGCCCAGGCCATTGCAACAATGTCTGTCTCTTATTTTCCTTGCAGTGAATTTGGGGAAATCCATGTAAAAAAAGAAATAAATAAAATAAAAATTGTGTAATGCACAAATAATGACATGGCTTGCAGAAGCAGGAACTGCTCAGACACATTTTAATAATAACCACTTTGGAGACTCTTTGGAGAAAATGAGTGTAAAGGGAATGACAGTTGTGATTTTCTCTCGTTGTGGAAAGGTTGCCAGTTTTGATTGGTAATGACCTGGAAAAAGTCCTCAGACAGCAATTTCCTGATTAGTGCAGACAAGAGAAAAGTGTCACTTGTGGGTTTGCAATATGCAGCACATTGAATTTAATTCTCACACAATACAGGCAACTGCCTTATAAAAACCTTAGTAGCTTCAAAGATCTGTTGAATGTCTTTATGTAAAGGTTGATACAAACCAAACAAGACCTGACTTTGCCAATCGCTGATGATAGCACGCTTCACTGATAATGATGTACAAAATGATGAACATTTCAACAGTAAACAACTGCATGAGAATAATTTAGGAAAGGTAGAGTTTGTAAGTAAATTCATTACCAGACCAGCTAATTATTTGTGCTAATAAAGAGTGCTGATTTTAATTGGGTTTGTATCTCTTTCATAGTGAACCAGCCATTCCCTGTCCTTGTTGGTCACATAGTGTTACTGTGATATCACAGGTCTTAGTGTAAATATCACATCACAGAAATCCCTTTGTGATCACAGATCTCGGGCTAATACTGTATCACACAAATCTCATAGTGTTACAGTTTTTTACAATCGCTTTTTCCAGTATAATGAAACTGGGATCTTGTCATCGTCTTCACCTCCAAACCACAGCAGAAGTTTTCCTTTGCAAATGTGTTCATACCTTTTCATTATATTCACACATTTTTCACACTCTTTTGCACAAAACTTTTCACATGTCATTTCAGTCATCCATTGACTTAATTATAGTAGTCAAAAGCAAAGCATCTGCTCACAGTTGATAGAAATTGCCTGCATCACTGTGAAATCACCGGTGCACCTGCATCACCACCCTTTCCACAAATCACCATTCACCGATCAGTCAGTCAGTCAGTATGCACCTACGAAAAAGGGCCAGTCCTGTGTTGCTATTGGCAAGCATGGATCCCAGAGGTCTGGAGCGAGAGAGAGGTGTGTGTGGTGACGGCAAACGGTGAACACAAGTTTCAGATGAAATCCGGGCCACTATCATAAACCATGTAACCAATCATGTCCTGTCCTACAGAGAGACAGGACAACGGGCTCAACCAGTTCTGAGGCGAGCACTTTTTGCTTCCATTGTTCGAATTCTTCTAAATCAGAACCGGAAAGTTACAGTATTAATGCAACATTACAGTTTATTACAGTACTGTACTTTGCTCTATACATACAATACTGTAAACGTGTTACAATACAGTACTGTAACTGTCTTTACAGAAGTACTGTGATTGTTCTCTCAGCTCTCGTTTTCCCACATGCAGGGGGGCGGGGGAACATTTTCAGCGCAGAGCAGGAGGCTGCCGTTGTGGACACGGTGGTGGCAAATGCCATCAGACTCCGTGATATTCAGGCTGGAATTATTGATGATCTGGGCACCTTTGCAAATACAAACAATGTCCGTATATCCACTATAGCTAAGGTTCTAAAAAGACATCATATGGCAATGAAGCAGGGTTCCCTTCCAGAGGAATGAAGCCAATGTGAAAGAGGCCAGATACTATTATGTGCAGGTAAGGATATTACAGAACTGTAGCATTGTAATGCTTTGTGAAACTACTTTATGTCATTCAAACTGGATAATCATTATGTGTGTGTGTGCGTGTGTGTGTGGTGTGTGTGTGTCTGCGTGTGCGTGTGTGTGTGAGTGAGTGTGTGTGTGTGTGTGCTGTGTATAGAGAATCATGGAACTTGAAGCTGATGGGGACCATATTTTCATCTATGTTGATGAGGCCGGGTTCAGTCTGAACAGAGTGAGGGGGTGTGGAAGGAATGTGATTGGGCGCAGGGCAACCGTAACAGTACCAGGACAGAAGGGAGCAAACATCACTGTGTGTGCGGCAATATCAGCAGACGGTGTCCTGAGCTCTATTCCAGCTGTTGGCCCATACAGCTCAGAGCGGCTCGTCACTTTCCTCGCTGCGCTACACGAGAGGCTGATCTTGCTGGAGGAGAGAGCTGCAGAGGCCGGGCAGGTTCGTCATCATCTGGGATGATGCGGCCTCCCACCGTGCTCGCATTGTGAATCAATGTTTTGCCGAATACCCCCAGTTGACGGCACAATTCTTAGAGGCCCACTCCTCGTTTCTCAATTCTACTGAGGGATTCTTCAGTGCGTGGCGATGGAGAGTAAATGACCATCACCCCTATGTCTGAATGGGTTTGATGGAAGCCAGGATTGCTGCTGACCAGCATACTGGAATTGACAAAAGCCGGGGATGGATAAGGCATTCTGAGAGGTTTTTCCCCCGCTGTATTCATAGGGAAGACATACAATGTGATGTGGATGAAAATACATGGCCATTTCACCGTGAGCAGATGTAGCCTACTGATTACAGTAGGGCCTATAAACTGTACTCTGTATTATTTTTGCACTCCTTTGAGTTCTTCAGTGTAATACTGTACGTGAATTACAGTATTTCAGTTTCTGCCATCAATACAGTAAAATTTCACTTTAAAGGAGCCGTATGTAAGTTTGTGGCCAAAACTGGTAGTGCAGTCAGATTCAAAATGGTGCAGAGCGCAGTATCCCCTCCTCCTCTCCCCCAGACGAGAGGTTGCCAGCTAGGTTACCGGATCCAGCAAGAACGCCTACTACACGGAGCTACTATAGCACTAATGATTTGCTCTCACAGGGTTGTGTTCTGCTCAGTTCAGAAAAGAACAACACTAATGAATAACTAACTTTAGCAATGGTCATATTGGTCAACTTGCTCGTCACTCTTCTGTGTGGATAGCCATCTAAAGTCCATACTGTAATATACGTAAAGGATGAATGAGGACTCTTTTGATCGATGTACTGACTCAATTGCATGTTTTATTGCCATAATGGCTGTGCCAATGTTGGAACGGTTTCCACAGCATCTCAGCATAAAGTCAGAGAAATGGACTCTAATAATGCATTGCTAATGTTAGTAATGAAGAGCCATGGTTTTTATTTCTCAAACAATTTGTTACCTAGTCAATTCCATGACCCACCTGCATACGCGCAAACGTACCATGAACGAACATACATAACGTTATTCGTCTGTAGAGAATATTTGAAATGTCTGTGCCTACATTAAATAGAATTAAGTTAGCCAAACTTAGCTGAATCATACCTGTCCACGAGAAAATTAGCCACTTCATCGTCGTTCTTCTTCTCTGCTTTCAGCCTCCATCTTTCAGAGACTAATCCTATACAGATCCTTTTTTTGTTTCTGACTTTGTCACAACGTATTTCGGAATCATACCGAAGCTTTATAGGTTTAGTAATGTCAGACATTTGTGTTCCGAAACACTGGTGGCTGCAGTTCAGTGGTAACTGGCAACCTGGATGCCAAAATGCTACTGACTTTGTGATTGGGAGATAGGTGGAGGGCGGCGCAACAGGCTAAAACACAAAATGACAACAACAGCATTAGTTGTGGGCTGCAACCTCGCTTTTGTAATGAGAATATTCTGGCTGGACGACTGTTGTCAGTGATATAAGTATTTGAAATTAACATCATTCTTTAATGTCAGGTCATTTATCAGGACCATATCATGATTAATCAACATGCATTTCTTACATATTGCTCCTTTAAAGTCTTTCTGAGTTTGGATGAAATTCTTTACTGTAAGTTCACATTTGAATGTGTAGCACACAGGAGAACCTTATTCAAACTGACAGCTGTATTTTGTACTCTGTTGTCTCCTGTGTTACAGTACAGTATAGCTGATTGAAGGAATCTACTCATTTGGGCATAAGTCGAGTTGTTTGAGGGAAATATTGGCTGTTGCTACTTGTTTTACACTATGTAACTATGTAAATTGTCAAAGAAATATGACTGCAATACACACAGGAAAAAGTAAGGTTGAACCTGCTCAGAATGAGAAGGGAATGTTGCATTTTCGGGTGGAGTATGAAGTGAGTGAGTGGCTGGATTAACTCGCTTGACTGCGAGTTGTATTTGGCGGTGACAAAATGTGCTTTTTCTGCATGTTTGAAATGTTTTGCCATGGTAAGAGCCTTTCGCACAAAAAATGTTTTATTTTGGGCAGAGTGCCTCTCATTAGGCCTATGTATTTATTGTTTTGATTCCATGGTTTCTGAGTTGACAGAGGACGTAAAGCGATTGAAAAAACTGCAATACCACAGATGCTAGACTCAATAATGATATCAGAAATGCTGATAATGAAGGATTAAAGTTTATTCAGTTTATGTTGATACACAATTTCTTGAATCACGTCTTATTTCTTCTCCAGGCAAGACTTAAATGACCCATGGTGCATTCGGTATTGAAATGTGCCATTCTATACTGTGTAAATAACACATAAATGACAAGAAAACTCAATTATACTGATAAAAAACACTAACAAATAAATAAATAAATGAATAAATATGTGTGTTGGTTTTCCTTACATAGTCTGTCAAACACCCAGAGTGCTCCTGTGATCTGGGAAAACCCAGTGAATTAATCAGCAGCAAGGATGCTCGCAACTGAACAAAAACTTTTGGATTCTGGACTTTTTCTAACCGGAAGAAATTATAGAAACCTGATTTTGACAGTTCAAATTAACACTAATAGCTATTGTATTAAGATTTTCACGACTCTTAATTACCACAAATGATTGTCAAACTCAGTTTCTCCCAAAAGTGACAAATGTACCAGGTTTATCCAGATCACAGAAGAGTGTTCTGAGAACTGTTTACTGTAGAAAAATACAGTACATATTTTTCAAAGATTTGAAAGTTTTATGATGAAAGAAATATTGTACCCCAGCAAGGAAAATGTACCATCTCCAGTATATAGTGTAATTTTCTAACCATCAGACAACTGTATTTCAAGCACATGCTTGATTGATCAAGTGGTGCCTTCTGTATACAGATATTCAAGACTAATTTACTGACTCCAATTCAGAAACACATCAGTGTTGAATTTCAAGGTCATTGACTTTCAAAACACCAAACACCACAGCTCATTTGATGCCTTTTCCTGAAATGTCACTCTCAGTGGTGTGCATAATAGAATGCACCTGCACTCACATTACGCACACAACACAATAAAGGAGACCAATTCAACAACTTCAAAGCCAATGATCAAAGTAAAGTAAATCAACTTGCAGTGCATTTGTGTTTTGTGTGTGCGCCTGTGTGTGTGTGTGTGTGTGTGTGCCTGTATGCGTGTGTGTGAGAGAGTGTGTTTGCATGTGTGTGTGAGTGCGTGTTTGTGTTTGTCTGCGTGCGTGTGCTTGCATATGTGTGTGTGTTTGTCTGTGTGCGTGTGCATGCATGTGTGTGCGCATTTGTGTGTTCACTCATTTATTCACATTCTCAACAAAAATGTCATTGTGGTTATATATGTACAAACATTTGGAATCACTGTTGACTTTTGCATATAGGACACACTTTTACAGCAAGACGACAACCCAAAGCTTAATTCACCCTCAGCTGAGACTTTTTGGTAATGAAATGACACAATGTGGAAATTCACCTGATTATAAGCTGGTAAAATTGTGGTGAGATCACCTGGATTATTACATTCTTGCAGCATGCAAACTTTCAGAGGCACAACAATGGAAAAGTTTGCAGTCTATGTGGAGACGGACATAATCCACTGTGAACTGCGCCTCGACAAGATTAATATCTTGAATGCCTAAATTTACAAAACAGTGATTAAATTTCATTGTAGACCATGTTTTATTTATGATTGTAAAACTTTTTTTGCCCCCAAATATTTGCAATACAGAATATATTAAAATACATCTTGGCAATTGTTTCATATAATTTACGATTATACAAATGCTTTATTCGAAAAATAGCAAGACATACTTTAATAACAAGCGATTCTAAAATGCCCGAGCGATAGTGCACAGATAAGTCATGTTTTTAAGACCCTGTGTCCGTGTTTCACAGTGTTTCTGCTCCTTTGGGCAATGTGTATCTGTTAATTGATTAATCATCTGGTTTCTTCGTTTGTCCACTGTGAATTACTCATGCCCTTTCCTGCACCTGTTTCTTGTCTCCCCACAATATCCCTGTGTACTTTCGGTCCTGGTCCTTTCTCCACTTCACTGCCAGATTGTTAACTTGTGCCCCCTGCTAGTGCTGCTTTCTCCTGTTCATTCTCACGCCCAAGTGCTCTAGTTATTCCCAGTGCCCAGGTCTAGTTCCCAGGTTAGTTTAGTGTCTCGTCACTGTTGCCTCAGTCTCCTGTTTTTGCTCTGCCCAGTGCTGTTTCCCTTCCTCTCAATTCTTTATTCTTGGCTTTGACGGAGAATCGGGCCTGAAACTGGGCCCTGCTTGCCCCTCCGGATCCGCACCGCCGCTGCTTGACCTCAGCTTGTCCTCTGACTTCAAACAGCTCATCCTGTACTGCCCTGCCCTTCCTGTATTACAGACTGCCAGCTCTGTGAATAGAGCTCTGGTTTTCACATCTCCGAGTCCTGTGATTGGTCTCTTCTGCCCATCACCGAGACACTCATGCATTGAAAAATGATACTTAGACACATAATTATGTGTCTGCAATTAACACCTTTACTACACCAACCCTTATAAAACATGGAAACAATCATTTGTTGTTTTAGGGAATTATCTGTTATCCCGAATATGTCTAAGCAACAGCAATCTGACAATATGGTGAAATCAATTAATTCAAATTTTCCACAGCTGAAATGGCACACGCCATACTAACGAGTGATATAATAATGTTTACAATTAATAATAAATTGAATTTGAAATAATGAATCACTAATTTTATATTTCTGGTGCATTGTGTTAATTTGTTGCAGTATTTTATCTTTGCTTTTTAACCTTCTATTTTATGAAACCTGTATTATTCCTGATCCAAGGGAGCCAAATATAAAAATTTGAAATAAAATAAAAGAAGTAGTATTTTCTCCTTGGGTAGGTTCTGATCATAACAATAAAATACCTTCTAAACATGTGAGAACAGTTCTAGACACCAAAACAAATTTTATGTGACTTTTTCAATGAACAATATCTAGTTATAAATGCACAATAAAACAACATGCACTGAGACTTCTGTCCTCTGTCTCATTAAACCAGTCAATGGCAGGTTTAGGTAAAATACAACTTTATATCCCGTGCTTAAAACATAAGGAATCATGCAAAGCAGGAAATAGGACTGATGTCTTTATGGGAACAATGCAATCAGCATTCAGGCGGATTGTCTTTATCATGCGAATCTAAACTTGAATTATGGAATGCTTTGTGCTAAAAACCCTAGTAACTGATGACACAAGGCTAATGATCCGAATGGTCAGGCACAGCCATCTTCTTGATGTTTTTAACCCTTAGAGCGCTCTAGGCAACTATAGTTGCCCAATGATGCAAAATATCAAAATCAGATGCTGTTGAAAACCTATCATGTAGCAACTTGTTTAAAAGAGCTCCCCTCAAGTTGCCGCATGATAGATTTTGAACAGCTCAGGTAATTACATTTTTAATTCCTTGAAAATCACTCTAAGGGTTAATAAACTGCAAAACTGTTCATGAAGATGCGTATAATATATCAACACATTTAACAACATGAAAGGTCCAGTCAAACCACAAATGAATTAACTTTTTTGTTGTTGAAATTGATCAATTGCCTGTGTAAAATTACACCATATTTGGTAACGTCAATGATTGTGACATTGTCAGTAAATGAGTGGAAAAGGGCATTTTGGTCTGAGGAGTGTGCAGTTCATTTAAAATCAAGGACTTCATTACCCATGTGGCTCTCAGGTTTATTCATCTGAGACCTTAACCTTAACCATTGACATTTGTCATCTTGGTACAGTAAGGACCCCCCGTAAGTTCTCATGTCTGACCTTTTCAAATGCTAATAGATGAAGCAGAATTGCACACTACAGAAGACTGGTACTTCAATGAACACATGATTCTACGAAAAAATCCTGCCTTCATCCACATTTATTACACTCTCACTTCATTACTGAGATGTGTGATTTAATTTTATGTAAATTTTAGGTACTATTCACTACATATTAAGAGCCAGCGAGACAATGTTTACCCTCAAGCTTTTCCAAATGTAGCCAACTTCAACAGTCAAAAAGAAATAAAATTGTTGTGAGGTAAAGATGTGAATTCGTGACTTAGCCACATATTCCCCTTAGAATTCTGTCCTTGAATCAAAAAAGGCTAAAACATTGCCGAATAAGATGTGCAGCATGTGGTATTCACTGTACGCATAGCTAGGTCCACTGCACAAACCGCTATTGACGACTCTGATGGGAAAGGGCACTAGAACCCTTGGGTTAGCAGAAGAAAATGTCAGGGTGGGCAGGAGCAATAAGATTCTCAAATAGGGCCCAGAAAAATACATGCATGAGAGAGAGAAATACCTAATGTGCAGGGAGTAAATATATGGTGCACATGGAAGATAAAATGAGTGGCTGAGAGCAAAAGTCTACTATCTGACTTTTTCTAAGTTGTGAGAAAATAAGATTTGAAGTTTTGTTTTTAGCAGAAAAATCACTTTATTTTACACTTTTCTGGAGTCTGTTGCGACAACATGCATATTTTGTTTGTACAAAATGAAGTGATTTTTCTGTTCAAACAAAAGTATTTTCTCAGAAATGGGAAAAGTCAGATAGTAGACTTTTGCTCTCAGCCACTCAAATGGGAGGTGATCAACACTGTTACAGATACCTCATGGGTGGCTACTGGAGTTACAGATACCAGATTCAATTAACAAACACCAAAGTCAGTGAATTTATTGTTGTGGTTCTCTTCCTGAAATTCAGATTTTAAAAAACTGGAACAGATCAAAATGAGCTGAACAGTCACGTCATCAAATAGGAAAAAGTACATGAATTCCAAAAGCACGAAAATGCACGGTCACTTGCTGGGTCCATGAAACTAGAATGGATCAAGACACCCGAGAAAGAGCAGCCATCTAATGGGAAAGAGTACATAAATTGTCAAAGCATATGCCATACATATGTTGACATTTGCAGAAGAATAATGATGACGTTTTACAATAAGGTCACACGAACTGATATTAACCAATAGAGTAAACATGAGGCGATGATATTGTGGTAGTAAAACTTTAATGTAGCACAAATACAACTTGCTGGCAAGTTGCACATTTCAATGCATAAAAATATATTACTTTGTAAACAGTACATTGGCTAAACATGGGAAAATTTTATCCATTAACAAATAATGTTTTTGAATATACAGTTGTTTGGCATTGACAAATGTAGTTGTTTGCATCATTAAATGATGTAGAGGCTTACTTTTTAGTAGCAGTCAACAATTACATTGTTTAATGCCATGTGGACATTATTGTCAGTCTTGGATCTGAGACAGGAATAATTAGCAAGCCAGCCGCTGGCTTATTGAAAACTGCAGGGACATGAGATACTAAGCATTGGCTCCTGGGCACTTTGCTAATGAGGTAAACTGTTCTTGAACTTTTGCAGGGGGCAATTCTGCACATAAGGGATCTATTTTTATCCAATGAACATCGAAAAGCACATACACCGAACATAAACCTATAGTATTCATGTCAGTTATCATGACAACTATACACTCTCGATCTGAAGATGAAATATTCATGATTAATCTGTCTTTGCCCTCTTAGCAGTCATTTTTATTTTCAAGCAGCGGTCAAATTTTGATTATGTCTCATATAAGTATAAACATCTCGACTTTATATTCAAGCACTACAGTGCTTTTGTGAAAACCGATGGAAGTAAGAACTCTTCAACGACCTTAAATTTATCTCATCCAACCTTATATTTTGCCAAAATCTTTAATAAAGATTTATTTATTTATTTATTTATTATTTTTGCAAGGATTATAACTAGTTTATATGCCAGAACAGTGATCCAGTTCTGTCTACTCCATTCGTGCCGGGAAAAGACCATAAACCTTGATTTTATTGATTTGATAACACTTATTTTAATGAAATAAATGATTCACTGCATTGGCATTCATTCGTCTGTATGACTTTTTTTGTGAAAAAGACCTCACATTATTGTATTGACATTTCTAAAGACAGTCATTTCTTTATTATTCCCAAAACATGAGAAGATTAGTGCTTTTACATTACACAGGAAAAGGTCATTCGAGGCTCTGAGTCAATGCCAAAAAACTTATTCGCTACTTCGTTTAGTGTTCAAATGTCATCTGGATACAATGAGAAGGAATGTGTTTCTTCAAATAGTGGGCCTTAACCTTTAAATGCCATCAAACACTTTATCCATATTACACAACAGCATCACAATTATGTCCTCCACATTATATTTTGAGTAGTCTTACTAATTTAAATCTTAAAATGCAGTTTGCCTATTTTGAATGAGGCAAGTCTGTCATGTCAAGAAAGTTATGTTGAGTGTTGTCTCGTGATTTCCCAGTTTTATTTTGAAATTTTTCACTCCTCTTGTTCCTGTTCACCTGCCCCTCCATGTTTCCCTTGGTCTGATTGTCTGCCCCGCCCTGATTGTTTCCACCTCTTTCCCATTTCCTTGTGTGGGTCTTTATAGTCAGCATTTTCCCTTGTCCTGTGCCAGTTCGTCTTGGGTTGCCGTACTAAGGGCACTATGCTAAGTCTTGTTAGGTTGTTTCTTGTTTTGCTTTTGCCCCTTTAGCAGAGATTGTTTTCAGGTTTCATTTTTGCTTTGCTTTATCCTTGTTTCTTATTATATTCCTCATTAGAGTGAATTTTGTTTAAGGTTTTTCTCTTCGTGAGTGAATTTCAGTTAGACTACTATTCTTTCCTTGAAAGTTTCATTTTGGCTTTTCTCTTTGTTTTCTGTAAGAGTATTTAAGTTGCTACTTTTTATAAAAAGACTGAAATTGGAACTTGTGTCTGGAGTCGAGCTTTTGGGTTCAACACTTTGATACCGCCTTGTCAAAATCTGAATGGTGAATAAAAAAATGCAGAGTTTGTAGTACGATGTCTGAACACGCAATGAAACCAAGAACTGGCGAGAACTGGGCTCTTGTCGGCTGTCAAGTCTGTTCCGCTTGGCTGTCGATCGCTCAATATCTGTTCCACGTAAGGAGTTACGGATTTAACGGAGTTAGCAAGATCACATCCATGATGTAAAGTGACAGATGATGCTAACCACTGTGCATAGGCGGTATTGCTAAATCCACACTGTATCTCAACAAAGGTTTGGTCTTAAGTCAAATTATTGTGCCTGCTATTTGAGAAATAATGAGGGCAAAATAAATAAATAACAGGGAAACACAATGTCACTTCCCAGCAATCAATTCCATAGAAAGGAAATCTCCTGAGGCCACCCGCTGCTCAAAAAGGTTCAACATCTATTGTTTATGAAAAAATTCCTATTCAGGTTTAATGAATAAATTAACGCGCATGCAAGTTTCGCATTGTGCAGTTAGCGCATGAAGGTTCTGAAAAGGTTCTTGATATTCATTGAATTCACTGGATGCTAGTGCATGTTTTCATATTTTCAGCCAATTCATTTTTGCTTGGACTTACACTGTGCTTTCAACTCTGGTGAAGGTCATCACCAATAATTGTGGGCCAGCAATTATCAGTGTCTTGTAACATTACAAAAAAAATAGTTTGTTATGCAGCAGAAAATTACAATGTAACACTAGAACTACTAAGGCAGTCATTCTGACCATTTTTAAATTTTGATACGTCATAAGTTTGTTGGAAATAAAATCCACGTCTCTAAAGAACCTTGACTTTTCCTAAATGTGTGAATATTTTATTCTTACATTGTTGCTGTTTTATTAAAATAACAAAACACAAAAACTTTTTGAGCATTTTGACCTCGAATGGCCATAGCAGTCATGTAGACCCTGTGCATTATAGACAGAGCCGAGTGCAGAGAAACTGCCAGAAAAACAAAACAAAGGGACACGTGACAAATGTCACAATGTTGTGTGTGGGAGCTGCACGTGGAAGGTAGAGATTTACCAAATTGTTATATTCTTTTCCTATAACGGTCAGATGGTCAGACTGTTTTGGCCATTTCTGTGAATATGCATTTCATGTATGTATATAAAGGTTTTTTCTATGCTTTGAAATGTAAATTGGTGATGTTTTTACAAATAATTGGACCCTGAGATTGAAAAAAAAAGATTTGTTTTTATATTTCAAATAAAATGATAGAATATTGATTGAATTCATTTGAATTTGTGTCTGCAGTTACAATAGAAGGTTTTGTGGATGTTGATTTACAAATAAATTTTCACTTTCATTAGAATTTAAATTTTGTGTCCTAATAAAGGAATAAGCCCCGAGAAGCAGTGGGTTACAGTGATTTTATAACGCCCCTCCGCCGTTATAAAATCACTGTAACCCACTGCTTCTCGGGGCTTATTCCTTAATTAGGAATTGCTTATTGCTTTTATTAAAACGGTTACCCTACATATAGCCCATTAAATAAACACACAAGAAAAAAATCCCCGACAATTTATTGGTAATAATGCAACAATAAAATTGAGAACTATTCGTCCTTCCACCAAGCAAGAAAGAGTGGATTGAGTGGTTGGCAAGCAACAGACGCTAAGATTGCTTTTTCAACTAGCGCCATTATCATGTCACATCAGGCTATTTGGGCTCGCTAAGGTAGATATACTCAGTGGCGACACGGGAATTGGCAACAAGGGAAGCCTAAACAATCCCTTAAAGTTAATGATTGTTCGTGAACTGTTTTCAATCATTCATTTAAATTACAATAACAGAAACTCCGAAAACTCAACATTATCTGATGCAGCCAGTTTTCATTAATAACGCATACCTGTCAACTCTCATGCATTCGACATGAGTTTAAGTGCCATTTTTACGTTCCTCTGCTGTAGACAGCAATTATTCTATCAACGCGTATGTAAGAGATTTTCGGGCGGAATTTAAGTACTTGTTAATGGAGGAGTTTGAAGCAATGGAATTGCACAAAGACGTTTCAAATTATCTTATTTCATTTAAACAATCATGAAACAAATGCATTGCTTCCAACCCCAACCCCTGAGTAAATAAAAGCGTGAGAGTCGTAATCAGTATGCGTTATAATGTATATTATAACCTATCTTTATATTCCATATCCAGGGTTCTTCCCGGGATGCTCAGAGTGCTGGTCGCAGAATTGTTCATATGCAAGCGCGCACAGGGCATGAGCTGGAAAATTTCTGTATCAATTCGAAAGCAGATATTGCCTCTGAGTCACCAGATTACTGTTTCTTTGATGTGCTCCTCGGTGCGTAGTGAGATGCCTCTAATTTTCATAGATAGATGCCATATTGATAAACTTGTTTTTCTATTTTGTATCCAAATACTTTTGACTAAATTTCTCAATGCGAATTAATAACTGTCAGTGGCGTCCGTTGGACAGAGAACAAAAAGGGCGATAAACGTTGACAAACTGCTTATTAGTCTTGGTCTGTTCCACTAATTTTTCTTGATAAAAGATAATTTAACTCTCCCTTCTCAGGTGTTGCTGATTGTCTTCGTTAAGACAACAGATAAAACATGTCAACTGAAGGCAAAAAAGTGCACATTTCTTGCTTTGTAAGATGTGGCAAAAATTAATGCGGAAAATCCACAGTCGGTTTTTTTTTTCGTGAAGGATTACCTTAAAGCACGTGAATTAACCATTTTTATTGACTTTATTATTCACTTGCCTTGCCATTTCATTAAAATGGAAACTGTGTACTTCACTGCAAATGGATTTTTCATATCGTTGGAAAACATGTTGTGTCCACCCGGCCTAATAGAAGAGGCAGAGGCAGGAGTAATGGTGTCATCCAAAGCCTAGAAGTTTATTTAAAATGGTTAGGGAAAGGGAAGTTGGGGTGAAATTAAACTGAAAATCTTCTCCTCGTCCGAGCGGGGGTGACAGGATCCGTCAGTTGGTCAGGCTCAGTCCAACTCCAGGGGCCCAGAGGAAGACAGAGGGAGAGAGGCATTAGTTTAGATGAGTAGCCCAAGAACTGACCTTCTGCCTCCAGTTTCCGTCCGGTGGACCTTCCGCTTGTCTGTGGAGCAATCTTAGCAACACATGCTACTGTGGAACACAGCTGACAGGCTGGGCTTCCACATACCCCCTCCTCAACTCCGAAGCCCTGTGCGGAGCGACAGTCCACAGGCAGTCATCTCTCCTTGATATGGCATCTGCATTCCCATGCAGCTTCCCCGCCCTATGCTCAACGATGAACTTGAAGTCTTGTAAGAGCAGAAACTAATGGGTTTTTCTGGAATTCTGATCTTTGTTGCTGGCCATCCACTTCAAGGGGGCACGGTCAGTAACTAATGTGAATTCCCAACCCAGCAAGTAGTACTGTAGCTTTCCCATCGCCCATTTAACGGCAAGGCACTACTTCTCAATGGTGGCATAGTTCTTCTCGTGGGGTAGCAGTTTACGACTGATAAAGATCACGAGATATTCAACATTGTGGTGTATTTGGGACAGGACTGCCCCAAGGCCTATCTCTGAGGCGTCAGTCTGTAGGACAAACCGCTTGCTGAAGTCTGAGGCATGTAACACTGTCTCGCTGCCGAGGGCTTTCCTTAATGCACGGAAGGAGAGTTCGGCTTGCTCCGTCCACTTTACGCTGTTGTGGGCGTCTTTCCTGGTCAGCTCGTGTAAAGGAGATGCTAGAGGGGCAAAGTTAGCTATGAATTGATGATAATATCCCACTAACCCAAGGAAGGTCCTCACCTGGTGCTTAGTTTGAGGCCGGGGCCGTATGGCTATCGCTTCCATCTTTTTCATCTGGGGCTTCACATTTCCCCGTCCCACTGTGTACCCGAGGTAGTTAGCCTCATCCATAGCTATGGAACATTTTGCAGGGTTGGCCGTGAGGCCCACCTCTCGCAGGGCCTTGAGGACAGCAGACAGATGCTAGAGGTGGCTATCCCAGGACATAGAGTGGACCACTATATGATCTAGATAACCCGCCGCATACTCTTGATGAGGCTGGAGCACCTTGTCCATGAGCCTCTGAAATGTCACTGGAGCCCCGTGAAGGCCAAATGGAAGGACCCGGTACTGGAAAGTGCCCTCTGGTGTGGAAAAGGTCGTCTTCTCCTTAGCCTTTGGAGAGACGGGTACCTGCTAATATCCTTTAGTCAGATCAAGGGTGGAGATGAAGCGGGCAGGCCCCAACCTCTCCACCAGTTCATCCACACGTGGCATTGGGTAGTAATCAAACTGTGAGATCTTGTTAAGCTTCCTATAGTTATTACAGAACCTAATGCTCCCATCAAGCCTCCCCACAAGGACTATTAGGCTGGACCAGGCACTGTGGGATTCCTCCAACACCCCAAGCTCAAGCATTTTCTGTACCTCTGACAAGCTTTTGGGATTTGGTAGGATCACAACCTGATAGTTCTCCCAGGTTCAGTCTTTATATCATGGCTGACCATAGTTGTCCGGCCCAGGGTCTCGGAAAAACATCTCTGTTGCCATCCAGAAGCTCTCGGAGTTTTGTACCTGTTTGGCAGACAGCTGATTGCCCATTTTCACTTGGGTGTTCTGAAGGGGCAGTGTGGTTTCCAAAGCTGGAGCTGGAAAGGGGATCGGCTCATGCTACAGTTTCAGCAAATTAACGTGGTTGATCTGCTGTCCTCTTCTACGGCCCACTTGTTGCACACGGTAGTTGACTGGTCCCACTCGCTCCATTATCTCATAGGGCCCCTGCCATTTAGCTAAAAATTTGCAATCATTAGTGGGGATCAAGACCATGACTTTATAGCCAGGCTTAAATTCCCTCACCTGGGCTTGGTTGTAGACTTGAGTCTGTTGCACCTGGGCTTGGCACATATGTCCTTGCACTATGGGCCAGACTTGAGTCATTCGGTGGTGCATTTGCTCTGCATGCTCCACGATGGTGCGTTGGGTTGATGGCTGCTCCTCCCAGGCTTCCTTAGCCAGGTCCAACATCCCTCTGGGCCTCCGTCCATATAGAAGCTCAAATGGGGAGAACCCAGTGGACCCCTGTGGAACATCACGTATAGAGAACAGGGCATAAGGCAGCAGCTGATCCCAGTTTTTACCATCTACATCTATTACCTTGCGCAGCATGTGTTTCAGAGTCTTGTTGAACCTCTCTACCAGTCCATCTGTCTGGGGGTGATAAACAGACGTTCTGATTTGTCTCACTTTTAAACTCTCGCACAGCTTCTTGATCAGTCCTGACATGAAGTATGACCCCTGGTCAGTCAGAATCTCCTGTGGCAATCCCACCTTGCTGAAGAGTAAAAACATCTCCCGAGCCATAGTTTTAGCATTCGCTGAGCGGAGAGGAATTGCTTCAGGATACGGGAGGCATAATCTAGGATCACTAAGATGTAGCGAAGTCCCCGGCTAGACTTTGGGAGGGGACCCACTATGTCCATGCTTTTCCGACTAAACTGGGTTTGAATGATGGGCAAGGGTATTAAAGGGTGTCTGTATTGTACCTTTGGGGAGTTGATCTGGCACTCTGCGCAAAGTGGACAGTAATCCTCGACAGCCCTCTTGACTCCTGGCCAGTAGAAGCGTCCAAGAATGCGTTCATACGTCTTATCCCAGCCTAAGTGTCCTCCTAGTATGTGGGAGTGGGCTAAGTACGACACCTTTGACACACACTCTTTTGGCACCACCAGCTGTTCACAACGGCCAAAATGGATTATGGTTACACAGTAGAACAGGTTATTCTTTATCATGAAATGAGGAAAGGTAGCTTCACTCACCCCATCCTGTTTCTGTCCCTCAATTACATGACATTTTGCCATGCTTGGGTCAGGTTGGCATCCCGGAGCTGGGCTAGGCCGAATCTTCCTGGTCTCGGGCCTCCAGCCACTTCTGCTTGAGGAAATTGGGAGAACACCTCATCAGATGCAATGTCTTTCAGGGGTTCTACCTCAACTGCTCGTGGCCGTAGTGCCAGTGTGGTCAGCATTATCAACCTCATCATCGCTGGCTTCGAATTGGCTACCAACAGAGGACACCGCAGCCCAGGCTGGTTGAGACGTTTCCTTTGGTTTCACCCGTTGTCGTCTCCCACATCTGGGTGGGACCTTCACTTGTGCTAGCCAGTAACTTTTAAACAGGGGGCTGTCTTGGCCCAAAAGAACAGGAACTGGTAGTTGTCGAACAACGCCAACTCGTAGGGAAAACCTTCCACAGGGGGTGATCATCTGGACTACTGCGGTGGGATACTGCCTGGTGTCACCATGGGTGCATGACACGGAGATTTCCTTTCCCTCAGTCATACTGGCAAACTCAGGTCGAACAAGGGAGATCATGCTTTCGGAGTCCAACAGGGCTTCAGTGTCTATTCCTGCAACCTTCACAGGAAACTTCGGGGCTGGGGCTCCCTCATGAACCCAACAGGTGGTGAGGTGCTGGCAGTAGAGGCTCTTACTGTCTGTGGACCGGGCTGTAGGCATCAGCACGTCGTGGGCAGGGCAATCTCGGGCGTAGTGTCCCTCTTGGCCATAGGAAAAGCATCTGGGAGGGGAAGGGGCAGACTGGGGCTGTCTGGGCATTGGCCCTGTCCATCCAGGGGAAGCGCGGCTTTGCTTTGGGGGTGCTTGGCTTAGGGTTCTCTGAGCGCAGAAGGGCACCCATCACCTTGTGGTTTTCCAATAAAGTGATTAAGTCGTCTAGCGTTCCAGCCCCTTGCTGTGCAACATACCTCTTCACATTATGGGGGAGGCCCCGGACGCAGTGGTCAATCACCACCCAATCGACTATTGACGAGTCAGTCGACTCCTCCAGCCAGCTTCTGGTGAAGCGGACAAGGGCCATCACCTGGCCCCAAGCAGGGAAAGTGGGGTCATAGGTCCAGTCATGAACCCGCTGGGCACGGGTTGGCATGCTAAGTCCATATTGGGCGAGAATGGCAGTCTTTTCCTTCTCGTAATTCAGTGCATCTGCAGCCGAGAGATCCCGACACGCTTGCTGTGCTCGCCAGTCAGGAAAGGGATCAGGTTGTTCGCCCACTCCACTCTTAGCCATCTCTCTCTCACCGCTGTCCTCTCAAATAGTGTGAGATACGCATCAAAGTCTTCGTCCTTTGTCAGCTTGGTGAGTTCATCTTTGGGCCTACCCTCTTGTTTTGTAGATGTCTTGCATAGTTCTGCCACTGCCGCTTGTAACGTTGCCTGTGTAGCCAGGATAGCTTCCAGAGCTTTCTCCATGTTCTGCCGTTCTTCAGCGAGGATTCAGTCTGCCCGCATTCTCCACCATATGTGGCCACCCGGCCTAATAAACGAGGCAGGAGTTACGGTGTCACCAAAAGTCCAGAAGTTTATTTTAAATGGTTGGGGAAAGCGAAGTTGGGGTGAAATTCAACTGAAAATCTTCTCCTTGTCCAAGCGGGGGTGACAGGATCCGTCAGTTGGTCAGGCTCAGTCCTTCTCTTGGGGCCCAGAGGAAGACAGAGAGGGAGAGAGGCATTAGTTTACATGAGTAGCCAAAGAACTGACCTGCCTCCAGTTTCTGTCCGGTGGACCTTCCGCCTCGGTTTAAAAAGCCCACTAATGGCCCAAGTACTGCTGAGCACCTGTCAGGGTGGCATTGGGGAATATTACAGACACCTGAAAGGGGCATAGCCATCAATTACCTAATTCTAGGGAAATAACGACCATGTAACACAACTCCCCTTGTAATTGGCTTGTGTTTGCCAACACATGCTACTGTGGAACAGAGCTGACAGGCTGGGCTTCCACAGTGTAAACTCATTCGTTTGAAGGTATGTTTTCCGCCCCCTCGGTTTTCCGTCCACCCATAACCATTGTTATTAAATATAGACAAATTAACTTGTAAAAAATGTTACTGTCCTCAACAGAGATTTATTTGGTCTTGCTGTTGTTCATATAACAAGAAAACTTTTATCTCAACATGCAAAGTACAGCGCTGCAAAAATCAATCACCCAGCCCGATTATAATATAACTGTCTTTCATTAGATTGAGACAACCGCGCCAATCATTTCCCCACAGTCTCCAATCAATTTGCCATGAATACCCAGCACAAATGGGCTCGGATGGCCCTCAGTGTTTCCATCACTGTTGAGCAGGTTTTTCAGTATCAATGAAGACCAGGGCAAAAGGGGCGTGGGTCGAAAACGAAAGTTCCCTATTCTCACGATAACAAGAGGGGGGAGGGGGGTATATTTAGATTCATTTTTGTTTTGTTTCTAGCAATTTTATTAGACAGTGGATGCATTCATTTTAACCAATCTTTAAAAAAATTGTGCCAGGTTGGGAAAAGCACTAGCTATCTGAACTATCTGTGTGGTGGTCGGTGCATTCCAAGTGCTTGTTGGTGCCGACCACCACCGACCTGCATCGGCAGAACCCTGCATATTCATTTATTCTAAGATTGTACACTCATTTTTTAAATTAAATGCAAATAATGTATGAATGATCAGAATCACTGCTACGGCCACGATCCTAGTAGTTATAGAATTCTGGTGTTAATGACTTAAATTCTGTGGTTTTTCACCAATTATGTACTTGAACTGAGACACTCTTTTTGCTTATTTCCTGTTATTTCTTCTCACCTTTGCTGGAGAGGTTCATAGGACCTGGATGAGTATTAGGCTCATTAGCTGTCATTCAGTGGTTTGGACACTGGCTATTGTCAATGAGTGCAGATATTATACTTAACGCCATTAAAAAAGAAATGCATGAGGTGTGTACAATATTTGTTGCAAATTGAAGTATCAAATCGGTATTTGTAGTTTTTCCAGTGAGATATGCAGACACACCGGGCATTTCTGAAGTGACGAGCATTGATTTCTTTATGCTGTGGACAGCCATGCTTGATTTGTTCTTTTGGATGTGGTCAATAACTTATATAAAGCGAAAAAAAAAAAATGCTACAACTTCAAGAAAATGATGTAGAGAGAAAGAGCCGTGGGCATGTTCATTGACTGTATCAAAAGTTGGATGGAGTAACCATGACATCACCATTGGTTTCAGCATACCTGTCATGGTTTACTTGGTTTATCATGTGCTTTTTGCTTTCTCTGTTACTCCCGTCCCTGACGACATCGTTTTCTTTCCACATCGGATTTGTTACCCAGCTGGCTGATTACTCCTGGGTGGTCCTTCCCAGAGTCTATTTAAGCCGGAAGCCTCCTTCGCTGGAGTGTTTGATATGACTTTGCTCACTTCGGCTCGATATTTTCTAGTCAGGGGTTCACCTATATGTATTCTTTGTTTCTTGGAAGCTTAGCTTCTTTAAGTTATTTGGCACTATTGTTAGGTGCCTTGTTTAGTTTTTTCTTGAGATTTCTTTTTCTATCTGGTTGCTCGCTTCGTTTCTGGCACTTAAGCCTTTCGTTTATTCAGAAATGTGAGCTTGTTTCAGCTCTTATTTAGCTCTATTAGTTTCAGCAGGGTCGGCTCTCTTCGCCTGCCACAGCATCTGAAACTCTGCTCTAACCAGCCATTACAATACCATTTAGGAAGCCTCGATTTTGGCTATTTGAACAGCGCCATTTTGTCATTTTGAAACTGGATGTAATTCCTATTGGACGAGAGCGTGAATGAAAGATCCACGGAGGAGCGAAGGGTGGATATCCAGGTGGATCTGACCGTATCTGATGAGGACCAGTGGACCGCTACGTCCCTAAAGCATATTCTGGCTTTAATCTTTATTGTAGCCTATTTAGGACCATAATTTACAAAAATGAACATCATGCTATATCGAAGGAGACTTGAAACTTGAAATCAAGTTTAGATAGACATCATAGAATAATGTGGAAAATCATTATTGAAATAATAAATCAGGTGGGAAATAAGGTCATTTTGTCATTGACTTCTATAGCATTCAACTTTCTGCAATCACTGATGTCTGCTGGCCATTAAATAGATTGCAATTTTAAGAGATTTCCGCATTGGCCTCACTTTTCAGACCCAAGTGCTGCGTCCATCTTTTTATACAATCTATGGGCATGTAGGGGCAGGTCTCAGCTGCCGAGAGGTTGCGCATCGTCTGCACTGTCACCGGTAATGAATCAGTCGGCTGTGTTTCCGTGAACAGCAAATAATTGCCGTGACTGACCAACCCCAGCCATGGCAGCGAGGAGTAAGATACATTACGAGTGTGCTTTTAATGGCACTAAGTATACATATTGTCTTCTTATCCATCTTGTTCACAAAAAGAAGGACAAAAATTGCGTATGCAGATTTTTCTTCTTCCCGGTCCTGCTGCTTTTTTCTCCATGGTTCACGGCAGTTAGAAATGATGCCAGATTTTAGGAACTTGTTTGAGAATTTCTGTGCTCTTACTGTCAAGCCCATGATGGATTAGTAGAAGTCCTGCAAAGCCCATCCAATTTAGTGGGTGTTGTATTTAAAAATACCTTAGCGTTTCCCTCTTGCCTATATTATTTCCTGGCTCTGAAGCCTTTACTTGTTTTGTTTATTTTTTTCAAAATTAAGCTGCAAAACAATTTTTATTGGTGTGACTCTTTATTTTTTGCACAATAGAGAAGTTGTAAATTAAGTGGACAAAGAAAAAAGCCATTTTTAGTTACCCTTTTAGCCTAGAGGTGCTTGTTCATTATTCTTATTTATGAGCCATTAGTTAATCGGTATAAAAATGCAGTCCTCTTCTCTTTATTTTATATGGTTAAGACTGATACTGACTCTATCCTGGTCAGCAAGCATTTGGGAAAAAGTACTGACACATCTGCTTTGAGCCATATTTTGGCGTGCCGTTCAAATCATTTTCACTTCTGTGGTATTTCAAAAGTCACCATGTCTGCGGCAACATGTTATGGCACATGGTGACACATTAAAATCTTAAGGGTAACACTGTAAAAAAAATGTGACAAAGCCACTGTGCTCGCCTGGCTAAACATGGCCAAAATGGAATGCCCCCTATTGGCCAAAGTATCAGTCCGTTTCGGCTGAAAATTGAATTTGGTCTAGACCTTATGACCATATATACACATATGAAATATGAAAAAGATCGGTCAAAAACTGAATACGCTAGAGCGCAGACAAGCCAAAAGTTTACGCACGCATGACAGACCACCACTAAAGACCCCAAGCATAGCATAAGCCCCTTGGGCCTTTCGGCCAAGTGGGCTAAAAATGGCAGTTGCTTTGTTGTCTCAACTGTTGTGCATTGTCAGTCAAACATAAATTTGTAATTTTCTCTACAATACAGATGATATTACAATTCAATAATAATATAATAAATACAGTAATTTAAACCTTTTTGTAGACTTTACAACTTCAAACATATTGAAATCACAAAATCACGCGTTTCATGCAATATAAAAGAATATGTATTAAATCATAAGCGCCTAGCTAGAATGGTATCGTATGGTAAAATGTGGTTATGACTGTGTTAAATGACGGGAATGTGATTTAGCGGGCTCGCTGTGTAAGGGTGTTTTTTATGTATTGTTGCTGTAATTGCCATGCTAAAGCTTAGCTTGAAGAGAAACATTCTTATAGTTATGCTAGCGTTCTAGGCTTGCTTGTATTTTGACCATTTTATGCTGTATGACCGTGAATATTGTGGTCAGTATTTCACAGGTATCATTTTAAGTTGTGTTAAGATAATACTTGTAAGACCTCACTTACATTCATCACAGGGGCGTAGCCAGCGGGTGTGCCAAAACACGTCCCTGTATGACAGGAATAAGTCCTGGCTAGTTCTCAATCATTAACCTTCATTGGCGCGTTTTCCAATTATCGTAATTGACAACTGAAGATACTCTCCATATGCGATCTAACAGCGATGAAATCATGGGCTTCCAGATGCAGGAACTGAAGCAGGGGCATTACCAATGGGGGCAGGAGCTCTGCCCACCCAATGAAAACTCAAAATAAAAAACTGATTTACGACTATTTGACAGCAAACACACAATATCCAAATGATTGACAGCCGGAGATAGACAGCCATTTAGAGTGAGCTTTACGTATGCTTCATTTATCTATCACTATCACTGTGATTGGTGGATTCCATAGCTAGTCTATTCCGCTGTGAAACTAATGGGTACTTTTGAATTACCAGGGACCCTCTCATTCTCTTAGACTGCCGTCTTCACTCATCAGTCTGAGGTCATGTCTACGGCCCTGTGCTTCTCTCAGGGAATTAAAACTTCGCCCATATCTCTTTTGTTGCTACTTCTGCCGCTGCTTATTTTGTCAGTCTTGTTTGACATTAGGTTATTTGTGTACTAGTTTGTCATCTGTGTTGACTCGTGTGGCTATAAGCTGAGTTGGCTACCAAGTGAGCCCAGGCAGCTAGCCAGGAGTTGCTAGTCACTCACTGGGGTTGTTGCAAGAATAATTCTGTATCATAAGCACTTCCGGAAGAAAACTTGACTGGCGTAAGTATTTTTCGGCGACGTGCCGCACGAAGCCAAGTAAAGGACTTCAGAAGGCTACTCTAAGAAAATTCAACCTGTTCCCATTTACTTTTCTTGATTGGCAATCAAATTGTGTATTCGTTTACACTCTAAGTTGAATGCGTAGAGCCGTTTATTAAGACAGCATTTTTGATGTATTTTGAAATTTAAATGGCCGTAGAACAGCAGATTTGCATGAACACGATGTCATTGCCACGCAATTTCATGCGACTGATCATTTATATCTCACATCCATGTTTCATCCGCTTTTCAGAATGTTTTCTACCTTGTGTATTTTCTAGACGCTGAAAATCCAGGGCGGTCTTATAACAAATCTCTTTATTTTTATTTTATCATTATAGATCTCCTAAATATACAACAACGAGAGATGAAATGCTGAGTTGGGATGTGGCGATATTGAGCGAGGATTTTTTTTTAAGTGTGATGAGACCACTTAGTCATGGGGTATGTAGGCAGTCGCGTGTAATTTCTTTAAACTCCGTGCAGCATGTAGCCGAAAAATACTGATGTCAGTCAAGTTTTTTTCCAGAAGCATTTCACATGTCCTTTGATGTTTCGCACTTTCGTTCAATCTGCGATGGGCTTAATGAAGGAAAAGGGAAAGCTCAGATGTTCGCCCCATTGCAGCAGGTGGTGATACTACGCCTTAAAAAAACTGCGGTTCAAGATTGGCACAACCCTAGTGTGCATAATTAATGAAAACTGACCACACCTGATAATGTCCCTCCCCTATTGTCAGTTCACCAGCTGCCACTATAAAGGCCCTATTTATTTATTTTAGGGCGATTTAGAGGTTCTTTTTTTTGCCCGCCCCCCCAAAGAGGACAAATGCCCAACCGAGCTTAGCATCTTGGTAACACCTCTGAACTGAAGTTTTTATTGAAACAAAAAACACCAGGAGAAAATTGGCAGACACGCCAGAAATAAAACCGTGCACATGCACTGAACAAATGGGAAAACCAAGGTAAACTTCCCAAAGCAGGGGGAAACAGAAGTACACACTCCAAGAGTGGATAAACTAGAAAAACAAAAACTGGACCAAACTAGACTGACGGACACACTGGGTGACTTAACCAAAGGGTAGACAAGACGTGGGCGCAGCAAAAAAACAAGGAGCTGAGATTTCACCATGCAGATCTGAGTCTAGCAAAGTTCTGTCTGATGACCCCTCCCATCTCAGCTACATTTATAGTCTTGAGAGGAGGCGGGAACTCGGAAAGCAATCTCGGCTGGAACCGGAACACATGGGATTAATAAACAATTACACGAGAACGGGGTTAACAATGACTTGAAACAAGACGCTGAGACCATCAATCAAACTAGACAGTTTATATTAAGGTAATCTAAATGTGACGAGTAAAAAGCACCACGAGAGAAGCAAAGTAAAGCACAGCTTAAAATGCAGTTAATTAGGGTAAGTTTAGGCAGGAATATTAAAGCTAGAATCACACGCACTCAATAATGAGTTGATTAAGGTTAATACCACATGACAAAATATTTACAATCGCCCTCAAATAAATGCTGGTTCGTACGGGTTAGTAATTATCCTATCAGAGAACGCATTCACTCAGTTTGTGACCCAGAATTAAACACGGGGTTGAAGCAATGAATGAAATACCACAGCCGAAACAGAAAGAGGAAACGTGATTGGACAACGAGACGCAGGCATGCTGAAGGCTGTCACATGACATCACTGGAGTTTGGCAGAGAGGGAGCGGATCATCAGACGGCAGAAATGACAGCTGAAAAATAAAACAAAAGTAAGGCACAAGCACAAATATCTGAGGCAGAATCATAACACTTGGCTTGATTAGAAATCAAATGCGGATTCGTTTGCTCCATAAGTTGGATGAGTAGAGCTGTTTATTAAGAAAACATGTTTGATTGCTGCATTTTGAAATTTAAACGGCACAGATTTGCATTGCCACGCCATTTCGTGCTACTGTGATAATTCATATCTCACATTCACGTTTCATCCGCCTTTCAGAATTTTTTCCAGGTTGTGTATTTTTTACATTCTTAAAATCCAGGGCTATCTGAAAATAAATCTCTTTATTTTATTTTATCATTATAGATATCCTAGATAT
The DNA here is from genome assembly GCA_029721435.1 of Gymnothorax reevesii. Lineage (NCBI taxonomy): Eukaryota > Metazoa > Chordata > Actinopteri > Anguilliformes > Muraenidae > Gymnothorax > Gymnothorax reevesii. Next base: position 22,001,943 of record CM056577.1, on the reverse strand, counting down.
TAAATAGGCTCCCTGTTCCAGGGCAATTCGTCTTCAGTGGTGATCCAATACAATTCACGGAATGGAAAGCAGCGTTTACCTTGCTCATTGGCTAAGGGGCTATTACTCCAGCTGAAAAACTGTACTATTTGAAAAAATATGTTGGTGGCCCAGCACACCGGGTAATAGATGGCACCTTTTCCTGAAATGATGATGAAGCCTACCAAGATGCCTGGAACAAGCTATATTGTCGCTTTGGCCAGCTATTCACCATCCGGAGAGCATTCTGTGAGAAGTTACCTAACCAGCTAAGGATTCAATCAAAGGATGCTGCACGATTCAGAAACTTCTCTGATTTTCTGAATGCCTGTCAAGATGCCATGCCTTATGTGAAGGGTCTTGACATATTAAATGACTGTGAGGAGAACCATAAACTCATCCATAAACTACCAGACTGGGCTGCCTCATGTTGGAGCCAACAAGTCACACAAGGTCTGAATGAGAAGGAAGAATTCCTGAGTTTCGAGGACGTTGCAACATTTGTGTCAATGGAAGCTGAGATTGCCTGCAATCCAATTACATCTTTCTGTGCTCTTTGTCATTAGATTCTAACTCTGAGAAGAGAAATCCCAGAGACACTAATATAAACAAGGCCACACAGCTGCAGACATGGCAAGCCAAAAGTCAGACCCAAGAAAGTTCAAGACTCCATGGATTCTTTGTCAGGATGATGGACACCAGCTTCATGAATGTCCCAAGTTCACAGAGATGTCATTGGTAGAGCAACCAAAGTATATAAAGATGAAGAAACTCTGCTATGGGTGCCTAAAGCCTGGCTATAGTGCAAAGGAGTGTCGTCATCGTCAATTTTGCGACAATTGCAAAGGAAAACATCCTACAGTCCTTCATGGTTACAACTATAGAAAGGAAACAAAACCAGAATTGGGATCAAATGAAGGTACTGCTGCTACATCACTCAGTGTAGCAGGCGAATACACATTCTAAACCTCAATGGTGGTGCCAGTGCAGGTGTCATCTATAAACAATCCAACCATTGAGAAACTTGTTTATGCTCTACTGGACACTCAAAGTTCTGAAAGGCATCCAGTGAAGTTGAAGTTTACAGCCATGAGTGGAATGAACACAGTTCTACCAAGCGAGTGTTTTTAGCCTTCATGTAAGAGGATACAGTTTGGCTATTCAAGTTGATCTTCCAGTTGCCCACACTAAGGACTGCATCCCTGTGAATTGTGCTCACATTCCCACTTGTGAGACAGCTAAGCAATGGAGTCATCTCAAAGAAATAGCAGATGAAATCCAACCACTGAAGGGCTGTGAGGTAGAGCTTCTGATAGGCTATAACTGCTCTAGAGCCATGGCACCAAGGCAAGTCATTCTCGGAGGAGATGAAGAACCCTATGCTGTACGCACAGATTTAGGACAGAGCATTGTGGGGCACTCCACTCAAAGCCATTATTTCCGGAGCACAGTGAAGGCAGTTAAACAGTGTCACAAGATGACATCATCTTTCTCAATAAGCTGGATGAGGGCATAGGGATAAACATACAGGGTCACTGCCCTTCAAAAACAGACCTAATTTACCTGACAACAAAAATTCAGCCATGATACGCCTTAACCATTTAAAAAGAAAGCTACAACAGGATGAAAGGTATAAGGAGCAGTATGTCAAGTTCATTGAAGAGGGAGATGCAGAGAAGATTAAAAATGGTGGGAAAGAAGGTGACAGATGGTACATTCCCCATCAGGGTGTTCCTCATGGAAAGAAACCAGATAAGCTTCGTGTTGTGTTTGATTGCTCTGCCAGACGCAAAGGAACCAGTTTGAATGACCACCTCCTCTCAGGGCTCGACATGCTGAACAACTTGAGCAGATTTCTCATCTGTTTTAAACAGCATCCTGTTGCCTTGATGTGCAACATTCAGAAAATGTTTTATCAATTTCATGTGGATGAGGCCGATCGCGACTACCGGTGCTTTCTTTAGTGGAAGCAAGGAGACTTGAACTCCCCACCCAGTGAGTTCCGAATGAAGGTGAATCATTCAGCTTGCCAGAGAAGCTTGTGAACTCTGTGCCAAACTCTCTGCCACCTGTGGTTTGTGACTGCACAAGTTCATGTCGAATGACGGAGATGCCCTAGAGAGTATACCACCCTCTGAAAGAGCAACTAACATGAAGAATATGGACCCTCTCGTTCGATGATCTGCCACTTGAGAGAGCACTCAGGATTGAATGGAATATGGAGTTTGACCATTTCCAACTCTGTGTCAGCTTCAAGGATCAGCCTGTAATGTGCCGTGGCATTCTATCTACAGTTGCCTCTTTGTACAATCCCCTTGGGTTTGTGGTGCCCGTTCTGCTCAAGGCAAAGATCATTTTTCAGGAGATGTGCAGGAGAGGCACTGGCCGGGATGATCCTCTTCCAGATGAGCTTCATCCAAAATGGGAATGGTGGAGAAGTGATCTAACCCAATTGGATAATGTTGCCATACCCCGCACTTACTCACCTGCTGGATTTGGAAGGGACTTAAAGACAGAGCTGCATTATTTCTCTGATGCTAGGCTGAAGGGCTATGGCCAGTGTTCCCTCTTGAGGCTTCAAAATGAAGATGGAGATGTTCACTGTGCCTTAGTAATAGGAAAATCGCGCGTCTCACCAGCAAAGATTACAATGGTCCCATGGTTAGAATTGACAGCTGCAGTTGTTTCTGTGAAGATGAGCAACCTACTGAAGGAGGAACTTGGAATAGCTGTTACTGAGGAGTTTTCCGGGACTGACTCTAAGGTGGTTTTGGGATACATCAAAAATGAAGCATGACGATTCCACACCTTTGTGGCCAACTGCGTTCAGAAGATTCACCTCAGCTCAGCCCCCCAACAATGGAGGCACATTCCAACTAATGAAAACCCTGCTGACCACGCTTCTACGGGCTTGAGTCCAAATGAGCTTTATTAATCCACCTGGCTCACTGGACCCAAATTCTTGTGGAATAAGGAAATACAGCTGCCAACAGGTGAAATTCTAGAGTTAACGATTGGAGCTCCAGAAGTCAGAAATGCTCTAGCACTCAGCACAAGCACAACTTGCTCATCACCACAAAGGGATAAAACATCAAGGCAAAGTTCTCACCCTGAATGAAATCAGATCCAACGGCTATTGGATTCCAATTGTTCATATTGAGATGCTCGAGGACATGTCTACCAATGCTCTCATCAATGACCTTTGATGTTTCACTGCCGTGCAAGGTGCTGTTCGCCAGATCAAATCTGATGAAGGAAGTAACTTTGTTGGAGCCAAAAATGAACTCAAGGAGCCTCTAAAGGAAGTGGATGCAGACTGGCTTATGTCATTTCTTGCAGAGAAACAATGCGACTTTGCATGAATGCACCCTACTCAAGCCATGTTGGAGGGGTTTGGGGAAGATGAATAAGGACAGTGAGAAGCGTCCTCAGATCCACGCTTGCTCTTTCCTCTGTTCGGCGAAATGATGCTTCGCTACGGGCCTTCCTCTATGAGGCTATGGCAATTGTCAATGGTCAACCACTGACTGTTGACAACCTCAGTGACCCTCATAGCCTTGAGCTGCTCACCCCTAACCATCTTTTGACCATGAAAACAGTCAAGGCCTTACCCCCACCTGGTGAGTATGCCAGAGAGGACATGTATGGCTAAAAACGGTGGTGACAAGTTCAATACCTTGCCGAACAGTTTTGAAGTCGAGTGAATGGAATACCTGGCCAACATTACTCTTGGGCAGCGCAGGCATACACCAAGAATAAATCTGCAAGTGGGAGATACCGTAATTATTGTATTTCAAAAAACCCTCTCCCATTAACTCGTTAGCTCAGAGTTTATAACAGTTGTCTTTTGCAAAGCTTTTTGAGCTCCTATACAAGGAATATAGTTTTGTTAGAAATCATTAGTGCTTAATGTAAACTGTGTACCATTCCATTATTCACTCATTATTTAGTGGGAGGCCCTAATGAAGGTCTGTTAATCTGTCAATTACTTTCTACAAGCCTTTACTCCTCAATGACCTCTTCTCCATGCTTTTATTTTGAAATTGCTTTCCCTGTTACATGCTTTTATTTTGGTGCCTTTCCGCAGGTTAAATGAAGTGAGTGTCAAAAGGGACGTAGCCTGACATGAATGTTCCGCAATTTCAAAAGGTTGAAAAATTTCCTTGGAATAAGGAAAGAAAACGGGTTTCATGCAATGTAAAAGAATGTGTATTAAATCATAAGTGCCTAGCTGGAATGGGAATAAGGTATCTTACATTTTAATGTGGTTTCATGACTGTGTTAATTTAGCTGGCTCGCTGTGAAAGGCTGTTTTTTATGTATTGTTGCTGTAATTACCATGCTAAAGCTTCGCTTGAAGAGAAATATTCTTATAGTTATACTAGCCTTGCTTGTATTTTGACAATTTTATGCTGTATGACCGTGAATATTGTGGTCAATACTTCACAGGTATCGTTTGAGGTTGTGTTAAGATAACACTTGTAAGAGCTCACATTCATCATTTACATTTGCGTAATGTTATTTATACTTCCTGTAGCTCTTACGGTGTTTCTGAAGAATGGAACGAAGAAAGCATGAATAATTAATGATCAAACCAAGGCTGATGGTCGATCATAAATAAACGCTTCTGGAAATATCAGTGCGCTTCACTATTGTCTGGCTGGGTTCGTCAGGCATTGGGAATGGGACTGAATTGTAAACTGAAAAACAAACCTAATTGTAATCAGGAACTAGAAACTACTCATCAGTAAGACACAGCTAAACAGGCTTGACAAACTTGCAATGGAATGAACAGAAATGGGGGAATATAAAGGAAAGCAAAGGATCTAATTCCACATTGTGCGGGTGTGGTGAGCTTAGGAACATGCTGGGAGGTGTGGCTACAAATGAGGGAACAATTAAACAATTACACAATGATCAAGGGGGCAGTGAAGGCGCGGGAGTGATAACATAAACGCGTGATATATGACAGATGAATGAGAATGACTATACAAATACACAGAACTGCTAAAATACACACTGAGAAATGAGAAATGATAAATACAAGTACAGAAAGCACATAAAACATAACCAGACAGACTCAGATACTGACAGTATCAGATTAAAATCTTCGATATTTGCTGAATAAGGCAGAAGGTTATGTTGGTTGTATTCATTTCAGTACTTGCCAATGGGGGCAGAATTTATTTCACTATCAGAAAATAAGCAAATATTTTCTTTAACAGATAACAAAAATGGGAGTGCAAGTCTAATTACAACACATGACACTTTTTGAGGTGCACTGTTGAAACTTAAATCCTCAAAAACAGAAACAGTTCGACCGAGCAGTTTACCTAAAATGCAAATATTTTCCAACATTGACTGCAGCTGATTGGCAGTTGTGTTTTGTTCTTGAGAACTTAACTATCATTGTTTATATCCCCCGTGGGACCCCATCTGTTTGTTCATCATCCTTCACAATTAAATAAATTAGTCCACTGTCTTTGATGGAAAACAAATTATAATGAGCCTTTTGATTAATTAATAAAAATGCTCATTACCTTTGTTGGTTGGTGGTGGTAAGGTACTGACAGATGGCATGTAAGCTTAAATATTTACTGGATTGTGCGGTGATTAAAATGAATACGCATCTGTTACTGTACATGTAGTTATTTATATTATAATTCTGATGTCCTTTTTCCATTGGAGATGGTGTGCAGATAGATATAGAACGATGGCCATGTATGATGTAGATATCAAAACCGCTTCATGACTGTATTAGAATATACACTAATTACATAAAGGTTGGCTCAGGATTATGCCAACCAGTGTCTTTCGCAGGGTGACTCTCTCCTCCGGTTTAATTACAAAATAACGTTCCGGAGCCATCATGTTGCATGTGGCGCCATTTTCATTGGATACTTACTTTAGTCCAAAAACAGCTGTTCCATGCCTGTATTGAGCTGCTACTGAAAAGTACCTTGCGCTGCGGCCCCTCTGAATCTCCAGAGACAGCACAGTAAATAGATAAACACAATATCGATCCAACGGCTTCTCCACTCCAATGAGCTGGCATTGGCAAACACAGGCAGGCCTAATGTTGAATGAAGGTGGCAGGTTTTTGGCTCAGAGCATTCTCTGACTGATTCCTGGATCCTGTTTCTCAAAGCATGAGAATGGATTTTGTGAAAACCCCTCCTCTGAGAGCTGATCGCAGGCCGGCGCTGTGTGCACATCAGACGCTCCCGCTTCCGAGCGATGAAATCATGCGCTCCGGTGTGAAAACAAGCAATAATTGTGAAATGCCATCACTGTAAATACAAACTGACAATGAATATTACTGTCATAAATCAGCAATGTAAAGCGTGCATCATAATTGATTGGACAGTGACAGATTTTTTTTTAACTTTGATTCTGAATGTATTTAAAGATGAATTTTAAATGAAGAAGAAGAGACTGAAGCCAAAAAATTCCCTAAACCATGCAGAACCTGACGACAACTGCAGTATAGACCCAGAAAACCATCACCAAAAAATACCCAGCGTCTGATGATGTCTATATGTTACAGACTGCAAGCAGTTATTGCATCGGGAGAACACAGAACCAAATATTGAAATTGTTACTTTACTCTACATTTTTTTTAACAGACTGCCCACTATTTTTGATGCATCTGAAAATGGGAGGGAGGCGGGTTAATTTCTAAACTGTGTATCTGATATGGATGAACCCACCCTCTAATTAAAGCTGATAATCTGCATTTCAAACTCGTCATTGTATCCTTTCAAACATGAAGTGCTGGAGCACAAATCCAAATAAAAAAGTGTCACTGTACAATGAATTATTGTGCTCACGGTGTCCGATTTTACTTTTGTGAACAAATGGTGTTTCTACTGTTGTGGTTCAACAACGCGTCATTAAAATACAAAATCACGACTTAGGGTTTCAATGTCACAGAAAAAAGTTTCCCTCTGGTAATTATGACTTCAGTTCATTCCTGACTCACAGGTACAATACCTCCAACAGCATATGAAGGCACAAGGCTGCATCGGCCACAAAAGTATTGGCTACGGCAGTACGTGTCTATTGAGAGAACCAAATGGGCAGGAATTGCTAACACAGCCAATTTACCACCATAACCATTTCACGCTAACTGTCACTTTCCAAGCCCCATCCACCATACCCACTAAGCCGATTACATCGACCAGTCACTATATCCACCCCCTCAGTCTGAGAGATATAACTTTAACGCATTGTTATACAGCCTTGTTAAAAAAAAAAAACAAAAAAAAAAACCAAAAACACAATCCCACCCACCCCAGAAAAACCCTCTTGCCTTTGATTTTTTTTTTTTTTGGTTTTGTTGATTTATTCAGAAAAAAATCTGTTAAAATTGAGAAACAAAGAACGTGAGACTCCCAGTCCATGCAACAGACAATCAGCTCGGCTTTCAATCACTGCTCCACTCAGGGGTTTGGCTGATTTGATTCTTCATGTCGATACACGTGCTTGTGATTTCGATTTGGTGCGCTATTTGGATCTCAAACTCTGATCATGAAAAAATAAAAATATAAAAGAAAACCTCACACCCACCCTTGAAAATTAAAGTCTGCAGGATGCTAACCAACTAATTGTTTTTTATACAGTATATGTGGCTAATACTTTGCCTCCCATACCTCCTGCCAGCTTTTCACTGTCTTGGCTCTGGAAGCAATGGCTTCAGTCCAGCTTACTTAGACAGGAAGAGCAGGTGACACCTGAGTGGGGGTCAGCAGAAGGTTGTGGTAGGGTCACGGCGTCACTGTTTTGACTCAAGGATATGACACCGACTACTGACAGCTCTGCTTGTGACACTCAGCTGCTGAAAGGCTGCTTAATTTGACACAGAATGTCCTTATTAAAAACTATTTCATCATCGCTAGATTTACCAAGCATCGCTAAGCTTCAGCGGCTAAGGCTTAATCATTTTTGAAAGCCAGCTCTTAAGCCAGATACGCATCTGCAAATTGATTAGCTTTACCATTTTTATTCAGTGTAATACAATTTACGCTAGAGTTTCCTCTGAAGAGACTACATTTTTTATAGTCTCATTTAAACATGAATACTAAATGCAGTCAGATTGATCCCAAGCAATGGGACTTCAACACTCCAGATTCAGTACACAGTGGAGAAATGTAGAAGGTTTGGCCCGTCTGTGACAACACAATGGTTCATATTGCTAAAGGGAGTATACAGCTATAAGCAATTAAAGTGGATTGCATTTCCCACGGGAGTATTTTGTTTCATGCCTTGGCGCGCATTATTCATTGAAATGGTCTCGGCCTGGCTTTTATGATTATTGCTGATGAGCGATATGGTGACTCCCTTGGCTGGAGATAAAATGGCCTGCACAGGGGAAGCGTTTGATGCCGTAAAGGTGAGGATGTATCCGATGCACGCTGTGCAGTCTCATTCAGGGGCGTGACTGGTTGGGGTGCAGTGGGCGGGCGTTCATTGGGGAAAAAGGCATGAATAGAATGTGGACATGCGACCAATCGAATACAGGGTACGCATACTGAGACATACAATTACTCTCCCATGAGTACATACTGCACACACATACACATTCATACACACTTACAGCCAGTTCGTCTTACCCACATCTTTTACAACTGTAATAACATCAGCAACAACAGGACATCACAGCACCACAAGGCAATCCACATGAACACGAATCATTCTCGCGAAACCAACCACCATGCTGGAAAGCAACAACCCGCCCCCCCCTTCACCCACAGACTACTGTATCAAAAGAAAAAGACACTATGACAAAATTCATTTAACAATAAATGCTTCTTCGCCGTCATGCAAGGATGCATCATCATGCTTCTTTTTAATATGATTAGTCATATCACGTCGCAGACAATGAACTCAACAGGAATCGACCACACATAGGTGATCGATAATAAATACAATCATGCTAACAAAGGAGCATCAATAGCCAACTTGAGGCAATTATATTTTTAATTAACACTACCTTCCCCTTCCCCATTTTCTCATGATGCCCCCGGTATATCCATCAGAAAATTAATGAATGATGCTAATATCAATAATTATGTTATTAGAGCTTTGATCAGTACAAAGCTTACATTCACCAAGTTAGTTGTATTGCAATACAATATGGATTCTGGCTCAAATCACCCTTGTGCCCAAACCATCTATAACGTATGTTGTACAGTTAGTTCCATTTCAGAGCAATGTGTTATGCGAGTCTAGAATAATTTGTTTCAAAGAGGTACAAATGCATACTCAACAGCATATGGTGCAATACTTCAAAGTTTCATTGTCATATTATTTATATTTTCTATACTTCCCACTCAAAAAAGCCTTCTTTTCAAACCTTCTCTGTTCTTGGCCAATTAAGAATTTAACTTTTCCCTTTTTCCTTACCACAGCCTTTTAGTGCTACTATCTCCGTGTCTGCAATACGTGTTTTTGTCTTGTTTTTACAAGCATATGAGGTAATTTACCCTGTAAACAAAGTGAGGTCAAAAACAGAAACCAAACCTTCACCGTCTATTAGACTGGCAAACAATTTGAGAATTACACCTCTGAATGTCAGGGGCTGAAGGGAAGGAACTGTTGATGTGGTCATTGTCACAGAAACGGCTGAAGGTCATTCGGAGGTCAACACATCGCGGGGTAATTGCCACTTAAACGCCGAAATGGAGATCAAGGTTCAGACGCAAACGGTGACATGCAAGGTGTAATTAGAGCTGAGAGATGCAGATTGGAGAAGGGTCAAAAGACAAACGGCTCATTAATGGCGGGTTTCTATCCCCCTAGTGCCACATGCATGAAAGACTTTTTCTAATGTTGTGGCTGGGAATCATTAAAACTTGTGTCCCAAATGCATTTTAACGATCCCCCATCTAAAGCCTGTGCATTCAATCTACTTGTAAATTCCGATGCAAAATTAGGAGAAAATGAGATTTGATGCGAGCGCGTTCGGCGAGATGAGCCTTGGAGAGCGAATAGCGGATTGCGTAACGCAGTGAAAGACTCGACTCTTTCGTTGAGAATGCAGCAGGTTCAAGGCCCAGATGGAACACTGTCACAGTGTACCTGAGAAAAATCAATGTGTGTGTATGAGGATCCAATATCTAATGTGGAGCAGTTCATCTGTGGATAGTGCTGCTCCTTCATAGCAAGAAGGTTCTGGAATCCGGTCTGTTGAGTTTGCTTTCTCCATCCAATCATGTGTGTTTCTTCCAGGTACTCTGGCATCAGCCCACAAACCAAAAAACTGTCCAAACCATACAAGCGATGCGCCTGCTTTTCGCCTTTTGGGTGTTGGGTGGGTTTCACTCTCCTGTGTTTTTCACCACAAGAAAGCAGTTGGATGGATGAAGCAGTGGGTGCATCACAATTCTTCAGCCTTTTCCTTGCGTCTTAAAGGATCTGTGTCACGATTACTGCACATGCTCAGAACGCACATCCCAAGATGGTGAGTCTGCTTGACGGCAAGTCATAATCTGATTGCATTCTTGCCAATCTGTCTTCGTTTAGCATAGTATTTATATATTTAAGTTACTCCGGCACTGTGCTTTTTATATTCAAGAGCTTTGCATGGATATTTGAGCATTCAAAGCACTATTTTAAGCTTTAGCCAAGACATACAAGGAATGTAAGCTGGTTGCCATCACCAGTAATCACAGAAGAAGATTCTGACTTGCATTTGAGTGATTTACTTCGTTCAAAGTTGTGAGCACGCGCAGTTAGTGTGACACAGGTCCTTAAAGCCCTCCCGCCCAGGATGACACCTTGCCAGGAGAGAAGAAATGATAAAATATATTTTAGAGAGATGGGATGTCCTTTTCTCTGATCCGTCTCATGATGCGCCATCCGTCTCTCATGACAATGCACTGCTGGATCTGCTGCCAGCGTCTGTCGATACCGATTGACGTCATCGTTTTCAGCTTCCAGAAAGGCTGCTCTCATGTAAACTCGCTCGTGGCTCCTCAGAGCTCCCTCCTTGCTCATCGCGGCATAAATAAAAACTCTGAGATGACCGGCAAGATGGCAGATGCTAAAAAAATTCCAGTTCAAGCGAGGATCAATGAGTAGAGAAGAAAAGGATACACGCCATGAACAGAAAAAATAGAAACATGTAAATCCCCAAAGGTCATCTTCATGGAGAAATTTGTGTAATATTAACCAAATTAGTCTTTAAATGGATGTACCTGCATGTGTTTCACATACTCTGGGAAGACACTGCGTATACCAATAGGCATATTGTACTTGTCTAACAAATCTCAATGGTTAAAATGGATCTTTGGTTCATATCCTCCCTCTAGTCAGACAGAATAGACCCAAGTGATACCAGTTTATCATTTTATTGACTAAGGGTCACTAGAACTGCAAGTATTCTAACGACGCTAAATGTATCTCCAGGTAATAATTATTTCGAATCGCCACGCCTCCCAACCCCCTCAAGAAAACTTTCTTTTAAACAGAAAGTAAGAGAAATGGCGAATGTAAACATTGGATTAATATGCTCCCGTCAATTATTCTACAGCTGGTCTTCCAGGTGAACACAGTTATGATTGCTTTAATTCCCTGTTTTCACATAATCTTGCACTTGGTTGTATAACGCAAAGAAACACGCAGAGTATTTTAACCGCTGATTTCGAGCTGTGTGATTGAAACCGTTTTGTTTGTCTTACAGTTTTCATGGTGCTCCATGTAACTCACTTGGAAGAATAAAGCTGCTTTCACACCAGACGCGGGACAAATTTTTTGCACTACACATTACATTCAAAGTCAATGCAAAGACGCAAATATACGCAAAACCCGCGTCTTTGCATTGACTTCGAATGCAATCTGTCTTGCGAAAAATTCATTCCGCGTCCGGCGTGAAAGTGGCTTAATGCAAACATGGACATCAGTAAGAAGTGTGAACTCTTCTGTGACCACTGTAGTTGACACATTCTTGACGCTTTCCTGCTTCCGTAGTAGTAATGATGCGCTTAGAGGGGGAGGTGCCGGAAAATACCACTCTGTTGTTTGCATTCTATTAGTGCACCACTAGATGGGAGTAATTCTCATACACTGCGGCTTTAATGTGCAATTTGATCTGTCTTTGTAAAGGTTTTGGCCTTACTGCCCCTCTCCTGTGACTTTCTCACTCCTCCTCTACGAGCGGCAACTGCTTATTGGGGTGGAGGTGATTTTTGAAGGTATTTAGGGCTGGCAGTTGCCAGTCCTCAGTGGCACTGCATTTTGGACTAGTGGTTTATGTTATTTTAACCCTGATATTTTGTGGCTGCTCCCTGTTTTGATTATAATTTTATTAAATCTCCTGTTTCAATCAGCCTGGCATCTGGGTCCTACATGTTATCTTGGTCCTACCTCCCACCAGACTGCAGTTTCTCTGGCGGAGGAGTTAACCCTCGACAGTTTTAAGAATATGTATTGCCTGAAATTGCCAGCAATATATTTAAACTCTATTCTTTATTGGTATTTATTCTTTATGTCATGCATGGATATCTCTGTGAAATTGTAGCTTTAAGCGGGTCTATATTATGCATATTTTGTCTTATGGCGTGACAATGAAGGATGTGCATGTAAAGCACAGACGAAGTTTCAAATCATTGGTAGACATAATCCCAGTTGACATAATTCACTGAAAACACAAACCCAAATTGCAAAACACCTCATTTGTCAGGCAATAATAAAGCACTGCATTCAGAAGAACGTGAACTTTTATCAAAATAAAACTTTTCCACCAAATGGCATGTACTTCATATGACATTACCGGCTTTCATCTTACCGACAACACACTATTGTTCACAATCAAAAAAATACCTTGCAGTTATGTGAACAAAAAAATGTTCTCTCTCTCTCTCTCTCTCTCTCTCTCTTTCTCTCCATCTCTCTCTTTCTCTCTCACACATGCAGTAAAGAGAATGGAAAACTTTGAAGAAAAATATACAGGAAAACAAGTACAAAAAAATCCCTTGCAGAAAGAAAAATACAAAGGCTGCATCTTGCCTGGCCACAGTACCTCATCAACATCACAGGCAATACCTTCCCTGGCGAGACAGCATGGGGAGAAGTGCCTGGAGTGTTGCATCCAGCCCAAGACAGCATCCACATCAATAGCAACATATTCCTCTTTCATTGCCTGCAGAGGAATGCACACTGAGCCGGAGGTCACACACCCTCCTGTTACAAACTGGGCGGAGGTAGAGCCAATTGCTGCATCAACAATGAGTCACTAGAGTACATTAAATAATAGCGAGGAAGAGAAGAAATGGAAGAAGACTTGAAGAACCTGCTCTCCCTAATAATTTGCTCTCTAGAAAGTTATTCAGTAATAATTTAGCTCACTGGAAGAGATACCAGGGAGGAAAAATAGAATTCAGGGAAACAGGTTAGGGAAAATAGCCCCAAATGAGACAAAACCCATAACCTACACAGCACAATCATGGCATTGCACTACAGGAATTATGAGCCAATGCACAGGTTCTACCCGGAAAACTGCTGGGACAGACGAAACCCAAGCAAGCAGAGACAAGGGTTGTGACACCTTCCACTGCCATGCTGAAAAGGGCTCTTCAGTTGGACAAAGAAATGGCACTGTAGCATAAAAGATATTTAGCAAGACATTGTTGGTGGTCAAATGAGTTTTGGGCCTGGGCTGCACTATGGAAACTGATATTGTGCCATGTTACTATATATCTTTGCATCTCAATGTCCACCATATGGACTGCTGGTGTCACAATGCCGTGCACTCGGTCCTAAATGCCAGTATGTGGATTGTATTGTATGGACCAAGGTTGGCATGGTGATGGAAGACACCATTTTGTCTAATGGCTGCACAAATTGCGATGTCGCCGCCATGTTGACTGGGAATATCTACGAACGATCTGTGACTGGTGATGTTCCTTCCATTTCTCCATGTCTCTGTGACGTTAAACCCAGCCTCGGAATGAAATTGACCTCATGTGGTATCACATTAGCATCAATCTTCCAGAACTCTCTGAAGAATACATTAAAAAATCAGTCAATATGCTGTAGTCCAATACACAGGGAAAACTGCTGTACTGCGCATAGTGTGTTCTTGTCTCTCTTGTACTTAGATCGCGTCCCAGATCTTCGATCCTTTCAGAATTTCCCTCTAAAGGCACCCTGTAAAGCCACATCATGTGCATTTGGTTTCGGTGGAGAATTCGGGCCAGTGTTGACAGGCTGACTTGCCAGATGTTATTCAAACTGTTTTGTCCCTTATGATGTGGTTTTGAATTTCTCAGAGTCTAACTGCATTATTTTCCCGAACCAGGTTGATTATTACCGCTTCCCGGGCCTCATTGAACATTAGATCCCTTCCTTCATTATGTCCTTGTCTCTCTGTTCTTTTACAATAATCTAAAAAAAAATTATAGTGCAGCCAAAAAAAAAAAATGTTTTTTTTTTTTTTCAGATTAAAGTGTTCAGGATTCTGAGACAGTTAAGTCAGAGTTTATGGCTTGGCAGCCATTTATGAAGTTAACAGGTTTAAGAACAACTGAGGTATGCAGTATGATTTGTGAGGGTCTGAATTACGTAGCGAGTGAATGAAAATTTAAAAAATTGCGTGGGTTTACCTGTGCTCAAGCCCAAATGTCCAGAGGGCAGAGGTAACAGCAAAAAGGGTGAAGTTATTCTGGACTTTCTGACCAGCCTCTCTCACTGACAACCCATGGATGATAACATGATGAATTATGCTGTCCAGATTTCATCATAAAACTGTCTTATTCTGTGGCCTCTCCTTTCCCTCCTCCTCTTCCTTCAGCTCTACCTCTTCCTCTCTCGCTTTCTCTCCTCTCACTCTCACTCTCACCTCTCTCCATCTCTTCTTCTCACTGCGACGTTCGCTGCATTGTTTTGCGAAAAAAGAACTCACTTGTTGTCTTTTATAGTGCTTACATCCTGATTGAGGAGTTCAAAATTGAAGACCCCACTGGTACTAAAAGTACTTTAGTCGCAAAATGTGTATTTTAGGAAGAAAGGGTCTGCTAATTGAAGACCCTAGTATTAAAAATAAATGTTCAAAATAAATAAAATGTTCATTTTGATAATTAGAAAATTGTATTCAGTAACAATAAAAGACATTATCCCATCCTTACCTTACAGTGTGTGAAAATGTGACTTAACAACTTTTAGCACAAGGCTCAACAATAAAACAATAAGAATTTTTGTTAAGCTGACCTGGCGAATTGGTACATTAGCAATTAGCGAATTGGTAGCATTTTGAATAGCAGTGTTTTGAATTGGCAGACATCATCCCCGGATCTTTTGCATCCACAGTGTGAAGCTAAGAGGGCCATGTTCAAATGCAAATTGGGTGCAAAGCAGATAACGTCTGTAGAATTTTGAAAACTTGAACTAAGGCTTTACTCTCTGTGTCAAACTCAATAATTGTGTTTTGTGCAATTTTATGATGTTAGTGATCGAACTGTTAGAAACAACTCAAGTGCAGACGGCTGTGAAATGGCAACGAGACAAAATGAGTATCAGACAGTTTAGGTTGGAAACGAGCAGGCGAATTACAACGCCAAAACAAAAGGCAGAATCAGCTTAATTGAGTAGGCAAATTTCCCCAAACCAGGTTGACAAAGTGAAGTAACAGGGAATAGGCAGAATTGTTTGTCTGTCAACAAATCAAAGACTATCAACCACAAAGACTACACATGAAAAAGGCTCACAAGTAACTCAGAGAGACAAACTCACAAAAATGGAGTGCACAAGGCACTTATGAAACTAACAAATCACAGAAATTATAGCAGGCGCGAGAGCGAAGTTAAACAAAGACAAGTGGAAACCTAAAACACAACTGAAATGATGACAACAAAGATAAAGGATGCAGAAAACTCAAAATAAAGCAGAGATAAATAAACAGATTCACAAAATACTGACACAAATGAAAAAGGGCGACAGGGCAGGAGAGGAGACGGGCAGAGAACGACACAGGAGAGACACGGGGAACGGAGCGCACGAGGGCGCGGCAACAAGTGGGGAACTATAAAGAAACCAGAGCTGGGAGGGCGAGGAAGAGGGAATGTGGAAATAAAAACTAAATGAATTAAACAGAACAATATAATAAATACATGGTATGACAAAACATAAAGAGACACAACAGGATGGCAACACTGACAGTCGGCATGTAAAAAGAAAAAATAAAACTGTCTTAAAAATTTCCTTTAGATGCCGTCAATGCTTGGTTAAAATTGTGTCTATTCATTTTGGGGGGGGGCGCTCTGCTACATTATGTACAAACAACCGGGTCAAGAGACAGTTGGGACGGCTGCTATAAAGTACTGTACGTTTCATTTAGTGCATGTGGTCTTGATACATGCGCACTGTCCCAGCCACATCAATAATTGAGTAAGGCTTCGTTCCATATCAAATCTGTACAGATGTAATATGAGTACTCAGCTATGCCCATTGTTCCCGTGAGAACACAAAATGGCAGCAGAAGGAACTTGTAGTATGGGCAGCTCACGCAGTGGTGCGTGCCATTTCTTTTGCCTTTATGCCTCATCCGCAGGTTTGGAAAATGACCTGCAGACAGACATAGGCTTTCTGGCTGTGAGTTTGTGTCACAGAAGTGGGAGGGCGCATGTGATTTAGAGGAGGACATTTCCGAGACGGAGCGCTATATTGAGCAGGACCCTGATAATGTGCGCTGTGGAACAGGCGAGCCCACAGGTCTGCCTCGGAGAGGAGCTGTCTGGACTTTGAACTCATCAGACTGACAGCTGCTGCCCTGGGATGAATCCCCTGGATGAAGAACTGATGCCCACAGGCACCCAGTTCAGCTGTTATGCTCATTTCTGGTCAAAACTAAATTCTGGTAACTCATTTCCTTTTCACTGATGCTTCTTTGATATTGAGTCATTGTATTTCTGATTGATGTCCAGAAGTGGTCTCTGATCCTAAACATTTGAAATGTTTTAATTTCTCTCCGCACTAGTTAATTTGAGTATAAGAGGACTGTGTCTCCCTCTGAAAAGAAGTTAATATTATTATTATTATTACTCAGAAATATAAGGCCAAAATTATAATAAAAATGTTTTGATTCGCCATTTGTAAATGCTACAGACTGGTGACAAATTAATGGAGGAGTCCTCAAACATTTTTAGAAAGTTGTTGGGGCCCCAAAAGCTGCCAGATAAGCTTCAGTGTGTCTACAAGTGTGAAACTACGCTGGAGGGATGGAACACCTCTCTTTCAAGAGATATTTCCTCATTGAGTGTTTTGGAGCTGGTGATAAGAGTGAACTCTCTAAGACGTTTGAAAATCTCCCTGAAAAGTAACTAATTTGTTCTTTATCCTCAACTTTTTTTTTAGCATAATTTGCCAGGCTGTTCCGATAAAAAGATTTGTGTGTAAGTTTTAATGTCGCACTCGACCCCTAACAAGGATAAACTCCGAAGGTAAGCAGTCACTCGACTGTTAAGATCAGCCATTGTGGCTGCTGGACCGTGGCCATTTCGATGTGCCTACTACTCAATATGCATGAGTGATTTGCATGCAAAGTCACGTCAGATCAGTCATCAGATTTGACTGCTAGTAAATACATTACATTTATGCATTAGAAATTCATTACTATAAATATGTCTAGTTATAGGTATGGGATGATTTCAAGTACTTTCACGATCCTAAAGTGCTCGGAAACAGGGAAATCAGGCATTCTGTTGTGATTCTGTCCGTCTGCCATGTCGCTGCCCTGCCTTGCCATGTCCATGATCTGTTTGCCATGTTTATATTTGGATTTTTGCATGTCTGACTATTCTTTGTAATGTGTACTTGTGATTTGGTGATTTAGAGTTCATGCATTGTATTAGTTTTGTTTTTCCATGTTTTAGTTTTTACCATAGTTTTACTCCGGTCCATGTTTTTGTTTCTCCCATGCATTGCACTTTGTCTCCCCCTGTCTGGTCTCTTGTCTTGTCACAGCTCACAGCCCCGGTACTGCGTGCCACTCTTCGGGTGATTTAATGGTTTCTGGATTTCAGCCTTCTTTCCAATCTCGTTTACTTCCTTCATCTTCTCTATTTTACTAACCCATACTAACAGTTTGTTAGTTTGCTAAAGTTACTAACACAAACTAACATTGTATATAATACGAACTTAGCTCTCAGCACTTGCCCTGTTCTAGTCTCCGCCTCTTGTCTCTCCCTCATCTTCTCTGCTGCGTTTCAGTGGATTCTCCACACCTGCTCGCGCTGTCCTTTCTCTCATTATCTATGCACATTAGAACTCCTTGACCGGAGCCGTATGTCTGTCTATAGGAATGTCATGTGTTCCCTGCCTGCGTTTTGGCTTTCGCCCATTTTATGTGATTAGGTTCTCCCTCTTGTTCCCTCCTTTGTAATTAGTCTCATTTCCAGCACCTGTGTTCTGTGTAGCATGTGATTCCCCTGGAGTGTATATTAGTAGTCTTTTCACAGCACTTTCTTGTTAGATCGTTTCTCTCAGTTGGCTTGTGCCACGTTTATTCCGCCTTGTTCGCTCAGAGATTCTCTTCTGACTAGCCCGTCCCTGATCACGATTTTTGGCTATGTGATTTTGGATTATTGTTCCATCTGTCTTTTTGACCCTTTTCTGCCTGACTACAAATTCTGTTATTGCTGCCCTGGTAACGGTTTGGAATAAGCCCACTGGATTTTGGCTTTGCTTCTCTGCCATACCTGTGCCTGTGTACCAAACCCATTTTTGTCCAACCACGAGTACTGTGATTGCTGCCCTGGTTTTTGCCTCTATTTTTGCCCAACTGGATTGTGATTTTTTGGATTTTGGACTTTGTACGTTTGCCTTCTGCCCTGCGGGGGGAGTTTCCCCCCTGATCAATAAAATCAGATCTACTGCATTGCTTGGTTCTGGCGACTGGTTCCTGAGCAAATCCTCACACATTCTGCACTAGGCATCAAGTTCACCTACATATCCAGCAAAAGTTTGCCCTCATCTTCATCGAAAATATCTCCAAACCTGGCTTAAAGTTTGCCAGCAATCATTTTGGCCTTTTATTTTTATCTTGGTCTTCAATCGATCTTCTTCCAGGCCTTTTCTAGCCATTTTATGGGCCAACTCAGTCAGATATTTCTTTGGCTCCGGCATTTTGCTTTTGGCTAACTTCTCTTCATTTCTACATCCACCTCACACATCTGCTTTTGCGTGACATCATTTTTGCATACTCGGGAATACAAATGAGGTATTTCAAATGGCGCAGGGAGTGTTTGTGGGTCACCAAAACTATTTTCACATTCAATATTCAGAGGATTGCAAGCATTCTCGGAGAAAACATTTATTCCCGTTTGTTTTGGTCATTTCTATTGAATTACATTAAAAAGAGAACACATTGGTTACCTTTTAAGCGTTCAGTTAGTTTGGGAAATGGTGACTGTGAAAGCAGTGGCGCGTGCTTAAGATCACTTTAATACTCATGAAACCATTCGGTGACCCTTTGTGACCTGTGAGGCTCGGGCCTTTGTCATCCTGGAAGAGATCACTCACAGTATGGTAGGAATGCTTCACCATAGGATATGAAGGTGTCATGATCCATACCAGGAATGAAGTGAGGAGGCAAAGTACAATCCAGAAATAGGGTTTGTTGATGATAATACAGTAACAATGGGATGGAACTCAAGAGGACAGCTCAGTTTAGTTCAGATGTTGTGGGCAGAGTTGAGAAGGCACTGTTGATTGCCAACCAGAGGCTTCCCAGAATGACAACGCGATGGAGTGAACACCTCGCCAGAGCCGACCTGTTCCAGGGCAGGAAGGAATAGCTCAGGAAGGAGTAGCCCTTTAGTGACCTCCAAAAAAGTTGATTGAGCAGACTCTGCTGCAACACATTGTATTCTATTTGAAAGATAACCTGAAAACCATTTGCAAGCATTCTGATGTAGGCCTAATGAGCAAAGTCTATCAAGTAAGAGTGAATGATCGACAGTGTCAAAGGCCTTGGATAGGTCAACCAACAGGGCAACACAATGTTGCCAACCATCAAGGGCACCTACAATATAATTTATAACAAGAGATGTCACAGATAAAGTGCTGTGTCCAGCCCTAAAACCAGACAGAACTTTAAGCATATTTCAATCTAAAAATAAACAGATCTGACAATTAACGAAGGATTCAAGAATCCTGGCCAGACAAGGTAGCTTGTAAATTGGACGATAATTATTAAAATCTTTAGTGTCACGACCCTTATGCAAAGGAAGCACAAGTGCAGTTTTCCAAATCTTTGGTACAATGCCCAAGCTAATTGAAAGGTTAAAAAAGCGTGTTAAAGGCAGGGTTATAACGGGAGCGGCCAACTTCAACAGTCGGGGGTCAAAAGATCACCACCAGCAGACTTTTGGTGTAAATTTTCAAAAGAGCATCAACGACTTCTGATTCAGAAATTAAGCTAAGGGAAAAAACTACACTGACTATTATTTGGGAGCGTGGGTTTTGATTGGCATTGAACAGTTTGCATACGGTTCCCTGTCCTATTTGTGGCACCCATCCGATTAGGGTGCAGTCTATCATACTGATGGCCTGTACTGATGAAATGTTCATTGAGAAGATTACAGATTTCCTTCTTGTCACTTATGGGACCAGAGTCAGACGATATCTGTGAGGAAAGTGCTGGGGCACTATTATTCTTCATTAATTTTATTGTTTTCCAGAACTTAGCAGGATTACTAGCACTCTGATGTAATGAGTTGAGATAAAGTGGATTTCGCTTCCCTAACCATAGCAGTGCGCTTGTTTTGCAACTGCCTGAGCGCAACCCAAATTGAATGTGCCCCAGTTTTTCTAGCTTTTGCCCATGCGAAATTCCTTTCGTTCAATATTTCAAATAATTCATGGTAGAACCACACAGTACATCAGTCCTTAGTCCTAATTCTCCGAAAGGAAGCGTGATTGTCAGCAATGGAGTAAAGTATTCGAGAAATATGCAAAGGCCAGATCAGCATCATGAATGAGGGACACCCTGTCTAGGTCACAAACTTAAATCATCGAGGAACCTCTGATTGTAAAAGTGTCGAAAATTTCTTTTGAAATGACATGTGGCTTGGACCTAAGTAATTTCACATTCCTTATGCAAGCAATCGGGCAGTGATCACTGACATCCTGAGGGAAAACACCACTCAAAGAATCTGAGGCATGTTAGTCAAGCTGATGTCAATCAGAAGATTTGAAGCTGTTTTTTGCATTTGGCCGTGTAGGTTTAGTGATTAACGGAGTCAGGCTTAGATCAGCACATCGGTCTTTGAAGCAGTCAGACACTGGTTTTTCCCAATCTAGGCTAAAATCTCCCATAATGAACAATTCTGTTGCAGTATAAGAGGAAAACATGCTAGCCAAATTTAGAAAACAAATATCCAAACAGCACAGGAGAGGGCTGAAGGGGGTCTATATGCACCAAAAACTTACCTGAATGTTTTCCCCAAAATTAACAGACAGAGCCAGACATTCGGACGGTTTTGGGATGGGGAATGAAATTAGCACAGATACTGAAAAACAAGTTTTAAGATAGAAGAGGGAAAGGAAGTGGTGTAGCCATCTATTGGCTCTGAAAAGGTTGTAGCCATTAAGATGAACATCAGAATCATTCAATCAATTTCTTTAACCATGACTCAGTGATACCAAAAATATCATGAATTGTCTGTTGGATTAAGATATTGACACGGTCCATTTTAGCAGCCAAACTTCTCACATTTAGACGCGACGACCCACATCCATCTCTAGCTTTAAAAACAGATGGATAATCTAAAATGGCAGGTTAAGTATCAACAGATACTACTGCATTACATTTACCCAAGGGCACATAAATAAGATTATAAACCGAAATTCCATTAGGCCTACAACAAGATCTAAATAATCTTTGACGAGACAGGTTTAAAACTGGAATAAAACCAAACACAGTACTAGGAACATAAGAGTTCCTAGCGAAATCAGGCCCCGAGAGAGAAACAAAAAGCTTCCCTACACAAGAGGCTTGTAAATGTATAATGCGGTTAAATGTGGTTTGCTCTGGAAAGTAGAAGTCAGCCTGCAGTTCAGGACCGGAAGTGATCAGTGCGGTTAACCTGTGGTTACCTGATTGTGCTGCATGGCTTATGAAACAGAAGCATTAGAAACTTAAACCTAAATGTAAAACATTATTTGTTAAAAAATGTCCACCCAGTCTGCTAGGATGAGCACCATCCCTCATAAAGAATGGGCAATTCCAGAAATGGTTAAAATTGATAACCATGCCGTACGCTACACAGGCAGACTGGAGCCATGCATGAAGGCTAAGAAGCCGGCTAAAGCGAGCAGCGCCTCAGCCCAGTGGTGGAATGGGGCCGGAGATGCAAATGCGCTTACAGCAGTCAATAAACAAATACAAAAGCCTGCTAAAGTGCTGTAACGGTTCGTCTGTTGTGCGTTTTCAGATGCATGGCAGACAGAAAGTGGCTGGACTTGATTGTCATTTTGATTGTAAACAATCATTAAAGAAAAAGAACTGACATTGCAACATTGAACGCTATAGTTACAACGGAAAATAGGAAAGAAAGACAGGAAACGAAGTTCCTTTAAGAAAATAAAGCGCTGGCATGGAAGCTTTACAGCACGGATTCTAGGTTAGAGTTTTACATTTAGGAATTACAGCAAATTAAGCCTACACAAGGCAGCAATGTCACACAGGCGAAAGGTTACGCAGATTTCACGAAGAGACAGAGTGAAGATTTGTCTTTTATATTCACCGCTACCACTCAGTGCAAACAGGAAGCAGGTGAACGCACTGATAGTGCAACGATATACAATGATTGGTTAATTGAAGAGGCTGCTGCGGGGTCCTAATAGACTGGTGAGCTGGAAGGCTGGAGGCGTGGTCTTACAGACCCTCCCGCCTTGAAGGGATGAGTGGACCCAAACCATGCCAGGAAAATAAACATATAGATCTGAACTTGTTATGTTTTCCCACTCATTTATTCAGGGTTTTTCCTCTAATTTGACACTCGTCTGTGGTTCAGAACTAGAATGTTCATTCAAAAATGTTCCAACAAAGGAACATCGCTCAAACATCGTAAATGGTTTTGTAAACATAGCTGGCACACTTGAGTATTTTACTGCATTATCAGGTCAATTGTTATAACCAGAGAAGGGAGAAGTGTTTTCTGCAGTAGTTATTTCGACTTTCTTTCATAGCCTCTTCCTTCAGTAGCCTACTTCCAACTTTTATTGGACACTTACATTCATCAATGAATATTTACTTTAGACTCTCCCCACAAATCACCCTGCGCAGACTATCCACACCATCCTTGAGAAAATGAGGAGAGAAGACGGACCAGGCCATCCACGGTGAAGCACATAAATCGCATCACACCACAACGAAAGACTGCTGCACAACAAAAACATGGAATTCTGGGTAGAGACAGTAAAATGCATTGAGATATTTTATTATACTCTATGACATGCCAAAATGAGTTTTATTGTGTGCTGTTTCAGATTGCCAGAAGGTAGAAAATGCTTGCTATTATTTTCAAATTACTTTTCAGCTTGATATAGACGTCTTCATTTGACGGCGGTAAAATGACTTTATTGTGTGGTTGAAATATGTGCCGCAAATTGGGAAGAAATAGATTTTTCTCATCAAGATGCCTGAATAGTGGTTAAAAAAACGCTTGATAAATTGAAAAAGGGCCCTGACCTCAACTGCTTTTCCTCTTATTACATGGCATAGATTTCTGATCACAGTCTGTTCATATCTGAATGCTGAGGGAACATTAGAGTCCAATATACTGTATGCGACACAGGGACTGGCTCATGGCGCAAATATCAAGGGCTGGAGATTTGTTAATAGTTCCTCTGAAGGAGAGAACACAGATGCAGAGGTATTGGCGAATGTTTATGCTGCAAAAAGCCTAAATTCTCAATCAATCTTACTTTCTTTAACTGCTTTCAACCTTTTATCTAATTGAAAGATGTGTTGATCTGATTGAGCTATCGCCAGCACTTGGTTCAGCTATTATATGTTTAAAAAAATCCATTCAATTAAGTTCAGTACATCTTTCATTTAGATACAGCGACTCAAACGTGCTCTACCATGAGGCTGAGCATGAAGTTAAGTAAAAAATAATAGCTTTTTTAGGTTGATGCACGCTTGAAAAGTGACATTTTCTAACATTATTGGAAAGACGTGAAATGACTCAAATGGCTTCATTTGCAAAATGATTTTTCAAAAAAAAAAAAAATAGAACTGAGAAAAATGATCCTAAATGTGAGACTGGGTATTACTCATTGCATTTGGTATGTATGAGTATATGTTTCAAAGGGGTTAGTGGGGAAAATGCAGGTTTTGTTCTGTCTGGTTAGCGAACGTTAGCTGTGTTCGCAGTGCTGGCAGTGTCTTGGACAGAGAGTTCATTCAGAGGCAGAAGGCCCTTCTCGACGACAGCAGGTCAAAAATCAAAGTCAATCTTCTCAGCTCGGAGTTTACTGAGAGATTTATTTGTGTCAATAACAACACCGAGCATTGACTGAGTGCCTTTTGGCCCCTGCCTTCTGGCTTTGAAAGATGTCCAAAACAATCAGCCTTTTCCTAAGAAATGTTGGGTTCACATTTGTGCATTCAGTAGTGCGTCATGCTCTTAAAGGTTAGCTGAGAGAGTATAAGATGAATAGATATTCAAGTTGAACTGTCAATGGGACTTAATTATTTGATTGGACACCTCTGAATTAAAGTTAAAGATGCTAACAAAACATATTTTAGCTTTAGCACTCTTAGCTTTAAGAAGGAACTTATGTTTTGGTCAATTAAGAAAAAAAATCAAGGTATTCAAAATACCTTTTTGCTCAGTTTCTTTTCGAAGAATAAAGTGTAACTATTTGTCGTCAGAACGTCAGAATTACACATAGTAAACCCTTTACATCCTGCATACAGTCACAGTGGCGGAATTGAGTATTTGATGCAGTGCAGCACCACAGTCCCTCGAAGAGTAAAATATGTAAAAGCAGATGTTTGTGTGACAAATTATAGCGATCTTTGTCCGAGCAATATTTATCAATACACACAGGACCAACGGTCAGGAAGCTAGCCAGCACTGCAGTCCCCCCCCCCCCCCCCCCCCCAAGTTACATCAGACAATAAATTGCTTTCTCTTATAATTCAACGCTGCATTTGAAGAAGGCGGTTAACACTGAATTGAGGAACAGCACGCTTGAAGGGGTCAGGCTTTGTTATGCAAAGCTTATCCTGGGTGGAATCAGATGACATAATCAAAGCTCAGCATGGCATAAAATTGACTCCGATTCTGGCTTATTTCTCAAATCACTCAACGGTGAGGTAAAACTGGCGAAAGTTTAAGCGGGAACTAAAAAAAAAAAAAACACTAAACTTTCAGAACTTTTCCCCATATTTCACATCCAAAACTAAATCATAAGAAGCTTTTATTTCATTTTTTTTTTATTATTACACCCACAAGCAACTCAATATATTTGTTATTAAATGTTAATCCATTTAATATGGAGCCTGTAGATACCCAGGCTGTATTTGTCACCACTGCCGCATGCAGAGACACAAAATGAACCTGCCGTTATGACCGATCCTCCCTCCCTCGTTAACTTACAGGAGGACATTCCCCTTCGGCCCCGGGTTCTCAGTCTGCTTGATTCAATTTAAAAGAATAATATCGCTGAAGCGAGGGTGGCATGGTGAGCTGCTGTCTCACAGCGAGAAGGTCATGGGATCGAAAACCTCGGGCCTTTCGGAGCCGAGCTCTCATGTTCTGTCTGTGTTCACGAGGGTTTCCTCATGGTACTCTGGTTTTCGTCCCGCAGTCCAAAGACAGCATGGCAAACTAACTGGAGACTCTAAATTGCCCGTAGGAATGAGTGTGTCTGTGAATGGTGAGTGAGCCCCGTGATGGATTGGTGAACTGTTCAGTGTTTTTTCTCGCCTCTCGCTCACTGCGCATTGAGATGGTTCACCTTCCCAACTAACCCTGGACAGGAACACAAGCAGCTAAGATAATAGGTTTATGGAACATCACTGACACTGTGATTCATTTTCATTTGTTTTTTTTTTTTTGTCAAAGAACACCATATTCAGTGCAGTGACTGCATGGAGAAATTGTTTTGCAGATTGAAGGGTAAGTGTTCACATTTCTCATTTTGAGTATCCGTCTCTCTGAAGACCCCTGCGGTAAGGCAGTATCGTCATGTGACCCGGGGGAGCCTGTCAATTGTCCATTTCACAAGAGCCTCAGGCAGCAGATGATCCAATAAAATAAACATAATATCTTCCTCTGCGCAGGTTGTAAACTTTGCACCTGCCAGTCCATTCACTTCAGTGCGCTGGCTCGTTGGAAAACAAATTCCATTCATAAAAATAGCGAGTAATCATTGAAACAGTTATTTCCTCACCCGTATGGATTCTGAAAGGATTCAACTTGCGAAACTGCGGGCTGCTCAGCTTCATTGTGCCAATGCTGAGAGATACATATTTGAATACATCCCATGAGTACCATGCAGGTACGGTTTATAATAGAGCTAAATGCACAATCTTGGACCCAAAAGTCCATTTTTTTGAATCGTTGAACAATAGCTGAATCCCTAATGAAGCCCGAAACACAATTTTCTCAGCACTTACACATAGTAATCTAGGCGCTCAGCTAGCATCATTAAATCCATATAAGCTTCATGGCGACAGTTTGTGTTAATTGAGGAGGACTGCGAGCACAGTCCGCGATGAACCCAGTCGAGGACAAAGTGAAATGAAGACGTCCATCAGCTTAGTTCTTTGATAGTGGTGAAAAAGCGAAATGCATCAATCCAGTCAAGTGGTTGTTTGTTGTCAGTGATGAAAGTGCTGATCTGTTAATTACGCTCAGAGACTTAATGAGATCTGGGCCGAGAGGCAGTCAATCAGCAAATCAAATTCTATTTAATCCGACTCTCGCAAATGAACCGCATTACATAGCACGCGTGCCATATCAAAACACATTTCTTCTCTGTTTCGCAAACAGAGAAACAGCTTGCCTGGAGTTGTCAACTTGATTTGAGTAGCTTTACAGAAATGTGCTGCTGTTGTTTTATGTGGATAAGATTTCATTTGCTTTTTATTGTTATTTTCTCCTTCCTGCTCAGTGTCTATATCAGCATTGTATCGCTACGGCCCGCTGAGGAACTGCTGGTGAGGAGATAGAATAGTGTCAAGAGCTGGCACAATAGGTCATAAATGTTAAACATTTCAGAACTAATTAAAAGGACGATTAGCATATTAGCAATGGAAGAAATGAAATGATTAAGGAAATTACTTTATTAAAACACTTCTACTTGCTTTCTCCAGGGACAATTTTCAATTAATAGCCTATTCTGTAATTATTCCAAAAGAACCAGTTCCGATGTTCTTTTGTCTGTGAAGGAAACTTGTGAAATATCTGTACCATTGCTTATCAAACCAATTTGTTTCTGCTTAGGGTAATGAGGAGCTTTTAGCCTATCCCAGCATGCATTGAGGCACAATTCACCACAGATGATTCATCATCAAGTTGAAAAAACATGTATGAATTGAAAGATTCACAATAATGAGCCCAGGAACAGTAACGCATTGATGCCTAATCTTGATCAGACAACACAGTTTTCTGGTCAATCCCAGATGATGACTGCTGAGAGGTCTCACGCGGGTCAAACAGTGGAATAAGTTTCAATATGTGCCATAATCCATCTAAATGCTAATGACGTGTGCTGCTATGTGATGAAGAGAGGTTCCACGTAGAACCGCGAAAGGTTCCCACATGCCTGGCTCACACGTGTGCGCATTTAAATTCTCTGTGGAAAACCAAACTTGCGGCTCGCAAAAAAGTCGTGCCCGCATGTCATCCTCTGGCAGTGTCATTACCATACTATAGTTGTAACCTGCCACTAAAGGATGAACATAGATGCACAGTGACAAGTCATTCGTTACTGTTCTATTTTATGGTCGCCCTGGTCAACATCTTGACATAGCAATGTTCTACTCTGCAGTACCTCTGTCTCTGAGGGATCTGTGATCCCGACTGCAGTATTTTTTTAATCCTTTAAAGAATATGTTTTTTTTTTTTGAATGCTGATTCAAAACTCAGCGTCAGTGTTCTGCAACTACACCTAAGAGCAGTTTTTTTTTTTTTTTAGATATATCAATAGGAGCAGATAGAGTGGGTAGCAATGAAGCGTACTCTACAATACCATTCAAAGGTACAGAATAACTTGTCATTTAAGTAGTTCTTGCTATTTCATTCAATGCAAGTGTTTGTACAGTATAATAACAAATGTCGAACATTAGAGGTATTTTATTTCGAATTTGTGGGCAAATGATTCACTGATTTCTCATCAAAGTATCCATTGTTGTCATAGTTTCGCCCCCGCCGGCAGAGGACACAAAGCCGACGGGCCCTGGGACCGTGTACCCGAACGCAAGTAAGGGACCCACACGCACAGGCTGAGTAAAAATATAAAAACATATTTAATTTAAAAAGTAAATCAGAGAGGAGCAGCAGCAAATAGGACAGGGCTCCATCGCACAGAATGCAGCTGCACTGCCTGTTTGACAGTGCAGCTCTTTTATACTCTTCACTGCACCTCCACCCCAACGAGCAGCAGGTGTGACTCGTTGAGGTGGAGGTGCAGACAGCAGGAGGGGGAGGGACTGCAGGGAAGAACCATCACAGTTGTGCTTTGAACATTTTACGTACTCAGGCTATCAATTTTCTAAGGTATCATCCTCAATGGATTTGCGTGTACACTGCGATATTTCCCGCTGGCGTGTCTTCAAAGATGGGCACATTTCAGGAACTCAAGAATCAAGATGATCCCATAACTGCTCTACGGGGTTTGAATCATGCAATTAATATTATGTAATGTGTCCTCAAGGTATTTCGTTTTTACAGACAGTCCCTGCAAATTTAAAATATATTTTTTTCTGGTTATTGTACCACTACAACAGTATCATGCGCAAATTCAGTCAAGAACATTCTTTTGTAGCCTGTGACGTCACACTCAAAAGGTGGAAGGTGCAGCCGTGGTGAAGTATGCCAATGCCTTGACTGAATATCACCTGCCAGTTAAACAGGCACTTCTTAATCCTGCTCAGGCCTCAACCAACTGCATAACTGTTTTGGATATAAATGATCTCCAGAGTCTGGTTAGAGGAAGAGAATGGGGAGTTTGAAATTCACACCCCCCAATACCCCCG
Organism: Gymnothorax reevesii; assembly: GCA_029721435.1. NCBI lineage: Eukaryota > Metazoa > Chordata > Actinopteri > Anguilliformes > Muraenidae > Gymnothorax > Gymnothorax reevesii. The sequence goes on along the minus strand of CM056577.1, from coordinate 21,972,713 downwards.
AGAAGTGTCAATAAAATATGAAAAGTGTGTCTAAATCATACGCTCATGACCCCGGTTTGGCCCGTTTGTAAAGCTGAAGTATTGTGCCGCACATTATCTGAATGTAAATGATGTATAAATTGAGTCTGCCTCGCCAACAGAAAAAATGAAGAAATCAATTGATTGAACTGACCGAGGACTGTATTTAGAAAGTCAATTAAAGACCACCGAATTGAACTATTATCGAGAAACACAAACCGTTCTTATCATATAACCCCAACTCAGAACAGTATGGAAATACACAAAAACAGGAAGCCACCTATTTCTAATTTGACTCATTTCACATTGTTAATGGAATGGGATAATTCATGCTCTATCTCAGGGATACTCACTCTTTTCCAGAATGAGCCGCAGTGGGTGCAGGCTTTCATTCTAACCATGCAGTTACACACCTGATTCTACTTATCAAGGGTCTATGGCAAAAGCTTTAAGGGTTCATTAGTAGAATCAGGTGTGGGACAGGTTGGATAGAGTGAAAGCCTGCACCCACTGTGGCTCATTCTGGAAAAGAATGAGTATCCCTGCTCTATCTAGTCATATTATTTTATTTGTTAATATACTTATATTCCTCCCATTCAGCCCTGCAAGGCATTCCAAAAAAATAGAGATGAGAGCAATGAGATAGGACACACAATGAGGAGAAAATAAATTGCATAATGATTTGATTTAAAACAGCTGATGACGACAGGTGACTGTAATGATGTGGTAAAGAAGCAGCCTGCAGGAGAGGCCAAGGGCTTCAGGAGCAAAGATGGGCAGAGGGTCACCAGTTTGCCCACAAATAAGTGAGAAAATCATGTCAATGCGCAAAAACAATCTTCCTAAAACAATGATATGAGGATATTTCACTTTCCATGGTGTGTAACCTCCGCAACCGCAACCAAAATAATAGTCCACAAACATAACAAACCACTAATGTAATACAAATTCGCAGCTTTTAAAGTTTTTTTTCTGTTTTTTCTTTTAGCTTCCCACAAATGTTACAAATCCCTGCAAATTTAATAGTTATTGCGTTTGTGGTAAATTTTTGATCACAATTGCAGTAGGCAACAGCTATTCATTTTGTGAGAAATGTATTACATTGGTGGGATTATTAAATTGATAGCTGCAGATTTGTATTACGTTTGTGGTTTTTTATGTCTGCGGGCAGTGATGCTCGTCACTGCGTGATGCTCTGCCAGGCTTTTCTCTGCAGTTGTGTGCAGTTCCTGTTGGTTTGGCCCTTTGCCCTCTATTTTTCCGTCAGCAAGTGAAATGCATGAGTGATCGGATTCAGATATGATGACTGACTTTGTCCTTGCGGAGCGTTTCACTTCCTTTGTCTTAAAAAAAAAAAACTACCTTGACTTCTTTCTAAGAATATTCCAGCTTATTGTGCACCTGCATTATGAAGCAACTTCCGATGAGTTTTGAAGCATTTATCTGAATCAAAGATGCTATTTTAGCCCAGTGTACTTGAGAACTCAAGAACTCTTGAGATTGCTGATTTCATTAGCAATCACATCACCCACAAAGAAACCGGCTCCATTGGGAGCCATACATGCCCACACATGACCACCTTTGACAGATGAAGTAGTATGCTTTAGATGGTAAGTAGTTCCTTACAATTTGGTGATCGTTATAAATTTTCCCACACCATCCATCCATCTATCCATTCATCCAGCCATTCATCATCTCATCTATTTATTCCTGGTAAGGGCTGCAGGGGCTGGAGCTTATCTGAGCGTACAACCGGCAAGGTGCAGAAATGCACCCTGGATAGCTCCCCGAAACTATCACAGAGATCACGTCATTGACTCACACACTCATACCTATCAACAATTTGGACTGTGATTAGAAGCAGCAACCTCCATGCGGTGAGGCTCTCTCTCTCTCTCTCTCTACCTGCCTTGATGTGTGAGGATAAAATGCACTTACCAGGATGTGTGCATTACTTCTAAGGAAAGTTCCTTTGACAGACAGCCTTTCCCACAACACTACATTCAGTACTCAACAGAAGAATCCATTTTGTATTTTAGTAAAACTGGAAAATAAAATCTGGGTTATGGTCTCTCCATGGGGAAATGTAGTCACACGCTGCATTGGATTTGTATAGCATTCTAAAATAACCTGCGTATAAGAATTTCCATTTCGCAAGATCTTCCTTAGCGTGATGTCATTGCAATTTTAATTTGCCAGTCAATGCTTTACTAGATTAAAGCAAGTGTTGTTTGGAACATTATTCTCATGTGTTGAGTATGCTTTCCACAAAACGAATAAAAATTCTTTTTTCCAAATTAAATTTTGCATCCCTCCTTTTTGGCTCATCTATTGAAAAAGTATCAAAATTGCCATTTGAATCCTGAAAATTATTTCATTTACACGGTTACTGCTATTTAATTTTGCGAGTTTTGTATACGGGCATTGTTTTTTTTTTTAGATTTTATAATACTTGAATGAGATCCTTTTTCGCGGCTCATTAGGAATTTTCACAAGCCATAACTTGTATGTTTTGTTCCCAAACATTAAATTTGCTTTCTGCCAAGTTTGTCCGTTTTCTGGCAAGAAACATCGCAACTCTAATGCTCCTTCCTGGCTCTGGTTCAACACAGGCGCGAACACCTTAACACTGAGACAGAACTCACAGCTGGACCTCCCTCCAATTTTTGTTTTGCCCATTTTGCTGTCCTCACTGCTTCTGTATTTTATGCCTCATTTTCAGCCTGACTCTGAAATAAATTGAGCATGTCTTTGTCATATTGTGGGCATATTGCATCATTTAAATTGCAGCTTTCAGCAACACTACACTCTGTAAGTTTTAGGATAGGGACAAAAATTTTTGGGGGGGCTCTGTGCTCTTGCGCATTGGATTTGAACACAATGAATATCTGGTTGAAATAGACACTGTCAACTTTAATTTGTAGATGTTTACATCTATATCGTGTGAGCCATCTAGGAATTTAAGAGTTTACCATGGCATTGTTGTCCAAATTCTCACACTGACTACACTGTATATACGCTATCTTCAGCTGTTAATTATAAAAATTATATTGGTATTGTGACTGATTCTAAGTATTTTGCATTAAGTTGCATTACATATGCAGCAAAATGTGCTGTGGTGAAATTTAAAGTGTACATATGGAACCAAATGGACGCTCACTGTTTTTACTCTGTTAACCCTGGATTACACCGGACGCGTATCTGCAGCATGACGTGAGTGATGCTATTTTGCTGCGTCTTGTACGAGACTTTACGTTCCACTGAATGCGGAGCGTCAGTGCAGCGTCCTGCCAGCCAATACAATCGACTTGCACAGATTTTGCATATTTCGTCATTTTTACCGGCATATTTGTGCAACGACCTTAAATGCTTTGTTATTTTTTCTGCTTTAATTGCATTTCATGTCATTTCCGTCTTTGTTGTGCAGTAGAACCTACTACAGTCCAGCTGTGAACAAAATAGATTAAAAAAAAAAACTGTTCCCGAGTTTTAGTTATAACAAAATCACAACTTTGAAAAATAAGTCATAAACAAGTTTTATATCAAAGATTTGTGGCTGGTTTCTTTTGGTTACAAGCATATTCTCCTTGATAGTTACTTCCTGCCTGGCATGATCCGGTGTGCAATTCCCATGAGCACATACACTAATGTCGTTGGATCCACTAAATGTATATGGTCAAACTATGGGAAAGATATCCCTGCTATAATCAGATCAGTGCGACTGCGGCTCGCCAGCAGCAGAAATAGACTCGGCGCGTATTTTCGGGGGAGCAGCACGGAGAGCCGCTTCTGGGACGCTGCTGACACTCGCCGCAGCGCATCTGGTATAAACACTAGCATTGACTAGAATGGCTACGTGTTTCTCTGAGTGCCGCGGCGCAGCCGTGCCTGGTGTAAATTCGGCTTTAGAGTTAAACACTAACACTTGACAGTTTACAGCCAATCTAATGATGAGGAAAAGTTGTTAATTGCAAAGTACTGTTGTTCATTGGCAAATGTCCTGCACTGTTGAAATTGTGGCATTTCATAAGACAAGACAAGTATGCTAATCTGCAAGCAAGGATTTAAAATGCCTCTATTTTACAGCATCTGCCCATCGATCGCACTGTTATGAAAGTTTGAATATCTGCAATTTTATAATGTGCATTCAGGAAAGTCTCAAAAAGTCTCTTCACCAGATGGCACTATAAAGAAAATGGCAACATAAATCAAGTTCCCCGTTACATATCTGGGAGGGCACATTCCTCAGAAATGGAAATGGGTCTCCCGTTAGCCGCGGGGGAGCATGAGGAGGTTTGGTCGGGGAGTGCGCCTTATCTGCTTGAGTGAGGAATCGCACGTGGGCGAGGTGCTCTGAGTGCAGGTTGGCTGTGTGGCTTTTTGAGTTTAGAGGCAGAATTTTGGTCTGCGTGGTGCCCCGAGCTGCTGGTGGTTAGGCAGGGTTGAGCGGACCCCATGCCTCCGGACAGGTGCCAACCAGGCGCCGTCCTACACTTCAAGACTGGTAAACAACTGCAGAGAAATAAAAGCTTTTTTTATGCTACTACTTCCCCCTCAAATGGAGCCGGGTTGCCATGGAAACCCCGGCCGACTTTTGGGGATTTGAATGCTTTGGGAAGGATGTAAAGCAGATCTCCAGAAATACAGTTTATGTTCCTTTTCTAATGCAGCAGATCCGTCCGTACCCATCGTGAATACATGTGGTGTAGCAAATATTTTTAAAAAAAAGAGATATTTTATTGACAGGAGAACGAGCAAATGAAAAGAAAATTTCTTCTCATGATCAGTCACCGGTTATTTTATTCAGCCCCAGAGAAACATTATTCTCATCTAACAAACAGTGAATTTGTAGGCATTTATGATGCTCTAATCTTATGGCTCAAAAGCTTGGGCAGTCAATATCTTGCCATTTAACACAAAAAAAAAAAAAAAAACTTTAAGAGCAACTAAATATATCACAGTATTTGCATTCACCAAGTTATTGGCACTTATTTGGAACCCATCCCACTCTTCACATTCATCTGTTATCTCTAAAACAATTGCTCTTGGTCACCCTGGACAGACCCCCGATCTATTGCAGGAATCACACTGCATTGAATGCTTAAATCCTAATTGCATATGGCTTCACTGTTCAGTTAATGCAGTTCATTTTACAGCGTGTGCTACACGTGAGGAAGTAACACCACACGGCGTTTATTGAATGCGTGTGTAATTTCTACTGTAAATTTTTAAGTGGCCGAACGCAGACTCAGAGCTTTATGTTTTCAGCGAGCTATTTCGCAGTCTCTTTATTGCTTTGTTCCCGCCGAGCAAGGTTGCTTCTAACCGAATGCGTGAACTTGTCTCCAATTCGGCTGTCTGTGCGAGCGGCCGCCGTGTAAAAGATCTGTCGTCCCAGAGCGTCAGAACGTCTGTCGGCTCTCGCGACGGCTCTTGTTTTGCGCTTTCTTCGCTCCCACAGGCAGCACAAACAAATCTCCAGCCTATCCCCGGGGCACCATCGCATGCAGATGTATTTCCGCATATGCAGAAGGTTAAGGCGGCCAGCTCTCAGCCTCCTTCCTGCAGGACAGATATTGCACACCAGAGCCCGAGCCGCCCAGCAGATATTGCTGCCAGAAGAATTTACGCCACCTGCACTGTGCGCTTAAATGACTGTGCCTGGCCTCGTACTCCGAAGATTAAATTTGCGAAGGGGCTTCAATACCCTGAAAAGGGCTCATCAGCGGAAGCATTTGAGTCCATCAAAAGCTCTGAGTGAATGTTCTCGGAAAGTAAATTACCTCCAATCCAGGTGAATTTAGACAAAGGGTCAATATCTTCTCACATTTGATACTTCAGTCGAATTGATTTCTGCAGCCAGATGACTGGACGGTTCTACAAATTACACATAAAGTATATAGAGAGGTAAAGGGCCTGCAGGTGTACTGAACATGACGGATTTTAGTGGAAACAGCTTATGTGAACATATGCACAAGAGATGAGTTTTTTTCTCACACAGAAAACCTGGCAGGGGATCAATGGGGTTCTGTGGCCTTATGTCTTTAGATGAATAACAGCCATAACTGCCCAGTGCATGAATAGTTAAAAGACTGGCATCCAGAACCTATTCTAAAGCGCTTTAATTCAACCGAAAGCCATGCATTTTTAATGAGCGTACTCTTCACAGAGCAGAACAAAGTACAACTGCGAAAACACCTGTTTAACCAGTGATTGTAAGCTTTATCAATCATGCATGTAGCTGGGATGAGGTGTGGGAAGCCTTGACATCTGTTCGCCTTCTTGTAACAACAAGTAAGTGAGTTTTTTTTTTTTTTTTGGGAAAAAATGTACTAATGGCCAATATTCAGTGACTATAAAAAATCTGATCAGCTCAACGAACCCAGTCAAGCAAGCTGCGAGCTGTAATGGGCTCGATTTGTCCATTGCAGGGAAAACAATTAGCCCTGATTGATCTGGCTAATTAAGGCAGGGGCCTTGCAGATGAAGCCTCCACAAAACAGGACGGCCTTCAAGCCACAGCGCCCAATTTAGTCTCGACGGAGACAGGGCCCGGCGATCACTCATACGCCATCGATGACTCAACAGTCCTGATGAAAGCGTCTGAGACAGATGTACTGTGCTGCTTTCGCCTGGCGGTTTCGCACACACATCCCTCTGTCTGCGGGGGGTTTATGAAATCTCTGAAGACAGCTATTTCAGGCTGTGGAGAAAGATGGTCTTTAGGTTTTTGTTTTGTTTTTTTTTTTGACCCACAGCAATCAGTGGGGATTTAAGAACCCTCCCCAGCAGGAGTGTCTGGCTTTTGGAGTGCTATTGCAATGTCCATTCCACTGAACAAACGTAAATTCTGCTTTTACTGCACAGGAAGTGGTAAAATTGCGGAAGCATGGGGAAAATAAGGTATAAGCCGGTAAAATGACAATGTGAATCTTTACTTGGAGCAAATGCCTATCACAGATCACTGAATGTGCTGTTCAACATGTTGAAGTGGACTTCAGGTAATCATGACAGTTTAGCTCTTTTATATTCTTTTGCTGAAAAATGGGCTGACATTGCAGTTAACACGGTGTGAGCTTGTGCGTGTGTGTGGGTGTGGGTGTGTGTGTGCGCATGTACAGGTGTGAGTGCATATGTGTGTGTGTGTGTGTATGTGTGTGTGTGAATCTGTGTGCGGGTCCGTGAATCTGCGAGTGTGTATGAGCGCTTGTTTGCGTTTGGGTGTGTATATATGCGTGCAAGTCTGCGTGTGCAAGCATGAGCATGTGCATGTGTATGTGTGTGTGTGCATGTGTGTAGGTGTGTGCGCGTCTGTGTGTATGTGTATGGGGGGCATTTTTAAGCCAGCAAACTATACTAAAACACTTTAACCGCGTCGCTGACGCCTGCATAAAGACTGACAAATACGCTTGCGTACAGGAACGCGTATTGCGAGTACACCAAATAATGAAGGGGTGACCGGTGACAAGTGTCATGGCACGTGCGAATGCAGCGGACACCTGTGTGCACGCTCGTCTCAATCTACAAATAATTATTTACTTTATGATGACAAATTTTTTGTTTAACAGCAGCTTCACTTCACAATTCAAGCAGTCCATGTACAAAAGTATTACCAAGAGTGACCGATGACACAGTTTAGACAATATAGTCTACACCTGCACACGTTAAGGTGTCTGAAGCATTCGCTTTAGTACAATAGTGACATACGCGTAAACGCTTGTAACGTGTGTATGCCTATAATGGGATGTTGAGGTATATCAGGGACTGTACCATTGCTTTGGCGCATCACTGTATGATTCTCTCCCTCAGACTGGTTCACCATCTCAGAGTCAGACCTGAGGCCACAAACAGTCAAATTGCAAAGGCTTTGAAGGTCTCATCATTTACAGTGCATAACATCATCAAAAGAGACTGGAAAAAATCTCTGTGCATAAGGGACAAGGCCAAAGACCTTTACAGGATGTCTGTGATCTTCGGGCCCTCAGACACCACTGCATCACTCACCGGCATGATTCTGTCATTGACATTACTAAATGGGCCCAGGAATCCTTCAAGAAACCACTGTCCGTAAACACAGTCCGCCGTGCCATCCTAAAACTCTTTCATGCAAAAAGGAAGCCATTGTTGAGCACGAACCAGAAGTGCCGCCATGTTCTGAGGGTCAAGGCTCATTTAAAATGGACAGTAGCAAAGTGTCAAAGTGTCCTGTTGTCAGACGAGTCCAAATTTGACATTCTTGTTGGAAAATCATGGGCGTCGTGTCCTCCGGGCTAAACAGGAGAGAGACCACCCCTCCTGTTATCAGTCACCCCTCCTGTTATCAGTGTTCAGTTCAAAAGCCTGCATCTCTGATGGTATGGGGATGCTTTGCTGCATATGGTGTGGGAAACTTGCATGTTTTTAAAAGCACTATGAATGCTGAAAGGTATATAAAGGTTTTAGAGCAACATGTGCTCCCCTCCAGATGAATTCTATTCCAGTGAAGGCCTTGTGTATTTCAAGAGGACAATACAAAACCACATACTGCAGCTATTACAACTGTATGGTTTTGTAGTAGAAGAGTCCGTGTGCTGAACTGGCCTGCCTGCAGTCTTTCACCGTTTGAGAACATTTGGCGCATAATTTAGCGAAAGTCCGTCGAAGGAGATCAAAACCTTTCCAGCTGCTGGACGCCTGTATTAAACAAGAGTGCGATCAAATTCCACTTGGCTAAATTCAAGAAACTTGTCTCCTCAATGCCCAGATGCCTCCACTCTTTGTTAAAAAGAAGACGGGATGCTACACCATGGTAAACAGGCCCCTGACCCAACTCTTTTTGAGACCTGGAGCAGCCATAAAATTTGAAATGAGCTCATTTTGTGGATATAATTGTAAAATTTCTCAGTTACAACATTTGCTATGTTATCTCTGTTCTACTGTGAATAAATTAATGGCTGGCGTGATTTGAAAGTCATTGTGTTTTGATTTTTAACAAGTAATGTACAAATAATGCTTAAGTAATGCTGAACTAATGCTTGATTCATGATGACAAAGCTAAATGCCGGGTTATTATTTTTGTTTGTCGCTATTCTCATTCAAAACATTGATGTTTATTGAATGTTGTGATCGAGGTTTTTCAGATTTGAATACACTTTAAAACTGAATCTAAACACTCTGACATGTGAAAAGAGTTTTACAAAAAGGTATTTAGAATTGAAACATTTGGTTTTACAGTGTATCAGCCTTTAGTTCGAGTGCAGTTATGAATTTCTTCAAGGTTTCAAAACAGTTAATTCATATTTGTATTTGTTTTTGAACGCGGAGGAGTATGGCATGGTACAGCAAGATGCACTGAAGCCAAACCCATTTAGCAGGTATCAATTTAGAAAGTGCAGAAGAATGATTAGAAAGGTTTCAGCTCCGCAGAAGAGCCACGGGTCTACGGAAAACTTAAGTGTAAATGACACAAAGGTTTCATCATTACTTAATCATGACTTCACACATTACTTACTCCGTCTGTGTACCCCCAAGTAAAGTCACATAATGATACTCTTTTGTAAATGGTTACTTAATATTGACTTAAAAGGATTATTTTTGTTGTTGACAGCAGTGGAGTATAGCACAGCCACAAAAGATGCACCAAACCCAGAACCATGTGGTAGGAACCAATTGACAAAAGAATAATCAGACACATTTCAGCTGAACACGTGCCATACATATACGCAATTAATTAGAAAACCAGCTGTCAAAAAGTATTCATTACTTAATCATTACTTTACACATAACTTACCTAACAGTGCAGCATTATACATGTAAGCGATCTTCATTCAATTTCCTGATCAGGAGTCTTAAAACCTTACACAGTTTAAGTTGTAAACAGTACATGTGGCAGTTCATGTATCATTTACGTCAAGATCGCCACAAAGTATAACGTGGTTAAAATACTGCTCAGGCTGACAAACGAACAGCCTTAAGATCAAACACAACTCTTAGTAGAAAGAATGACCAGTACATTAAAAACTTCACACAGCGAGTCCACAGTATCAGAAGAGTGGGTTTGCGTAAGTGCCCATCTTCTAAAAATACTTGAGAGCATTGGCTGTGGTCTTTGAAGCCGAGGAAGAAGGGTAGGGGAAATCAAGATTACAAAGAACCACAATATTGAACATTAGACAAATGGATCTGAGCAAACAAAAAATCCTAACACATGGTGTAAATGGCTTCTGAAGATTTCAGCCTCATCTTGTGGCATTCCTCAGCGGATGGAGTAGCTCACTTCTTAAAAAGGCAGTTTTGTTATCATGAGATCAAATTTTCTCGTGATAACAGTCAGTTTTATACAGGGGAGATGGTGACACCCCATCTCTGTTCAAAGATGGTCTGGTGTTAAATGTTAATTCCCTCTTTGAACTTTCCCTCACCGTCCATGGAATTGTGGATGATGAGCTCTGACCACTTTCCAGAGGATGGAGTGGTTGGGTATGGACTGGTATTCAGACACCTGATGTTTCCACAGCCCTTTGTTGTTTTGGCAAAGCTGTAGCAAAAGGGGAAAACTGATGAAGGGACAGCTCAACATCTGGATGGATAAATCTTTTTAATCATTAAATGATATACTATGCTATCCTGTGCTATGATATACTAGCATTGTTATTCCAAACAATTCCAACAGGTAATCTCTTCCATGTTAAACAAAAGCTACTCACCCAACCTTTTCTGGCTTGAGAAAACTAGAAAAGACACTTCAAAGGTCCATTTATGCTCAAATTGATGATTTGCACCCCCTGAAAATGTTTACTTTTCTTTAATCGCTATACAGTATATACAGATAACAGAAGAGAGAAAACATTTTATAGAGAAAATTGGCAAGAGTGCGATACACAACCTCCCCTTTTTTGGTTTTTTTTTTTTTAACACCCACGATAAGTCAATTGAGCATGAGCATGAACGAATAGGAAAGATAGGGGAACAGATTGCAATCTATTGGTTCGTGCTCGTCAATCGACTTATTGCGACTTTCAATTTGGAAGGGACTGGAAACTAACTCAAGGTACTGTTTGCATAAATAGTCTTTTTTAGTAAACTACCGGTGCATTTTCAAAGTACTCAGTGCCTCGTTTTAAATGTCAGGGCCCTCAGAATTCTACCGATTGAAGTGTGGAGCTACTTTGAGCCTTGTTAATGATGATAATGATGATAACGCTATGCCCGACTTACTACCATTGTAAGTCTGTTGGGAGCTTTGGCTAAAAAGCCATTTATTTCAAAATGTTGCTTGCGTACGGAGGTGGGGTATTCGACAAAAGTTAGTACTCATTATCATGTTTCAATACTCCCCAAGTCAATTTCAGACCGGAATTCTCCTTAAACAGAGGTCCAGATGTGAGTAAATAAACCCCACAATGACACAAACGCTGAGTGTCGAACACAATAGCGCACGGAAAATGAGCGCTCGCCCTCGCTGCATGCACGTGCCACGTGATATTGCGAACTATGCATATGCTGCGCATGCCCCAGTATTATCAACAGTGTCATGGCTGCCACCTTTATAAGCTAGTAGCACGTATAGCCGCTGTAGTGTAAATTAAAGTGTAAATTATCTTTACTGGATGTACGGTCGACGTTTTGCCACACCCGAAAACTTCACTTGGTATCTAAACATAAAGGTAAGCCAAATCTTTTTTCGATTTTACTGGGAGTTGTGTATGGTACTGTTAGCGAGTATCATTACTTACTTAAATATCATTGAGAATGCAAATATACACATTTATGCACACACATATATACAAACTGGCAATTCACCCAATTTCTGATCATAAATCTTTTTTAAGAATTAAGACTTCTCAGTCCATCACCATATCACCATTCAAACAAATTCAGTTGAAAAGACTGAAAAGAAAAAGAATTACATTAACAGCCTTTCAATTCTCTTAAATAAATTCATTTTCTGGTCATATTTTTTTCTATTTCTTTTTTTTTTTTACAGTAATAGCTTTCTTCCAGCGGTACATCAACATTTTGGGTAAATAAGCTTAACAGCCCAGCGCTTATTTCTTTCCATTATCTCAACTTAGTTCCCTCAGCCAAAAACATTGACCTCATTCATCACTAAGGGCTAACTAACAGTTTAAAAAATTGAAATTACACAGTTGGCGAAACTTACATTCCGGACCTGTTAGCAACTTAGCACACAGGCAACTAAATGCAGCAGAGCAACGTGGCTAGTTAGCTAACTTAGCAAACCACTTACTCAAACAATTGTCTCATTAAAACAGTCCCTCAATAACATATCGTTCCGTCAATATAAAGATCAAATTTAGCTGGCCAGCCTCGTTAAAATCACCCGGTTTGAACAAACCGATGGCAGTAGCGTAACGTTTATGCTAACTAGTCTGACATACGCTTAATGTAGTTAGCCTGACAGGAGATTTCTGATCTTATTGCATTGGCTATATTTTCCTTAATGTTAGCGAACATTAGCTTCCATTCTTCCTCAAACAGCAGTAAGGTCAAGCCATAACATCAAGGCAGCCAGCCATAATTTAGCCAGGATATTACATGTAAGTAAACTAAGGTCAGGACACGCTGGTCCATTTTATCTACCTTTTCAAACGTCTCCTCTCTCAAAAGACAGAGATAGCGAAGCTGTGGTTACCATTACCTAATCTTCAGCATGAGTGAGCAAACTGTGGCAGCACCGATGCTTTTAATCAATGGGAAGGAGCAAACTGAAGCACCTAACTGGCCAGCTACCTTGTTATAAAAAAAAACCTTATTTCCACTACTCCATTACGAAGCAAAAATAAAACCATGTTAAATTATATGCATTTGAGTCGCTAACATACCCTGATAGAACTCTTCTCTCAGTTTTTAACCAGAAGTTTCAGTAGCGCTACCCATTATTTTAGCTGGCAAACTAATGTTTTGTTGATGTAAATTAGTGTCAAGTTCGATCAGATGGATACATAATGCCACCTATTTTTACCCTTCTATTCCTTTTTGCATCAGATGATGAAAAGTAGACTATTAAAATATTAAATGCTTACCCATATTTGTCTGATAACTTCCTGTTGCAAATTTTTCTTCATTGGGAGAGCTCCGAGTGGGAAGAGCTAAGAGTACAAAGAACAGGCAAGTACCTGTCACTACGGCTGGATTTACATTGCAAGTCTTGTTGCCCAGATCGGATATTGATCAGATTTTGAGGCCCATATCCGATTTGTTCAACTGTATGTTTACATCTTGGTTTAAGCCTGAATGATATCTGTTTCGTTTCGATTCCATTTGTTTAAACCACTCACGACCTGGCCATTGTCTTGGAGGATTCACATGCGCACATTGGAGAAGGCTACCAAAAATAAAAGCAAATGTGCGTGCAGCGCAACAAAAGCATGCAGGCCTAACAGTCATAGAATTGATCAAAACATGAAGCAAGCTCGCAGCATTTCACCGCGTAACCTACATCTGATTCTCCTGTTAACGCCTTTTAAGCCGCTTTCACACTGGACGCGAAACAAATTAATTTAGTTACTGATTTACTGATGAATATGATGAGAAATATTGAAATATGTGTATTGAAAATACACATTCAAAGTAAATGCAATATACGCGATTCATGTGTATTCGTCTTTGCTTCAACTTTGAATGTAATCTGTCGCGCGAAAAATTCATTTTGTATCTGGTGTGAAAGCAGCTTTACACCTATCACCTGCATCATCGCAGATGCGCAGGCAGACTACGCCTTAGTCTGGGCCTGTTTTTTTTTTTTTTTTTTTACAAAATATCCAATCAGCATGTTGATATGCATTTACACAACGGGCACAGTGGCACATATCCGATACACATCAGATACATATCCGAACAAAAACCACATTTGAATGAGGCCTGGATCCGATCTGACAGATCTGAATGAGGGCGGAATCAATGTGTTCTTTTTTTCTGTTTACACAGCCAGACAGATCGGATATTGGCCGCATTTGAGCAAAAAATCCGATTCGTGTCACATTCGTGTCACATTTAACCCGCAGTGTAATTCCAGCCTATGACAACAGCAAGGTTAGACCACATTTCCCAATCTTTCAAAAAACAACCCATGAAAACCCAAATCAAGCGACCATATGGTTGAGTTAAAAAAAAAATCAACTCTTCATTTTGTGTGCACGAAAATGCCAGCAATCGCATATTTCAGGGAGAGCAGAAATTATGACGATGATGATGATTATTATTATTATTACTTTGTATTATTATTATCATCATTGTAATTTTTGTTATTTTAGTATTATTATTATTGTTTGGGTTCAACGCCCCCCCCCCAAATAAAATTCATGATACATCCTGCATTATTTCATGCATTAAATAACCACCAATAATCAACATTAATTAAGCATAATATTTGTACATTAATTAATGAGTGTTTAATGAAAAATCCAGCTAATTTGAGTGCAAAAGTAATTGAAGCACCTATTACTAAAACCCCACAAGTCACACTTGACTTGACTTGTGGGGTTTTAGTACTCAGTGCTTCAATTAATGTGTGAATTAACAGTGAATTAACATCCCTTAACTGATGATGTATTAAGTGCATACTTATCGCAAAAAAGCATGTTGACCTCATCATTATTAATGATAAGCAACAGGAATTCATGATACATCCTGCACTAATTCATGCATTAAGTCATCATAACTCATGCATTAGTTCAGTATTACTTAAGCACATTATTTGTACCCTTATTATAAAGTGTTACCCTATGGACCTGAAAATGGTGACGTGAAAACCTGCACTGCACTATGAGGGTGCAATCTCTCTCTCTCTCTCTCTCTCTCTCTCTCTCACCTCACACACACACACACACACGCGCGCACGCGTGTGATTTACTGAATAAACGGGCACAGTGAGGGGGAAAATAGGTGGAGAAAAAACTAAAATTCAGGGACAAATAACCTGAGGTCCGGACCTCGGTGTCCTCAATGGTGGTTACGGCTGTGTGCACAGCCTCTTCCTCAGTATTGCGCCTGAGCAATGTCAGTCCCTAATATACCTCAACATCCCGTTATAGGCGTGCACATGTTATTGGCATTAACGCGTATGTCAATATTGAACTAAAGCGAGCGCTTCAGACACCTTTACATGTGCAGGTGTAGACTGAAATGGTCTAAACTGTGTCATCGGTCTCTCTTACATGGACTGCTTGAATTGTGAAGTGAAGCAGTTGTTAACCAAAAAATTCGTCATCATAAAGTAAAAAATTATTTGTACATTGAGACGAGCGTGCACACAGGCGTCCGCTGCATTCGCGCGTGGCACAGCAGGAATGACCCCTCGCTATATGATTTCCACAGACACTACAAAGCGTATGCCTGTACGCTTATGTAGAATTGTACTTAACAGTCACGCACGGTCTTCGTGTCGCGTAATTCACCCATCACGTAGGCGTATGCGCAACAAGGCGCCTGCAGCGTCTGCTGCGACGCCTACGTGACGCTCGTCTGTCCATTGAAAGTGACCGGAATTTACACGCGCACGTTAGAGGTTTGACATCATCGCATAGGCGCTGTACACGCGTTTTAGTATCGTTTGCCGGCATAAAATGCCCCCCCGTAGTATGTGTGTTTGCGTGGGTGAGTGCGCGAGTGTGTGCATGTGCATGTCATATTTACTCAAATGCTCCCTGGACACGAAGCGTGTATTAATTCTGGTTGTCGGTTCGTGCGCTCCATTCTCATTCTGCCTTCGATATGTTGAGCTTTACGAATCCCACAGCTGGCGGTGAGGACACATACAACTGAGCCGTGTAACACTGGCCAGCCTGTTCAAGTGTTCCACACACAATAAGATGAGAAGCTGTTATCAAAAATGAGGTCACACCAATTTATCCACTCCTTACAATTGCTGTCAAGACCATTTTGTGAGACAAAATTGGTTTGGGGTTTCAGCGCTAGAACAGTCGGTTCATCTCTGCGAACAGGCAGTGCTCCACAGTACTCATACACTGCCCTTGAAGGAGACCATTCAGTCTGAAAGGTGTCACATTATGAGGTTTTATAATGAGTTTATGCTGTTTTTTGATGGAGAGATCATAAAGGCCCCTTTGGCAATCAAAGTCAAGGCGGTTTCACCTCAATATTGTTGACAATGAAAGGAGCAGGACTTGAGCATCTCGTTATGCTGTTGGCAAAAGACTGTTCATAATGGAAAACAGCTTGTGGTAAAATTCAAAGGTTGATGTGCAGGCCCCGGGATTTGAAGTCCTGTAGGTAGCAGAAGATTACAGATCTTTACCATGAGTGTGGGCTGTGGACGCGCCGAGGGTCTGTCGATGTCCTTTGAGAGTGGCCTGTCAGCTTTCCCAGCAACCGCCCGGGGGCAAAACTTTCCGCCATTACTGCTTGAGGCAGTGCCTGTTATCGACCGCCGAACCTGCAGAAACCCGATCAATCCTCTCTGTGTCCCCCTGCATATTCACTCTGGCCTCTTCATGGGGATCTGTGCTGTATACACATTGAACAAAAATATGAACACAACAGTTTAATCCTTTCGATATCTCGGTGAATTATTTCCGTGGTTGATTGGTTGGGTTTGATTACATGACCCAGGTTGTGCGGGACTGGTTTGTGTACATTTCAGCCACCTTCACCATATCATTGTCAATTTCACGCCACTTTTCAAAATTGGCTGGTCAGACAGGTGGAGCCAGACCCAGAACTATTGAAATCAGTGATGGCCGGCCCAGGCGCATCCTGTCCGCTGGTCAATAAAAGGCCACCTCAAAAGTCTCCATTTTTCAAAATGCCACAGATGATTTGAGACCTCAGGTAGCGTGCCATTGGCATGCTCAGTGCAGGAATGCCTCTCAGGGCTGCCGCAAGGGCTCTTAATGTCCATGTTTCAACAATAAGCCGCCTAAGATGCCGTTTTGAAGAATTAGGCATGATAACAAACCGACCGTATGCGCGATGACCTCTTGTGATGACCCCCACTCAAGACTGCCGTATTCGGACTCTTCATCTCCATGACCATCTCAGACCAGCAACCTGCCACTGCAGATGAGACAGCTGGTCTCCACAATTGCAGGAAGTCCATCTTAGCGCGGCATCATCTTTGTGGATTGGACCTGCTTGACAAAGAAGTGGGCGTGACTGGGTGAATAGGCACGTCCGATGGCCTATGGCATGGATGTTCTCTTTACTGTCGAGTCACTTTTCCTGTCTCACAGAGTGGATGCACGGCAGCGTCTGGTGCCGCTCAGGAGAGCATCGAGTCTGTCCCACTTCTCACAAATATCCACCAACTTCGTGCAGCTCTTGAAGAGGAGTAAGAGCGCGTCCCCCTAAGTCACCGTTGACAATTGGTTTGGTCCATGCGGCGGGGATGTGCAGCAGTGCAGCAGGCGAACAGAGGACGTACCCAATATTGATTTGTGCAATTTGGACTGTAGACCCCATCCCCTTTATCATCTATGCTGTTGTGAGATTCTTGTTTGTCTCTGTCAATCAGTGATTGAAATGTATTGCAATATGGTCACACAATCTGTCAACAATTAATGAAAGTACAGCGAATGTTTGCACATGGTCATCTCTCTCACAATAAAGAATGTTGCATTTATATTTTTGTTCAGTGTACATAATTAGTGATTCAGGAGCCATCATTTTCTGCATGTAGAATACAGCGCCTCATCCCACAAACAATCCATTGGTTTGAGAGAACTCCAAGTCAGGTGGGGTGGGGTGGGATGAGGGGGGCTGTGGGTTTTTCCTAAATCTTCAAGGTGCAATGCCGCTCATACGATATTCCGTTAATAAATCTCCCTTAAACCCTTCTCTGTGAAGCTTGTTATCTTGTGCAACACAGAAATAATCTTTTTATGAGTGCAGGTTAAAATCTGCCAAAGACTATCGCAAATATTTTTAGATGGATTTGTTTGGCGAAAGGAAGCGCAGCCCACTATGTCTAAAATTCAGAGGCAGAATCAGCTTTAAGAGCTTAACGGCTCGATCATGTTAATTGTTTGTGGCTTAAAAGCATTATTTATACATTTTCTGTCGTATCCTAATGAAGGCTAATGAGATGAAACGTGTCAATACAATGTGCTTTTAAATTATCATCATTTTTTTACATATGCTGTGGCGATAAAGGCATTTTTAACCCTTTAATTGCCTGCTCAACCTTTGGAAGAGCACATTTTGAACCACTAATTGAAAGATGTGTGGAACCTAACCCCATAGAGCCATCTCTGACACTTGGTTGAGGTACGTTTATGTTGAAAAAAAATCTAATTTTTTTAAGTTTAACGCATCTTTCAGTTGGACACAGAGACTCAAAATGTGCCCTACTGAAAGATTGAGTCAGTTTAAGGGTTAATGTTTGTACTACAAAAGGGTTCTGTATTTTTGCTTTTTTTGCCTGGTTATCGAAAGTTTAAGGGCTTCTGTGATCCTGCAGATGAGGTCCTGTGTCTTCTTCTTTTGTTTTTTTCTTTTTTTTGTTTTTTTTTTACTTTACAAGCAAAAGCTGGGGATGAAACAGGAAAGGGAAGAAAATTTTTAAGTTACCACTTACACAGCCTCTCTGCCGGCCAATTTCACATTTACGTTAAAGTGCTGATGCGGCAGTTCCATACACACTGCTTTTCTGAGGGAAAAATTGAAAAAGGATCCGGTGCCAGGTTTTCTACCATTAATTTCTGAGGGAAATGGAGGGTGTTATTGAGCGCAGTTGGACTCTCAGTCATTTGTGGTCATGTGTTGCCTTTGTTTCGCCTTGTTTTGTTTTCCCTGTTCAGTCTTGTCAAATCTATAACTGCAGTGGAGTAATACGACAGGATATAGTAACAGAAAAAGTATGTAAATCAAAGAGAATAACGTAAAAGATGGTGGAATTGAATAAAGATTCACGTTGAAACAAGCTGAGCGGGCAGGAGTGTTTGTACTGAACTTCATGACACATATGGGCTGAAAGCAGAGACTGATATTTCACCCCACTTGCAACTTATTCGGTGCAAATTTTCAGTGGAATCTACTCATATACATTATTGATGACATCATCTCCACCCTCACCCTCAATACAAGCACAAAAACACTCATATAACTCTGCGAAGGAGCTGAAAAATAGCTCCTCCATAGCTCGCTCATTCAGCCACTTGGCGAACATGAGAAACTAAAGGAGAAAGTTTTAAAAAATTATTCTTTGAGGAGCTCGTCCAATAGATGAATTAGGAAATGCAGCAAAGTCCTGACATCTGCATTAAAATACACAGACTAATTGTATGAGCATAGATGCCCATTTGACAAGACCTCTCACAAAATCTTCCATGCAGTACATTTGATATATATAGGCCCTATTTTTTCTTAGTGTACTCCATATGAGTGTACCGCATGAGAGATGAAGTTAAGAATTTTGAATTTAACTGGGGGATGGACAGCTATGCGTAACTCAGTGTGCCCTTTGTCTACTTTCCACTGTGATTAACTAGAACGTACACTGATACTAATAGGGATTGACTGTGTGATAAACTTACTTAGCATTAGGTTTGCCATTTGGATTCAGTCACGTCTTCTACAATTTCAATCAAGTATTACAAAGTATGTGTCATGGATTTGCCCCCACCGGCTGAAGACAAGACGGCGGGCACTGGGACCATGTAGCCAAAAGCAGAACCAGGGACCCAAACACACAGACTGAGTATGAATATAAAAATCTTTTAATTTGAATAACATTAAAACCCCAGAAGGAAGCAGCAGCAGACAAGAACACAAGTCAGGGCTCCCGAACCAGAATACTGCTGCGCCAAACTAAGGTGCAGCCAACCCTTATACCAGCACTTCACCTCCACCTTAACGAGCCACGTCTGTTGCCCGTTAAGGTGGAGGCGAAGATTGCAACAGGGGGAGGGCCCGCAGGGCAGGACCATCACAGTATATCCAAATTTCCCTTTTTTATTTTATTTTTGATTTTATGAAATATTGCTGTCTGAAAAATGTATATTTCTTCTGAGCATGAACAGTGTACAATTTTTACATTGTATCTCTTCGGGGTGGTCCTTTTTTCCGCATTTCTTAACCTTAAAAACAGCCAAACTTCTTAATCCACTGCAGGACCCAGCTCTCGTCAGCTCAAGAGTAAAATATCGTGGCACGTGGTCCCTCCCACTCACGTGACGACTGGCCCTCGCCTATTTACGCTGTGCAGGCACACCACCGATCACGCACTGCTCGTGCCATTGGAGCATAATGCAGTCTGTGTACAATTTGCCCGTACAGCTACACGCGCCTAGCCGAAAGTGACACGCCTGACAAATTTTGATCGGCTTAACCCCTATTATCCCCGGCGAGGCTGAGCCAATTGTTGCCTCACCCGTGCAGACCTCTGGTCTCGGCCGCTAATGGTGTGGCTGCGATTCAAAACACCTGACAACAAGGCTCCCAAACAAATCTCAGGCCTGGTAGGGTACAGTTTCTAAAATTTGGATGCTGCACATACCAATGGATGTAACTATTAGATTCACCAACCATTTCTCAGCTATTAAAGCCCTTAAACTCAATCTTTTCCCTTAGGTTTTCCCTTAAGTGGGTTCAATGTCACATAAAACTATTTTTTTTTTCATATTGAACAACAATGTCACAGACATATTCAGTATCTGCAGGTTGCAGTGCTTCACTGAGGCTACACAGTACAAACACTGAGAGATATGTTCAAACCCACGATGCCATGTTTTCATGGCAACAACATCACATCGAATATAAAATATCTTGTTCATTTTACACGCATTTCCCTGTAATTCAGCGGGACATATTTGGGATCATTGGGAACCTTTGGACCTTCACTAGGACTTTAAATCATCCCGATGTTCCACAGGTTTGAGTGTAGCGATGTTCACTGTAATGGCCATTTTATTGGTGTATATGTCTGTGGGTGTGTGTGTGTAGGACACTAATTAATCCACAAGAGGGTATAATTGCATTGCGGGTCATCAATGAGTGTGTCTATGTATATAGGTAGGAACCTTTGTGGCATCACACAAAGGTGAAATTCACAATCGAGGTCAGTTAAAAGGACACAGTCACAACCAGGGAGCAAGTTTACAGGAAACAGTTTTGCCACCACTGTTGCTCCCGTGTCATCAGCTGAGAAAACTGGAGATGCAGTGACAACCACACATCCTCACAGCTTAAAGGGGAAGTTGCATTCTTTGGAGGAGCAACAGCAAAAGCTAAAAATGCAAAGGGAACGACTGGAGCTGGAAGCTTTGCTTGCAGAATCTACTGCCAAATTCTGCAGGCTGTTGATATTCAAAGTGTTACAAAGGCATCATCGAATGGAATTAATTCTTACCTGTCAAAGGAAGGAAAAAGAGTTATCAAACCTGTTAAACAAAGTAAGCCACAGCCAAAGGAAAATTGGTCACTTCCACCAGCAAAGAACCCAGCTGAATCAAACACACAGCTGGAGGAAGCTACTCTGCAACGATCTTACAATTCACAGGTGAATATTAATGCAAAATCACAGCCTTTATAAACTTCTTGGCTTCATGCTCGGTCAGCGGAGGGGAGGCAAACCGCCATATTCAATACTCAGCCAGTGGATGACAGCCATTTTGGAGTCATACCACGTAACATCATGCAAAAACAAAATGAAATCACATCTGCACTGGTTCAACAACAGCGTTTAGTGGTTTTGCCAGCAGGAGATATCCCGGTATTTGATGGAGATCCACTTCGATAAATCTCATTTAAAAGAGCTTTTGAACAAGGTGTAGAGGAGAAGGTCAGCAGTCGTGATTGCTTGTTCTACTTGGAGCAGTTTATCAGAGGTCAGCCATTGGAACTGGTATGTAGTTGCCAGCATGTGGAACCTGGTCAAGGATACGCTCATGCAAAGAGGCTGCTACATGAGCATTTCAGCAATGAAAATAAGATCGCTGCTGCATATTTGGGAAAGGCCCTAGCTTGGCCCTCAAAATCAGAGGATGTGACTGCTTTACAGGCTCACTCTCTTTTTCTACGCTCGTGCTGTAATGTCATGGAAAGGCTACAATACATGTAAGAATTGGACATGCTAAGAAATATGAGAGCGATCATGTCCAAGTTGCCATTTAAGTTGATAGACCGATGGAGAACAACTGCGCATGACATATTGGAAACCCACAAACGCAGGGCGTTGTTTAAGGATCTGGCTTTGTTCATTGAGAGGCATGTCAAAATTCTGTCAGACCTTTATTTGGCGACATTAAAGATGCTCCGAGAGGAAATTCACGATCGAGGTCAGTTAACAGGACACAGTCACAACCTGGAAGCAAGTTTACGGGAAACAGTTTTGCCACCACTGTTGCTCCCGTGTCATCAGCTGAGAAAACTGGAAATGCAGTGACAACCTCACATCCTCACAGCTTAAACCAGAAGTTGGCTCGTGTCTGTTGTGCTTGAAGTCTCTCATTGTAGGTTTGTCAGCAGTGCAAAAGGAGGAAGCACAGGGATAAAATAAGCTTCCTAAAGGAAAAGAAGCTTTGCTTTGGCTGTTTACTTGCTGGGCACATGAGCCATGACTGCTTTAAACACTTGACCTGCAGAAGTTGTGGTGAAAGTTTGCTTCGTATTGACAAGCGAGACAAAGCCGGCACTGACACAGAACCATCCAAGGAGAATGTAGCCTGTAACACATCAGCACTTCCTGAAACCTGTGGTCATACAGGGGCCGGTAGAGATCACTGTTTTCTTTCCATCTTGCCAGATCAAGTGAAATCAATCAAAGGAGACCAGATAATACAGACGTATGCCTTCCTGGATCCTGGTAGTACTGCCTCCCTCTGATTGGTCCAGCTCATGAGAAGGCTCAACTTGGGTAGGATACGAACTCATTTTCTGCCGCAAACAATGGGACAGGAAAGAGTTGTTCCATCACATGAGTGTACAGATCTGGAAGTGTCTGGTTTGGAGGATGGAAAGGATGCCTGTGAGTGTAGACAACATAGTGACTAAAGGAGATCTCTTTTTTGAAAGTCATTTTTAAGTGTGTCAGCGGACTGGCCCCACAAGCAATATCACAGATTTTTATTAAATCAGACAACTGTGGGACAATGACAAGGAGCATGAGCAACCAAAACTGTAAAATTAGAAGATGCAGGACAACTTTTGGTCAGTCATCTCTCTCAGTGCTGGGTACACACCTATGGAATTCTTTACCACCAGAAATAAAATCTCAAACAAAATTAAGGATGTTTAGTGCCAAAGCTAAACACTGGCTTAAGCAGCAGCAGAAATGTGAACATTAACTCCTCTCAAGTAACTGTCAGTACAGGATTCTACTAATGTTTAATGTATTTAACTTGTGCAATTTTAATCTAAATTTTGTAGCTGTGTTCATTTGTTTATATCTGTTCACTGCATTATTCACTGTATTTGTATTATTGTATTTTGTATTCAGTATCTTTTATCTTCCTTTAGCCTGACCAGGGACAAAGACTGCAAATTAGCTGAAGCTAGACGTCTTGTGTGCATCACATTTTTCATTTTTTATGACAATGTTGTATGTATCGTCCCTGTTAAATAAACATTAAAATAAATAAAATATAAATAAATAAAAAATATTTAAAAGTGGCCATATCGGTCAAAGGTGCACATTCCTTGTATACAGGCTGAGGTGGACCTGCTTACTGGAAGCAATGCACCAAAAATTTTGGAGCTGAGGGAAGTCATAAACAGCCATGGGAATGGTCCATATGCTATAAGGGCAGCATTAGGATGGGTCATAAATGGACCGCTGCCCACTTATGACAGCACCACGGCATCAGATTTACCTTCAACTTTGGTCAACAGGATTTCTACGTCAAAGTTCGAAAAGTTTTTGTGTGAGCAGTACAACCATGATTTTAATGAGAGAGCTACAGAGGAGAAGGGATTGTTAAGGGAGGATATACAGTTTAAGGAAATAATGGAAAATTCTCCAATACTGGAGGATGGTCACCACAATTTAAAACTGCCCTTTTAGAAGGAAAATGTTTCCCTGCATAACAACCTCTCTGTGGCAAAACAAAGTTTGCTGAAACTGAAGAGGAAATTTCTCAGTAATGAGAAGTTTATTGAGGAGTGCAAAGCTTGTCTCAACGAGCTGATTGGTAAGGAATATGCAGAGCAGATACCAACAGAGCAGCTGGATTGTTGCACTGGGAGAGTTAAGTGCATCCCTTGTCACGGTGTACACCACTCAAAGAGGAGGACGCTGAAGGTGGTGTTCGATTGTAGTGCAACATTCAAGGGAACATCATTGAATGGGCAGCTGTTGCAAGGTCCCAATCTTACCAGCACCTTGCTTGGAGTCCTCCTCAGATTCAGGCAGAAATCATTCGCAGTCATGGGAGACACAGTCAATGTGTCACAAGGTGAAGTTGCCCAAGGATGTCAGAAATTTCTCTTGGTTTCTATGGTGGCCAGAGGGAGATCTGACCAAGGAGGTACCTGGGTTTTGAATGACTGTTCATCTGTTCGGTGCTGTATCCTCTCCCTGGCTCCCTGGCTACCTTGTCAATGAACCTGGCTCTTTGGCGATGTGGTTAACGCGTTTGCCTCTTACGCAGGAGTCTGGGGTTCGATTCCCCGCTCCGTCCCTCCTTCAGCCTGCCACAAAGGAGAACTTCTATATGGACGATTGTTTGAAGAGTACAGGCTCAGAAAAGGAGGCTTCACTCTTGGTCAAACATCTGACTGCTTTTTGTCAAAAAGGAGCATTCATTCTGACTAAATGGATCAGCAATAGTTGCCAAATGCTGCTAACAGTTTCTGAAGAACATCGAGCTGAAGAGCTCAGAGAGCTCAGTCTTGATTGTGACAACCTTCCTGTGGAATGAGCTGTAGGTTTGCTGTGGTGTGTTGAATCTGACAGCTTTAAGTTCAAGATTGAGGTTCCTCAGAGGTCTTGTACAAGATGTGGAATGTTGTCTGTGACAAGCTCTGTGTATGATCTACTTGGGTTTCTTGCCCCAGTTGTGCTCCCTGCTAAAATGATGCGACAGGAGCTTTGCAGAAGAAACATGGGATGAAACCAGTGGCGGGTGGTGGACAGAGAACAAGGAGGGTGATAACATGTCTTTAAACTGCTTATTAGTCTTGATCTGTGTTCAGTCAATTTCCCTGCTAGAAGATACTTGAACTCTCCCCTCTCAGGTGTAGCTAATTGTCTTTGTTGAGACGAGAAATCAAACGCACTAATTGAACACAAAAAAGAGCCCGTTTCAATCTTTTGCAGTTAAACAATCATTGCGCACAGGTTTGAGGACTTGCTTAGGATGTGACAAAATTTAACGCAGAAAATCCACAGTGGTTTTTTTGAGAAGAGTTGCCTATTAAGGCATGTGAATTAAACATGTTATAGAATTTATTATTCACTCACCTAAACATTTCATTATAAAGGAAACTAACATGTTGACCGAGAACAATGATTGAAATCGGGTCACTAATCTCATCCATTTCAAGGGATGTTTTTCGCCCCACCCCCCAGTTTTCCGTCCTCTGCCCGCCACTGGATGAAACCATACCTCAGGACATGCTGCATCAGTGGAACAGGCGGGTTAAGGACCTGGTTGTTCTGTTTGAGATCAAGGTGGAAAGATACATTAAATCTAAGGGATTTGGAGACCTTAAGCATGCTCAACTGCCTCACTTTTCAGATGCTAGTGAAGCAGGATACGGAGCAGTCACTTACCTCAGGGTGCAGAGCGACAGAGGGGTATCCATGACGCATTCCTGTTGGGCCGGAGTTACACCGTTAAAGGCCATTACCATTCCTCGTTTAGAGCTCACTGCTGCTGTCCTGGCTGTTCGTGTCGACTTCATGATGAAGAATGAGCTGAGGCTTCATCTGCAAGAATCTGTCTTTTAGACCGATAGCACTTTGGTGCTAAAATACATTTGGAACAAAGACAAGCATTTCCATACGTTTGTGGCGAACAGGGTCACGACAATCAGAGAAGCCACCATACCTTCTCGGTGGCGTTACGAAAGCTCCAAGGAAAATCCTGCAGATGATGCATTCAGAGGAGTAAGGGATGTAGATTTCTTCCAAGACCGCAGATGGACTGAGGGTCCAAAGTTTTTGGTTGGACCAGAAGAAAGGTGGTCAGTGAATGTTATGGATACTGCTCTTTCAGAATAGATGACCCGGAGGTCAAAAAGGAAGCCATGGTGAATGTGACCATCGTTGACAGCTCATTGGATGCAACCAGTGACTAATGGCTTACTTGTCAGATTGGAGGAAGCTAAAAGTAACAGTTGCCTGGTTTCTCAAGCTGGAAAAGATTGTATTGGAGATGAGTCATAGGAGGCGAGCATCAGAGGCTCAGGTGGTGCAACAAACCCAGATAGCAAGCTCCTTCACTCCGAATCTGCCTCGGCTCTGTGCCAACTCCAGCTGATCCGGCTCAGAGATGGGGCAGATCCATAGTGGAGGAGCTTGCTATCTGGGAGGGCAAGGGCTAAAGGGGCAAACTTTGTCGATGGAGGATCTTGTGGAGGCTGAGCTTGCTATCATCCAGAACTGTCAGCAGCAAAGGTTTGCTGAGGAAATTGCTGCATTGGAATCTTAGAAAGGTTCAGTGAGCAAACAGAGCTCAATTTGCAAGTTGGATGATGGACGTTTGAGAGTTGGAGGATGGCTGACTAAAGGTTCACTGCCAGAAGAAGTAAAACATCCCCTCATTCTCTCAAAGGATCAGTATGTAGGTACTCTCATTCTCAAGCACATTCACCAACAGTTTGCTTACAGAGGTCGTAACCACGTTGTCCACACTGAGGAGGAAGAACTGGGTCAAAGGTGCCAACTCAGCTGTAAGGAAAATCATGGCAGACTTGTTTCTGCAGGAGATACAACAGCAGGTTGATAGAGCAGAAAGTGGCTGATAGGCCGAAAGAGTGAATTCTCCCTGACCATCCGCCATCTACTAATGTTGGAATCGACTACTTTGGACTGATTGAGGTGAGGAAAGGCCAAGGCCAAGCCCTATGGAGTGTTATTCACTTGTTTCACAGGCCGAGCAGTGCATTTAGAGGTTGCAAGTTAATTAGATACAGATGCCTGTATCAACGCCTTGTGCCGTTTCATGGCCAAGAGAGGTCAAGTGGTTTTCGTTCAGTCTGATAATGCGACTATCTTCATAGGAGCTGAGAGAGAGTTGAATGAGGCTCTGGAAGCTCAGAATCACTCACAGATCCAAGGAGTGTTGCAGCAACATGGAGTCACGTGGCCTTTCAATCCTCCAGCAATCCTCACATTTTGGTGGTATTTGGGTGAAGATGATTCGCATGGCGAGGAGGATTCTCAATTCAGTGCTTCGACAGCAGGTGCTGGATGACGATGGGCTTCATACTGCCATATGTGAAGCGAAAGCAATTTTGAACGATCGACCAATCACTAAGCGTTCAAATGATCCAAACGACTTGGAACCTCTCACTCCGAATCACATCCTCCACATGAAGGGAAAGCCTGCACTGCCACCTGGATTGTTTGAAACGTCCATGGAGACAAGCTCATTACATATCAGACCTCTTCTAGAAGCGATGGGTCCGAGAAAAAAGAGGAGAAATTTAAAAGCTGGAGATGTCGTCATCATCATGGACTCCCCTGCTCCTCGAGGCGCTTGGCTGCTTGGAAGGGTCTTGGAGGCTTTCCATGATAAGAAAGGATTTGTTCACTCAGCGCTGCTGCAGACAAAGTCAACTGTCATTGAGCGGCCTATTGCAAAACTTTGCCTGCTAAAGGCTGCTGTTTAGCGGACAAGTAAGATATTGAGTTCAGTTTAAAAAAAAAAATAGGTGCCATGTAGAGTGGTATGTGGTGTTTGTCATTCTGAAAATGGCCACTTATTTGTAAATATTGGAATTGTTATGCCAGTAAGTCATCACAATTAGGGGCCGGTATGTAATGGCCATTTTATTGGCGTATATGTCTGTGGGTGCGGGTGTAGGACACTAATTAATCCACAAGAGGGTATAATTGCATTGCGGGTCATCAATGAGTGTATCTATATAGGTAGGATCCTTTGTGCAATCAGGTGTTGGTTGACGGAATGGAGCACAAATGATTTCTGACCGCAACGCCGCACCACTGAGACGGCACTGTGTGAAGTGTGATTTTTTTTTTTTTGTCGAATTGTGGATAGTTTCCTTTAATGGACACTGTTTTTTGTACTCAACTGGGTGAGCAAATAAAAGAAAATAATTTTACGATTCACAAAGTCAGACGCCATTTACTTCAAATCATAGTATAGGCGTACAAGGCGAGCGCGTCAGTCACTCAGCCGTTTGGTAGCCCGTCAAGGTAGCTTTAAGCATTGGGCTTAGCTACTGTATTCACTGTTTACAAACAATGACGTCAAAGTTGTTCATGTGCAGTTTGAGGGATGGCATAAAGCATGATCAGGACATAAATAACACGGCATAATCATGAACACTGACTTTAACTGAGGCAAGTAAGGCCTGTTGGCGCAGCCAATAACACATGGTGGCGCAGTGGCATACTGTCACCTCACAGCAGAAGGTCGTAGGTTCGAATCCGGCCTGGGGCCTTTCTATGTGGAGTTTACATGTTCTCCCCGTGTTCGCGTGGGTTTCCTCCGGGTACTCCGGTTTACCCCACCCACAAAAACATGCATCGTAGGAACACTCCTACCTGTACCCCTGACCAAGGAACTGGCTTTAGAACTGGAGTTGGTCCCCGGGCGCTGCTCTGTGGCTGCCCACTGCTCCTAACGATAGGATGGGTCAAATGCAGAGGACAAATTACCCTGCGGGGTTCAATAAAATGCATTTTTTTAAATATCTCTTATAACTGACTGGCATCACTAATTTAGATGTTTTATTTAATACATGTAGAGATGGAGATCTTATAGTGTAAGATGAGTCTTTTTGCCAACCGTGTATCAAAACATTGATGTCATTGTGAAGATCGCTATTGAACCTGCATTCGACAGACCTATATATGGCATAGCAGTCGGCAAAATACTGAATAATTTAAGGGTGGCGGGAAAAGTGAAATGCGCCATATGCACCATGGAGGCATGCAGAGCCCTATGTGGACTGCATATATCAAGTATCAGCAGCGCAACTCACACTCAGATACTGAGAGATACAAACAATATCTCCCAGGAGCCAAAATATGGAAGGACTACTAAAGCATAAAAAGTAAGAGATGAATCTGAAAGGATAAGCACTTTTTCTACCGCAACCTACACTAAAAATGTGGTGTTTGAATCTGTCCTGAGAGCCGAGTATGTGCGCTAAACTGAAAATAGCCCACAAGGTCAGAGAGCAGTACTCAGACTGCAGGGAAATGCTGCATCCAGGCCGCAGAGCCACCAGACTCCCTATAAATTATCGTTTTTTTATGAGGCCTGAAATGATTTTTCGGAATGATTACATCCAAAATTAATTTGATGGTTGGGCCAAAACTGTCTGCGGTAGCGAAACGTCTTTGTTGATCTTTCTGAAAAGGGATGTCTCCAGAGAGACACAAAATCATTTCAAGTAGCAAACCCTATAAATAACGCGCGTAATCTCTTTGTAGTGTGAATTCATTAAAAAGCAAGGAGACAAGACATAAAACAACACCTTTATCTCCGAGAAGGGTTTTTTTTGAAGTTGCTTTAATTTTCAGAGGAAACAGTTAGATGTGACTGATTAAGGCTCATTTTGAACAAAGACAACCTTCTCATTATTCTCTGTGTTCAAAAGGTGCACTCATTTCAATTAATTGAGCATATCCCGATTAAAGACTGATTTCGACCAGCAACCTCTGATTCTTTTTTTTTGCTCTCTATTGCCTGTTACTCTATTAAAATAGATTCTGAAACTCGCCATGTAAAAAAAAAAAATTACAGCCCCTGATGTGACCTTTGGAAATTCATGCGCGAAGTGGATCGCGAAATGCCACTGAAATATTACATCGCTGCACCCTCTCAGATCAATGTAAACCATACTCTGTACTTCCTCAACTAAAAAAAAAAGGCGCAAAGCCATGAAATCAGTAAGTTTTTTTTGAGCAATCCTACAAATGAAGAAGGTGCATAAATTCACTTGGAAAATAAAATCTCAGCATCATGGAAGGAACCTGCTCTTCATTAATTTCCGCATGCGGCCACGGTTTTGAACAAAAGCCATCGCTTTGCGAACCGCCAACTGCAAATCACTTCCCCTTGCAAAATCCTTTGGCAGCGGAACCGTTAGCTGATAGCATGGTACTATCTTCAGAGTACACTAAGGCTCCATTTGTGAAGACAGCTGTGGATTTGTTGCTGTGGGTGAGCAGTGGGGGAGGCTTCTGTTTTGTCAGAAATTGTTGTTTTCTCAAAGGAAATCCTGCCACCCTGCGCCTTTATAGCTCTTGGAGGGCGGCCATGTTTGGCTTTTCTACAGAAGCAGTGCAGCAGCCAATAAAGTGATAAGATGTGATGGTGCACAGAGGAGGTCTTTGACAGAACCGCTGTATTCAATGGAAAGCAGTCACCTCTTCCCTCCACTGCGCTTTCCTCCCCAACTCAGATCTATACTTCACAGGACGTTTGCTTTCCTGCGAAAATACTTTTCACTTTTATTCAAGTTTCTTGCAGAGGAACCACTTGTAATGGAGTGTATCATCATCGCTGCAAATGTGAGAAACTGGAACTCGTTTGTTGGAGGCAAAATGTCACTCCTTCTCCAAGAAAATATCAGTTGAGAATAAATCAAATCAGTTACAATATGGTTCAAGTTAATGAATTGCATTCACCAGGTGATTCGCTAATTTATGGTTTTATCTATGTATTAATGTCATTTGGCAAATAATGAATTACTTCAAATATGCAATTATATTAAGATGAGATTACGCTCAATGCTCTGCTTGGCGCCTTGGTAAACATCTAGAGAATTCAACTTGATTCATATATATATATATATATATATATATATATATATATATATATATATATATATATATATATATATATATATATATATATATATATACATAATTGCCTGCGTGTGTGTGTGCGTGCACGCCTGTGTGCATGTCTCCATGCATATGTGTGTGTGTGCGTGCATATGTGTGTGTGTGTGTGTGTGTGTGTGTAAGTATGCGTGTGCTTTGCAGATAAAACAAAGTCAAATACGTTTATTGAGCCAATAAGGAGGCTGCGAGGTCTCTGGAATGACATAAAGAAAAACATGCAGTTTAAATGACAACCATAAACAAAAATAATTAAGGTATTACATACATTTACTCGACTGCGCGAAACTGAGTTTGAGACCACAGCTGGTTGTCATTACATTAAGTTATGTATATGAACGTCAGTGTATGATTATTAATATTTCTCACTGGCACTGTCTCTATGACTGCATATCAGTAATCATGGGCACCTTAAAAAAAAAACTTTTTTTTTCATATTGTAGGACAATGTTACACACATATTCTGTATCTGATATTTGTGGCACTTCAGTGAAGCTACATCACACTTCAATTGAGAAAAATATTCAAACCTGGACCCCATGTTTTTATGGCCACAGCATTACATCAAAAGGAAAATGTCTAGATCTTGTACATAACTTTATACACATTTCTCTGCTATTCAGCGCCACATAATTGGAATGACTGGAAACCTTAGGATCTCCACTTGGTTTTAAAATGTGCCTGAAGTTCCTCTGGTTTGAATACAGGAGCTGCATTTGATGAAACCTACATGGATCCATAGGTTTTATTGCACTATGAAGATAGGGCCCTACAGCAGGACCTCAGAATGGAAAATTCTGATCCATAAAGTGACGTTTCTCCCCAGTATTTTCTTCAGTCTATTTGTACTGGAAAGTTAGCACAGCACTTCATCCGTGAGGTGGATGTGTTTGGTATTGTCAGCTGCCTACAAGGACTTTCCACATCAACTGCATTCGTGATCAAACCCGCACCTTCACGTGGACCTTTCAATGATTCTGCACTCATTGTCAGATTTTGAGGCTCAATGTGTAGCAGGCATACATTTTTAAATGAAATCGCTAGAGCTTCTGGATTGGTGGATGCAAGTTAATGAACCAGTGTTCAGTGCAAAACCCAGGGCAGTGCACAATGCAGGTTTGGTAATTTGACAGTTGCGTTTCATCGACAGCACTGCAATGCCCACAATACCTCATTCATACACTGCAAATGTCAGTCCCCAATAGATTGAAGTTTAAAATTTTTGAATTATCCTTCAGATTTAGCAAGTGATCAGACACAGCTAAAAGTTATTGTTGTTGACCAACTATGGACTGAGCTGAATAAAACATGACATCCAACAAATGTTGATAATTCTCTTTTGAGAAAAAAACGTATTACACGCACATCACGTGTGGGCGCAAGGCTATCAATTACACGTGTCAATGGAGAATAAAGGGATGCTTGCAAGCTTACACCAAGCCACCGAGAATTTTTTAATTTATTAAATGGGGACAACATTTCGATCCAGCTTGGATCTTCGTCTGGTCATCGTCTTTCTCCATCGATAAGTCTCTGTTGTGCAAAAGTAAAGAACTTGCCCTCATCATCCTTGTAATCCCATTATAAATATGGCCGTGTCTTTAAATGAATACTCTGCGTTTTTCTCAGAATTGTAAACATATTGACTTCCCATCAAATCATCTGAGGAAACTCCAGTTTGGCACTTATCACCATGAAACAACCTTGACTACAGACCAGTCTGTGATTTCACGCGCCGTCACTGAAATAGCTGAGTACCTCTCTATTCATGTTTCCATAGCAATGAAAAGATGGGCAGCAATTGCCTTTAGTGAGTTGGTTTGTAAATGCTATCTTAATTGCCGGTGAAAATAAACAGAGTTTACTCTAATTCATCTCTCAGTCTCTGAGAATTACTTTGGAAACTGATATTTAGGAAATATTTATTAATCTACGGAACGAATCGATCAATTTATCACCCAGAATTTTTGCTTGCTTTATGTTCATGAATGTGATTGTTATGTGAAGCCTTGTTACACACAGGAACCAAAATTATGATCTGCATTAATGAGGGGGCTACCGTGAAAATCACAATAATGTCCTCGTTTCGTTACAAAATACGTTCGGTATTGATTTTTTTTTTCTTTTGAAATTATTGATGTCAGTATTATTGGCACCATACCTCTTCCGCCTTTATTATGTATGTAATGAGTAGCATTATAATGAGCAGAGATGTATAAAAAATGCACTTTGATGGATATTAACTGAGAAGACAGGATTATCGTGATTAATAGAGGTACCCATTGAGTTTATTGATTTTTACTGAGACAATTAATTTGATGAGCTTTAGTTAGGATGAATACTGGACTCTACTGGTAATTGAAAGCAATGTAGTTTTACAGCACTGATTAACCGCCTTCTCTAATGGTTTAGAAGGACTGATGGCGCTCTATAGCAGAGTATGGATGAGTCAGGATATATTTTTTGTTTTTCTTTGTAGGAAAAGCCTGCCTTTGTATGGTCACAAAATCCTCAAAAATGTAGTCTCTTTAGTGGAAATCATATTCCTGTCACGTTTTTGCAAAATAATGCCAACAGATCGCCAATGGGTGAGTCGTTTGACTAATCCGAAGACATGTTTGAGGAGCAAAATAATTTCTTGTGCCAAGGAAAAAGAAAATAACTAATATTTTCATCTTGAGTTTATAGGTTCAAATGTAGCCTGGGGTCTTTCTGTGTGGAGTTAGCATGTTCGCCCCGTGTTTGCGTGGGCGCCCTCCGGGTACTCCAGATTCCTCCCACAGTACAAGGACAGGCATGTCAGGCTAATTGGAGATTGCGAATTGCCCATGGGCGTGAGAGTGTGAGTGAACGGTGTGTGCAGTTTCTGCAGTGGATTGGTGAGCTGTCCAGGGTATGTTCTCACCTCTTGCCCACAACAAGCTGGAGTCGACTCCCACCCCCTCCTCGTCTCTCCCCACACCCCCTCTTTGACCAGTGAAAGCATGAAATTTGGCTCTTGTTGTGTCCAGTAGTAATGCGTTTTGTTCAGTGGCCATAATTATCCGCATCAAATGCTGAAACTCACGGCCCTTGTGGACCACTATAATTCATGTCACCAGAATTACTAGAATCTGTCTATCAGGTACACTCGTATTTGGGTAGAAAGAAATGGACAGAAGACGGAAGAAGGTTGTCGGGGGAGGGAATCATTTCGTGATCTTTCAGAAAAGAGCAGAGGTAATGCGTTTTTTCAAGTAGAAAAAGTATTGGAGAACATTACTGCCCTCCAGTGGTTATAAGTAAAATTTCACGATACCAGTAATTCACTTTGTGACACGATGTAAAATTGGCACTCCAGCCCTCTCTCTTTACACCCTAATTATTTCGAGTTTATATTCAATTTGCACAGTATGGAGTATGGCTGAACACTCCATTTCAATTGAAAACTGTAACATTATGTTCCTTTGGGCAAAATGAATTTTCACTGATCACATCACAATGGGAAATGATTTTAGAAGATTTAATCCCCAGTGGCTGAAACTTTGATGCAAAATAATGAGTCTAACTGCACCACATTTTCAAATAATGAAGAGTGGTCGCCAGTGCAGTGCACATGATGCGGATGTTGCTATTTCTGGAAACTTATCAATCCATCCATAAGTGTACAATTGGTCGCCATTACTGAGGGGCTGCAACCATATCCCAAGATGCTTTGGGCGAGAGGCAGAAAAATGCTCCAGACTGATATCCAGTCCATCACAGGATACCTTTGAGCAAAACATGCACTTAAACTTTCGGCAAATTTACGAGTGCTGTGACAAAGTATTTGCCCCTTTCTGATTTCTTCCTATTTTTGCATTTTTATCACATTTACATGTTTCAGATCATCACACAGTCTTTTATATATTAAACAAATAAACCCTGATTGGAAAAAAATGCAGTTTAGTTTTTAAAGGGTGGTTTCATTATTGAAGAAAAAGTTAACCCACACTACCTGACCCCAGGTGAAAAAGTAATTTCGCCCAAGTTACTACACCAACCAATAAAGTAAATTGATATTTGGGTTCAATGCCACAGGGCACACTTTGGCATGATTGCTGCCAACCCTGTTGAATGTAAATTTTGCTTAAATAGAATCTCTCGGGCAATGTGAAGTGGGAAAAAATAGAGCCACAGGCCATGTAGCTCACCTGAATCAGATGTGATAACAACAAAATTACGTTACTCGGGCAAGTTTAGAGCTGAAGGTCAAAGGTCAAAATTCGAAATACGGAAAAACCTTTTATAGACATGTGATGTATCTTGCTACATAGTACCTACATGAGAAATTTCAGCTGAATATGTGCATGAATAGCTTTCAGACGGCCAGTTATTTGATTTTCAATATGGCCGGTATGGCGGCTATATTTAAAATTGAATCAGAGCACCTTAAACAAATTTAGTGTCCTAATGGGTGGGAAGATAATGGTTTTGGAGAAGAAGAGTTTTAAAGGTTTCAGTGTAACTTAGAGGGGTCGTTCAAAGTTGAAGGTCAAAGCAAGGTCAAAATTCAAAAAACGGAAAAACTCGTATTATATGTGATGTATCTTGTTACTTACCACCTACATAGCAAATTTCAGCTGAATATGTGCATAAATAGCTTTAAGATGGCCAATTATGTGATTTTTGAAATTGGATCGGAACGCCTTGAACAAACTTTGGTGTCCTCATGGGTAGGAAGGTACCTGTCAAGTTTCAGCTTCATAGGCCCAGTGGTTTCGGAGGAGAAGATGTTTACGGACGACGAACGACGACAACGACAAACGACGGACAAACAGGCCATGAGATAAGCTCATCTGACTTCGTCGTCAGGTGAGCTAAGAAAGCTGCACATGTTGCCGCAATCTACCGAAATTCAAAAACAGATGAGAAACAAATTTGTTGACACCTACCAATCTAAAAAGGGTAAAAAATCAATTTCTAAGGCTTTTGGACTCCAGTCTTTTTTTGTGAGACATGGGTCCTGTTACTTCTGGCGTACAACTAAGACACCATTCCACATTGTGAACATCATAATAAGATTCAAATATGGCGGTGGTCATGTGATAGTCTGTGACTGCTTTTCAGCTTCAGGACTTGGGCAATTTGCCATAAAATACTGAACCATGAATTCTGCTCTCCACCATAAAATCCTGAGAATGTCCGACCATCAGTTTGTAACTTATAGCTCAAGTACATTTGGCTTGTGCTGCAGGACAATGATCCGATGCATGCAAGCAAGTCCACCTTTGAATGACTGAAAAGAAACAAAATGACGGTTTTGGAGTGGCTAATTCAAAATTCTGACATGAATCCGCTTGACGTGCTTTGGCATGACTTAAAACAGGCAGCTTGTGCTTGAAAATCCTCCAATCTGGCTGAATTTAAACTATTTCACAGAGAAGAGCGGGCCAAAATTCCTCTTCAACAAAGTTAAAGACACTTTGCCAGTTATTGCCAACGTTTCAGTGGAGCTGTTGCCGTCAAAACTGACACATTCAGCAATTAGGTTTAGGTGGCCATTATTTTTTTCACCTGGATGATATAGGTTTTGAATAATTTTCACCTTAATTAAATGAAATGGTCATTGAAAAGCACCACGCTGAATTTACTTGTGTTTTCTTTGTCTTATATTAAAATGATTTGGATGATTATAAACACTTGAATATGACAAATAAGCAAAAATAGAAGAAATTGGGATGGAAGCAAATACTTTTGTCACAGCACTCTATACTCTTTAATAAACTAAGCATGCATGTCTTTGGTCTATGAGAGCAAAGTAGAATCCAAAATAAACACAGGGGAATATCTGAGGACCTCACAGAAAGGCCTATGTGGGATTTGAACCCATAACCCTCCTGCCACGATAAGACAGACCTACCATTGTGTTGCCTGGTAAATGCACCTATTAATCCATTCAAGTAGAGACCATACAAACATAATAAACAAAATGAAACACATTTATTTGTTCATGTAATATATTTTACGGGGTCAATGAAAAAAAAATGATCGGAATACATTGTACAATTGAACTATTGTCCAATTTCATAAAGTCATTAATTCAAATGACCGGTCTGTATTTGACTTCATCATTAAGGTTGCTTATTATTTAGCTGCCAATCAGCTGTGAAGTCAATCATTTCAGGCCAAATATTCCAGAGAATTTTAATCAAAGGTTAGGTTAAACTCCACCATGAACAGGATGCAATCAGCACCATTGTGGTCAGCTTATTAAGAAAAGAAATTATTGCAGATTTGAAATGCAAATTTGAGTTGCTATTTTGTGAATGTGCATGGACATACAATCATATTCATTGTTCCAAACTGCCCAGGGGCAGACAAAATATACGCTTCAATAGCTGTCAATATCATGGTGGGATTAACTGCCGAAACAAACAAACACCCAATTTGCTGAAACCTTTATCAGGCAAAAGAAGACTTTCTCATATTTTTAATTTCCAATTATTTTCCATTCATATCTAACAATATGAGAGTGCATTTTAAGCCGGAGGAACTTGGCTGAAAGTTTTCACAGCTAATGGAGCTTTATTCAGCCATTTGATGTAGGTAATGACAGCATGCACAAATGCATTCACTGATAGTTTAGTGTCTAGGACAAGTGGTCCTCTGATGTTGAGGAGAAGAGAGCAGAGGGTGGCAGGGTACCCTCCGAGGGGATGATCAGAGCCAGTAGGTGGATTCTGGGGTGGAAATGACATGTTAACTGGCAGCAGGCAAAGAGAGTTGCAACAGAGGCAGAGCTGGGGGCGCCTTACATAGCCTGCTGTACAGTGGCAGAGTGATGGGCAATATCCACGAACATGGGGAGTATTCATAAAAAAATGAGGACATGTCTGGGGCTAGTTCTAGTTCCACCACAACTTACTCAACTCTGTTTATTTTGTGACATCTAAAATTTTCGCTTTATTTCTGGGTAGGATAAAAGCTAACCGCAAACATGGCATGAGTGGTTGTAAAATGTTTTTTTTATTATTATTATTTTCTGCGCACCAGTCTTTGAGTGACAAACAATGTTGTTCAGGCAGTAATTTGCGGGAAACAAAAAGATGACAATTTCTGATTGCTGCTGCACTACTTTCATACGGGACTTTAAGGCCTCAAATGCAATGCACAATCATACCATCGGGTGACAGCTTTGTTCTGCTCAGGATTTCTACGATTGCTTATCAGTGATTTTCAGACAGAATGAAAATATAATTTTTACCTTGCTGTATTTAATGTTTTATCAAGATACGAATCATACGGTCATTTTGGGGATGATACATGGATTTTTAAAGGCAAATAAATTCAGTCAAAGGAGCTGTGTCACGATTAGGACGCATGCTCTAAACTTTCAACGAAGTAAATCTGCTCATTGCAAGTCAAAATCCATCCTTGCAAATCCGTCATAGTTTTGCATCGAGTTTGTATATTTTAGTTAGCCAGTCATTATGCTTTTTATAATAAGGAGTTTTCTGTGGAAATTGGA
Organism: Gymnothorax reevesii; assembly: GCA_029721435.1. Classification (NCBI taxonomy): domain Eukaryota; kingdom Metazoa; phylum Chordata; class Actinopteri; order Anguilliformes; family Muraenidae; genus Gymnothorax; species Gymnothorax reevesii. Next base: position 21,934,266 of record CM056577.1, on the reverse strand, counting down.
GGATTTAAAGCGCTGTTTTCTCTCTGAAGGATACAAAGAACACAAGTATTTGACTCTAACGTGTCTTTGTCCCCCGCCACAAAATGTGAAATCGTGTCAAAATGAACAATCTCTCGGTGTGACCTTGCAAATGGCACGAAGGTCACCGAAATGGACTGGCGCCGGGGTATCACCCTAATACACGTTGACATAAGATTTGAAGTAAATCCGTTGATTCGTTCTTGAGATATGTCGCTGACAAGGCTATCAGTGTTCAAATCCACAATCTCTCGGTGTGACCTTGAGAATGGCGCGAAGGTCACCGAAATCGACTGGCGCTGGGGTATCACCCTAATACACGTTGACATGAAATTTGAAGGAAATCCGTCAATTGGTTCTTGAGATATCTTGCTGACAAGGCTATCAGACTGAAAATCCACAATCTCTCGGTGTGACCTTGAGAATGGCGCGAAGGTCACTGAAATTGACTGGCGCTGGGGTATCACCCTAATACATGTTAACATGAAATTTGAAGTAAATCCGTCAATTCGTTCTTGAGATATCTCGCTGACAAGGATTTGGGACGTACGGACGGACATACGGACGGTCATGAATACTATGTCCCGCCGCTTCACGCGCTTCGCGCGGCGAGGGATAATAAGCTGGTACTCCACTGCCATAGCATAGAAGTTTTCTTCTTCGTCTTCTTCGTTTCTTCTTCTTCTATGTTTTTTATTTTTTTGCCAAATTTTGAAGAAGTTTACATTCGTTCTATCCTGCAGCTATAGCGAGAAAATAGCGCACTGAATCCTTGAATACACACCGAAAACTCCTTTATGTAAAAAGCATAATACCGGAGCGGGTACAATATGTAAATACAGTGGAAAATGAAGATGGATTGGCAAGGATGGAATATATCAGATTCTGACTTGCAGTCAGGCAGAATCACTTTCTTAGGATGTAAGTTCTGAGCATGCGCCATAATCGTGACACAGCTCCTTTCATCACGTATTCAGATTTACACAGCAATATTCATATGTTCCATTTGAATTGCAACTAATCAACTTGCACTTTAAATAGCCTTGAGACCCCACTCCGTGATCTTTGCCGTCTCAAACTGTGCACTGTAATTTTACAGATGTAGGCCTACTGTTTAATTAATGAAGATACCGGGGCAAAAACAATACTTACAGATCACCAATGAGGAAAACTGTTATTCATTATGAAGGACAAAATTCCATTCATGTGATTCTGAGCCAAAGTGCTTCACACAGTTGAACGCATTTTTAATATTTGAGCCGTCTTTCAATTGATCATAAAATTTAATCTGGAATTGCTTGGAAGCTTTATATAAAACAATGCAAAGCACGAACAGAATGTGTCGTCATTTCCCACATAGATAGGAACAAATCCCCTCAAAAATGTTATATCAATTATCTATTTACAATGAAAATTGTGTGACTGCTACAAAATTTAACCCTCAAAGTGGAGATTTGTATATTCAGCCACACCTTTCCCCACTCTTTGTCTCAAATTTGAGGGACCATTAAATCATTAATATTTTTTGGTCCTCTGCATTATAAAAAGCTAACTTGAAAGACAATGTGTTTGCCCTGTGATTACATCAGTCTTCTAATTCAGTCTATGCTTATTTTTGCCACACTGTCCACAAAATGGATTTACAGTTATTTCAGTGGATGACATTTTCACCAGTGAGTAATTCATCGGCACTGCGATGAGGTTTACGCTCCAAACTGAAAACCTCCCTTTCTTCATAACGGCAAAAATTGCCTTGCTCACACTCAGTTAAAATCCATTTATATTTATTTATTTATTTATTTATTCATTTATTTTTGAGAACAGAGCTATACCCAACCTTGATCGTTGAGATCTACCATATTGCACAGACTTAGTTTTCTTTCCGACCCAAAAAAGTACTCCCCACGAAACAGCTAGAGATCCTGTCGTATTGCTAATTATCAGAAGCAAATTATTCCAGATCAGGGTTAAAATGACAGGAGGCAATGAGTTAAAGGAACTACAAAAAATATCACCTGTCTCCGTTCCCATTGATCACGTATCTCAAGCTGTGCAAATTTACGTCGTCCTCAGTTCTGTGCTCTCCCTAGAGACAGATAAGTATGATCGTTCTGGCAATTGATTCTCAACCATCGATGCGGATTGCAATGTGCTGGCCATCTTCCTTGATTTCACATCACTCTTGCCACGAACTGTAGTCGGTATATATTGTCTATTTATTTACTTATTCGTTTTTTTTTTTACTTATTTACTTATTTATTTCACAAACTTTTGCGTTGTTTAAGGCTGCAATAATTTCTCCGAATGTATTAATTCCCACGGCGAGGAGTAGTATAGGCTGTTTCTGCCAGGTTCTAAAAGAAAAAAAAAATCTGTAGGGGGCGACAGAGAGGCGGAATAATGGAGGAAGCAAGGATAACGATTCCCATTGGCTACAACCCTCTGGTACCCACTCGGGAGACAAGAGGATGGCAGAAATGATGTGCACCTCGCCGCTTGCCTGTCCTGTTCGCCAGATTGTAATATGAGGGGATATTGCCAATCGGCGACCATGGGCTTTGTGCGAACTCCGTGAGGGCAAAGCGCGAAGTTTGGAATTTAAGGTTCGGGAGTGGAGTGATGATTCATAGGCAGGTGATATTATCCCAGGTAAGGAGTGAAGTCTTTGTTTGTCGATTGAAATAAGTGGGCTAGGCTACTGGTTAGCTGAGAGATAATTAATATGCGGAGATCAGCATTGACGGTTGTACAGGAAGCTATCGATTGAAGTGTGTCGTACGAAATACACTAGTGCGGAAATTTACTAGCGCTTGAATGGTTTTGTGTAGCTGAAAAGCTCTTGGAAGTGTTTTGGTGCTAGCTGGCCTATATTTTCTGATAGTTGACTGTTCTGATCTTAGAGCTGGTTTGAGGAAACAACTGTTATCTCTTTGTGTTCGCCACGAATTAATTGTGGAAATGGGTCCAGGGTTTGAAGCAAGCAATGTCGCTCATGCAGCCTATATATAGTCTCAGAACTATGTATCAACCTGACCGAATTGTCCTGCTACACAATTCGTACATTAATAATAATAATAATAATAATAATAATAGTAGTAGTAATAATAATAATAATAATAATAATAATAATAATAATAATAATAACTTGTTTATTTTTATCTGTGAAAATAGAAAATGTTGTTATTTTTGTTCATCCTTCGCAGACTCTAAAGCTCAGGTTGCACTGATTGTTCAGCACTTTAGGTCGCCTGGTAGGCCTTGGAAATTTGAGGAATGATCGGAGAAACGTTAAGCCGCTTTCACACTGGACGCGAAACGAATTTTTCGCACGACAGATTACATTCAAAGTCAACGCAAAGACGCGATTCGCGTCTTTGCGTTGACTTTAAATGTAATCTGTCGTGCGAAAAATTCGTTTCGCGTCCGGTGTGAAAGCAGCCTTAGACAGGCGTTTTGATGGAGACACTTGTGCGCAAATTTGTCGCGCAGCTGCCGACCCAAATTCTGCTACGGTCAGCAATTCCGCTGTCAACCGAGGCTGGCCGTTGCGCGATTTCTGGTGATTTCCTCAGTTTTCCCCCCCGAGGTAAGCCTGTCTTTACCATGATTCTGCATTTTCAACGAGACATATCTGTATGGCCAGCGAGTAAGAACAGGAGAGCTCCTACTAATGCAAACCGCTTAAATTATCCTTGCTACTTTTAAGTGTCAGAATATGCGCAATGGTTTATCTGCATTTGATAATAGTGGAAGGCTAATACATGTGGCTGCAAATGCTAAGGCTTTTATTTAATACTGTTCATGGTAGGGTTTTATAGAGTAACGGGATCCCGAGCCTATCTTTGTGACAGGTAGAGGCTACCCTTAGCATTAGCATTGCGGGCGCATGAGGTCAACTGCGCGCAATGGATAGCTTTGCTTAGATCTGTGAAGTATTGCATTTGGAGCTTTTCTTGCCTTCGTGATCCTCTGATCTTGCAGAGAGTGTAAATATAAATTATTTCGGTGAAGCTTGCTCTTTTAACTTTTAAGAGCTTACAATGCTTACTCATCCTCCGTGAAAATGGTGTGCCTTTGCCATGGATAGGGGAGATAAAAGTGACCGATTGATCAGGACTCTGAACCTAGATCAAAAATCGCTGTTAACAAATATGCACTTACTTGATTCTGGCTCCTTCGATTTAGTTCAAAATCCAGATTTGTTCTACTTATGGGCTGACTAATGTTCTGGTCGCATTTGTTGTTGATGCAACTCAGCTTTCTGAAGTGATGCTGTCTCCCAATATGTCATATCCCCGTCAGTATATACCTAACGGTGATTTATCGCAGCGAGTTACGGCACGACACTTTTTTAGATTTCGTGGTGAAGGGGGAGGCCTTTCAGATCATTGCCAGGATGTTTTCGGGTTCTATTTTAAGAGAAGAGCATTGTATAGCCTACTATGACTAAACACGGAGGAAAACCTGGTGTAGAGATGCAATAATCTAACATTATTCCACTTATAGCTGCTGTTGATAATGATGATGATGATGATAATAATAATAATAGTCTTCATCATCACGTAAATTATAAATGACTTGGTTCCTCACAGCCAAAGGCCTAAGTAATTAATTCTGTGAAATAAAAATTCCATAACTTTACAAATACAGAGTATCCAACTTGCCTGTCCATGACTTTGGCGGAGCTGGAGCCTTGTGAAGCTTACAGTGGGCAAAAGGAAGGGGTACCCTATACTCGGGCCCGTCCATTGCCATTCATTCAGTCACTCTTACTTGAAGGCAATTAAAAACCTCCTGTTTTCCTACATGTTTTTTTGTATTGTTCGGATGAAAGCATAGGCTACTGAGAAAACCCATGGAAACAGGGGGGAGAACATGAAAACTTTACACATAAAAGTCCCAGCAATGTGATGTATATCATTCCTAGCAGCAATTTCAATTTATGTGAGTGAAAAAAAATATATGATTATACTCAACTACAGTCAGTCCAATGCATTTAAACTTAAATTAGATTAATGTAAGATAATAAGTGAAGAGCCTAGTGCTAAAAGTACTCAAATCACAGTTTCACACTCACTATAAGTCTTTCATTGTATAATTGCCGGTGACGTTTCTTTGACCATTCTCTGGCTTTATTATAAAAATCCTTCCCAGACAGGCTACTGTATGACTTCTGATGATTTGTATCATTCTGCTGGATTTTGTCCTGGTCAGGAATCCAGCCAGAACACAACTTCCTGTATGACAGGAAGGTGATACTAGAGCAAAATGCTGAGGAATGCTGATGCAGTACAGCTGTGGGTTCAGACTTACAGACACATTGTCCTTTTACAGTACAGTAAGCTGCTGTTTTTGCTCTCTATGTATTTATGGAGAACTCAGAGCACCTTGCCAATCAGATTTTAGTTTTTTTTTTTTTTTTTACTTCATTTTTTTGAGTGCAGCAATGGCTGTTTTTAGCCCCGCTTACTCATGCTTACTCCTTTGCTTTGAAAAGCCTGAGTCATTGTGCCATCGACTGCTCCATCACGAGTCCCTGTAGACTTTGCAAATCAGGGATAATCCGGATCTGCATTTCACCCTTTCTATGGAAAACAGAACATTAGTTGTTTACGTCAGAGCATGTTGCGGCGATGAGAGGATACTGTGTCTTCCTGATTGTGATGGCTTTGCTCTTTTTTCTCTGTAGCTTAGGAAAACACCAGCCATTATCTGCAGCTCTAACCCTGTGGTTGTCCAGTGAGCCTGCCCAGATTAGTATTGATTCAACCACAGCCTTGAAGGAGGAGACCCTTTATTGGGATGTGTGAATCAGTTCTCAACCATATCTGAGTCCAGAGGTCCTGAAACGTTTTTAGGCTCTGTGAGCAACCAACTGTTCCAGTGAAACAGCTATATGTAGCAAAACTTGTTCATCTTGTTTGCTGTTGTAATTGTACTGTTTCCTTTAAAATTGGGAATCTGGGATTACCTATTGCGGCACTTTAGTAATGTTTTGACGGCTGAGGCCCAGAGACTTTGTTTGAGCTGATCTTGTCCTGTTCATTCATCTTTTCACAACAAACAGTGCTTTTTGGCCTGACAAGAACTACCAGGAAATTTTTTAGATTTCCTGCATTTTTCATTCACTCTTATTCAGGGCACCTTACCACTCAAGGTGCATTGAGAAGGACCAAAAGTGCTGAAAACTCGAGAGGGGAGTTGCAGTCTATTATGTGCCAGAGGTGACCCCAAAGAATTTGGACCCTGTTGTAGACCTGTGGAGCAAATTGCCACTTAAGTAAATTCAGTAATTCTAGTTGAATGAGTAAAGCTACTATCAATTTTTATGGTTAATAATGGCCGGGAAATCTGGGAGAAGTGCACCCTGAGGAGGTCATTCCAGATGATGCTTGAAGGTGGTCAAAGTCTTTGTTGCTCTGACCTCAATGAGAAGGTCACTACACCACTTGGGAGAAGAAACAGACAGCAGACGTGACCAGGAAATGCAGGAGCCGAGAGGGAGGGGCGGGAGGTGACCAGAGGTGGAAGAGTGGAAAGGTTTGTCAGGTGTTTAGGGTTTGCTGATCTTTTGAGGATGAGTTGGGGATGATGCCTTTGAAACTTTAATGCTGTCACTAGTGTTTTAAATTTTACGCAAGTCAGTTGAGGTTGAAGAGCCGGGGGGGGGGTTGAAAATCAGACGAGCCGCAGCATTCTGGATGATTCACAGAGGACTGATGATGGATCTTGGAAGTCCACACAAAACAAGAGTCGCAGCTGTAGAGGTGGTACAGAACCGACTCTTGGACCTGGCATTGGGTTGAGTAGGCGTGAGAGGTATGGCCTCTCCTGATGTTAGACAGTAGAATCTTCACGCTCTGTTCGTCACTCAGTGTTCTCATAGAGGGACAGTCTACTGTCAACCACCACACCAAGACTCTTTGCAGTGGATGACAAGGACACAGAGGTGTCCCCTATAGAGATAATGAAGTCGATGGGAGAGGAAGGAGCAGGAATGAAGATCACCTCCATCTTACTGGGGTTGAGCTTAACATGGTGGTTTTCCAGCTAGCTCTGAATGTCCCTTAGGCCAGTGGCTCCCAATCTCAGTCCTGGGGCACCCCTGCGTATGCTGGTTTTTGTTCCAGCCGCAGTTGCAATCATTGGATTTTAACAAGCCGTCAGCTTGTCTTAACCAGGTACATTTATGTTCAGCGCAGTTATTTATCCAGTGAAGCCACATTTGAATGAATATCCATACATACCATGAAGAGGAAAGATATTCACATCCTTATGGTGATACATTAGAAACAACTGCAATAAAAGAGGGAAAAAATGAGCCCATCAAAGTGAATAATCAGTGGGTTCCTAAGTAGTGAAACTGTGGACACATGGTCATGAAAACTAACAACTTATTGGCCAAGCAAACGATGACTCAAACCTGCTTTGCGTCAGGTTAATGTCATAAAGTTCGAACAAATGACTTAGAAAGAGTGCAAAACACCTGTCTTCAGTGACCTAATTTGGAGCGGACTGATTTTCTCAGTGTCTTATTTGATCTGTTGAAAAATGTTGTCTCCTGAAATTTCGAGCAAAATAGTAAAATGGACACAATCTGTTTGAGCATCTTGTATTCTTTATGGTAACCATTGGTTTTTCTGTCAAAAATGGGCTTTAGATGGAAAATAACTGTTTAAAACATGAAATGCACCTAATTAGGACAAATTAACAGCTTATAGTCCAGGAGCCACAAGAGTGAACCTGGTTTTGTTGAATAAAGTTTTTTTCTCTCTCGTTTCTGGTAGTCTGGGGCATGTTTATCATGAATCAGGGGGTGACAGTTGACACCCTTTTAGCAATTTTAGAAATTAACCCCTTCATATCTGGCACGCCCAAATTATCGGAACGTGGGAAATCCTAGGATTCCATGGTATTAATTCACATGAAGCACATCAAATTTGTGAATCTTAATATTTATTTGTACAGTGCTTAATGCTAGATGATATATGAATCCCAATAGAACAGAATTAACCCTTTTCTTGGCATTGTTACGAAGCAAATTAACATAATTCTGGCAGCATGACTTTGAATGCCCGAAGTATAGAGGAAAGAATAATGCAAAATGTAGAGGACAGTAAAATGAAGTTTCTACCTATTTGTGAAAGCCAAGAAATCTAGCAAACATATACCTATATATTATGTATTCACTAGGCCTACAATGTCTCATTTTAGAAACCTTGGAAGTGAGCAAGTGAACAAAGCATACTGACAAAACTGGCAGATTGTGGAGAGACAAATGGCGTTCAGAGTTTAATGATACTGCAATGGCTTGTTCGGGTTACTGTGGTCCTGGAGCATCCTACACTGAAGCAAGCAGAAAACATTGTGCAGGGTGAGCCCTACAGCTGCATCGTTTGGCGCTGCAAGGGGACTGGCTTTTGCAGCCGTAACTGATCATTTCCAGTATGAAATTTGTAGCAGGTTTAGAGTTCTCTGGAATAGCAGTTGGGCAGAGTGATTTGTTTATTGTGTTCTTTTTCCATCCAAAGTCTTCTGGGTTGAGTGGTGGAGGGTCAGAAACAGGATTTCGCCATAGAACTGTCTGAAAATGGGCCCTCTTCACATTTTAATGAAAGCTTCCCTCGTTGGTGGAAGAGCATGCAGATGAATGACCCGTCACCATTCTTCTTAACCCATACAAGCAGCCCTGTATGGGACATGTCTGTGCTGTTAATTCAGTTCTAATGGGATTCATATGTCATCTAACATCAAGCACTGTATAAATAAATATGAAGTTTCACAAATTTGATGTGTTTCATGTGAATTAGTACTATGGAATCCTAGGAAATTCCCACGTTCTGATCATTTGGGCGTGTCAGACACGAAGGGGTTAATATCTAAAATTGCCCAAAGGGTGTCAACTGTCACCCTCTGATTCGTGATAAGCATGCCCCAGACTACCAGAAACGAGAGACAAAAAAACTTCATCCGACAAAACCACGTTCACTGAAATTTAGGGGTTTGGCTCCTGGACTATTGTTAAAATTCTGCGATGCAATCGTGGTTGGAACAAAAAGCAGCATACACAGGGGTGCCCCAGGACCGAGATTGGGTACCACTGCCTTAGGCAAGCAGAGATGTGAGTGGAGATCTGCAAGTCAAACATTGACAGGGAAAGAAGGAGTTGAGAATTGATGGCGTTGAGGATTGGTAAGGTAAACCGTAGCCAGAAATTACAGGACCAAGCGAACACGGGATGAGGGAGAAAAGACACGGTCCGAGGTTTGTGCCATGGGGTACGACTGCTGTGAAATATATAAGACTGATTTCCTCTGCCAAAGAGGTAATGTTTTCACCCCTGTTTGTTTGTCTGTCTTTTGACAGGGTAACTAAAAAATTTCTGAAAGGACTGGCAGGAAATTATCTAAGATTGAAGGTGGTAGACCAAGGATGAGTTGATTAAATTTTGGAAGTGATCTGGAACATATTCTGGATTCTAGATCCAGAAGAACCAATAAAACTGACAAATGGCGTGGTGGAGGAATGCACTCCACTGAATGCCCTTCAAGTCTTTAATTTGCACTGTGCTGCAGTAGTGTTAGCATTGTGATATTTGTTTTGACTGAATATCTCTGCTTCAGTAGGGTTAAAGAGAAGGATGTTTGCAGTTTGAAAGAATAGAATTTTTTCAGGAAACACAGCTGGAAATGGAGAATGGGTAGATGGTATGGCCTGAAAGGTCTCAGTCTTTTTCAATCCGGGCATTTTTTGAGGATGCCATTTACAGTGCAAATACTCTACTTATGCCACAAGATTGGGCTTAACTTTAATAATATAATTCATTCCCCTGCTCAATGAGTTCCAAGCTTGCAACTGATATTATGGAAATAGACATGAATAAAAAATGAAAAAAAGATGGGACCTGAATTTGATTTTATTATTTTTTTTACTTATTTAGGGCCATGATTTCATTAGTTTGACTTATTTATGGCCTCTTTTGTCGACTGAACATTTCCTACCAGAGAAGGGTTAGGGAGTAGAATATGGTTATTATTTCATTGTGCATTACTTTTTAAATGTGGAATGACTGGAGCGCAGTAATCAAAGCACTATGCCCATAGGCTAATGGTGCTGAATTAAAGGATGCTTGCTGTTTGCCTTCAGGAGTTTTCATGTCATCTGCTTGCCTGAGGATTCAGATGAAAGCAAATTCTTCTGTATGCTTTCCTTCAAATACATTTTTTACATGTACATGTGATATTCAACATTAAACACGGGGAAATGATCACTTTTGAGTGTGCTTCATGCATTTTGTTGAAAAGATTAATTAGGATCGCTGAAAACTGCTGTTTCCGAAGCCTTAGAACTGAATAAGGCATGAAATATCAGTTACCCGTTATGAAATGGGAGGCGATAAAACTCACGTACATTACATCTGCATCTATTATTACAACGTAATTGAGTGTTATTCTTTGATGATTACCGACAATAGCTGAATTGAATGGTCTGCTCTAAAATTAAAATCTCAATCAAGCTTCCTTCAATATTGGGGAAAATTAAGGTAAAGTCATGAAAGAACCTCAGGAGACAAACTGTATCTATTAAACCCTGGCAGTATAAGAGCTGAGTGAACAGTTACAGCCTGGAGATGAATCCAGGCAGTTTAATGCTCTCTTAGTTTTACTAATCCAGGGAAATCCTGTCTTTAAGGGTATCTATCTCGACCAGAACATACTGAGAAATCTCTCTTTGGGCAGGGGACAATCCGACTTTGTCTGGATAGTCCACAGAACCAACCTAAGGAAGTAATAGTTACAGGAGCTCATAGACTCAAGCACAGGTAGGGCTGGAAAAATAGACAAATGTTTCTTAGCGTTAAAGTACTTTAACAGTTTGAGTCCAAAAACCAGTAGGGAAGACTGAGTTAGAGATGAATAAAAAAAACAGGGAGGCAGAATGCCACACAAAATCTCAATCCAGGAAGTAAGATTAAAAAAAAAACAGGCAAGTCAAAAACCAATAAGCAATTATACTCAAGGGGCAGATCCAAAACAGAGAAACAGTCAGAGTCAAATGTGAGGAACAGGAAGAAAACCAGGAAAAGGCTTGTGCTGCGTAAACAGAGCGAAACATCTGAGACAAACTCGCACTGAACTGACAGAAGAGGGAAGGATATTCAGTAACGTGCAGTGATGATCATACACCACCACTTTCATCTACAACCCCAATGCCAAAATAGTTGGGACAAAGTGTAAATTGTGAATAAAATCAAAACGCAATGACTTTCAAATCACACCAGCCAGTATTTTATTCACAATATAACAGAGATAACATAGCAAATGTTGAAACAGCGAAATTTTACAATTTTATTCACAAATTGAGCTCATTTCAAATTTGATGGCTGCTATAGGTCTCAAAAAAGTTGGAAAAGGGGCCTGTTTACCATGGTGTAGCATCTCCTCTTCTTTTTAACACAGAGTGGAGACGTCTGGGCATTGAGGAGACAAGTTTCTTGAGTTTAGCCATGGGAATTTGATCCCACTTTTGTTTAATACAGACTTCCAGCTGCTGGAGAGTTTTGGGTCTAACAGAACCATCCGGACTGTTATATGCGCAAAGTTCAAAAGCCAGCATCTGTAATGGTATGGGGGTGTATTACTGCCCAAGGCAGGGGCAACTTACACATATGTGAAGGCACCATTAATGCTGAAAGGTTCATACAGGTTTTGGAGCAACATATGTTGTCATCCAAGCAACGTCTTTTTCATGGACGCCCCTGCTTATTTCAGCAAGACAATGCCAAGCTACATTCTGCACGTGTTACAACAGCATGGCTCCGTAGTAAAAGAGTGCGGGTACTAGACTGGCCTGCCTGTAGTCCAGACCTGTCTCCCATTGAAAATGTGTGGCACATTATGAAGCGTAAAATACAACAACAGAGACCCCGGACTGTTGAACAACTTAAGGTGTACATCAAGCAAGAAAAGCTTCAAAAATTGGTCTCCTCAGTTCCCAAACATTTACTGAGTGTCGATAAAAGGAAAGGCGATGTAACACAGTGGTAAAAAGGCCCCTGTGCCAACTTTTTTGCAATGTGTTGCTGCCTTTAAATTCTAAGTTATTGATTTTTTACAAAAAAAAAAAGTTTCTCAGTTTGAACATTAAACATCTTGTCTTTGCAGTGTATTCAATTGAATATAAGTTGAAAAGGATTTGCAAATCATTGTATTAAGTTTTTATCTACGATTTACATAACGTGCCAACTTCACTGGTTTTGGGTTTTGTAAATAACATATTGGCTCATGTGATCTGAAGGTCATTGCATTTTGATTTTATTCACAATTTACTCTTTGTCTCAACTATTTCGGAATTGGGGTTGTAAAAGGGCTCCTAATGTATTACTTTCTTGAAATTTTTTGGTGAAAATGTATTTCAAAATACTATTGTAGGCAGTAAGAACAAAAAAAAATTTAAAAATTGCTGTCACGCCCTGGTGCCCTTTTACCATCTGTGGGTGCCAGGGCGTGACAGCAATTTTTTAATTTTTTTTGAGGGGTGGAGCTGAGGACCCAAGTGCAGGGACATGGATTTTATCAAATAACAAAGGTGAGTATAACAAAACAAATACAAATCTTCAGGATAACAGAAAGGGAGTGCGCAAAACAAATCAGGGAAACCGACTGCAGCTACGTGCCAGTGAAGGAGGAAACTAAGCTTTAAATAGCAGGGGAACCATAATTAACTGAAGAAAAACAGGTGACAATCATAAACATGAAGGGACTGAGGATAATTGATTAATTGGTGAAGGGCGGTGGCCAGGCATAGGAAGGCCTAAGGGGAGGGACATTAGAATTGAGTTAAAAATATGGGTAATAAAAACACTGAAAACATCCATTTTTTTAATAATTAAAAGGAGTCGCTTTTGACTCTTGCATAGCCTGAATGCATGTGTGAGGGCCCATTCCAAGATAATTGACGCAAAAAAATATGTATGAACTGATTTGACGCAACATTATTCTGCAAAATAACCTCTGATGGTCAGTTGTTCCAGTATGTAAGGTGGCACAAACTTTGAGCAGCGTCGCAGTGTTAAGCACGACAGCGTGACGGAAGCAGCTCTCTGAGATTGTTTGTAGCCACATTGTGGCCTTACGTGATGCTGAAGACGTTAAATGGTGCCGTGGCTCTGTAAGAAACGCCCTCAAGCGTTGGAAAGAAACAACTGGTGTCATAAAAGCTATGACTTGTCCTGCACAAAGTCCAGACCTTAATACGAGTGATCAAATCAGTTGTAGCATCGAAGGGATCTATTTGGAATGAACTTCAAACCATATGGAATGGTTTTAGTGAGTGGAGAAATAAAAAGAAACACAAAAACTAAGCCAGAAAGATTAAATTCTGTAATCAAAGCAAAGGGTGGCCACAACAGATATTGACTTTTTTTTCTCAAAAAGACATTATTATTCTTATTTTTACTATATATTGTTAGCCGTTCATCTATTTCATCTATATAGTCCAATATTACATGAAAAAAATACTTGAGTAGTACTTGGTTTCTAATTTATCTTCATTTTGTTAAGTGTACAATCATCACTGCACACTGTTGTAAGCACTGGGGAGTATTTAAGGAGATGAGACACAGCTGGGCAGAGGCAAGAGACGTACACGGAGGGCGGGGTGACGAACGAGACAATGAAACGATTAGACAATTAAGCTGGGAAAACATGGAATGCAGAACAGTGAAGGTAAACATGAGCCTGGAAACATGGAGAAAACAAAGTGCATGGAAACAGAGAAACTCCGAGGAGATAAATACATAATGCAAAGCATGAAATCTGGCTGGCCTGACTCTGGATACTGACAGTTACATTGTGCAGTGCTTTCTTTTTTTGTTACTCCAGCACAGTGAATTGTGAAGAACTAATATCATATTAGAGTAGACACTGTCATCTTTAATTTGTGGTATTATCGTCCATATCATGGGACGTTGGGATTCCTGCCTTTCTTGCAGTTTCCAAGTACCAATGGACTACAAATCGTTGGAAACAGCGCCATACTTGATTTGTGAAGACCATTATGTTCTATTTGTCTTGAGCGTGGTTCACAAGTGGATTGAATAAATTTGGTGGTGATTTTTAGAGCTATAGTTCTGTGGTTATTAGCAAAAATATTACCAAGTGACTCTATGTTCCTGTCGGAGAGCTTTTATCAAACTTATTGTGCAAATGACCTTATGAGCAGGGAGTGGATGGGTGGGATTGCCACATACAGACAGAGAATGATGGGGAAGGGGGGGTTACTTTTGTCTTCCACAAGCTGCATTTGTCACGTTTGTCAACGCATTCATTTCAGTGTTTTATATTTAATTTATCTCCCATTTGTAGCTATCTGATGATTTTACTTAGTTCACCTGTGGCACAAATTGACAAGCCAGAGTTTTGTACTGGACTCGTGGCAGGGTAGTCCGTACTCTGTTTCGAATGTGAGAGCTTGGGCTGTTTGGCTGTGTACACTGTTGCTGACAATGGAGTAATTCAAAGTTTCGATGCTGTCATCTCTATTCCATTCCTGTGCTCCAGCCATTAGCTTGCTAACTGCTATGGCCTCATTAGCTTTTAAACCACGACCAAGTATGTTCACCCCCAGGAAAAGCCCTGGGGGTCATAGTCAGCCTTGAGATTTTGGCCAATGAGAGCACAGAAGCTGCAAGGCCAATGAGGGTTTATCAGTGCACAGAGACACCACGCAGGCCTGATCTTCCCTAAGAACACTCACATCACAAAGTGCTGGAGGTTTATAATGGCATTTTGGCTCAACAGCATAAGAAGTGGCCTACCCTTCCTTCAAACTAATGTTTATGAGTGATCTCATTCTTCTGTCATTAGAACCACTGGGGAATTGCGGGGGAACTGCAATATTGCTTATTACAATCTTGACTGAGGCTCCAAATAGCTTAATAATCCTGCCCTCCAGTATTAAGATTGGAGTGACCTACTTCTGAAATCATGAAATGACTGAGATCTGTGTGGGGGTGGGGGTGGGGTGGGATGGGGTGGGGTATTCTGATGTCTTTGTGCTGCTACTTATCTTGAGCTGCTACCTCCCGTGGCATTTGGTCATCCCACTACAAAAACCAGTGAAATATAGGTCCAGCTTAGCAAGTATTTTAGCTTTAGAGATGTTAAGACTGTAAAATATATCCAGTGCAGCGAGTTTGAGTCTTTCAATGGCATTACAGTGTGGTTAGAAAATTTCAGTAGTCAAGCAATCTATAATTTACACAGTATTTTTGTGCGTATGTGTTTCGACTAGTCTGTTTGTAAATGTATACGCGTGCAATTGTGTGTGTGTGTGCGTATGTTTGTGCGTGCATTTATCGGGGTTTGTGTGCGTTTGTTTATGCATACAATTTGAGTGTGTGTGTGTTATTGTGTTTGGGTATATATTTGCATGCATTTGTGTTTGTGTTTAAATGTGTGTGATTGTTATTGTGTTTGTGTGTACCTTGGCATTTGAGTGTTTTTACTCTTAAGTGTACACTGGTGTATACATGTTTGTGTGTGACTGTTATTGTGTTTGTGTGCACCTGTGCGTGTGTTGTTGTTTTTATGAGTACACTTGTGAATGTTTTTGTGTGTATGTTATCGCATTTGTGTGTACATATGCACATGGTTTTTGTGTTTATGTATAAATGTATGTTTGTGTTTGTCTCTTGCTGTGTCTGCGTGTATGTTTGCATGTGTATTTTTGACTTAAGTGTGTGTGTTTTATAATTCCGATGATATTAATGGCAGTGAAGACAGCGGTTTCAGGCAACTTCAATTATTTTAACCTGAGTGCTATAATGAGAAGGTCTGAGAAAGAAAATGTATTCTTCTGTTAGGAAGGAAGGAGAGAGAGGGAGAAAGACAGGAAAAAAGGAAGACAGGATAGCGCTGCCAAGAGAGAAAGGTTTATTGAGTGCTTTAATGCTCTTAGCAGCTCTGCAGAAGGAATAACGCAGGGAACTACATGAGCCATGCATTTCATATGCGAATTAATTAAGTTAAGTAATACCTGTGGGAGCCCGGAGAGGGAGAGATGATTCAGAGAGAGCCCTATCGTCACAGGCAGCATGAACGGGGATGGAGCGGAGATATCACCCCCAATTCCTCCTCAGTCTGCTTAAAATGAGTACTATTAGATGCAGCTACCTAATTTGAACGGCTGTTTGGGGTTATAAAAACATTAAAGCCCTTTACTGTGGACCAAATAGCCACTCAGTAACGGTTGATTTTGTCTGCGCCGTTTATTGTAGAACTTTACACAGCTACATTTGCCATGTTTTTCTACTCCTGTTGGTTAATAGCTGGGGAAATACTTCATTAACTGTTGTATGTACAGTATGTCAATTTAAATTCATGTATTGGCTTCTGTCAATGTTTTCGCCATGTTGTTTTGACTCGGTTGTGATGTTGTAGTCACATAAAATTCTTTGCTGCAAATTTGCAGAACGATGCTTGATCTTCTGTCTCTCATCCATCCATCCATCCATCCATCCATCCATCCGTATTCTGAACTACTTAGGGAGTGGGCTGCATGAGTTTGATGACCATGGTTCCATATTCCATAATTAATACCAGGAATAAAACAAACTCCTGGATGTTTTGCCCTTCCTGTACAGGTGATACGAGGGGGTACATCTGAGGTATCCCCCCATCTTTTAACTCAGCTAATTGATTCACTTCTCCCTTGACTGAAAAAGTGAGCTATTTAGCAAATCAAGGTGATTGGAGCAAAACACTGGCCACAACTTTTGTCTCTTGGACTGGACACTGATTTTACACCCAAGGAAGTGGTTTTCAGAAGTGCATTTCAATGGTACCCTGTGTTGGAAAATCATATTTATAACTTCAAGAGCATTTTACTCATTGGGCAGCATCAGATCTGATCCTCATTATTAAAATACAAAGAGTGTACTGAATTCAAGACGCACATAATTACTGATGAGTGAGATAAGTTAGACTGTTGGCCTTGACTGTTGTGGCGAGTATACAGTTTGAACAGTGGTGCTTTGGTCACTGTTAGCTTTGCTAAAAGTCACAGACTGTGCCTCTGGTCATCTTCTCTGCTCCACATTGAGTGTAGCTTGACGAAGCCAAACACATCGAAAATTGATATTCCAGTTGCTGGCATCAACAAAAGGTCATTTGACCCCATCGTCATGCTCGGTTGAAAAGGTAAAGCCGGCTGGAAATGTGTCTATAGAAAGTAACTAAAGAACATCTGATTTTTCATCCAAGCTACAAATCTCTGTCTGCATCTGTATCCTGGACATTGCTTATCTGAGTTATTTACTCGGCATGCGTAATATTGAATATTTTTGATAGAGCATTGACTCAGATGTACTCCAACAAATTGACATGCATTACATAGGTTATGTGTTTTCAGTTTGAGCTGTATAATGTATTTCCATCCCCCAACAGAGAAAAGTCCGATCTAAACTTGAACAATATAAGACTATTTCTGACTTTCGTCAACTTACCTCTTACTTATGGATGTAGCCATTGTGATTGTTTGTGGTAAATCATGCGACTAATAAGAGAGGCACCTATTGAGGACATCTGGAAATGTCCAGTAAAATGTACATTTAGTGTTTTCGGGGTATCTATGAGCCTAGAGAAAATAAACCCCACTTAACTCACGTCCAAAATAATTGGAAAACATGCAACAAAGGGGTTGTAAAAATAACTTTCTTTGGATGGTGCAGTGGATAACACTGCCACCTCATAGTGAGATGGTCATGAGTCCGAATCTGGCCTTTTGTGAGGAGTTTGCATGTTCTCCCCACGTTCGCACGGGTTTCCTACTGCAGTCTGAAGATGGTCATGTCAGACTAATTGGAGACTCTAAATTGCCTGCAGGTATAAGTGTGTGTGAGTAAGTGAATGAGGCAAACTGTCCAGGGTGGGTCCCTGCCTTTCGCCCACAGTCAGCTGGGACAGGCTCCAGCTCCCCCATAACCTCACTGAGGAAGAATCATAAGGGATGAATGGATGTATTACTTCCTTCTTTGGCTTATGAATATATCCGAAGGTGAAGATTCTGTTTAACAAAACCAAACCTGGTTTGACAAGTGTTTGTGTTTGAGCAAGGTTGGATTTTATTTCCTCTTATTTTCTGAATTTCATGAAGAATAGCTGTAGCGGATACAATGTGAATTAATTGCCTTTTTACCAAGTGAAGATCCTCGAAATGGTAATGTTTGTATTCAGGTTTCCATATCATATGCTGGGGACAGTTCATGTGGTCGCATGCATCTCCCTTACGTGTCAGGTAGTGTTTTGCATGAGTTTTATTTGCCGTCATCAGGATATCTGAACAGGGAGTACAACAATTAATAGTTTACATGTTAAATTAGCTCAGCCTCTGAGGAACCTAATGAAAAGTTTCTATATTGGTTACCAGCACAGCAAAGTTCAACCAGCCATTCCTAGTGCTTGTATTGAGTCTGCTAGCAGCATACACTATTGCTCAAAAATTTGGGATCACTTGGAAATTTTCTTGTTTTCCTTGGAAACACACATATAATTAGTCTGAATAGGAAATATAGCAAATTAACAGATCATGCTGACATTGTCTGAGTTAGAAATAATGATTTTAATGGAAAATGTTGAATATGCACTTCAAACTTTGTGTTCATCAAAAGAAAACCACCTTCACTGTTGATACTGAAACTGGTGTTTGACGGGAACTATTTAGCACAGCTGCTAGTTGACAACCTGTGAGGTGTCTTTGTCTTAAACTACACACTCTCAGATACTTGTCTCATTGCACAGTTGTGCATCGGGGCCTCCCACTCCTTTTTTCTGTCCTTGTTAGTGCCAGTTTGTGCTGCTCTCTGAAGGGAGTAGTTGAAAGCATGGTAAGAGATTTTAGGTTTTCAATTTCTCGTATTGAATTATTATTCTTTTCTAAGCACAACAATAGACTGACGGGTCTCTACAGGAAGTTCTTTCTTTCTGGTCATTTTCAGCCTGTAAACAAACAAACAACTGCTGATGCTTCAGGTGCGAAACCAACCTCAAGAATGCCACGCTCCCTTTTGCGCTCCCTTATTAGTTCAACGGTTTTCAGCTGTGCAGCACATTTGTAGAAGGGTTTTCAAATAATCAATTTGCCTTATAAAATGCTTAACTTGGATTAGCTGCCATACCAGGAGATTGATGCAGAGGACTGACAGTTGCTGATAATATGACTCTATGCAAAAATGTAGATCATTCTTTGAAAATCATATGATTAATTTAATGGATAAAAATGTCTGAGAAATGGGAAAAAATGTTTGTGTAATGCATGAAAATGTATTTTTTTCTTGGAAAACAAAGAAATTTGCAAGTGATCCCAAACTTTTGAGCCGTAGTGTATCCGTTAGCCAGATTGCAACACTCTCCTGTTGTGTCTGTGAATAAAACAATAAGAAGTGAACAATTACTCATCTCTACTCTCTCAGTTCTGTGTGATTATAGCAGATGCTCACTTTAAATAGGTTGTCTGGACCACGACGATATTTCAGGCAAGTTTACACTCACACATTATTATGCATCTCTTCATCTGTTTCAATGAAACTATCATTCCTGTTGTTGGAGTGCGAGAGCCTTATGGCAGCTTTTTTTAATGACGAATGGGCATCGTGCTTGTGAATAAATATTCAAACATTGTTTGTACACAGGTGAAACAATGCTGCCAGGGCTTTGATGGTATCAACTGGTAATCACTTAAAAGTAATGCATCAGGTTCATAAAGATACTAGGGGTCATGGCGTATTCCAGTGGGCTGATTTGATGACATTACACACATGGTTTAACGAAGTAGCATGTCTGCCAGCATTAGAAAATGCTAGCTTGGTGTGGAGTTAGCTAACTTGTTGGAATTAGCAACATCCAGTCTCCGTCAAAAATGGCAATTAGAATGAGAGATTTCTCATTGTATGCCTGCTTCTATGTTTCAGGTTCGCTTTCTAAAACTTACCCACGATGCCTGGCTATGAGGTCTGGACAAATACTACCGCACGGATACAGCATCCATAAGTGTGATAATGCAAAACATGGCAGTATTGGCGACCAAATCGATCACCACGTTTGGGCGAATACATCAGTTATTGATATCCGTGTAGAGCTTTCCTGTCCAGAGTATTCAAGACAGGAGGTATTGCTAGTACAAGATGAATCATTTGTATATATGGCCCCAATCAATTCAGTGTTATGTTTTATCTTGGCGACCTGAGATGTCTGACTTGTATTCCATTAATTCTGTATGATCCTGTTTCCTCATCATTTCTTCTCACCTCCTCCTGCAGAACTTGTACCAGAACAGGTTTCTCGGACTCGCTGCCATGGCCTCTCCCTCTCGTACCTCAACGCGTCGGCGGAGCAAGGAGACGCTGCGCCACAGCTACAATCCCGAGCAGTTCCAGAACCTGGACCTGCAGAGCGTGGAGGCCTTAGGACCTCCCCGCTCCACCAGCGACACCGACCTGGTGACCTCACACAGCCGCTCCACCCTGACTGCCAGTGCCTCCCTCTACACCATCGGCCAATCACAGGACATTCTGCTCTCCTGGGACATCAAGGAGGAAGTGGATGCCGGGGATTGGATCGGCATGTATCTCCTGGGTGAGAATTGGCGCTGGTCTGACGAATTTATGTTCTCTGAGTTTTTTTTTTCCCATAAAATATAGGTGTGGTACCAGTTTATATTCTTTATTTATACAATATTTTGTGATTCATTTGTATATTTTGCTATTGAAATATTCAACCAGAGACTCAGAAAACGTATACTTCCATCGTGGCGGAACAGTCCTCCATATGTCTGGGACACACGAGTAGGGTTATTTTGCACCACCACACAAGTAAATAAAAAATTCCTGGAAGCAGAATTTAATCTGGATCGCTCCCAAAATTAAGTCTCTTCTAATTTGGGTAAGGACACACCTCTGGTAATAATGTCATAAAAATCTGTCCTTAACTTTTATTGTAATTTTTCTGACGAAACAAACAAACATACCTCCTAACCGCCCTTACTTGGTGGAGGTAATTAGAGATTAGAATGTCCTGACTGTCACCATCATACTTACCTCAGTTACATTCAAATGGTATCAAATGATAATTTGATTACTGTGCCATGACACAATATGGGGAATGGGATGAGTTAAAGATGCTTTCACACCGGACGTGAAACGAATTTTTCGCACCACAGGTTACATTCAAAGTCAATGCATAGACGCGAATACACGTTTTGGCCATACACGTCAGGACAGCCCGTCATGCTTCAAATGTGGCGTTTAGCCATTCATGACGTGACATTGCTGGTTATGTCACATCTGGGGTAAAATTCACTCGTGACAAAGATGGGGCGGCAAAATTCTGCTAGAAATGCCGGTTTGCATGCAGATGTTTCATTGCAGCCATGTATTCACATGAGCGATGCTATTAAAGGTCCTGCACTGTACTGTTCTTTGTTTTCCATGTTATCATACGTTATACATTTTTTGATGTCCAAAAGGTAGGTTGATAAAAGTTTTAGCAGAAAAACTCATAAAAATTCATAATTTCTAAGTCAGTCACTGCCTGTCATCTCTTTCCTCTGAGAAACAGGCTGCTTTAATTTGACGTCCTCTCTCTGATAAAGAGATCTCCTCTGATTGGCCAGCTAACAAAGCTACTGGGGACTTACACTGTTCGTCAAAAGATATCAACTAATACCAAAGAGATACCAACGAGACAGAGAGAGAGAGAGAGAGAGAGAGAGAGAGAGAAGGGAACAAACTGGAAAAAAATCTATAATTTGGGACATTGAATGAAGGTCTTTAACAAGGACACTCAAGATTTATTTAAATTCAGGCATTTTACTGTTTGGTTGGCCAGCACCCCCACCGGCTATTCATGGATAGAAATGAGAGGCCTTGTGACACGGTATCACATCTGCGTATGTATGATTCACAAAGACCTTATGTAGCAATTATAAAGGAATTATATTTATTTGATGAAGTATTTATGAGCATAGCCTAATTTGAAGCGTGGCTAAATAAGTTCTAGATTATATGTCACAAGACATTTGATGTCAGGTTTCTTCAGGGTTGCAGTGCAACTGACATTCCATCATTAGGCTGCAGTTTTCGACTCAAAACGCTCTACTTCTCTGCCTCAACATGGGCGTCTTTGAAATGTCCGGCTAGGCAAACACTAAGTAAAAGTTTTACTTTTCTCTGCCAGACGAGGTCCTTTCTGAGAACTTCTTGGACTACAAGAACCGAGGAGTCAACGGTTCCCACAAGGGCCAGATCGTGTGGAAGATTGAGGCCAGCTCGTACTTCGTGGAGCGTAAGTGCTCCTCTGAAAATGCATAAAACACACTCAAACCCACCGTTTGCATCACAAATTCTCTTGACTATTATTTACATGTACTGAATGAATGATGCACTGCCAGTAATTTAATGTCATGCTGTGGAATAGAATAAATCTGGTATTATACGCATGCAGTGTTGTTACATTAAGCTAACAGGGTTGTCTCTGAAGGGTTGTAATAAAAGTATCAACGTGATAAAGCGTCTGCTTGCTGACTGGCTGAATCAGTCAGCTGTCAAAAACCAGAGGACTTCCTGGTTTGTCATCCAAGAAAACACTGGGCTGCTAGGAAGCTTACTCAGTGAAATTGCTGCTTGTGGCACTCGAGTAAGTGCCACTGTCTCAAATTGAGGCTGCACCACGCCAGTGCTAGGTGTGGGGGGTGTATAATGGTGTAGTGCTGCTGAGGTTATAGGAAGTTGCTGTATTCAGTCAGTGTGGATATAGCATTGCATTGCTCATTGCTGAAGCAACTCCTGCTGGAGCGCTGAGCTTTACTGTAAGATTGGGTCCCCTCCACACCTATACTCTGCATGCACAGCCTGTAAGACTTCTTTTTAAAATTCTCTGTAGAAATAGGTCTACAAATTATTGTGACTCACCATGCCGTTAAGTAGTTTCACACTTGTGATGCCGCACTTCTCGGAGCAACAAAATTATTTTGTGCTGTTGAGATCGCAGTGTGAAGTCTCCAGCTGAAATTCACGGAAGTCATCCGATAGGTTGCTAATTAGATCTTGCTGTAAAATTTAATTTTCAACCGGTAATAAATAAATCACAGCAGATGACCTTTCTGCTGAAGGAGGCGGAGGTTTGTCAAGTTCTTAAACAAGTAAAACAAATTTCTCCGAGCCAGTATTTTACATTTTTATGTCATTGTCGGTTATATTGGAGAATAGTTGGTCTTCCCTTCCAAATTTGACCATGAGAAAAATGGCTTTTAATTTTGAAGTTAATAAACTGCAAGTGTAAAGTCATCCACTCATTCTAGTTGTTTTGAATGGTAATCAACAACATGAGTCTGCTTAAAAGAGGTCTAACCAGACACATCACGTATGTGTCCAAAGCAAGCTGAGGGTCCTAACAGTGCTCCAAAGGGCAGTTCATGCCTGAATTGCAGGCGTGGCGACCACAAAAACCGCAACGTTATATAAGGTGGCTGGAGAACAGTGTTAAACACCCATAAACAGCAAATGCCATTAACAAACTGTGGCTGCAAGTTAAAGATTTCCAACTGGAACAGACAACAGGATATGATTGTTAATAATGGGGAATAACCACAGAACTACAGTTAAAAAAGAAAATCTAATATTCATCGAATATCTGAACTAGGCTCAAAAAAATGAAACAGTGAGCTTCACAAGGCTGGTGTGGAAGTGTTTTTGATGATTTTTAAAGTAAAAAGCGTCGCCACACTTCAATATTTTTCTTAAGACTGAGGATTTTGAGGACTGAGGTTTGCTTGGACCAGGACCTGAGTGATGTCATTAATACATTCAGCATTTTTAAATCCCATCTCTGAGCTACTGCTGTGTTCCCCCCGCAGCTCATGTTTTATTCATGAGAGTTGTTTGTAAATCCTTTGGCTTCGACACTCACTGATGTCCCATGAAATTTCGAGCTTGAAATAAACCTAGCTCTGTATGCCCTGTCTATTGAGGGGGTTGTTTTACAGTGTGTTGTGTCATAATGAAAGGACAGTACGGAGGTGGGGTGGGCCGTGTACGCGCAGTGATTAGCCAAAAAATGCACGTTATTCATGCACTCATATAATTCTAATGAGAAACCTCCCACTTGGCTTTGTTTTACTGCCAATATAATGTCACGGCTGCCATGGAAACATCATACCAAATAGCCCATAAAAAATGCTCATGAAGTATTCTATTGATCTGTTATCGTCTTTTTCATAAAGCGGTGCACATAAAAATAAACACTTATGGGCGACCCAGGTCCCTAGGTAGATGATGATGCATACCACAGTAGTGGATATTTGGACATTGACATTGTGCAAAAAGGGCTGTGATTCTTGTGTAGTTCAGACATCACGAATGTAAATACACTCAAAGTAATGCCTTAGTCTTCTTCTTTAATCCAAATTGCCAGAGGCAGAAAGCAAATAGAGACCGTCTGA
Organism: Gymnothorax reevesii; assembly: GCA_029721435.1. Lineage (NCBI taxonomy): Eukaryota > Metazoa > Chordata > Actinopteri > Anguilliformes > Muraenidae > Gymnothorax > Gymnothorax reevesii. The sequence goes on along the minus strand of CM056577.1, from coordinate 21,909,753 downwards.
AGATGGGATCACACCAGCTGCACCCCCATTTACCCCCCCCCCCCCCAAACTGTATACCAACAACCCCCATTTTCAATCCCAAACCAGATATTCACTCAAGCCACATACCTACTAGCTTCACAGATTTTCAGTGTAGCGTTCAAGTTATTAAACGGGCAGACATCAGACTCTCAGTATGATTGTCAGGATTGGGGTTTAAAGCAACACTAAGTAAGTTTTCAACCTTCATATTATATTATCTGAACTTTTGTGATGGTACTTACAACAGGTTGAATGACACCTCTGTCATGGGCTGAGGGCATCTGCATCACTTTCTCTGGCAATAAGCAGTTTTAAGGTGGATGGTAGGTACCCCTCCACACAAAAAACTACAAATGTGCTGACTGCTTTACGGCACACGTGACTTCCCCCTTTCCTCAGTCATTAAAAAGACGGAAGTCAATGCGAACGCCTATGTGGGATTACTGCTATCATGACAGAAGCAGCAAGAAAACAGAAGAAATTAAAAGTTTTGACTGAGGAGACTAAAAAACAAAAGCGAGAATCAAAGCCCAGACAAGAATCAATATTGGCCAGGCTTTCACTCGCTGGCGTGAGCTCAAAGACGAGGAGGGATGTCCGACCGATGCTGCCTTTGCCATGTGACTGCTAGACTAGTAAATAACGCTACACATTTGATTTTGTTGTGTGGCTGGTCGTGTGACTGTGGAGCAGCGAACTATCAAGCTGGTGGCTATTTATTGCTACCACGCAAATTTCATAGTTTAAAATTAACATTGTTACTGTGATTCAAGCATTGCAAGCGATGACTGCAAACCGCAAATATAAATGTTTGAGTAAAATGTGTAGCTTCGTCCTGTGGAAAGTACCAAAGATGGAAGATCAGTCATACCGAATCAATGTGGGATTATCGTCTCGGTTTGTATGTACTTGACCAAGTAGTTTCTGATGATTGTTTTGTAATAGTTTCAGAGACAAACTGGATTCTTGTCGTGTTTTTTGTTGAGTTGAGTGCAGTGATTGTGCAGTAAAAGAAGTCAAATGCATCAGCACGTCAAACCGCGTTGCTTGCTCTAAATAATCAGTAAAACAAAACTCGTGAGCAGTTATGACTTTTCATAGTCTTGCTTATTACAAGCACCTTGCGCTGATTGTAGCTAAAATTACAGGGATTGTTGCTTGTTCTTATTTTCAAAACTAGGTGTGCAACGGATCAAAAAACTCACGTTGCGGATCGTATCACGGATTTGAGTCACGGATCGGATCACTTCTCAGATCAACAACAACAACAAACAAGACAAGATATATAACTTTGTCCTCCATTCATTTTGTAAAACACTTCTGCCCATTAAACAAAAAATAAAAACTTAAAATTATATAAAAACAAATTAAAATGCAATTTCAGGCATGATACCTTCTTCTTTTATACATGGACCATGAATGAAAAACAACTTAAAGTGCACAAAGCCATGATACTTCATGTTACCTTCGCTTTAGACATGGACAGTGATTTAAAAACCAGCCTATGTCCACATCATCAGAAAAGAAAAAAAGCAAAGCATATCTCCGCTTATAATTTTAAATTCTCTTTCAAAAAGATAAGGATGTAGACATTGTCTGGGGAGAGTGTAGACCTCTTTGCAATCACTATATCCCCTGCAGTGGGGAATACCTTCTCGCTAGGCACTGAAGTGCCAGACACAGTGAGATAGCATCTTACCATCTTGGCAATGTGGGGGTATTTACACCCATTACTTTTCTACCACGTCAGTGGACCACCATCCACTGGAATGCAGCATTTATAAACTTAAATAGCCATTGAACAGCACATATTTGCATGAATTCGAGTCAACCTTTTATTTTTTTCCAGCAGTGCAACTTCATTTATTTTAAGATTGCATTTCATAAAAATGTTTCCAAAAGAATAGGCTACTTTTTCAGGGAAGCGCAGCTGCACACTATGCCGCAAAGAGATAATAATGTAGGCTTTTAAATTTTGTAAAACACTTGCGTCAAAGCGTTGGCAATTGATAATTTAGTAAATTGGTTATTAGTGCATTGTGAAAGTTCAACTCACGGCATGCATTTAAAATCAATTCAAATGCAAGGTATGCATCAAACTTTCATGTTGTCAGAATCATTTATGGTGACTTTATAGTCCGGCCTCTGGGAAAGTTGTATGGAGGCTACAATGTGAGATTGTATGAACAGAATTAAGCAATTAATCATAAACAAAATATAAACCTTATCTAAACAACATCTTCTGCAGCATTTGCTACTTAATATTCTACTAGAATCAGAGATGCCGTCTCTCGCCTCATAGTGGCATTCACGTTCCTGTGCCGTAGTCAGCAATTATTCTATCAACGCGCACTGAAGAAATTCACTCGCAGAATTGAAGTCATTGTGCATCAAGTTAAATAGTTTCACGTGCATTACGGTGGATTTCCCCACTAGTGACACAGAAATCGATTATGACTCGGGAATTCTCACGCTAGTCTTTACTGCAGGATTGAAAGCAATGGAATTGCATGAAGACGTTTTAATTGGCGTTATTTCATTTACACAATTTAAACGATCATGAAGCACATGCATTGTTTCCAATCCCTGAGTAAAGAGAAGCAGAGAAGTCCGGAGTCATAATCGCTTTCCATGTCACTTGTGATGAAGTGCACCTTTACGCAGGTGAAACGGAAACTTCAATGCACAAGGATTTTTAATTCCCTGTGAGAATCTCATTAATAAGCTTTCATTGAATAATTGCGGACTGCGGTGAATAAGCCTGAAAAATGCGTGAGACCTACGCCGAATGCGTGTGACTTGGCATCTCTGTAGAATGTAGAATTTCAAGAAAATTCTATTAATTGCCATTTATGCGGTCTCATTGTAGCCCTTCATTGGCGTCTTAATGTCCTAATCATGAATGGTAATTGATAAAGTATCTTATCAGCAGCCTGCATGCTCAGTTATTTAATTCAACTAACTAAATTCAACTAACCCATTCTAAATTATAAACAGGTTGAGGGTTAATCTGCATTATGGTCATGTCACTGGCTGTAGACTGATTTGTTTTTACGAAAGCAAACTTAACACTCGGACCTCAGTCGACAAAACTGCATTTTATAGAAATTTTTCTTAAGTGTATCAAGCAGGACACAGAAAAAATGTCATTTTCTGAGCTACATGAATTCAGAAGCTTCTAAAGACGTAACCGTTTTATGTCACAATTAAGGTGGATGGGGAAATGCTTGATAATTGCAATGATCAATGCAAGATGAGGGGAGCGGGACAGTAATTCTACTGACTGATTCTCACTTCGAAACGAATTAACACCAAGTTGCTAATTGGGAAACGTAAATGGGAACAGGTTTGCAGAAGGAATGGTGAAAGCAGGGTTCGATAATCCTCCGATGGCAAATCCAGGGTGCAAGAGTTTAAAAATCTGCTAAAATGCTACGATGAGAGATGGAGTTTGGAAAAGGTTTTTTTGTGTTTTTTTAAATTATTAGCATTCTTTCAATGTAACATTGTAGCGCAATTAGGTCTGTCAGCTCTGCTCTATCACTTCATAATCATTATTGGCAACAGGCTAAATTGCTTAATTTTCATTTGGAGCATATTATACAGGAGAAGATTTAGGGTTGGCCAGTTGAGCCTTAAAAGGTGATGGAAGCTGCTCAACCTCGCCGACAATTACAGTGGCGTAGCCTGCGGGGGTGCGAAGACATGTCCCTTTTTGACTGTAGTTCTCAATCATTTTCCTATATTGACGCGTTTTCCAATTATCGTAATTGGCAACCGAAGACACGGTTTCTCTCCATATGCGATCTAATATTGATGAAATCATGGGCTAAATTCTGTACAGTTGTGGAACAAGAACAGAGAATTGGGGTGCACAAAACTTCTGTTTAAAACAGTGATTTGTCCTGACCTGTTCTCAGTCATTTTCATAATTAACAGAATGTTCACTCCGAGAGCACTCCACAGTTAACAGGTGCGGCTTGTTCTCCCCGATTAGGTAAGACTGAATGAATGATTGTCATCTTACCTAATCGGGGAGAACAAGCAGCACCTGTTAAGTGTGGAGTGCTCTCAGAGTGAACCTTCTGTTAATTATGAAAATGACTGATACTCGAACATGAACAAGCTCAGAATTTTCCAGACGAGCGCCCGGCTGGCCAGGAGGCGCTTGAGCAACGAACAAAGCAACCATTTTATGTTTCCTTTCCCGGCAGCCCCTTACCAATTTGCATCCCTGTAGCGCAATGACCAATTGTGCGATACTTCTGGAAAAAGCTGCCGACCGGTACTCGAACTCGCGCCATGATAGTCAACTCTGCTCTGCAATGCAGCGCTTTAACCGAGCGAGCTAACCGGCAGCTCATAGACAGAGTTTTATTTTCATGAGCAGCCTTAACGCATGGACCTGAGATGGCAAAACGCATGTTTGGAGAGGTTTTCCCCATCGTATCACGCCAATCGAACGCAAACCCAGAAAAGAAAAAAAATTCAGTTTTGTAAGCTGCAGGAATTCAGAAGCTTCGTCAGAAATTGACGTTTTATGTTAGGTCTACCATTAATGTGGAGAGGAAAATGCTTGATAATTGTTGTACTGAACAAAAATGCAAACTGGGGGGGAATGGATACGGACTGATCCTCAGAAGTGAACAAATTAATGTTTTGTTGGTTATCAGGACACCTAAATGTGAATGGGTCTGGAGATGTAAGGCGCGGTGAAGACAGTGCCAGGATCCCTCCGATGGCAAGAGTGGAAGAGGTTAATGATTCTAGAATGGAATCAGTGTGAAACAACTGAAATCTGGATGCTCTCACACACGTGCGCACACACGTGTGCACGCGCAAACACACACACACACACACACACACACACACAACTGAAAACGTTACCATCCATTGTTTTACGGTTGGTGAAAATAGTCTATACATTTATAGACTGAATTTATTATGGGTATCTGAAGGGTATTTTTGGTGGACAGCTGATAGCCCCACGGCTCCGTTTTCTGCATTATGTGCACTAGAGCAGTGCCTGCTCAAAACAAGCATGTTTGGAATGGGCTAATGGTTTGGTCTCCAGTATCACTGCTTGTAGCTTTCTGGAAAACCGCACAGCCAAACAACTTCACCTTCGACGCTGGACCTCATCGGGTTCTCAGCAGTACACCCATCAAGTGTGATGCGAGTCGGATAAAATGTTATCGAGAAAATCGCACAGACAGCACAGACAGATGGAGACTATTTGCATTTTAGCCTGATAAATGGCCTTCTGAGCTTGGCCATTGCAGCTGATATAAGGTTTTTCAACAAGGAGAGAACCAGTGTGGCGACCCTTCACAAACTTACTTCAGGGCATTTCGACCGAAAATAGGTTGGTTGGGAATTTAAAGTATTGGTGTCCTGCAAGACCCTGATGCCAGTCAGATCTGAACGGGAATTGCATCGATATATACAGTATGTCATGAGTGGGTGGGTACTCAACCCGTCAGAACAAACGCGTACACTGGACTTAAGTGTTGAACTGGTGCTGTGGTCAAAATGCGTCGCTTCGCATCATTAAGATGGGTTCTTTGGTTTCCAAACAGAACTGGTATGCAGAAGAGAAACCACACCGGTTCTCTGTTGGTCAAAAAGCTCTATTGTGGCACAGAGCGTTAGCCAGCTAATTGCATGCCAGGCGGCTACCTCCATGGACAGGGGCTATTCTGGACGGGCGAAAGCTCAAGCAGCAAAGCGTGTGCTGCCTTTATCTCCCCCGCAGGCACATTACAGACATTTTCCAGTGTTGTGTCACTCAAGGCTTTAAGGCTTTATCTCCTGCTCGTAAGGTGTCTCCCCAAACCCGCTAACGCTAATGCTCCTGCCAGCGTGTCCCCAAATTACTCTTTATCTGCTGCAGGGGAGAGAAATGTAGTGAGTGAGAATGTAGTAACCGGCTTTAGCTACACCCCTGGATATTTCTTTTTGAATCTGAGCGTGAATGCAGTTGTTGAAGTAAGCTTACTCGTGATTCGGAATCACGGTATGTGCAATCCATGTTCAAAGGTCTCATCAGACCCAAAATTCTGGGGAGGTAATTTTTATAAGTATATAAAGATGCTCCACACTGGCACTCTCAAAACTCCTGAATACTCTCGTTTCTTAGGACCTTCATTGGGGATGGTTAAGTTCACAATTATTATGCACTACACTGCAGGAATGACATCACAGGCACTTGCTTGGCTTTATAATGGCATTATAAATTTCTTCTGTGGGGAGCAGACCTTAAATACCAATCTGAGACAGGTAGTTCTTTTCTTAAGATGATAAGATCATGTAAGATTTAAACCAGGAACATTGTGTAGTGCTGTTGCTCGCCCTCTAAGAATTTAAATTTTAACTCGGCTTTATGCTTCATTCGAAGTATACTTGCTTGAGTTCAATTACCAGTGTTTACATTGATACTGTTGTGCTTTTTGTAGCCTTTATCTAATCGGGAACGTTCATTTTAGAACTAATTTATCTTTTTCAAGGATGCCCAGGGAGAAATCCTAGATAGAACAGTTGCTAGTTGCAAGCAATTGAGAGAAAACAGTGGTAAAGCCCCTCTAGTGGTTTTGGGGTTAAAGGCTTTGGTCATAATGGCCAAATTCCTCCCAAATTAATCTCTGCACCTGCAGTTCAGAATCCTGAGTCTGTCTAGAGATTCAACCAGCAACCCTACAGCTACCAGTTAAGCAGCCTACCTCTAGGCTGTCTGTTTGGCCCCCAAACAATTGATTTTTCGCAGATAAAACTCTCAGTCCTGAACATAACCATTTCCTATCCCTGATTTCAGTATGCGAGCAGGATCCCGAATGGAGGGGTCAGCACTTGATTGGTTTAGTAATGTCACCCCTATAGGGGAATATGGCTTCTGGCTTTTTTATTGCAGGTAGTTGATGGCCCTACCGACAACAGTTTTGATGTAAATGAAGGTCATGGGCTCTGCTTACACAGAATAATGGTAATTTATCACCATGGCAACCCTTGCTTGTCCAGCACAGTAAAATGACATTATAGACTGGGGACAGGAGGGCGCGCTGGTCTTAGCTTCTTCCTCTTTCTCCTCTGAGCTTTATCTTGCTGTTTTCTATCTCTCTGTATCTGTATCTATCCTGGCTTTCTCTCCTACTGTCTCTAATCCCTCTATCCAAATCCCTTCATCGCTGTCCATATATCTGTCTCTCTCTCCCGCTGTCCGTCCAATCAGATGCCTCTGGCCCCTCTGTATACCTCATGCTCACCGCCTTCCCTCCATCCCACCTCTGTCCTCTCTCCTGCTGTATGTCTCTCTCTCTCTCTCTCTCTCTCTCTCTCTCTCTCTCTCTGTCTCATTCTCATATGGGTGGAGTTAATCATTTTAATATTTGAGTTTGCAAACCACAGTCCATAGTGACGTGCTTCAATTTTGCTTTGAACTGAAGATGTGTAAAATCTTCTCTCTCTCTCTCTCTCGCTCTCTCTCTCTCTCTCTCTCTGACAGCGGAGACGAAGATCTGCTTTAAGTATTACCACGGTGTGACGGGAGGCCTGCGTGCCTGTACCCCCAGTGTAACAGTGAAGAACCCCTCCGCTCCCGTGAGTGCACCTGCGTCTACCTGAAACATCCGGAACATTCATTACGCCTTTTCTCCCATGAGACGACGAATAACATTCTTAACTTTTTGAGCGCATCGTTTTTAACATTCTTACTTTTCCATTTTCCAAAAACAACAATTTGTATTGTCAGAATACATTTACAAGGCTTCTTCTGGAAGGCAAGTTCCTGTAGTATCTGGAAATGTGCTCGTGTGGTATGTAGTTCAAACAAGCTACGCCACGTCACCTCAAGCATGAAGACATGAGCTGTACAGTCTAATACTGATGTAACTTGCCACTGGAAATGGAAGGCAGTGACAATTACACAGCACCAGTGCTTTATTCTAAAAGCTTCATTTCTGGAACGTCAACCTGAATTTCATTCTGCCCAGTCCTCTGCCTGCTTTATTTAACCACGGTGTACATTTGAATAACAACATCATTCACCACCTTTCAGGTTCATACAAGTATCCTGTTTTAATTTCCCAAAAGACGTTGGCTTGTTGTTATTTAGCAATGTGAAGTATAGAGTTCTCTAATATGATTTAAGACTGGTCAAGCAGATTTGTATTGTGTGTGTGTGTATGTGTGTGTGTGTGTGTGTGTGTGTGTGTGTGCGCATGTACCTCTCACAGGTATCAAATGCATCGCGCTCTGCTCTCACTGCTGCGATTAGCTATAATCAGCCCTTAATCTGCTTAAGGCTCTGCACTACGTCTGTAAAATAATTAGCCCTGGGCTTTTAAGGGCCTCTGTCTTCAAGTTAATCTATTATGAAGGCCGAGTTTCAGTAAATTAGCTTCGCATCCTGCTTGAAGTCTGTGCATCTGTTTAATTATGGTGATGGAGAGATGGAGGAATCGGGAGGAGAGAGAGTGAGAGAGAGAGAGAGATGATCTTGCTGGATGACTGAAGGCTTTCTCCCATCTGTTCTGCCTGTCTGTGTCGCAGCATGAAAGATCTGCTCTGGGATAGATAGAGATAACTGATGATTTATTAATGCTGCTGCGAAGCACGTGTTTCTGGTTACCGCATCTGATAGTGCGCGTAAGACCTGCTCCTATTTCTACCACAGGCGTTTACCTGTTCACCCTGATCTGTCCTGTCCCCGCTGACTCGCTGCTGCTACAGCAATTTCAGCCAATCAGAGTGACAAACAGTCGAAGGATGTCTCCACAATGGAATCAGGAAGCGTTAGGTTCATTGCCACCAATGATAAGATGTGACTGCGGGGAGGAAGTCATCCATTATTGATTGAATCCACTCACATATACCTGCTTAATCCCTTTGCGCAGAATACAAATAATGCCAATTTTTCCTGTTGTGCATGAGCTTTTTTTTAGGCTTTATAACCCAGAATTTGTGTCACCGAGACTATGGAACATTATTCCAGTGAAGCAAGACATTTGGAAATCACTGAATTATTTAGAAAAGTAATTTTGGAATATTTGGACACCGGTGTCCAAATATGCGCAGAGGGGTTAAGGAGTGAGTTTTGTGTGCAGAATTATTCTTTTCTAGTTCCACTTTTCTCAGGGACAAAACATACAATAATACTCTTATTTGTGGCTGTGGATGATGAATGTATTGCTTGTTGCCCTCTCTGACAGTTTGAGAGTTTAATTAGTTTTTATTCACAAATACCCGTGGAGGTGACAGTCCCACAGCACATAATGTATGGCCAGGCACAATACTCCTCTCGATGTGAATGCCTGTTGTAACTGAGCTGAAGCCCATAGTGTTATGTTAGGTCAAAGAACACGGGCTGTGAGAAAACTGCCTGGTGCTGCTATTCTGGTGCAGCAGGGCGCAAGCCTCTGCTGACGTGCTCTAATGTGATCCCTGCGCCATTGTGACTTTCCTGAGGAGTTGATTTAAAAATAGATCCAGCGAATTTCAGAGAGGGTAGAAAAATGCACTGCTTGTCAAATGCTGAATTTGGGAAACAAAACAAGTGTGATGTGAAAGGTGTCCGGAATAAAAAAAAAAAGATTAATCTTTATGATGGATGTGCATGTCAGCATGTTAATTAAGTTTTAATGCTCCCTGGACAGTTATTTGATTAATTGATTTGATTATCTGGTGAATAACATGTGCCCTGATCTTGTGCTAGCCAGTTGGGAAGGAAGGTTACCTTGTTGATTGTAGCTTTTGCCAGGATCCTTCCGGTATTGTTGAACTCTGAAATCTCAATGCGTCCTTACATCACATTTGATTCACGATACGTTGTTTCCTTTATTCACATTCACAGGTTGATTGGTTTAGCAAAATCTGCTCACCAAACTGGGATTGAGTTGAATAATGCATCAATTTTATATAGCGCTTTTTTGGACACTCAAAGACGCTTTACAATGGAGGCATTATTCATTCACTCCCACATTCACGCTCTGATGGTGGTAAACTACGTTTTTGTAGCCACAGCTGCCCTGGGGCAGACTGACGGAAGCGTGGCTGCCAGTATGCGCCTACGGCCCCTCCGACCACCACCAAACATTCACACACAGCCATGCAGGAGGGAGGGTTCCTATATTGCATGTTTTGTGGGTGGGGGAAACCGGAGTACCCGGAGGAAACCCACGCGAACACGGGGAGAACATGCAAACTCCACACAGAAAGGCCCCAGACCGGATTCGAACCCACGACCTTCTTGCTGTGAGGCAGTAGTGCTAACCACTATGTCAAAGTTAGTCAAAGTTATTGATTGTGTCTATGGTCTCGTCACAGTTCCCTTATCACAATGCAAAAAAAAAGTTTAAAAAATCCTATTAACCCCTTTACGCAGATATCAGATCAAGCCAATTCCTATCTGTTGGCGTGACCCCCCTATTTACGGCTTTATAACTCAGGATTTATGTTACAGAGACTGGAAATAATTATTTCAATGAAGCAACTCACTTTTCTCATTTGAAAGTAAAATTACTGCTTCATTTAGACACCGGCGTCTACATTACGCAAAGGGGTTAACACTTTATGGTGTGGGACCACAAAATGATATGTTTTAAAAGTTTTTAGTACCGAACATTGTAATGGTAATGTCATGATCACCACTGGCGATTGGATGTAGAGGAGCCCTAGAATTTTGCTAAAAGATTCCAAAAAAAAAAGGAAACTTGGAAAGGCTTTTGATTGGTGAGGCCTGTAGCTGGAGATTATGATTCCACAGGATGTATCTGTTGGTGAGTGACTGAATGAACTACACAGCGAGTGTGCCTGCACGGGCGGCTGTGTCACTGAGGGACAGAGATGAGCTTTATCACCAGGGCCATCTGCTTTCTGCTGGCGTCTCTGCCTCTTCCAGATGGTATGGAGACGCACTGGGCACGTGCAGAAACACGCCATATGCATTCAGAACAAGAGAGATTGCTCTAATTGTCGAAGGTATTTTCATGTTTGTCTGCGGTTAATGTAATATGTTAGTGTTGGTACCTTGAGGGAGTAGTATCGTGCAATGCAATCACGTTGTATTACAAATTTCAGACATTCATTACCACTCAAAAGTTTGGAATCCCTCGTGATTTAAGTTCTCTACTAATTTATTAATTTAAAAGGCTTTTAAGGTAGTAAATTAAATAAACGCCAACATGTATTTTAAGATGTTTTATTTAGTATATGAAGTGACAGTGCGAAAATTTTTAAATGGACAATTTCACAGTCAGCCGTTTTAGTGATTATCTGCCATATGATTTAATCACTGCTTTCCAAATTTTGAGCAGTCTGGATATTGATTTTACCAGTGGCGAACCGTGAGCCTTACAGCTGGGCCTTCACCTCTGCCATCACTGCCAACAAAAAACGTCATCACTAAAAAAAGCAACATTACGATGAAATGAAAGGGTTTATTTATTTTGAGAATTTGTACTTTACAGGAGTTTTTTTTTTAACTAGGACTTTTACCACATTTAAATTGTAAAAAAAAAATTTAAAGTATACTTCATTATTTTGACACTGGCCACTTTGTTACAAATTAAAATATGAATGTAATTCTTCATTTAAGGATTATCTGGATTTGGCGTGTTCGAGAAAAACAACGGTGTATCTTTGTGCAGATGTGTCTGCCAGCAGACATGGAGCTACAAATTTATGCACGCAGTTACAATATTCTCTCACTAGATTGCACACCTGGATCAGTTATTGAATATTCACAAGCAAGCGGAGCTGCAACATGGCTGGTTTAGAATATGGACGAGTTCACTCCAATCCCTGTTTTACTGGAAAAAGAGCCATATTATCTATCTAGCAGTTTAAAAAAATACATATCTTGCTACAGAAACAGTCGTTGTCCTCTGTGGGAACCACTTCAGCTACAGTGAGTCCATGGTATCCGAATTAGCAGTAAAGAAAAATCAGTTTTATGAAGCAAATATTCGACATGGTATTGATCCAATGTCATTTTACTATTAATTATAGTCAATTATAGTGGTTTTTTTTTTTAAACCATCAGTAAACTCAAAGAAGAAGAAGATAAAGCAGAGATTGCCTGTTTGGTTTTTGAATACTTTCATTCACAGGAAAGTTGATTAAAGAGCACGAGGAGAGGACAACGCGTGGTTCTTTTGTTTCTTTCTATGGGTACTATGAGAAATACTTCGTACTTGTACTTTTGATACTTAAGTATATTTTTTCTCAAGATACTTCTGGTACTTAAGTACATCTAATGTGAGCTACTTCAAGGCTTTTGCTCAAGTAATTTTCTTATGGGTGACTTCAACTTTTACCCAAGTAACTTCTTCTTTTCCACTTTTACTCCTCCTTTTCCTCAGCTTTTTTTTTTTTTTAGTACTTTTTTAATTTTCCGTCTTGAAATGCCTTTCCACTTTTTCAACCTTTTCTTTTAATTCCAGTGCTGGAGTTGGTCTTCCTTTTTTTTATTATTTGAAGTTTTTCTGCGAAAGGCCGCTTGTTAAAGGCGATGGTATCAAGCTTGCCACATCGTCGCTCTCGTCTTCCGCCATTTAACTCTGTCTCTCAGCTCTCTGCCCAGATTACGATGTTCGGACTTCACGAAGGCCTAAGATCTTTTGTTTTTGTCCCACCCACTTAAAATCAAACCGTGATTGGTCAATTTGCCCCTCACTTCCCACACCAAGACACATAGCTTTATGCATAGCTTGGCCTTACCGGATTCATGAAGTCCTAACCAATTAATGAGCCAGCCGCCAGGGTCTTCATAGAGACGGGCGATTCTGATTGGATAACATGTTTTCAGGACAGTAACCCTTTCATTCCTGATGATACAAAATGTATCAAATGTAGGCCTATTGTATTAAATTATATGAAACAATTATTTTTTATTTCATACTCCTATTTTTTGGTCCAGATTTTTTTAGGCCTTCTCTGAAGGCGTAAATGGCCCTGAGGGTTCCCCTCTGGATTTTACTTTGGTAGTATTCGCAATGGATTGTATCTTGTAAGTGTGTCCTTGAACATGGATGTGCTTTATTTAGTGCACGGTCCAGCTGTTCTCGCCACAGCTTTATGTGGCTTAGATCAGGTGATTGAGCAGGCCCATCCATATTTTTCTTTACCATACAGTCCCATAGAGTTTAGATTTATGTTTTGGGTCGTGTCGCTGTCTTGCTTTTATACAAAATTTCTTCCATCTAATCAATGTGAAAATCACTAATGATTTCACACTTTCCAGCACTGGAGTATTTCTAGGATATACAGCAGAGTGTGTTTGCGTGCACTTTCATGCACAGTGTAGGTGCACATGTATATACTTATCTGCATTGTGTGTGTGGCTGACGTACATTGATGTTGATATGCTGTTGCAGTAGCCTCGCACAAGTTTAGACACGCCTTTTAAAAGCAGACTGCAGGACCAATACAGGAAGAATGACTGTGATGGAGAGAGAGAGAGTGAGAGTGAGTGAGTGAGAGACAGATTTTGAGAGAGAGGAAGAGCAGGAGAGGGTGTTTGGGGCGAGATAGGGAGAGAAAGAATGAGTGTCAGAGAGAACAACGCGGATTCCCTCCCTCGGCGCTGACTCAGTATGCCGGCGGGCGTGGTCACGGTGCGTACTGGGAGCCGCACTGCAGAGGACGGCCCCCCATCCCACGATCACGACATCGCCGCTTTTCTGACCATGTGACACACTCAGAGGGGCTATCTGCTCCCAAAACAATGCACGGCTTAATCAAAAATTATCCCCGTCCGTGCCCATTCACTCTCTAGTACAAACAGCAATGCATTCTCAATTAAATGCACACTGCATACCATTTCTGCCGTTTGATAATTATTGCGATGTACTGTACTTGAAAACCTGCTTGACATGCATCTCCAGGAGCAGGGCTGTGCAAACCCTTTTTAAAGCGAAGATATTTGCTCATTGGAAAGCACTCACTGGTGGCTTACCGCACTTCACTGTCCGTAAGTGATTACAGGGCTGTGTGGTGACTGTAGCAGTTCTAGGCACTCATCTTAGAATTGTAATGTCAATATATCTCTTTCGCTATCTCTCTCCTTAAAGCCCTCTGTCTGTGAAATGTGATATTTTAATGAATTTTGGGTCGGAATAATTTTGTTCATGTTGTGACAAAGTGCGGCTGTCTGGACTGCACCCTGACTGCAGTGTAAGCGCGGTCTCTCTGTTTCCTTTCTGGCGAATAAATGTGATGTAATAACTCAGAAATAATGACAGAATAAAAGTATGAACGCAACAGTTGCAGTGACAGCGATCGTCGCTCCCCGTCACCCTCTCTCTCAACCTCTAACTTCATTTTTCTCTGTCTCATTCACTCTGCAGGAGCCAGAATAATGATTTTGGATTTATGAACTTCAGTATTATTTAAATGAATTTATATGAATTTCCATTATTTAAATGAAATATTTTGATTACATTACATGAGGGAAATATTTGGGTTTATTATGATTTTGTTTTGTTTTCCCCCCGGCAGATAATATATAATCATGGGTGCGGTTGTCCGTCCGTCCGTCCGTCCGTCCGTCCGTCAGTCTGTGAACATTTAGTTTCCGGAGCATAACTTGAAAACTGTTCAATATTTTTTAATGCAGCTTGGTGTGCACATTAATAATGACCTGAAGTGGTGCCTTTTGCTAATCCAAAGCTGATAAATGTTGTATTTTTTCTGGTTTCCATGGAAATATTTTGACCATAGAATTTTAGGGGGTATGGTTTGTTTCCGGAGCAGGTGACATTTTCATTCTTTCAACATGTGGGGCCGGGAGATTTGCAATCTCCTGATGGCTGTATTTAATATTGCTCATGGTCTTGTTCTGGTGATATTAATTGATGAACAAGAGCAATCAGAGATTTCTGACGTCCGCCGAATCGTGATCCGGATTCGGATCAACACCAAAATTTAATGGGGTCTTCCGAGTTCTGAGATCTTCATATATGTGAATTTTCATGGAAATCGGTTCGTCAGTTTTTATGTTATCCTGTTCACAGACAGACAGACAGACAGACAAAAAAAACCAAGGCGATTTTATTACGTCCTTGGCAGACGTAATGATTCATGTTGATGGCTGTATTTGTTCCCTCCCTCTTTCCTCCGGATGGATCTGTTTAGAGGTGATGATTTGGATAAAAGGGACAGAAAATGATGTAAATAAGGGAAAGTAAAATAGTTTTCATTGGCAGTAAGAAAGTGTTGTGACTGAAGAGGAAAGTAGAATGAAGAAGTGTTTAAGTTAAGCAAGTGTCATTCTCCGTGAATAATGAGCAGTTTGTCGGACTGTCTTTTCCCAGAGTGGAGGCGATTGTTGGCTGGACGCCTCCACACACTCTTTCCTTCTACGTTGTATCTCTCTCCTCTTCTCACATCCTCTCCCACTCTGTCCATTTTATCTTTTAATTCACTCCTCCCTCTCCCGCTGTTTTCCTCCTGCAGGTGTTTAAGCCTGTGTCCACCGAGGAGGCCACACAAACTCGAGGAAACCGGAGACTCATCAGCTTCTGTCTGTCAGGTTAGCTCTCCGGCCCGGTCAGTTATAAGAACCTTGTGGGGTGGAAGGTTTCACTATGTTGCTGTAACATCATTGTTATCCTTTATAAAGCTGCTCCCATCTCAATTTAAGTGCAATTTACAACACAGCACGTTAGTACTCCTCCACTCCAGTGGATGGCAGTGTCCTTCTTTCCTGTGCTTTTTGACCAAATAAAGTGAGGGCACTAACCATGGAGGTAATATAATAGAACTGGAGTGAGCGAGAAAGTACCACCCCTATTACTTTCAATGGGATAGGGTAGGCTAGCTACCTCAGCCCAGGATGTACGGAATTGACCGACACCATCTTTAAAAAAATGGCGTTCCATGGGTGCTTATTTCCGGCACCATTTCATAAAATTGTTAATCTGATTACACAGCACAAATGGCCAAGAAAGTGTGTCGTCTGTGCGGATTGGTGAATGTTTTCGAGGGGAAATGACGAGCAACGCTGTTAATCTGGAACGCGCACGCACTTTTTACTCTTTTTGTTGAACTGCCGGGGTCAGAGCAACAGCTGTAAAAAGTATAAAAAGTACAACTCTAATCCTCGACTCAACAGCAGTATTGCAGAGAGCTAATTGACGCAGGGCTACGTCTATTTATGACCTGCAGTACACATGGCTGTTCTGCATTTAAATTGACTTTGTTTTACCTCTACGTAGACCAGGCAGAGGTCTGCTAATAATTAATGCCTTCACTTGTCGAAATAATCGGTCACTTTGCTTGCCTTAAATAGCATGATACAATCAATTTATTCATTCATTCATTTATATTTATTTTCCCTTATATAGCCTACCAATGGAATAACATACAGGCCAAAATACGATAGCTTTTACACTAATCCCAGCAGCAAGTGTAATTTCTCTTCTTCCTGAAATAAAGTGAAATAGTTTGGCAACACTGATCCGCGAGGCCGCTGCTGCTCATACCCGCCGACACCAAACTCGTGCACGAGCTGTCATCGAGCTCTAAGTACCAGTTCTTATTTTACAGGCCCTCTTGAAAACATCGAACAGTTGCGTCAGAAAAAGACCAAAATAATGAAGGATTACCAAATACATTTTCTTTCGTTTTCATTTTATTTGGCAAGAAAAAAAAGCGCACTTTTCAATTGGTGTCTACGGAGCCGCCGCATCGTTGGCCACAAAATTCCCTCCAGTGGGAAATGCGGAAGCAGGATGCTAACATGCTAACTGGCTGAAGCAAAGGCACACGCTCGTACTGCCTGGTTCTGTTATATATCTCTATGGCACTACGAAATACTGTCAAAAATAATATCCTTGATCAGGTGAAAAACTTAAGCTTGTCACAGCCTTTTCATATTCCTTTCTGTTTTTGGTGTTGGGTGTTTGGATCATTTTTCTTTCACATCTGTGTTAGTATTTTCATCATTCAGTTTGATATTGATAAAACACACTCATGCTTGGAAGCACACCACACACAAAAGAAATAAAGAAAATCAAACTGACTTATTCCTTATTCCTTCCACTCAACATTCATAATTCAAAAGCAACCTGGGACAATCTGAGAAAAATATTGCTGTGCAAGAAAGACTTCATTGTTCTTGCCAGGTCTTTTACGTATATATGGGTGATTTTAAGCTGCGGCTGTCCGGTGAACAGATTTAACTGCTCTGAACGGAGCATTTTGTTGTGCCTATTGAAAAACACAGTTGAAGGGTTGAACCAATTATGCTGGTTTGGGCGCCAGAGTCTGTTATCTTGTACAGCTCTGCTCTGCAGTGGTAATGTTTTATTCATGGTGAGTCTGTGATGTCACAGAGCCCAGTCTCCATACAGCTGGTCTGGCATCCAGCGATTCTAGTGGAGTCTTTTTCTTCTTTGGCAGCTTTTTTGTGGGTCGTGAAGGGATGAGCTGGGGTGAGGGCGATAAGGGCCTGTGCAGTTTTACTGAAGCCGTGCACAGAATGAAGTAATCACATCCCAAACAGGGGAAGACAGGGTAGTCATTTGGTACTGGAAAAGGGGGCTACTTCCTGCCCCTTGCAATTTATAAGACGGGCAGGCAAACTTCTGACAGCAGAGTGTGTGCGTTCATGTGTGTGTGTGTGTGTGTCTGCGTGCGCATTTGCTCACCTGGGCTTTGATCAATGGGACTGACAAACAGAAATGGACCGACGCAGTTCTCCCTGTCCGCCTCTTTTGTAAGAGCTCGTCCTCGGAGAATCAATCCCGTCGACGTGCGGAGAGTTTCAAATCGCGGCTGTTTGTCTGTATTACTGCGACTGTTGACAGCTGAAAATGCTAACAAGAGAACGAAACAGAGTCTATGGGGAGTCATCGTCCGCTTTCCCTCCGCAACTCAACGCTCGCTCACCGTGTAGCACCCCTGTTGAATTATTTACAGTAAGCAATTAACGAATCACCCCAACAGTACTCGCAGTGTATTCATATTTTCGGTCTTGCATCCTCCTGGATTTTAATAGACTTAGATGAGGGCTGTCTGAAAATTGTTGCAAGTTCTTAAAGTTTGTGCATAATTTGCCAATTAAAGAGATCCACATGAATGTTTTCTGTTTGTTATAGTGACTGGATAATTTGTATTGTCTTTGAGCACAGAAATATCCCAAACAGCATTCTTTCCCCTTCGAGACTCCAACTCCCACAATTCACTGGTTCTGTAATGGGTGTACGGGTCACTTCCTGATTACACTACCTGCTGCATTTCTCATTAATTTGATCAATGAAAAGGCAGAAATTCTACTGGAATTCTGCTGGAAAATGATGTGAAGTTGAATGATTAACTTAATGATGAAGCAGTGATGAAGAAAGTTGAATGATTAAATTAATGATGACGTACTGGTGAAGAAAAGGTGCTGATGTGCTTTGCGATTTCGGCAGCAGATACTGTACGTACAGACAGTCATTGTGCCCTAAAAAAGATTTGAATGAGTTAGTAGTTCTTTAACTGAGGTCTTGCGACTTTATTCATTTGAAGTTAGAAGGAGGGTGTTGAAAGATTGTAGTGAGAGTGTAGAAAATGCACTGTTGTAGGAACTTGCACTATTTCTGATGGGCTATATAATGTGGTGTTTATAGTACTCCTCCATCTGCGCTACAGTGTCTGCACTGGGAAGATCAGTATTTTCACAGGCGTTATCTTTGTACTGAGATGAAGCAGGTCTGTAACGCAGCAGCGGAGAGACCTGTAAAGCACAGTAAATCAAACCTTTTCTCATATCCAGCCGCAGTGTGGGGGGAATGGGTCTAATAATAATACTCTTTCTGTGTGTTGTGAGCACCGAGGGAACGCAGCTTTATTGCACGAAAGAGAAATCAGTAAATCAAAGTATGATTGCATTTATTCTGTTAAACAGCTGAGGTATGATGGTAATTTGCTCCGTGAACTGCTCTGTGTCGTGTTGAGATTGCCCAATGTTATGTTTTTTTTTTTTTTTTTACCCCTTGGCCATTATGGCCAACATGGTCAACATGATGGCATCTGTCTGTCTGTCTGTATGTCTGTCTTTTGTGCAGGACAGTAGACAATAGTCATTAATAGTTCACACCTCATACTTGCCACTAAGGGCTTTGGGCTGCAGTTGTACAACTGCAACTTGCTTTTATTTGACCGTTGACCTGGCTGCAGTGACCCTGACCTTGAAAGTTTTGTGGAGGCTGTTTCTCAACATTTAATAAGAGCAGCAATGCTAAACTGCCCACAAATAAAGTTCACTGGATGGACCCTTGCTTTGTCTGGTTGTTTTCCACATTTGACCATGGATCCAAAATCAAATGTTAAAATTTGTGAGCGATTTTTGGGTAATGATGATTCCAGTCTGTTCGATATAATGGCTAGGCTGAGGGATCTTAAAGGAGAATTACGGTGTGAAATTGACTTGGGATGTATTGAAACATGATAACGAGTACTAACTTTTGTCGAATACCCCACCTCTGTACGCACGCAACATTTCGAAATAAATGGCTTTTTAGCCGAAGCTCCCAACAAGCTTACAATAGTGGCAAATCGGGCATATCATTGCCATGCAAAGATATCGCAATTTTTTCATTATTAACAAGGCTCAAAGTAGCTCCACACAGTAGCCCTGACATTTAAAACGAGGCACTGAGAACTTTGAAAATGCACAGGTAGTTTATTAAAAATTACTATTTATGCAAACAGTACCTCAAGGTAGTTTCCAGTCGCCTCCATCTTGAAAGTCACGATAAGGCGATTGATGAGCGCAAACGAATATGAAGGATAGGGGAACAGATTGCAATCTTTTCGTTCATGCTCGTCAATCGCCTTATTGTTACTTTCAAGATGGAGGCAACTGGAAACTACCTCAAGGTTCTGTTTACATAAATAGACTTTTTTAATAAACTACCTGTGCATTTTTCAAAGTTCTCAGTGCCTCGTTTTAAATGTCAGGGCCCTCGGACTTCTACCGATGAAGTGTAGAGGTACTTTGAGCCTTGTTAATGATGAAAAAATAGCAATTTCTTTGCATGGCAACGCTATGCCCGATTCGCTGCCATTGTAAGCCTGTTGGGAGCTTCGGCTAAAAAGCCATTTATTTCGAAAGGTAGCGTCCGTACAGAGGTGGGGTATTCGACAAAAATTAGTACTCATTATCATATTTCAATACACCCTAAGTCAATTTCACACCGGAATTCTCCTTTAAGTGCCATGTACTTTAAGTTTTTACTTTTGTGTTGTTTTATTTTATGTAGATTTTCAGGCTGTAGGGCTAAAGAAGGGGATGTTCTTTAACCCTGACCCGTACCTAAAGATCGCCATCCACCCCGGAAAGCACAGCATCTTCCCCGCCCTCCCCCACCACGGCCAGGAGAAGAGGTCTGGCATCGTCTACAACACTATCAACCCCACCTGGAAGAGAGAGGTGAGGCCGCTCGGGATTATGGGAGAGTGAGTTCCTAGGGCCCAGAGAATGGAGACAGACGCCCATAAACCCTCGGGGTCTTAACTGCAAAATACGTAGAGCATCAAGATATATGAAGAACTGGACGCAGTCTCCATGCTGCGGGCACTGAGTGTCACTAGAGGTCAATTCATGGAGGCTGCCATATTGAATGCTGAAGAAAAATGGTTAAGCTATGGTTAAACTATAAATATAGTTAAATATTGTTAAAAATATGGCTAAACTAATATGGTTTAGGTTATTACTGCATCAAGCGTATTGTCTGTTTCTATTTCAAGAAAGCTAATGACAAGTACCCAAGGTGCCGTTGAAATGTTTTGTATGGAAATTATGGAATGCAGTAAGCTGTATACCTGTTCACAGTTGTGTGCAAATGCTCACATTGCAGTTAGGGCAGTTGTTGGCCATATGAGAGCAAAAAGGAAGGAACGTGAGATTTTTACATGCAGACAGTTTCACTGTTTATTCTTGCGAAATCTATCTGACATATTTTATCACAGAATTGTGTTATCAGTCAGGCGGGAGGTTTTCTGCAATTTATTCTATCAGTTCCTGCTGTTAGGAGTAAGTCTACATATGATTAGCGATTTATGTGGATATGAAGTAGCAGTTTATGCATCAATGGCTTGAAGCCTGTAGAATTATGATAGTGTATAAGTCCCGTTGCCTGCTGAAAAATAAACAGGGGTCTTATCTTAAGAAGCTCCAGGCGGTAGGTAATGATGTCATGGTGTTTTTGGGGGGATTGTGAATGTTGCGACGCAGAGCGTTCCTGGTGAGAACATTGAGGAGTTGGAACTGGTGAGCTATTAAATGGACTCTGAGAATTTAGTATTAAGCGTATATGTTTCTCCTGATAAGCTATACTGAGAGGCATTAAAAAAGCATAATAAATATACTGTTTTAAGTAGTGGTAAATGGTTTCTTTCGTAGTTGCAGAACACGGTGTCGGGAAACTGTGCTTTTGGTAGTGAGCCTTGCCCTCACTGTTATCGTTACATTGGCAGTCAATTCAGCAGTTCTTATGCATTATCTGACATGGCAGCGGACGTTTTATGGAATGTGTTTTTGTGGCATCACAGATGACGCGCTTTGTCGGGGACGACAGCTGACACATCTGGTCATTCTGTGTCAGCCCTGCAGTCTGGATACAGTCATTTAATGGACATTTATGCGTCCAGAATCTTTTCTTTGTGACTGGCCATCATTCAACATTCAAAAAGTTTGATTCTCCTGAGATGCATTTGTTTGTGGCATTTGAAGTGGGAATGATGTAACTTTGTTTATGTGTGTTTTTATTGGCCCTGATCTTCAACTTTTCATGTGCAAAATGATTTCTCCCAATCTGATTCACGACCATGATCCAGGGAACTGTGCTGCGTTTAGATCATCATAATGAGGTGTTAAACCAAGAAAGGATTCGAACCCAGACTCTTGACATTTTGCAATGCTTACCATACCTGATGGCCATCATGTCAATCAGCAAAAGGTAAAACTATCAGTTTTCAAATTAGATGATAAAGACCACTTTGCGTTTTTAATGCCTGTCAGCATAGCTTGAATAAAAGTGCTTTTATTTGGTCAATTTACTGTCCCTGCATGCAACATTACCCCTTTATAGTGCAGGGAATACAAAATATATTTATAACAGGACATTCTAATGCTGATTGAACCATCCATAGTGGATCTTGAGATGGCAGTTGAGTTGAAGAAGCCTGTCTCAGAATTTTGAACTGAGATATTCTACTCTTCTAAAGATTATTATGCTTAAAAACATGAAACACAATATTACCTACTGCTCACCCAGTTAGCTTGTCACATGCTCGGTGGCTTTTTTAACTCCGAAGCAAATGTGCAGGCCATAACCTGTAACCTGAAAAAAATTATGGTCAAGCTAAAGGCCATTTTTTACCTGTGAGACGTGTCGACGGACGTCAGGAGAGAAATATCGGAGGACGCAAAAGCTTTTAAACGAAGAGTCGGACGCTGTCTGTGGTGGAAGCAGTCATCTCATGGGTAATTTGTTGTTTTATAACTTCCCAAAAATTTCTCCAAAGCTTATATATCGAATTCTTATATTCATGACAGCAACAGAACTTTGGTCTATCCAGCGAATGAAAATATAAGACAACCAGCGACAGTGTCAGCGACCTTACCGATATTTGACAAGCACAAAACACTGTCGGTTGACACTTCATTTTGACTCTCTGAAATCACTTTGGTCTTCAGACACATTCGACAGACACGTCTGCTTGACAAAATGGCCTTCAAATAGACACAATGTTCCTCTGCCTTCAGGCCGGTTCAGCTGTATGAAACATTCGGGCAAGCTCAGGAAATCATGCGATCAATATTCCTGGTACTGAATGCTCTTTAATAAAGGAGGAAATGTCAGCTACACATTATGAGCACTTCAGTCGGGGTCGGCTCATAGATGAGCCTGGCATGCCTCTCGGCTCATCTGTAACATTACTACTAATAAAGTGTAATAACGGCCTCTAGTGCTGCGACCACAGGGCTGTTAGAGGCTCAAATCATTCTCTCTCCTGTGCAGCTACAGACCCTCGGCCACTTAATCATGTAAAATGGCCGTCCGTTGGTTCTCCTGTGAGAATGCTGGTGTTTTTCCTCTAACGTTGTGAAATAATGACTTTGTAAATGCGTTGTAGGGACACTTGGAGCTGCAGCGTGACTCAGAGCCTCTCTGTGCTGATAGCGAAACATTAGCACGGCCTCTCTGCTCGGTTGAGCGATGTACTGGTAATGGCCAGCTGTTAGGAGTGTATGTATGGGTTACGAACACTCAGCTGGCTTCCTGGTTAGAACCACTTGGAAGGGCACCAGCCGCTGCTCAGGTCAAACCCATAGCAGGTGCTCACTTTTTGAGGTCGAGAGAGTAAGCAGCCTCGGGTTTTGACTGGCATCTTATAGCACTGTCCTCTGCATCCTCTCCATATCCCATTTTTCCAAAGGACTTTAGTTTTAGTGCACTTTGTCTGGGATGTAGTGTTGCACTGTACCACCATCTGAATGTAGCTTGAAGGCACTGGCCGAGTAAGTGCTTCGCCGAGACGGCGAGTTGAATGTCCTCCCAGTGGCTTCCAACTGGTGTACGCATACTCTATCATCACGGGACATGACCTCATTATTCCGTCACGGAACGCTAGAGTCTGAATGTTGGTTGTGTTCAACCTCTGGGCGGTTAAGGGGTGGTTTTATCTAGTTAGCCGTAACAGACCCCAAGACAACTTGCTATTGGTCAGTACCTCAAGGTTCACTCTTCTTACAGGCAACAACCCCTCTGAACGATGCGGCATTTTTCTTTAAGTTTGAGACCTTTGCAGGATTTGGACAAAAAATCTGAAGCACCCGTGAAAAATGGCTTTAACTTTGAAGTTGGTTAACCACAATTACAATGGCATCTACAGAAGTGATTCCCAATAATTGGAACGCTAATTAGGAACATGCATCTGCATGAAAGAGGCCTGACCAGCGGCACTTCAGGAACATCTCCAAACCGAGAACATACTGACAAGGTCCGAAGGGAGTCAAATACTGTTGGTGCCTGAATATCAGGTGCATCATTCACAGAAACAGAACAATTATTTTAGGGAGGTAAGGAGAATGGTGTCAAAAATTATGATGACATACTCCAAACACCAAAACAGCCGCAGCCAAAACCAAGTGTGGATGCTAGTCAAAGCTCTCTGACAGGAACAGATGGGTGCTTGGCAGGATAGCACAGCTAATAACCACTGAACTACAGCTAAAAAAATTGCCACAGAATTTAGTTCACCCATGTCTGAACCAGTCTGAACAAAATCAGTATGAAACGAGTTTTAGGAAGCTGGTATTAATGGCAGTGTTTCTGATTTGAGCTGCACCTGAGTATACAGAGAAATTGCACAGAGTTGAATGGAGAGAAATCAACAGAGAGATATGAGGAGAGAAAAATGTGTATAGATAGAGGTGGAGAGAGGGAGGAGAGAATGGACAGAATGATATTGAGCGAAGAGAGAGATGGAGAGAATGACTGAGAGGGAGGTTTTTTCTGGAGCAGAGTGTAGGTCACGGTTAGGGAGGGAAGGGGATAGACTAGGACTGAAAGTGATTTCTTATTTTTCATGTCTGCGGCTCACAAAATCCCCATGAAAATGAGTCCTGGGTTTATGTGATTTGTGTTTTGGTTCTGGAGAGGCTGTTAGTTATGGCACGTGGAGAAGTTTTGACCTTCACCAGGTTTAGTTGGCTTTGTCAAAGAAATTTTGTGGACAATGCCTGAGAATTAATCCATCCGTCCATCCATTCTCTTTGCCCATTTCTTCCTCACTCGGGTCTCGGGAGAGCTGGAGCCTGTCCCAGCTGACTGTGGGGGAAAGGCAGGCACCCTCCCTGGACAGCTCGCTAATCCACCGCAGGGTGCACACACCATTCACACACCATGCAACATGAGAAATAATAGACACACAAAGTAGGCTCACAATTTGAAAGCTCATGAACATGCAGGCCCACACACACCCACGAACACTTGCACACGCTGATAAAATATACATTACTAAATGCTGTGAGGTAAATTGTCCTCTGTATTTAACCCGTCCCAGTAACTCAGGAGAAGTGGGCTTCCACAGTGCAGCACCCAGGGACACAACTCCAGTTCTAAAGCCAGAGCCTTGTTCAGGAGCACCGGTAAAAGTTTTTTAGGGTGGGGGTAACCAGAATGCCCTGAGGAAACCCACATATATACGGCAGAACATACAGACTCCACACAGTGAGGTTGTAGCTGGTGAGAATCCAGTGCCTCTTTATTGCAGTGCAGCAGTGCTAACGCAGCAGCAGCTCTCTGCCCTGTGAGCACAAACTGAGACCTGCGCGGCAGCTGGATCAAACACAGGCCCTAAAGTCCGTTTGTGTGGCGATCAGTCCGTTCTAGTGTTCGACCCATATAGACTCATGTACACCGGGGGCCTCCCCATCTTATCCTGGGTTTTAAAAAAAATCACTTTCTGGTTCAGGATTTTATTCTGCAAATGAGGGAAATGAAATGCTAGTAACATTAGTGTAGAGAGGAAAATACGAGAAATGTAATATGTGGCTTTTGTACGATCGCTTACTGTTTTTTTATGTGCTGTTAAGTTAGGTGGCTCAAGAGTTTCGCTATGCTGTTATGACACAAACACAAGCACCTAAAATGGGATTTTTTTCGTATTTCCAGTGGAAATGAGCAGCAGACGCGATTCTGCTCGCAATTTTTCTCGAAATGGTTCTCCAGTTATCACGATTTTGCAGTCTCAGTCAGAAGTTTCACTACTTTAAAGTGGTGTGTTAACGTGGGATGTGATAGGGGTGTCCCAATAGTTTTGAACCTCAGTGTAAAGGCCTGCAGGAAGGAGTAGAGGCATGCTTTATCACCACGGTGATTGTCACCTCCCTGTGTTTATTGTTCTGGTTGAGTTCAGGGTGTGTTGCGGTCTGAAGTGTGGTGTAGGTGGCAGTGAGGTACACCCAAGGCGAATCAGCACCGCATTAGGATATGCATGGCCTGCTGTGTATCCATGGTAACGGCTCTGGAAAGGGGTTAATGGTGATTTAACGGTGGAAAGCACAAAGGTGGTGATGTCTCTCTGTCACCTGGATGCTGTCCATGTCCTGTGGCGTCAGACGTGTGCTGCATGTGCTTTCATGGATTAATCTCTCAGCACAAACACTCCTCATATTACTATGTTCTTCTTATCATTATTATTATCAATATTCCCCGCTGTTGTTGGGATTATTAGTAAAACTATATAGAAAAATATATAAAAACATGACTATCTTTTTTCCCCTAGATTGCGCACAGACAACACAAACCGCTCACACGTACATATATCTGATGTGGGTTCTTATCATTGTGCAATAAAGTAAAGGCTGGTCCTCACTGCAAATGTATTCTAAAGCAGAGAGATGGAGAGGAACTCTTTCTTGAATTAAAATATTTGAATTGCTTTTGACTTGGACTGTCAACAACATCAAAAAAAATAAATAAAAATATATATATATATTTCTAATGGCAAAAAATTCTGTTGTTTTCAGAAGTGGGAAAGCAGTGATGGAGGTACACTAATGGAAATGATGCAAACTGGGTTTGTGACCCAAAAATTACAGGATCAACCCTGAGGTTTTTTGAAAACTGAGAACAGGAAAACTGACTTGCTGAACTGTAGTGATGAATAAATGCATATATCCAGCTGAATGAGTGCTTTGTTACAAAGATGATCTCTCGACTTTTGCAAAGGATGCTTTCTCATGCAGATGGTGTGACAAACTGCACGGAAATTTATTCAAGGATAGCCTTATTGTGGCAGATGCCCTTCATTAGTGGACAGAGCTGCGTAAAATTGTGAAAAATGGTATTCACATTCTCTAAATTGCCATTATCTTATTACTTCTTTGTACAACTTCAGATTAGTTACCACCAACTGTTTTGCAGTAATACTTACTGTAGATTGTTTTAATGTTTTAATATGAACCCATGTAAAGGGTTAAATTTCCAGAAGCAGTCATCTCACAAGTGAGCTGCAGCATTAGCAGCACCTTGGACAGCTCCCAGTGGCTGTATTCAGTACAGCAGTGGTAACCTTAACAAATCCTGTTCCCGCAGATCTAACATCTTGTAGGTTTTCACGCCAACCCTAATTTGGTACGCCAGAATCTACTAATGAGCACTTCCACACGAACTCTACCTTTTGAATGGTGTGTGGTTTCTGAGGGCTGCAGTAAAATATTCAGGAACAAGGTTGGTTACCACTGCAGTGCAGTCTTAGCACCTTCAGGACCATGGAGAGCAACTCCACATGCATCTGAACTCCTGGCCTCAAAGTTCACCCATTAATCCTGTATGCTTGTAAAAAAAAAAAGAGACCTTAGAGTTTGTTATTCGTAAATGTGACCCAATGGTCATTTCTCCAAAGCGTTTCAGTTTCGTGTCCCTGCCCACGGACGTCCTGGAGATCGAAGTGAAGGACAAGTTTGCCAAAAGCCGGCCAATCATCAAGCGCTTCCTGGGCAAGCTGTCCATGCCGGTCCAGAGGCTGCTGGAGAAGCACGCCATTGGGTAAGCCTCCTGATGACATCATCGCCTTTAATCCCTCCCATATTCTCCTATTTTCACTTTTGGATTCCTGAATTCTTCCGGGTCTCTACTGTGGCATGTCAGTGCTTATAACCAACCAATCACAAATGGGTGAAATAAACTGCTTAAAACCCTTCGGACACCAAGGAGATATTTACATTATCCTCATTACAGAAATATACCATCCTTTTATGTGTTTTGTCATTGCGCTTGCTGGTTTTTGGTGTAATGTAATATAAGTGGGAATATGTGGTGAACCTTGAAATCTGATGCAGGAGAGCGTTAGAGTTTTCCCAGCACCGCCTAATGCCTATTTAATTCACTTTTTCCGAGAGGCAGAGTATGGGAGCAAAAACGTTACTGTACTGAGGGATGAAGGAGGTCGTGCCTCTAACGTATGTACCTCGCCTCACCCTCTGTCTTTGACCCCTCCCACAGAGACCGTGTGGTGAGCTACACTTTGGGCCGAAGGCTTCCCACCGAACACGTCAGCGGGCAGCTGCAGTTTCGATTCGAGATCACCTCCTCCATCCACCAAGGTCACTCTCTGCCTCTCTCTCTCGCGTGCCGCTGTGATCTTTCCGCTCGCTCTTAATGTCAGTCACAATGTCAGGGACAACCGAACCGAGCCGGTCCAACAGCAATTTGCACCTAAGAAAATATACCATAGGAGAGTTACGGATAATTTTGGCAGAGTTTATTCTAGTAGAATAAATGCCATGCCTCATTTGATCCTGTTTGCAATGATTTCATTATCGCTTCTCAAGGTGCAGCAAAATTAAGCTATTAAATACATCCTGGTTTATATTTCCTCTGTGATTTATTTGTTCCATTAAACATTTCCCACTATAATGGAGTAATAACGAAACTACACGATTAGCAGAAGATAAGCTAAATGCCTTTGTTCAGTTGTGAAAGGTAGCTCCCATCGAAGGTAAAAATAGAGAATCTTCATGAATGAAACAGGCTGACAGCTTGAAAGAGAGTTTGTTCTGCGTGGATGGGGTGTATGCACTGTAAATGTGTGTATTAATAATGCATGGAGCGGCACATCGTCTGTATGCTGTATCCACTTCCTGTGTTCTGGTGGTGATCAGCCTTCTTCTCTCCTCTCTCTGACAGACGATGAGGACGTCTCCGTCAGCGTTGAGCCGGGGAGCCCTGCTGGGGCTGCTGCTCGGGGCCCAGAGGTCCCGGCAGAGGACGCGGTCAGTGTGGGGCCTGAGGCCCCTGAGCTCCCTCTGGATGAGGAGAGTGTGGAGGGGCCCCTGGTAGCCACAGCAGAGGCGGGGCAGGTGGTGGAGGAGGAAGGCGGGGCGGCAGAGGCAAAGGAGGAGGGCGGGGTCAGAGAGGTGGAGGACGGTGGAGTCGGAGATGATGGGCGGCTGTCGGCGGATATGACGGAGGAGGCGGGGGTTCAGGATCCTGTCGTAGGGGTGGGTAGCGAGGAGGCGGTCCCACTGGAGGGGGCAGAGCAGCAGGAGGGAGAAAGGGAGATGGCGGGGGAGGAGTCTCGGCAGGAGGATGAGGAGGAGCTGCAAGGCGGAGACGAGGACAGCTGCTCCGCCCGCCTGAGGCCCCACCCCAAGCGAAAGAGCCGGCCCTACTCGCTCCCAGTGTCTGAGCTGGAGACTGTCATGGCGTCAGACTGTGGAGTGCCGGAGACGCCCCGAACCCACTACATCCGCATCCACCACCTGCTGCACAGCCTGCCGTCAGCTCAGCTCGACCAGGAGTCTGACCCCGACCTCCTGCCCGAACCCCAACCGGGGCCCCAGGACCTGGCTCTGGGAGACCAGGGTGAGGAGGTGGGCGGAGACCTGGGTGAAGAGGAGGAGGAGGAGTGCGACGCCCCCGAGTTGCCCATTAGCCCCGCCTCCCTCCCCAGGAGGTCCCTCCCTCGCAGCCTGTCAATCGAGCACCTCTCCGACCTATCTCAGCTCCTGGAGAGCGAGGACACGCCTGCTGGTCAGGGCGCTGCCCTCTCCAAAGCCCGTGGCGACGCCCGCTTGAGCAGTATAGGGCTGCAGGGGCGGAGCCACTTCTGCGGCCACGCCCGCTTCTCCTCGGTGGACAGTGCCCGGCTGTCGGAGAGCACGGTCTTCTCCTCGCAGGAGGAGGAGGACGAAGAGGAGGAAGATGGCTGCGCATTTGCATCGGTGCCAGAGGAGGCAGGGCCTCCGGAGGTCCGGGGGGCGGGGAACGGGGAGACCCAATGCAGAGGGGAGAGCCCCCGACACAGCCCAGAGTGCAGGGAGTCACCGGGGCCAGCAATCAGCAACAGGAGTGAGTACTGTGTGTGAGTGTGTGTGCGTGTGCGTGGTGCACGTGTGTGAGTGTCTGTGAGTGCGTGTGTGTCCGAGTGTGAGAAATTGTGTGTGTTCATGCGTGCATGCGCGTCTGTGAGTGTCTGTGAGTTTGTGTATTTCTGTTTGTGCATGCAAGTGTGTGTGTGCCTGTGTGTTTGTTTCGGTGAAATTGTGTGAGTGTGTGTTTGTGCATACTGTGCGTACTGTGTGTGTGTCCTTGTATGTATGCGTGCATGTGTCCATTGTTTTTTTTTGCGTGCGTATGTCTGCGTGTGGGTAACTGTATTTGAGTTTGAGCATGCTATCTGCACTATGCTTGTGTGGGCGCTGTGTGTCTGTGTGTTTTTGTGTATGTATATGCAAGTATGTGAGCACGTATATGCATGTGTGCATACACCACTGGCCAAAAGTTTGGAAGCCAGATCAAATTGGAACAAAAAAAGATCATAATTTCATTGGCATACTGTGCAACAAAATACACATGATTATTATATAAAGAGTCACTTACCAGAATACATTTTTACTCAAATTATTAGGCCCATGGTCTTAGTGCCTGCCGTATTGTCATTGGCATTCGGTGGGCTGGAAACCATGACATAAAGTGAATAATGCAAATTGTGATTAACTTTTTCACTGAAGTAGTGACTCTTGCAAATCTTCTCAACCCAAAAACTAAGCCCCTCCTTTCTTTTGTAAACATTTATTCAGCAACGGTCTGGTAACTTCAGTGTATACACTGCCTAAAGGTGTATCGAGGAAAATGGTTCATATCAATGAAAGAAAAGTCTAATGATGGAGTAAATACATCCCAAAATCTATAGATTTCATACTGGTTTTTAAGACAGGCATTGTGAACAGAAACTTGAAGTTGCAACCAGATTTTTGACCTGTATTGGCCTTGCTTCCAGACTTCTGGCCTGTCGTGTATGTGTGTGTGTGTGTGCGCAGCGTGCATGTGTCTGTGCTCAGAGTGCATATGCATTATGTTTGTTTGTGCATGTATATCTGTGCCTTATTGCCTGAGTTTCAGTTCTCTACACACTCCAACGAGCCCATAAGTGGATTACAAGTATGCCTCATGCTGTAATATCCCAGAGTCTTACACACTGACAATCTCAGACTATCCTCTGTTTTATAACACAGATTTATATTGTAATACAAGCTCAGGTTTTCCCTCCGCAGCTCATTATAAGCTGATGACAGCTTTTAAGTGATTTCTCTGGCTGTTTTGCTTTTGTCGTGGCTAATCATAACTCCTGGCGCACGGGCTTTTAACACAGAGGAAAATCAGCCTTGCACATAATAGCATAATTGAAGTTTAATCATTCAATTATTTCTCCACATTGTACTCTGAATTATGGTTCACGGGGGTCTTTGGCTGAGTTTCAGAAAGCAGCACCGCATCTAACTGTCCGAACGGCCGTTTACCCAGCTAATTAGTGAGCGAGGGCGGGACATTTTTAACCCCTGTCGCGGATCTCGGGGTCTGATGCTGTCGTGTGCTGATTAAGCGCCTGAACCTCAATCGACCCCGTTTAAATAAGCCAAATAAACTGAATTATACATGCCTCCCTAATTACCTTTCACAGCGAGCTGAAGACCTCTCGGCGTAGCTATTGCACTGCTGTAGTCCATACGCATCCCTTACTCTCTAATTGCCTTTTCCTTTGAACAGGACAGACTGCAATGATGTACCGGTTTGATTTGCGACCCCGTGGCACGGCCCGTATGGAGAAATCTTTACCTGTATATGAACCCACCAGCGCTAACTGGGATTTCCTGTATCCCACCGTGGCGGTGCCTGAGCGTGGATTTCAGCTCAGTCTGTTACCCTCTCTGTGTCCCCCGTGAATAAAGTAAAACTAGTCAAAAGTAGGCCAGACTGTCGGCGTTCCCTCTGTAAAAAAAAAGTAGAAAGCCGCATTGAGCTGGTTTGGTTTCAGCTGTCTCGGGTGGCACGACTGCCAACGCAGCCGGAAGAGATGTTAGAGGAAATAACAAGGCTTTCAAAAAATTCTGGTTTTTTGAAGTGACGTGTGCCTGAGCGGTGAAACTAAGTTTTCAGCTCCTCTCGCACGCTGCCTCTGTCCTGTTTGAATACGGAGGAAAAGAGAGAGTCTGATTTTTTTGACCGTGTAAGACAGCGTTCATGCCTCAGTAGGTCTGCGTCTCTGAGAGGCGAGCCGAAGGGATGCCATTTAACAGGCTCGAGTCGGGCGGCCGAAAATGTGCCGCACATTTCACATTGCAGCATAACAAGGCGAAATTTACGGTACTTTCGCCTAGACGCTGCAGGCAGATTCCAAGAATAGCGGCTGCGTTGTCGGATTTCAGTCACGCGTCAAGCCGCTTCCACATCGAACGCGAAACGAATTTTTCACACGATAGATTACATTCTGTCGCGTACTCGCGTCTTTACAAGGACTTTGAATGTGCGAAAAATTTGTTTCGCGTCCGGTGTGAAAGCAGCTCCACTCCTTTACCCAGAGTGGCCGCCTTTATAGCTGCTGGATAAACGTGTCAGGACCGTATCGGTGCGCCTCTCTCAGTTTGGAGTTTGCAAACAATGAATTGTCAGCGTGCGAAACCATGAAGGTGTAGGACAAAGGGAAAAACTTTTTTTTTTCTTCTTCTATTATTTTGAGTCTGTCAGAGTTCGCTGGCTCATTCTGCTTCTGTCATCTTCGTAGGCTGCCCTTTGCCCTGCAGTCACCATACCACCAGCCAGCTTCCTGCTTTACGACCCCACCCGCACCATTACCCAACCGTCGACGAGCCTCTGCCGCCAAGTAAGCGTCACTGCATCCTCGCCTCGAGCCCGCCCCAGCTGCACACATCATGGCCTCCCTGCAGTGAGGGTCATATGTTTGCCTTCCTGCCTGCGTTGATGGCCAACGCAGTTTGCAGGCGCTGTATCTGTGTGTCAGTGTTTCGGGTTTTTTTTTCGTGTGTGGATTCCATTTTCTCTTTCAGCTACGACCAATACGTTACCACTCACTACCTCCCTCGGTGAATGTATCATAGCTGCCCAAAAAAGTCGCACACACTAGTATTTTGTTGCACCGCATTTCGCTTTGATCATGGCGCACATTCGTCCTGGCGTTGTTTCAACAGTCTTATGCAATGTTTCAACATTTATTTCTGTTTAGAGTTGCATCATTTTTGGATCTTGTATTGAAAACAGGAGAGTCAAACCACTCTATATCCCTCACCGGCACATCCCAGTGACTTTCAGTGGTGTTAATAATGCATTGGACTGTTCATGATTCAATTCCATTGATTTCAGCAATCTCTTTAGTTGTTGTCTTTGCTTGATGCAGGCCAATAATTTGCCCCATCCTTCCTCATGATTAAGAAATGAGAATCTATATGCTGAATCTGGCAGGGTTTGAGGAATTGTTGCCTGCTGAAACATACAAATCACTGCACAAATGATGCAATCATAGGCGCTAAAGCATTTGCTTATTTAAATCCACACAGCAACTTTTTTGGCTACTGCTTAGAATACAAGTCTGGAGTGGTCAGTGTGACATTACATGAGATGATGAGAATGCATACAATGCATACATCTACAACCCCAATTCCAAAACAGTTGGGATGAAGTATAAGTCTATAATATATTTGAGGTTGATGTCTGTCTGTGTGTATGTACACGTTTTTCTCCTACATTTCCCAACCGATTATCACCAAATTTGGTGTAAGTATCCACTTGGACACGAGGAAGGACTTGACGTCGCCCCATTTTTGAAAAACGGATACGCAGGCAAAAAAAATGGCAATTTCGCTCCGGGTAGCGGGTAGCAGCTAGTTGTGAATAAAATCAAAATGCAATGACTTTCAGATCACATGATCCAATATGTTATTTACAGTACAACATAAATAACATTTCAAATGTTGAAACTGAGACATTTTACATTGTTATCCACAAACTGAGCTTATTTCAAATTTTCTGGCTGCAACTGGTCTCAAAAAAGTTGGAACACAGGCAAAAAAGAGCAGGAAAAGAAACTAATATATAAGAGAATCAGGTGAAAGAACATTTAGCAAGTAATTAAGTAAACTGGCATCAGGTGTATAACATGTTTGGGTATAAAAAGGGATGTCTGAGAGAGGCTGAGTCTCTCAGATGTAAAGATGGCCAGAGTCTCTCCAACCTGTGAAGGCTTGTGTAAAAAAATTGTGTAATACTTTGTACTTTAAAAACAGTGTTCCTCAACGTCAAATTGTAAAGGATTTGAAGGTCTCATCATCGACAGTGCATAACATTGTCAAAAGATTCAGAGAAACTGGAGAAATCTCTGTGCGTAAGGGACAAGGCCAAAGACTTTACTGGATGCCCATGATCTTCAGGCCCTCAGACGCCACTGCATCACTCACCGGCAAAATGGACTGTAGCAAGAAACATTAGATCACATCTGTTAACGCTTTTGTGCGCCAGGGAAAAATCTGTTGTGGGGGGTGGTAACCACCGCCCCCCTCCTTGGCTGGATGAGGGTTAAACAAGAGTGGGATCAAATTCCAATGGCTAAACTCAAGAAACCTGCCTGCTCGATGCCCAGATGCTTCTATGTGTTAAAAACGAGAGGGGATGCTGCACCAAGGTAAACAGGCCTCTGTCCCTATTTTTTTTTTGAGACCTGTAGCTGCCATCAAATTTGAAATGAGCTCATTTTGTGGATAAAATTCTAAAATTTCTCAGTTTCAACATTTGCTATGTTTTCTCTGTTGTATAGTGAATAAAATACTGCCTGGTGTGAGTTGATTGTCAGCGCATTTTAATTTTATTCAAAGTTTACACTTTGTCCCAACTTTTTCGGAATTGGGGTTGTATGATTTGTGAATTGCTTGTACAACATATTAACCCTTAGAGTGCTGAATACATTTTCAAGGAATTAAAAATGTAATTATCCTGAGCTGTTGAAAAACTATCATGCGTTAACTTGTTTAGAAGAGCTTTTGCGCATGATAGGTTTTCAACGGCATCCAATTTTGATATCTTACATCATTGGGTAACTATAGTTGACTATAGAACTCTAAGGGTTAAAAATACATGCTTTACATTTAGATATTTTTTATTATTCGTTTCTGAACCTGCTGTTTAAAGGCGTACCAGTGTTCATTGTTTAATATTCTCAATGTTTTTTTTACAGATCTTTTTAGTTTTGCCTCACGGAGAAATATCTTGAGTCCTGGCTATATTTTTGCTGCTGATGGTTCATGTTTAGAATATGAATGGTATCTTTCATCTTATCTCTTGTTTATCTCTATGAAAGGTGTACCCTGTAGAACTAGATGTCCAATTGGATTACCAGAAATGTGAAATGAAAGTGTTAAATAATAAATAATGCAATGACTTGCTGAACTATAGTCCTTGAAGCGCAGCAGGTTAGCCCCTCGTATCCATTAGAGCCTGCAACAGGAAGGGAAGGAATTTTTCAGTCGTGTAAAACTTGTTCAGAAAGATCAGGAGGGAACATGATTCTTCCTGTGGGTTTTTAGCCAAGTTTATCCTTGATTGAGGATACTGAATGTGAACTGTTGAAAATCACAATATGCAGAGAAGCGAGCTGCTTAAGTCACCTTGTCAAATGAGCGTATGTTTAATGAGCATATAATCAAGGGAATTTCATGTGTTAAATAAAAACACTCGCTTGTTGTCAGTAATGTAATGACATTTTAAAATGGTGCAAAGTCAAATCTGCATGTAATCATACTGAGCTCAGTGCATTTCTGTGAGACTGGCATCAGGTCAGGGAGCTAAAGAGAGATCAAAGCAATTCAACTCTGTTTTCCTTGCTGGGTATCTGTGTGTTACACACACATAGACACATAAAATGAAGGCTGTCTGGTCAGCTAAGTGGAACGGCCATCAGAGTTGTAAAAAAATTGTTGGAATACTTAGTAATACACAAACAGACAGACAGACAAAACATAACCTCCGCCCACACTTGGTTGGCGGAGGTTATGTTTTGTCTGTCTGTCTGTCTGTCTGTTCGTGAACAACATAACTCAAAAAGTAATGCACGGATTTGGCTGAAATTTTGTGGGTGCATTGCTATTATATCAAGGATGGACCCTATTGATTTTCACCATGATCAGTGAAATATTATGGCTGCCACGGCAGCCGTCTTGAAATTGTATGACACGCGATAACTCAACTTTGCTCCCACTCATGAAAGTGTGGATTGTTCTGCCTTGGCGGAGGTGTGCACTCTACGAGTGCCTCTAGTTTTCTGTGTATTTTTGATATCGACAGAGTTGTTGAGATGTTGGCTGGTTGTTGATGAAAATGCAAACTGCAAAAAATTCAAAAATTAACCCTTTGTAGAATACTTTACTTTGTAAAAATCTTATTTTTTTCCTCTCAAAGTTCTTGGTCAGTGTTCTCAGACTCCATTGCTTTTAGATACTAGACGTGATTGTGACTTTAAACTGTTCAGTTAGCAGTATTCAAATGTTGATTCGCTTCTTATTTTCTAATTTTTCTTACAAGAGACCGGACTGTGAGGCTGTGCTTCAAGCCGCGACACGTTGGCAGATAGACCAGTCGTGTCAAGGACACATTAGTCCTGCAGTAAAGCTGTTTCACTGTCCTCAACACTGAGGATAATAAAGGGTGAAGAAAAAATGGATTCAGAATCAGTAGAAGGATTTGTGCCAGACTGCCTGTGGATAAGGGACACCATGTTATGGGAACATTAAGAAACGGGTTGTTACCTCCGCCAAGGAGGTTATGTTTTTGGTGGTGTTTGTTTGTTGGTTTGTTTGTGTACAACATAACTCAAAAAGTAATGGACAGAGTTCGATGAAATTTCCAGAGAAGGTGGGTATTAAGTCAAGGAACAGGTGATCACATTTTGGCATATCTAGGCCAAAGTACTGCTGAGATATACGCCAAAGTTCAAGATTTCAAGTCTTTCCAATGGGCCGGAGTTCCAATCGCCATGCTTCTGGGTTTTGCTGCCCCCTGGCGGAGGTCTGCGCTCTCTGAATGCTTTTCTAGTTGCTTTATGCAAAGAGGATGTAGTTGATGTTTGTGTACCAGTAGTGTTTGCATGGCCTTGACAGAGTACTGAGATTGTTTATGTTGTGGTCTTCTCTCGTTTATAATTTAGAGATAAAGGGGTATCATACTGAAATTGCTTTTGAGCTGGATGAATATTTATTGTAATGCCTCATGATTCTCCGTACATTCAAGCAGATGAGTATTTTTTGTGGATCAGTTATACAAAATGAGAAGAAAACATTTCTAATGACTTTTTTAGGGTTCAATATGAAGTTCCCGACTCCCATTCATTCATCTTTTTCTGACTTATCTTTCCTTTGTGGTATTATTACCCAAAATCCTCAGCGATGCCATTGATAATGAATGGAGTGTTTGTTAGCAGTCGCTGTCGTTCATTTTTATGAGGGCTACGGCTAATGCTAGTAATTGACGTGTCTCCAGTTAATTTTCTCTGACTGGAGGCAATGTGTTCTAGAACTCTGATTAAAAATTTGGAACAGAATTCTAAGATGTCTGCTACTGTAAGGGCTGTTGGCAGTGTTTTCAGTACCATTCTGGCGCTGCCTGCATGCGTCTGTATCTGTATCTCAGCTGTGAAAAGCTGGGGTGGGAATATTCTGGGTCTTACGGAGCAACTCCTGGGATTTTCTGGAGTGACAGGATCCTGATGCGGGCAGTTAGAGTGACAGCAGGGGGCCTTTGTTATGTGCTGGTGTATTTCCGCCACTGCTGGTCATCCAATCTCTCTCTTTCTCTTTCCCTCTCTCATTCTCTTCCTCTCCCTCTCTCTCTTTCTCTCTCTCTCATATTTCTCTTCATCCTACTACATGTCCTGCGGCAGTCTTGGAGCAAAAAGCAATTTTGTGGGGCCTGATGTTGGTAGTGTGTTGTGTGGCCTGTTGTGTACTTTGTTGTGATTTTGTTGAGCCGTCCTTTTAATTATACCCCCGATCAAATGTCGGCGGTATATAGTTATATATCAAGAATTTTGTCCATCCGTCCGTCATTCCGTCCGAAGACATTATTTGTCCGATCGATATCGCAAATATTATACATTGGATTCTTTTCAATTTAGGCACACATATTCCCTACCACAGGGAGAGATGCAGTGCAAAGTATCGGCCATCTGGGATGATTTTTCAGAAAAATATTGCCATTTTCCTGTTTTTGGACGAAGAAATTTTCAAGTGGGTTCAATGTCAATTTGTCCGATCAATATTGCAAATATTATACATTGGACTCTTTTCAAATTTGGCTCACATATTCTCTACCATAGGGAGAGGTGCAGCGCAAAGTGTCATAGATGTGTTTTAATTTTTGTCACAATTGATTTTCGGAATATGACAACCCCCTCCTAGAATCGCCATCTTATCGTGGTGGAGGGGTTTGAGTACCTGGATGATCCTAAGAGCTATGTGGTCTGGGGCTTATTGCCCCTGGTAGGGTCTCCAAGGGCAAACGGGTCCTAGGTGACAGGTCAGAATAAAAGCGGTTCCAACACCCCCAATGAAGAAAACTTCATCAAGGACATTTACGTCGCCTGGACTGGCGTCAGCAGGACCCCACCCTGGAGCCAGGCCTGGGGTTAGGGTTGGCAGGCGAGCACCTGGTGGTTGGGTTTCCACCCACAGGACCCGGCTGGGCACAGCCCGAACGAGCGACGTGGGCCCACCTTCCTTTAGGCCCATCACTCGCGGGAAGGTTCAGAAGGGGCAGATGCTATATGTTTTGGGTGGCAGTCGTGGGCGGGGGAACCGACGACCCAATCCCTGGACATGGAATCTGGTTATGGGGACATGGAATGTCACATCGCTGGGGAGGAAGGAGCCTGAGCTTGTGCAGGAGGTTGAGCGGTACCGGCTAGAGATAGTCGGGCTCACCTCCATTCACAGTCTGGGCTCTGGAACCCAACTCCTCGAGAGAGGCTGGACTCTCTTTTATTCATGAGTTGCCCGCAGTGAGAGGCGGCGTGCTGGTGTGGGTTTGCTTGTAGCCCCCCAGCTTAGCCGCCATGTGTTGGAGTTTTCCCCTGTGAACGAGAGGGTCACTGCCCTGCGCCTTCGAGTCAGGGACAGGTGTCTCACTGTCGATTCAGCTTATAGGCCGAATGGCAGTGCAGAGTAGCCGGCCTTCTTGGAGTCCATGGGAGGGGTACTTGAAAGTGCTCCAACTGGGGACTCCTTCACTCTGCTGGGGGACTTCAACGCCCACATGGGCAGCGACAGTGTTACCTGGAGGGGCGTGATTGGGAGGAACGGCCTCCCCGATCTGAACTCGAGCGATGCTCTGTTATTGGACTTCTGTGCTGGTCACAGTTTGTCCATAATGAACACCATGTTCAAACATAAGGGCATCCATCAGTGCCTTTGTGGTAGCGTCATCTGACCTTCGGCCGTTTGTCTTGGACACTCGGGTGAAGAGAGGGGCTGAGCTGTCCACTAATCACCACCTGGTGGTGAGTTGGATTGGCTGGCGGAGGAGGAAGCTGGACAGACTTGGCAGGCCCAAACGTGTTGTGAGGATCTGTTGGGAACGTCTGGCAGAACCCTCCGTCAGAGGGGTTTTCAGTTCTCACGTCCAGGAGAGCTTTAATCTGATCCCAAGGGAGGCTGGAGACATTGAGTCTGAATGGACCGTGTTCTCCACCACGGTTTACGCGGCCATTCAGAG
Organism: Gymnothorax reevesii; assembly: GCA_029721435.1. Taxonomy (NCBI): domain Eukaryota; kingdom Metazoa; phylum Chordata; class Actinopteri; order Anguilliformes; family Muraenidae; genus Gymnothorax; species Gymnothorax reevesii. Next base: position 21,870,190 of record CM056577.1, on the reverse strand, counting down.
CTGTGGTTATAAGGTTTCTGGCCCCTGTCGCTGCGGCAGCCACCGAACCCGGTGGTGGACACCAGAAGTAAGGGATGCCGTCAAGCTGAAGAACGAGTTCTATTGAGTTTGTTTGGCTCATGGGACTCCTGAAGCAGCTGACAGGTACTGGCAGGCTAAGCGTGCGGCGGCCCGGGCGGTGGCAGAAGCAAAAACTTGGGTATGGGAAAAGTTCAGGGAGGTAATGGAGAGGAGGATTATCGGTCGGCCCCGAAGAGATTCTGGCAAACCGTTCGGGGCTCAGAAGGGGGAAGCAGTGCCCTGCCAACATTGTTTACAGTGGACGTGGGGAGCTGTTGACTTAGACTGGGAATATTGTTAGCCGGTGGAAGGAATACTTCGAGGACCTCCTCAATCCTACTGACACGCCTTCCATAGAGGAAGCAGAGGCTGGGGACCCAGAGGCTGGTTCATCCAGCACTCGGGCTGAAGTCACTGAGGTAGTTTGGAAGCTCCTCAGTGGCAAGGCACCGGGGGTGGATGAGATCCGCCCTGAGTACCTCAAGTCCCTGGATGTTGTAGAGCTGTCTTAGTTGACATGCCTCTGCAACATCACGTAGCAGTGGGGGACAGTGCCTCTGGACTGGCAGACCGGGGTGGTGGTCCCTCTATTTAAGAAGGGGGACCGGAGGGTGTGCTCCAACTACAGGGGGATCACACTCCTCAGCCTCCCCGGTAAAGTCTATTCCAGGGTGCTGGAGAGGAGAATTCGGCCGATGGTCGAACCTCGGATTCAGGAGGAACAATGCGGTTTTCGTCCTGGTCGTGGAACACTGGACCAGCTCTATACCCTATGCAGGGTGCTTAAGGGTTCATGAGAGTTCGCCCAACCGGTTCACATGTGTTTTGAAGAAGGAATTTGACTGTGTCCCTCGTGGCATTCTGTGGGAGGTGCTTCAGGAGTATGGAGTCCGGGGCTCTCTACTAAGAGCCGTGCGGTCTCTGTATGACCGGTGCAGGAGCCTGGTTCGCATTACCGGCAGTAAGTCGGACCTGTTCCCGGTGCATGTTGGACTCCAGCAGGGCTGCCCTTTGTCACCGGTTCCGTTCATTATTTTTATGGACAGAATTTCTGGGCGCAGCCAGAAGCCGGAGGGAGATCGGTTTGCAGGATCTCATCTCTGCTTTTTGCAGATGATGTTGTCCTCTTTGCTCCTTCGAACCTGGACCTTCAGCATGTACTGGGGCGGTTTGCAGCCGAGTGCGAAGGGGCTGGGATGAGAATCAGCACCTCCAAGTCCGAGGTCATGGATCTCGGCCGGAAAAATGTGGCTAGGCCCCTCTGGGTTGGAGGAGAGCTCCTGCCTCAAGTGGAGGAGGTTAAGTATCTTAGGGTCTTGTTCACGAGCGAGGGAAGGATGGAGCGTGAGATTGACAGACGGATCGGTGCAGCGGCAGCAGTAATGCGGTCATTGTACCGATCTGTTGTGGTGAAGAAGGAGCTGAGCTGAAAGGCGAAGCTCTCGATTTACCAGTCAATCTACGTTCCTACCCTCACCTATGGACAGGTACTTTGGGTCATGACCGAAAGAACAAGATCTCGGATACAAGCGGCTGAAATGGGTTTCCTCCACAGGGTGGCGGGGCGCTCCCTTAGAGATAGGGTGAGTTGCTCTGTCACCCGGGAGGAGCTCAGTGTTGAGCCGCTGCTCCTCCACATCGAGAGGAGCCAGCTGGGGTGGCTCGGGCATTTATATTTGATGGGGCTTTCCTGGGAAGGTGTTCCAGGCATGCCCCACCGGGAGAGACCGGGTAGACCCAGGACACGCTGGAGGGACTGTTTCGCTTGGCTGGCCTGTAAACGCCTCCGGATATCCCCTGAAGAACTGGAGGAAGTGTCCAGTGAAAGGGAAGTCTGGGCATCCTTGCTTAGACTACTGCCCCCGCGACCTAACCCCGGATAAGCAGAAGAAAATGGAATGGAATGTGATAATTTCTATAATCACCAACGGAAAAAGCATGATTGTGGACATTGGGGGTGTTAATAAGCTCTGCTTACTTTTTCACTTGTTTCTGTGTGTTTCTGTTGTGGCGTTTGGACAGTTTTTGCTTGCCTTTTTCCACATGCTCTTAGTTTAGGTTTAAGCCAGGTTAGGAAGCCTGTGGAAGTCTCATCCTCATTTTGATGTGGTCGAAAGTCAGAGCTACTTGTTCTGATCTTGGGTTGTAGTCCTCTCTGTGTCCGGGTTTGGCCAGTCTATCACCATCTGAGTTTCTTGTGTATTTTTTATCTGTCTCTTTACATTCAGCACATTTTTTTGGAGGAGAACGACTATAGCTTATGTTATTTTTTGGCCTTCAGGACTTTTTAATATTACCTTTTATTTGTTTGTCTGTGTTATTTTAACTTGTGGCACTTGGGATTCAACAGCATTGATAAGATGGCAGATGTAACAGCAGTGTTAATGTGGTGTATATAACAGCACTGTTAATGTGGCAGGTCATAACAGCTTTGTTTACATAGCGGGATGTAACAGCATTGTTAACATGGCAAGATGTAGCGGCATTGTTAACATGGGGGGATGCAACAGCATTGTTACTGTCATATGGCATATGTAAAAGCAATATTAACATGGCAGGGTGTGACAGCATTCTTTATGTGGCAAGACAGCAATATTGTTAACATGGCAGGATGCAACAGCATTGTAACAGGATGAACAGTAACAGGATTGTAAACATGGAGGGACATTACAGTATTGTTACTGTAACATGGCATATTCAACAGCATTGTTAATGTGACAATATTGTTAATATTGCGAGACGTTACAACATTGTGAACGTTTGGAGATGTAACATCATTGTAGACATGACAGGACGTAACAGCCTTGTTAATGTGGCAGGATGTAACAACATTGTTTGCATAGCGAGATGTAATGGCATAATGAACATGGTGAGATGTAACAGCACTGTGGACATTGCGAGATGTAGCAGCATTATTAAATGGCGGGATGTAGTAGCATTATTAACATGGCAGGACTTAAGAGCGTTATTAACATGTCGGGATGTAACAGCATTATTAACATGGCAGGATATAACAGCATTATTAACATGGCGGGACATAAGAGCGTTATTAACATGGCGGGATGTAGCAGCATTGTTAACATGGTGAGATGTAACAGCATTATGAACATGGCGGGTCATAAAAGCATTATTAACATGGCAGGATGTAATGGCATTATTAACACAGCGGGATGTAACAGCATTGTCAACATGATGGGACATAGGAGCATTATTTACATGGCGGGATGTAACAGTATTGTACACATGGCGGGATGTAACAGTATTGTAAACATGGATGGTTGTCTCATCCCCTTCTCCTCCCTCACTCACCGTGTTCTCACAGCTCTGCTGTTCACTCTGTTTTTCTCTCACTCTCTTTCTCTCTGTGAAATATGGGCCACACTCAGGCTGCTGTTGGCCTTTACAGGCTGGGGCAGCCCTGTTTAAGTGACATTCATTCCCTCGGGCTGGTTGTGTGGTTAGCAGGAAATGAGCCGCGATCAATGTGAGAGGCCCATGTTAGACCTGTCACCTGCATCACATAGGTGTGTGTGTGTGTGTGTGTGTGGGGGGGGGGTTATTCGCAGCTGCCTCGCTCACCCTATCCCTAACTGACCCCCCCCCACCCCCCACCCCCTGACTCTTTGCTAGTATCCAAACTGAAGAGCCAAGAACATTCCTTGAGAACGGTCATGACCAGGAAACAGACTGGCTGGTAGCTATAACAAGGAACGTTCGAAATGGCTATTTCATGAACGGAAGAACCCAATCAACTCCTTTCTTTCCTCCTTCTAGCAGGGAAATACAGGACTAATCATGGAAGAAAGGAAAGGTCAATTATAGGCCACAATCCTTTGCAACTGTAGCAATTCCATAAGTCATCTGTTTTCCATTAAATGACTTGCTGTCAAGCGTATGACATATTGAAGGTAAAGATATTCGATTTTACTCAAATATGTCCCAAGTTTCCTTCAGAATCTCTCGGTAACTTTCAATTGACCTGCGTCACATGTTCTTATGAGGTCAAAGAAAAGTGGAGAGGAAAGGAAAAAAGTCACTTGTTAAAAGATTATTTAGATTTGCCCTGTTACTGGTTGAATCCAAATATCTGTAATGATCCAGACAAGGTACTAGATGCAGGGACAGAGTGCAGTCCAATAGCAGGGTTTATGGATAGTAATTCGGTAATGACTGTGAGCCTGGAGTGGAACGGCACACTTCAGTTCAGATGGTGGTGGGCTTGAGTCCGGGGCAAGTCTGTGCCCAGCCAGTGGTGTCCTGAGCCAGTAGCCAGTTGGAGATCACCCTCGCTGGAGCAGAACTGTCAGACGGCAGGACTGGAGAGTTTAACAGGAACACGGTCCCAATCTCTGACCGCAGAAGGCTTGGGAGATGTTCCTGACAAACTGGGTGTAGGAACAGACTGAAGAGTGATGGACAGGAATGTGATCCCAATCCTGGAAACCAAGAGAAAGGCTTTGGCGCTCGCTCCTATTAATAAGACTACAAATAGCACTTCCATATTTAACAATCATGAAAGATTACAAATAATTTTCAGTGAGGATCAAACTAGGAAGATACTGAAAATTGCTTTTGGGGTGTAATGCAAGTGACAATTCAGCAACTTTTGCACTCATAGCAATGGGTAATATCTGCCACAGACACGTATGGGAGTGGGGAACATGAATGCAAGACACCTGGTGTGGAAGGCACTGAGGACACCAAGCCAATCAAAAAAGACAATATGCTTTATCTGACAGACACGCAAGCCGCTGGATGGGAGGAGACGTGAAAGGAACTTACACGAGCGTAGTGACAATGTCCTGACTTCGCCACTTTTGCAGACTCTCGGAATTCGCGGGAACACTCCCAGACAGTCTGCGAGTGCTGTGGGCTGTCCGTACCCACAATTCATCCAGCCCACAAGGGGCCTCAAGCAGACTTTCTGCAGACTTACAGAGAGTTCACATGCAGTCCAGGCTCCACCAGACTTAGCCGATGGGATTATGAAGTATTCATAGCTGTAACAATATGACAATCCTTACAGCAGTTAAGAATTGTGGTCCGTAATTGTTCCCTTTCTTCCAAGGTTAGTCCTGTGGTGTCTTGCTGGAAGGAAGTAACAGTGGAGCAGACTGCATCCTTTCCTTCATGAAACAGACAATTTTGACGCTCCTTGCCATGGCTACAAGCGAAACTGTTTCCAGTTCATGTCCATTACCAAGGAAGGTTCATTGCTCTTTAGAGCATTCAGATACACCCTCAGCCTTGTCCTCTCGCACCCCCTGCCCTTCCTTATCTACTCTCTCTCTCTCTCTCTCTCTCTCTCTTTAAGAAACACACACTGGTGAATTTTCTTACTGAGTTTCAAGAGTTACTTATTTATGCATTGTACTGATCCTGGAGTTTTTCTCCTGTTCCCATTTTTATGCTCAATAGGCATGCAGAGCACTGCTGTCAGTACTTACTGACAAAACCGTAAAAACTGTTATTTACTCTGACTTCAGTGCCTCTCTTTCTGGTTGTTTTCCTCTGTTATTTCTGTCCCTCAGTGGGGCACCCTTTGTATTACTTGCCATGTTGTACCAGCACACACTCTGATCACTGATCCAGCTCTGTTGCCCCTTTAGTCGCGTCATGTCAGAGGACTCTGGACATATGTGGCAGTTCTTTGTACATCTGTGCCATGCACTTCAATCTACCATAGCCAGGTTGCCCAACTATCTTCCTGGAGGTCTGCTGTTCTGTTGGTTTTCATTTCAATCAATTTTCCCGCAAATAGGAGCACCTCATTCCACCACAGACTGTAATCTCCGCGCCATGTAATTTAACCCATTAGCATCTTCGCATGACCTTAAGTTACATCTTTTAAATGAGCTGTAACGTGTGAGGGTTGGAGCTGCCTCCAGGAACAAGGTTTGGAGCTCTTTAGGAATATATGGCCTTTAGGAAGCCATATTTTTTCCTATGATGGCTAAGTCATGACCCGCCCTACTCCACCTCTGATTGGCTAGCATTGGTTTGGTGGGTTGGTTAGGTTAAGGCATGAGGAGAGAGATTAGGGTAAGGGTAAGAATTAGTGGTTAGGGTAAGAATAACAGGGTAAACCAGTCAAGAGTTGGGTGGGTCATGCCTTCACCATCATAGAAAAAAATACTGCATACAAGAATGCTGAATACAGTGCAGGTTTCCATCGGTTGGTATAAAAGTCTAAAAGATCTTTCCTTGTTTTTCTCTCCGTGTTTCCTGCGGCTGCCAGACTGGGAGGCTCGGATCGACAGCCATGGCCGCGTGTTTTACGTGGATCATGTGAACCGCACCACCACCTGGCAGCGGCCCACGTGTGCCGCCACGCCCGATGGCATGCGCCGATCGGGGTCCATGCAGCAGATGGAGCAGCTCAACAGGAGGTGGGGTCAGGGGCGGGGCTGTGCGGAGAGCGGCGAGGGCATAGGGGCGGGGCTGCCACATGAGGGCGGGGTTTTGGGCGGCACTACCATGAGGTGGTGGAGTAATGGGGCAGGGTTGTCCTACTAGGGCGAGGTTAGGGGTGGGTGATCAGGAGAGGGTGGGGTAAGGAAAGCAGAGCTATCAAATGAGGGCGGGGTTATGGGGTGGAGTCACCAGGAGAGGTCCTGGTCAGGGAGGGGTTACTGTGGCTCATGGAAAATCGGTGCCAGCTCAGTAAACCCAGAAGGTCTTTGCAATGTTCCTGGAATGTTTTTGCAATGTTACATCATGCTGGTGCAGGATAGCAACATTTTCCAGCGCATCAAATTTCAGGGTTGTTTAGAGGCTGTGTGGCGTATGTTTTGAAATTTATTCCTAGCTTGCTCATTGAAATCAGGTCTGACAAAGTACTAAAATTGCCGCTCCTTGTTTGTGAGCAACGCCCCCACCCACATTAAGCAATATGGTTATCAGCAGGAAAGTGCCACAGATTCAGAATTCAGGATAAGGTACAAGATAAGTGGCGGAAGCCATTATGAATGACATTTCTTTGTGGCAAGCCATCAATATAAATATGTTAAGATACCAAAAAATATTTTACGTGGAGGTCTTTGCAGGACTTCCAAGTAGCAAAGATGCCAGATTCATATGAATAGTGCGGAAGTATTCTACATTTTCAGAAACTGACAGTGTGAGTGCTCGCTCTCATTCTCACCCGTTAGACAACTGATTCCACCAATCGAGCTCTTAGCCAAAGACCCTAGGCATTTATTTGTACAATCAGGTGTGCGCCAACATGGTTGGACTTAAACTCTGCACATACACAGGCTTTTTCTGGAGAAGGTGAAATATTTCTGGTCTACAGTCTAACAATGCCATTTTACCCTAACACCAGCCGACAACCTGGGAAACATGAACTCTGCTTCCTCCTAGAGGACAAATAAGGCAACGCATTCACTGCTTCCCAGAAGCCAGTTCTCGCAATCGTGTTACGAGCAGAGTGACAGGCCGCTGAAGTCACCCTATCATAATCCAACCCCCCACCCTACCCCCACCTCCCCACATCCAAACAACCCACTGCAGATAGCGGGAGTCTGACAGCGATGCAAAATGTGAGGATAGGAGGCAGTGTTATGCAATCACTGCAAAAAAGCTTGAAAGCTGGTCAAGAATATCAGATGCCTCTCCCCATCAGTTGAAGATGTGTTTGTATTTTTCAGTTTGAATGTTATTACAATATTCATTTAGAATTTTTACAAATTAAATGAGGGAATTCACCCCTATCCCCCACCCCACCTTTCAACCCCCAGGTACCAGAATATCCAGAGGACCATGGCCACAGAGAGGAGTGAGACTGAGAGCCCTCGGGGCCAGAGGAACGAGAGAGGAGACAGTGAGACTGACTCTCCAGTACAGAGCAACGGTACACACATGCACACACACGCGCACACACACACACACACACACTCTCTCTCTTACATAGACCAACTGTACTTGTACGGTTCTTATACACACTCAAACTTACACACACACTCACACATGCGCCACTTTCCTACGCAGACCAACGGTACTTGCACACACACGATCGCACACACACACACATACACACACAGGCTGTCCTATACAGGGCAACAGTACTTACGCACACACATTCTCCTGTACAGGCCAAGGGTATTTTCGCACACACAGATACACACACATATACACGCACTCAGACGTTTACACTCAACCTCATGCACACACTCACACGCACCCTCGCACACACACACGCACACTCACGCACATGCAAAAACACATGCACACTCTCTTTTGCACTCTTTTGCACTTTCTCACTCACACTCATACAAACATACCAAGGCACACAGATTTTCACACACTCTGTGTGTAGGCAAGTATGTACTTGTATGTACAGAATGTTCAGGAACAGACCTACAGACCGACAATGCACAGACAAACTCACAAACACAGCTGTGTGTTCTGTCACATGCACATATTCCAGGCACAGCTCACACAAAGCTTACATTATTCATGAGCTCTCATATGCCACGAGAATCAAATGGAAATTTTGAATGCTATTTTTTATTCCCCATCAAAGCAGAACGGATGACTTATTTAAATAATAATAACATCACGGATGTAACTGAAGCGTGACAGTCTTTGATAATAGATGTCTTTGAAATGTAAAACCAGCACTACCCACTATAACTTTGATTGTGTTCAATAATAGATTTCAGTTATATGTACTGTATTCATGATAGAGGCGACATGAATACTTGCTTTTAAGCAGATTACACCCAGCATGCATTGGGCCCGATATGAATGTACTGGATGGACCTGATTTCTTAAAACCATGACAAGCGCAACTGCGAGATAGAGAGATTTCAGGGAGGTTGGAGTGGATTTCAGATGTGAAAGTTTAGTGCGAACACCTCTGACTCAGATTCTTGCGAAACTGAGTCAGATCAACTCGCTGACGTTTCCTCGGCAACGGCATCCGAGGTGATGTCAGCACGGAACCCGGCAGCATGATTCCATCAGCAGGTGATGACCGTTGGCCAGAACTCCGACTCTGAGAATAAGATGTGATGCTCGTTAATTAAATTATCCCAAAGGGAGCTCTGGCAGGAAGCAGTGGTCAGCTGACCTCATACTATCATCCCGGGGCAATCGCAGTCAGTTTAAAAACTTAAGGGCGTAGCACCAGTAGGGATTTTGATAGCGTTTCAGATTCTTTACATAGATGGAGCGTTTGGTCACAGTGCTATCATGACATGAAGGGAATGGGGAGATTGCAGTCATGAAACCTGTCAGGTGACATTCTGTTCTGGGAGAAAGGAACTGGAGCCCACATCAGCCATTTAATCCCCACCGATGTGACCCTGCATCTTATGAAGTGACTACACTGCCGCTCACATTATTTGATTTTGACCCGTTTAAGGGTGGCACTGTGGTTTGGTGGTTAGCATCGTCTCCTCAAAGGAAGGAAGGTGTAGGTTAGAATCCACACCCTGGTATTTCTGTGTGGAGTTTGTATGTTCTCCTTGTGTTAATGTGGGATTCCTCTGGTTTCCTCCCACAGTTGGACGACTTGCTTAGTTAGACTAGTTGAAGACTTCAAATTGCCCGTAGGTTTGACTATTTTTGTGAATGTTGCATGCGCCTAATGATGGATCTCCAAGCTGTATAGACTATTTCTGCCTCTTGCTCATTGGATGCTGGGATAGTTTCAAGCCCCCCGACCATGAATAAGTGGGTTTAATAATGGATGGGTTGCCTTTATAAGTTTTTGTGTGGTGGTCACATGTTCAGTCTTCTCTGGCTCTGTTTGCGGTTGGGTGCAGAGGTGAGAAGGGAAGTCCCCGCGCCGCTGGCCAGCAGTCAGAAGGTGACTCAGCCTCTGCAGTGTCCAGCGGTCAAGTTCATCACCCACCCAGAGTTCTTCACCATCTTGCATGCCAACTACGTGAGTAATGACTTAGACTGGGACAACCAAACATGCTGAGTCATAGTGCAGTCACACACAGAGACAACCAAACCTGCTGACTCAGAGTACAGTCACATGTAGGGATTCATAGGGAGGATGCTCTGTGTCTTGGTGAAATTTAGTCACCAGAAGCCTTTTGTAAATAGAGAAATGCAAGGCGAAAGACCTGTGAGTGTTGACACTAGGTCTTCAGGGAAATGACATTCCTTGGTTGCACACTTTTTTTTGCCTTTTATAAGTAGTTTTTGTCAAGGATTGTTGTCCCATACTTTGTCTACCGGCACAATCAGTGAGTACTTGTGGATGATTGATCTTTAGCAGCGCTTTGTTCAATTATGAAACTTTAAATGTGACAAATATGGCCCAATATCTGAAAAGGCTCTTTTGGGTGCATTACAGCTCTGTGTTCGCCTGTATTAACTGTTACCGTCTCATAGGGAGCCTACAGAATGTTCACGAACAGCACCTGCCTCAAACACATGATCCTGAAGATCCGCCGCGACGCGCGCAACTTTGAGCGCTACCAGCACAACCGGGACCTGGTGGCCTTCCTCAACAAGTTCGCCGACACCCAGCTGGAGCTGCCACGCGGCTGGGAGATCAAGACCGACCCGCAGGGAAAGGTACGGGAGCGAGCGGACCTCTGGTCCGAATAGTCACATTATCATTTTAATTCTGACATTAACACTATCAATCACTATCAATCTGACACTGTTCTAATGGTGTGTTTCCATCAAACGTGAAGTGCTGAAGTTTTTGCGCGTACGGATTGCATAAAAATTCAAAGCAATGATGCTAATACACGTGAGAAGTCGCAAGTCTGCACCGGGCGCTTCAAATTTTCAGAGGATTAAGTTCATCATTTGAGTATTTGAAACACACTACCGCTTAGTGCATTTTTCAAAGTAAATACAGTACACTCACTTTCAGCAGTGCGAAAGGCGTTGCTTGCTACATGAGTGTGCAAAGTGAGGCACAACATTAGTCTTCTTATTCTTGTTCCAGTCCTTCTTTGTGGACCACAACTGCCGGGCGACGACCTTCATCGACCCTAGAATCCCCCTGCAGAACGGTCGCCTGCCCAACCACCTGACGCACCGGCAGCACCTGCAGCGACTGCGCAGCTACAGCGCCGGGGAGGTGAGAGGCTGCGCTGTTAGCCTGGGTGCTTACAGCGTATAAAGGGAGAACCTAGCCTCCTCTGAGGGATTTAATTACATACAGTCTTGTGCAAATTAATTGGATAAAGCAAGCTGGAGTGGGAAAAACCAAACAACAAAGGTTTTCAAGCTTTTTATTTCTTTAAAAGCATCTACATTCAACACTCAGTACGAGATGTATCCTCCAGGGCTCTTGATAGCCTGTTCCACCCATTTTGGCAAGGAGCTGACCAGGCTTTTGCAGGTTGATTTCTTTGTCGTGATGCCACACCTGAACAACTGCATCGATGACTTTGGCTTCTGTGGTGCAGTGTTTTTGTGGCAGACTTGACTTGACGGACCAGAGATCCTCACTGGGACTGAGGTCAGGTGAATTACCAGGCCAGTCCAGCACAGTTACAGTACTGGGCTGATGATACAATTGCATTAATTACATCATACAAGTGAAGGAAATTAATGAAATGTGGCTAAAAAGTACTATGCAATGATCTTTTAGGTGGTCATGAAAAACGTCCATCACTTGGCAGGGCTGTTAGCACTCCATTCAGCTCATTCAATCGACAAGCACCTTTATCCAATTGATTTGCACAAGACTGTACATGCCATTTGCAATTATGAAGCAACTCCTTTGCAATTTTTTGAGCGAGACAGATCATGTTTCGTCCTGTGTAGGGAGAATGTGAATTAGCTTGGTGTATACAGTTGGCACTCTGTTTGGGTTTGTACAGGTTGCAGTTTACTCCTTTAAGCTGCTTTCACACCGGACATGAAACGAATTTTTCGCACGACAGATTACATTCAAAGTCAATGCAAAGACGCGGATACACGCGTTTCCGGAGTGAAAGCAGCTTTATACAGTCACGAATACAGTATACTCGTCCATGTTGATTATGCTCTGATCTATCTGGTTTATGTGCTGGTAGGCAATACAACAACTGTGCAGATTTTATTTTCAGAGGAAATATCAGAGGAAGTATTTAATTGGACTAGTCACAGCACGGAACAATTCACTTGACCTCATTATGAGAAACTGCAAATCTTCTAAACCCACACACATAATTTCAGCTCGCCTTATTTTCCCTACATATCGTTTAATCAAATACAAATAAACTGCTAATGGGATTTTGTGTACTTTTTTCTCCTGCTTTGATTAATTTTCCAACAGACAAAGGCAGAGTTGTCTGCATACTCTCCCTGTATTTGAGTGGGTGTCCTCCGAGCAGTGTGGTTCCCTCAAACTGTTCGAAGACATGCGTGCTAGACTAACTGCAGACTAACTGCAGAACCATTATGTGAGTGTGTGAGTGAGCGGAGTGTGATTCCTATGAAGTGTTGGTGGGCTATTTGTGTGTGTTTCTCCCGCCCAATGTTCGCTAAGAAAGACCCCTGACCCTGTGAGACCCGCCTGAGAATATATGGGCTATATGTACAAGTTGGACAGAGGAAGAGCTGATCTCAGCTGTTTAATCAAGCTGATCCTTTGATTACTCCTGCATTAAGGTTTCTACATGACAGAGTGTTCCTTAGTGCAGCACATGCTACAATAAATACAACAACCCCAATTTCGAAATAGTTGGGACAAAGTGTAAATTGTGAATAAAATCAAAACGCAATGACATTCAAATCACGCCAGCCAGTTTTTCATTCAAAATAGAACAGAGATAACATAGCGAATGTTGAAATTGAGAAATTTTATGATTTTATCCACAAAATGAGCTCATTTCAAATTTTATGGCTGCTACAGGTCTGAAAAAAGTTGGGACAGGGGCCTGTTTACCATGGTGTAGCATCTCCTCTTCTATTCAACACAGAGTGGAGGTGTCTGGGCATTGAGGAGACAAGTTTCTTGAGTTTAGCCATTGGAATCTGATCCACTCTTGTTTAATACAGGCCTCCAGCTGCAGGAGAGTTTTGGGTCTCCTTTGACGGACTTTTCGTTTAAAGCAATTCTTACCTTTCTGGCATTTTTACACTTTTCTTTCGTAATCTTAAAATGCTCCTAATAAGCGTATGGCACACTAAAAGGTAAAAGAAATCCACCAGGTGTTGAAATTCATCAATACTCAATTCTCATATATTTCTGGTAAAAGTCAGACCAATCATTTTATTTGGTCCAAATAAAATGATTTTCCGAGCTTTCTGTCTGTCGTCCGTCGCTGCATCCCTTCCAGTTTCCCACCGCTGTCACCACTTGCGAGTCGCGTGCCTCTCTGGCAGAGCAGCAGAGCGGTAGAGACAAAACAGGTTCTCAAAGTTTGCCTGCTAACAGAACAGCTGCAGCTGCTCCTAATTTAATGACTAACATTACCGGGACAATTCTTGTGAGGTAAGATGTTATAATAGCAGTTTTGCAAGAAAATATGCAAGAATTCTGCCAAAAAACTATGCATTTGACTGTAAACAAACGGGCCCTGAAAGGCTATAATGACGATAATAACGCTAATGGTAGTTTGTCAGACATTACGAGGGCATTTTATTTTATACCACATATAGAATTGAATATTATGCATTACTGTTGGTTAGTTTTCACTTACCGGTGCCTCTGAATCTGACTCCATTGCCCTGTTTCAAGGTGCTTTCACACCGGACGCGAAACAAATTTTTCGTACGACAGATTACATTCAAAGTCAATGCAAAGACGCGAATACGGTGTGAGACGCTCATATTCACGTCTTTGCATTGACTTTGAATATAATCTGCTGTGGTAAAAATTTGTTTCGCGTCTGGTGTGAAAGCAGCTTCGTTCGCACTGCTCACTTTCTCACCGCACGCGTCAGGGGAGGAGGGGAGCCTCAGAGGTCAGGCAGGGGGAAGAGGGTGGGACTTTGGAGGGAGGCGGAGTTGTTCATGTTCAAATTTTTACTAAGTGCTGTGCAACATGCCAGAAAGGTAAGAACTGCCTTAATTTTGCGCCAAATGTCCTCAATCGGTGAAAGATCAGGACTGGCCAGTTCAGCACACAGACTATTTTAAATGAGCCTTGGCCCACAGAACACGGTGGTGCTTCTGGATCATGTTCAACAATGGCTTCCTTTTTGCATGATAGAGTTTTAGGTGCCATCTGTGGATGGCACGGCAGACTGTGTTTACAGACAGTGGTTTCTTCAATTATTCCTGGGCCCATTTAGTAATGTCAATGACAGAATCATGCCAGTGAGTGATGCAGTGGCGTCTGAGGGCCTGAAGATCACGGGCATCCAGTAAAAGTCTTTGGCCTTGTCCCTTACGCACAGAGATTTTCCCAGTTTCTCTGAATCTTTTGATGATGTTATGCACTGTCGATGGTGAGACCTTCAAAGCCTTTGCAATTTAACATTGAGGAACATTGTTTTTAAAGTATTCCACAATTATTTTACGCAAACCTTCACAGGTTGGAGAGCCTCTGGCCATCTTTACTTCTGAGAGACTCAGCCTCTTTAAGACATCCCTTTATAACCAATCATGTTACACACCTGATGCCAGTTAACTTATTTACTTGCTAAATGTTCTTTCAGCTGATTCTCTTTTATATAAATAGCTTTTTCAGCCCTTTTTCGCCTGTGTCCCAACTTTTTTGAGACCTGTTGCAGCCAGAAAATTTGAAATAAGCTCATTTTGTGGATAAAAATGTAAAATGTCTCAGTTTCAACGTTTGAAATGTTATCTATGTTCTATTGTAAATAACATATTGGCTCATGTGATCTAAAAGTCATTGCATTTTAACTTTATTCACAATTTACACTTCGTCCAAACTATTTCGGAATTGGGGTTGTATAACAAAACATAGCATACAAGGTAATTATACAGTTGAGATTTCCTTTTATTTAATCCCCAGAAGTATTTTGGGGACTCTATATTTTTGAAAGAAAGCCGTCGCTGCCATGTCTGCCACAGATTTCGGGATCATTGCAGAAAAGCAAGAAATAATCCATGGATTTCCTTCATTTTCAGTGCATGGCTAACATTAGATGGGAACGTAAACCATAACAAGCTTGATAAACCAGGTGATTTTGGCCTTTTCTTGGGTCTATTTAGTCCTAAATAGGTCCAAAAATGTTAATTTCTCCTCACAGTTGGCTGTTTTTTGGTGAACATGCTGTTAAAAGATGCCATAAACTAGGTATCATCTCAGTGTGTCAACCAGGCCCCTCGTTGGGTCTCTTTGGCTTTGTTGGGGAAGGGGGGGGGTGCAGAAGGAGAGAGAGGTGGTCATTGGGGGATGCATTTGTCCTGGGACAGGCCCCCCCCTGGCTGAGTGCTCTTTGTTTGGTGCGGGGGCTCAGAGATCCGCCATCTTATGGCTGCATCGCTGTCGTTGCCTGACTTTGCTCCCTCTTATGATTGACAGGCGTCTGAAGTGTCTCGGAGTCGAGGGGCTTCTCTGCTGGCCCGACCTGGGAACAGTCTGGTAGCAGCAGTGCGGAACCAGCACCACCCAGAACCGGTGCCCCAGAGTGAGTGGAGCGAAGGCGTGAGCGTAGCGAGAGAGAATTGCACCTGAATCCACAAGCATACTGCCTGCCGCTTCTACTTTCACACTGCAGTCTGCCTGTGGAGTCGGGCAGTCAGTGAATGATCTACGGTTTAGCTTAGTTAAGTAGTGCTATCAGTTGAGTTTGACTTTCCTTTACTTCGCAGCTTATAATGATAAGATCGTGGCATTCCTACGCCAGCCCAACATCTTTGAGATGCTTCAAGAGCGACAGCCAAGCCTTTCCAGGAACCATGTCCTGAGGTCAGTGTCCAGAACTGTCCTTTTGTGGGACTGGAAAACAATGTTAAAAAATGTATGTTATTTTTGCTCAAGATCCTGTTGTTTTCATTTATTTATATTGTAAATTAGCCCCTTAATGTTCCATCCTTTTGGGAGTAAATATCCACCCAAGCAAAAGTGCTAACTGTTTTTGAATCACTTGGACTACAGGCATAATCATAGTCTCTTTTGAAATGTGACGCTCATTAGATTCCTTTCAAATAGAATTACTGAGAAAATGACCCAAATTGAGTAATGACGCTGGAAATATAAGTTTTTGTGTGGCAGAAATCGATTTTTTTGTTTTCCTCTGGCCCTGTGGTGCTGTGATCAAGCCTCATCAGCCTAAAAGAAAAATTCAGCCTCGGCCAGATGCCTAAACAACTGCAGGTTAAAATATTGTGATTCGTTAACCAAAAATGAATATTTCCCAGATTTTTTTCCCTTGGATATCACTGATGTTCTACAGATTTTTTTTCTTGGTTATGTTTTTGTGTGTTTCAACAAACAATTTTAGATTTCCCCCATAGTCAGGAACCACTGAAGTAATTCATCATTGTAAAAATTAGTCACTTGGCTACCATAAAAATCCATCTTTTTGAAAGGACCAGTGTGTAAGATTTAGTGCTATCTAGTGGTCAGATTATAGATTGCAACCAACTAACCATTCCTTTTTCTCCGAAAACCTACGGTGGCCGCAAAACTTGTGAAAAGGTGAAAGGCGCTCTCTTGTGGCAGTGCTTTATTCATGAACATTTTTCCCGTTCTGGGCTACTGTCGAAAAAATGGCGGTGCAACATGGCGTTCTCCGTGGCGGTGGACCCAGTCCCATGTAGGTTTAAAGGGCTTATTCTAAGCGAAATGAAACTCAAAGATTATATTGTTTTCATGTGATTATACACTGCTAAAAAAGTAGTTATGAATGTTATATTCCATTTCTGCCGAAATATAAATCTAAATTCTATACAGTGCTCCTTTAGGTGTCAGACCTCTGAATGTCCGTGTAAGATAAAAGAATTAGATTTTCCTGTAATATTGGAGAGAGGGCTGATAGACTAAAACACTTATTATTTCTTCTGATCAGCACATGATGGCCAGTGAGAGCACTCATTTTGTTCATAAAGGGCTACTGTGCAATCTGCAGCACTGTATCATGGGTAAACAAGGCTAATTAATCTCCTGGCTGAATGGGACGCCTAGCCAAAATGGCTCAGCTGTTAAAGACAACACATTAAAAATGGACATCATCATAAACACTGGATGGGATCACGGACCACACCTGCCTTCAAACTCTGCCTTCGATCTCAACTACAAACCTGTAAAGTCTGTGTCTGTATCTTGCACGGTTGTGAATGTGTCGTGGTGACAAAAATTTGTCCACAGACAGACCTATAAACACCTCTTTACCTCAGTGCAATTTTCTTGTACAGTATGTCTATTTTTAATATTTTCAATGATACTTGTACCGTTGGAAAGGGGGAAATAATTAGTCTTTATTTCAAAATAATATCTGCCAGGATTATGACCGCTGTTTCCATACATTTGAGGTCCATCTCATTCTATCTTAAGATTTTTTTTTATAGAAAGTGAGTCCTGTTATGGTCTAGCTCCATTCTATCCAATCAAATTGCCACAAATGAGGTGGAATTCTGAAATATTGCTGATCAGGGCAAAAAAAATCAATTATTCAATCAAGCAGTCTTTCTTGGACTCGCCAAGCCAAATATCTTAAGTTATTTTGGATGCTACCGATTACCTTGCTTGACTGACGTTCCTCCTCTTCCCATGACCGAGGTAACAAACTCAAGCTTTTCTGCTGTTTCATGGATTTATTCTTAGGCTTTAATGAGAGAAGTCTGGCCAGCCTGCTACGAAAGGTAATAATGGGCTTTACCTGACTGTCATGGTTTTTGGAGGCTGGCGAGCATTCTTTGTTTCTCTTGTCCGGGACAATATCGTTTTGCCCACAATAGGATTTTTTGGCCAGCTGGCATCAATTATGGGCGGCGCCCGGACTCTATTTAAACCCAAGTTCCTCCTGGACCCCTTTGCTCGAGTGTCAGTGTAACTTTGCTCTGTAGCCGATAAGCTCTCAAGCTTGAGAATTGTTTGAGGAATCAATTTCATAGAGGAAAGTGCTAGTTAGCAAGGGAATCTTTCTCTCTTTATTTCTCTCTTTCTGTGCACCGTCGGGTGCCATATCTCGTTATCTTGGTAGCCGAGATTTACCCTTTATTTCGTTCCAGTCCTGCTCGCGTTGCTTCCATTGTACCCGGACTAGATCTTTGTCCGTTGGAAGCGCGAGTTTCTCTCTCTCCCTTTTTGTCGGTTTGTCTCTCTTATTTTGCTGGACTTCCTTTCGTTTCGGCGTCTCAAAACACCAGCCATCACACTGACCCCACAGGTCTCGCTTGCACAATAAATACGATTCACAGCCAAATGATTAATGTTCTTGTGTGACTGCCATGCTGAATACAGGACAAGGGAAAAACAAGAGACTATGAAAGAAACTCTGCAATATGTTACCCCTATAAAAACCAGGATTTGAGGTTTTTCTGGTTACCGTACAAGATAGAACTCAGTGCAAAAACCCCTCTATTGATGCATTTTTCTCCAATTAAATAGTCTTCAAAATATTAAATTAAGATAAAATTTACCTCAATGCTTTTAATTATTATCCCTGAAAATCCAGTCTTCTATGAAAGAGATGAATGAAAATGAAAAAGAAGGCAGAGAAGTCGTGCACTCTTTGGACATTGCGCGAAATAGCACTAATTCAAAATTCCCAAAAGTTTTATCTCCGAGTGACAAATTTTTTGTTTGCTTAAAACTTCTCAATCCGTTTCTGCTAAGTTGAACATTCATAGTGAAGAATTAACACATTTACCGTTAACGGCCACATATTAGATGTGGTCATTGAAGGAGAGCCAAATTCCATCATGTTAAATATCGGAAGCTTTATTCATCAAAACCAGAAATAAGGAGAAAGATGATAGAATTGAGGTGTTGACCTGGCACAAACCCCCTTCTGTGGTAGTCCCTGCTCCATGTGTCCAGGACAACATTTTGCCATGATGACGTGTATACACACGCAGAATCAAAAGGTAAAAATAATCCCAGCCGATGCTGTCGAGACTGGTACAAATGCCGACAACAGTAAATTCATATTCCAAATAGCTATTGCACGCTTCTATAGTCCTGTAGGTTTCATCATGGGACATGATTCTCAGGAACTGCATATTCAAATAATGTCCCCCGCAAGGGATGAAAGCCTATTTTCTTGTGGGGCCTTTGCAGGTTATGAAATGCCGTGTTCATTGACCTGTCCCTGCAGCATAAGGTGACCCGTGTTTACACTCTCTTAGGGAGAAGGTGCATTATATCAGAACGGAAGGAGCGCATGGAGTGGAGAAGCTGTCGTGCGATGCTGACCTGGTCATACTGTTAAGGTACGACCTTAAAAACACCCCTGTCCAGACAGTATCAATCGCAGAACATATCCGTTTCCTTCCATGGATCATTTCATTGGTAATCGCTAGCACGCTGGCATATGTTCATGATGAAGCAGTCCCTGCTCGCTGTCTGAAAGTAAGTCGGTGAAACATCCCATGTTAGCGTTGCTCAACATTAACCTTCTAACTGGGACAAAACGCACCCTGTAGGAGTTCATTTGAGGGTGATGTTCTACTGAACAGCTAAAGCGCAGCTGTCTTTATTTTGTACGCATGGCCGAGATCATCCC
Organism: Gymnothorax reevesii; assembly: GCA_029721435.1. NCBI lineage: Eukaryota > Metazoa > Chordata > Actinopteri > Anguilliformes > Muraenidae > Gymnothorax > Gymnothorax reevesii. The sequence continues at coordinate 21,850,583 of CM056577.1, read as the reverse complement.
CCCTCCCGGTACTGGTACTCGGAGCTCGTCTGTTATTGAGTGCAGTAATAAAATCCCCCCCCCCCCCGCACTCCTGCCTTATGCACAACTTTACTGAGGAAGTCCGTAGAACACTCCAGCGTGACGCTAATGCTACTCAGGTAGGAGGCTCATTTTGTGGCAGCAGGAAGTGGAATCCACTTCGCCTGGCACGCCGTGAAATAACAGCAGGGTCGCTTTGAACAGTGATGGTGGAGATTTAACCCCTCGAAGAGCAGTTTTTTTTTTCCAGATTTCTAGCATTTCAAAATGCAGTCCTCTATAACACCACCACATTCCATAATGAGTAGTGACAATGAAATCATTGGTTTCGACCGTGCTGGTGACAAATTTGTGGTGTCACTTCTGCACAGATATAGACGCCAGCGTCCGTAAATTCCGAAATTTAATTCCTAAATAATTCTGTCATTGAATTTCCTTATGTTTTGCTTCTCTGAAATAATTTTCCACAGTCTCTGTGACCGAAATATGGAGTTATAAAGCCTAAATAGGCTCATGCGTAACAAGAAAAATTGCCATTTTTTGTATTCTGCGCAAAGGGGTTAAAGTGATATGGATGAAGGATTAGCATGTGCTCACGGAGTGACAGCAGTGTGGCCGTGCGCGTGATTGTGTTCTTTGTGTACTCACCGTGAGTCATGAGTGTGTCTGGGCTCCCCTCCCCCTCTCTGATCCTCACAGCTTGTTCGAGGAGGAGATCATGTCCTACGTCCCGTCTCCGGCCTTCCACCCGGGGTTCGGCTTCTCCCCCCGCTGCTCGCCCGGATCCTCACCCCAAAACTCCCCAGGTGAGTGCCTGTCATGTGGCGTGGTGGGGACTGCAGTACAGCAGTACCGCATGGATGGGATATTGTTCTCAGTGTTGCACCCTAGTGGTCACAGCAGTCCACTGCACTCGGATAGGCTGAGGAAGGGTATTATCATTCTCACCAATGGATATGCTTGGTGAAATGATCTCAGATCAGCTTCTTTTTCCCATTGGAGAATTGTTTGGGGTTGTTAAAAAAAAATAAAAGCAGGCACAAAAGCCTGTCAGTGATTCATTTGTGTGCTCTAAATTATGTATTCAGGGAGAAATAATTTTTGTGAGTTCAGAGAGGGTTTGATATTTTCATAACAAGCTCGAGTGGATTGTTCTGTGCCATGACTTCTGTGATACTAACGTTTTTTTTTTCCCAAATAATTGAAAGCATTTTTCACTGCAACATCTGTGTATCTTTTTTTATTTCCCACAAGGTCATTTTGAGGGTTTTTTTTATGACAACTGAATCATTTAAACACTACCATGACAACTACTATCAGTATTACTTCTGATAATGATGATAACTGGCGAGCGTCGTTGGGCCTGTTCTCGCCACTCATGTTATGTTATGTAATTTTTGGTAATTGCTGTTTACGTTAAGTTCTACTACTGGCAAATAGTTTCTGAGCAGCCCTATTGCACATGCTCTGTGAAACTGGCCTTCATTGTTAATCCTGTGTAATATCTACTGATCCCACCTCCTACCTATCATCACATCTAACACCTTTTACCTGCAGTTTTCCATAAAAGGGTAATGCCTGTATTCTGTCACTGGGTCATAGGAAAGTTCAGGTAATAAGTGCATTTTCTTGTTTTTCTACAGGCTTACAACGAGCCAGAGCGCCCGCCCCTTACCGTAGAGACTTTGAGGCCAAATTGCGTAACTTCTATAGGAAGCTTGAAGCTAAAGGCTATGGGCAGGGCCCAGGCAAAATCAAGTAAGGATGCAGTATACATACGTCCAGAGAGAGAATACGGTACGCTACTGTAGTGAGGTGTTGCCCTCAGCTGTCAGCCACGCTGCCCTGTTTTAATATAACATTTTAAAATAACAACGCTGTTCTTGGATCAGTTCTGCTTTCAGCTCAAATTAAAAAGGTTAGGATATGCGCTAGGAAAACCTGATTCTAGATCATCACTTTTTCACTGAGAAGCGTTCTGAATATTGCTCTTGGTGTGGTCGGACCCTGCCAGGGAGCTCTGTCCCTGGATAAGATTCTGGCTTTTTCGCATAAATCTTTCGCATTTAATAATGTTTTTTATACGTGTATATCTGATCATAGATCAGTTATTTCAGATGGAAAGAGTTCAGAAGCTGAAACAACATCTGAACATTAAGTTGGCTTTTTGTTTACTGATGCAGGATATGGTTCGGGTTTAATTGCATTAAAAGCAAGTGCAACATAAGAAGCTCTCTTTAAAATGACAATTTTCGAAATGCCGGAGTAAAATTCCCCTTTTATAACCTATCAAGCATTCAAGCTGCATCTTTAATCTAAGTTTTGGAACTTTTATCAATATTTTAAATGTTCTGTCCACAGACCGCACATTAAGCATGAAATATTTACAGAAGGAAGGGAAATGTTCAATGTTTTATTAACGTTGTCTTTTATGTGAGAACTGAATACAAAATACAGCAAATCTATTCTTTCATGCTCTTTGCAAATGATGCAGTGGTGGTCCTAGAAGTTTAAAATGACAGAGTGTAGTTTTTTTAATCTTTCGAAGAAATTCATAGTCAGTGTTGTAGGGTGTCACTGCTTTCAGTTAGAGGGCGCAGTGCTGGGCTGTGTATCTGAAGAGACGGCAGACGCTGAAATAAATGTTCAAAAAATTATATATTAAATCGTCCTGCACTGTTTAAATCTCATTACATGGTGGCTTTTTTAAAAGAGCTCCTGCAGGGAGCAACACTATTTATTTTAGTGCTCTAAGGTAAGCATGTCGTGTGGGTCAGAGCTTGGCTCAAACCTCTCATGCTACCATAGCGCTAACTGCTGTTGTGTTACAGGTTGATCATCAGCCGCGAGCACCTCCTGGAAGGCACCTTTAACCAAGCCATGGCCTACTCCCGTAAAGAACTGCAGAGGAACAAGCTCTACATCACCTTTATAGGAGAGGAGGGGTAGGGCACTGCGGCGACTGTGCTATTCGGTCTCCTCAGCAACAAAGCTACAGTCACAGGCGATATAACAGTGGTCTGCATTCCTAACCGAGGAGAGCTATATGGTCTGGTGGCTTCAGTTGTTACTTTCTGCTCAATTTGTCTTTTAAAGCAGTCGCTAGAACATTGACCTGCCTTCACCCAGCTTCTTGGGTCCAGACTGGTTGCTAATATCGTTAAAAAAAAACAAAAATCAGTAGGCCCTGCTGCCTGCCAGTGTAGTGAATGAAGATCAATGGTCTGTACCATAGTCAAAGCTGTCCCGTCATCGTGTGCTTCCAGCTAGAGTCGCAAGACCAGTCACATTAGAGTTGGGCGGGAGGATTTTACGCCAGGGAAACTGGCTTTTCTCCTCAGGAGGGTTTAAATTGGAAACCATTGAAACAGAAATTGAAGGAGGCATTGGGAGAGGATAGCCTCGAGCTAGCATGAGGGCAGTGTGCGGAACGCCATTGATTTTAACACAGTGCAGCTCTTAAAATAATACACTGTTCTGGAAACAAAACTGTACTAGTCACTCACAAAATGAGTCCATCTGTATAAATGCTCTGGATAACTTTGGTTAAAAAACGCTCTGAGAATATAAAAGTATGTGTCTGCAATACATCAGGAAATGTCTGCACAGCTCCTTTGAGGTGGCTTTATACGTTGCACTTGTAAGACGTGTCTTTCGACAGTTTCTGACAACCAGAATGCTGTCAGACAGACAAGTGAAATCGTCACCCATCAGTGTCATGTGCCTGTCGAATATTTGTCATGTCACAGACACTTTCGTTGGTTGTCTTTTCTTTTCATTGGCTGGATGGACGGAGAGTTTGGTGGTTGTCACTGACATAGGAAGCCCATACAGTGGCATTCGCAAAAAGATTGGTGGATTATGGTCATTAGGCAATAACTATAATTATCATGGCGATGACAGTTTCCACCACAGACGTCGTCCAGCACTTTATTTAAGCATAAAAGCATCTGCGTTGTCCGACACTGAGACATCTGTTGACGTACATCTTGCAAGTGCAAAACAGCCTTTAGGGGCTCTTAAAATATATTTGTTGGGTGAGGAAACCACATAATTTTTCAGGCTCTTACTTGATGTCACGTTTAACCAGGAATGCCCATCTCTATTGCGCTGTCTATTGTGGTGACAGTTTTGCACAGTGACTACGCAGATATAGATGCCGGCGTCCGTAAATTTCGAAATTTAATTCCGAAATAATTCTGTAATTGAATTTCCAAATGTCTTGCATCACTGAAATAATTTCCATAGTCTCTGTGACACAAATACTGAGTTAAAAAGCCTAAATTAAAAAAAAAAAATATTGACATTATTTGTATTCTGCGCAAAGGGGTTAAAGATGTTTTATGTGTTTTGGCCTCTGCCATTTCTCCTCCTCAGGCTGGACTACAGCGGGCCGTCGCGAGAGTTCTTCTTCCTGCTCTCCCAGGAGCTGTTTAACCCGTACTACGGCCTGTTCGAGTACTCCGCCAACGACACCTACACTGTGCAGATCAGCCCCATGTCCGCATTCGTGGAGAACCATCTGGAATGGTGCGGCCTGCTTGCCCCTCCCTCCTTTGTTCCTTGTGTGAAGTCATTTCACACCAAAAGCCATGAATCAACACTTTGTCACATTCCTGTCATTTCGCAGTCTCATCCAGAGCACGTTATGTAACTCGCTTTAGTATTTTTTACTTAGTCCATGGCAGGGTATGTACAGAATTCAGCGAGATTAATGACCTTCCTCACAGGTACTGCTGTGTTCTACCTGTAACAAGTAACAGACTCAGGTGCCAAACCACCGCATTATACGACTGCCCAAATAGATCAACAGTATGGCATTGTCTTATGTCAAATGCCCTTTTAGGTCTTATAAAAATATCAGTTGGCTAGCATCCAGGCCCACCCCAGATACCTTCTCACCCCCCAGTTAAATTTTTTTCTTTTTGAAGAATCCATTAAAATTGCGCCTGGAAGAAGGTTAAAAAAAATGCCCAGAATCCTTGTCCATGCAGCAGATGATCTGCGTATCTGGCGGTCAACTACCGCGCCATTTATGGGTCAAGCAGATTTGATTCACTTCCATCTCAAACCCTTATTACAATCAAAAAACCTCTGACCTGCCCCTGAAAATTGAAATGTGGGGGATGCTAACCAGTTCATTTTTTATATGGTCGTATTTTGTGGCTTATTTTTTCAGGTACTGTAGCACTAGCCTGGCATTGGAATTCAGAAATTAATATATTGCATGAGAGAGAGTATTGCTGGATGTGATCTTTTCAGTTGCTGTCCCTCAGGACAGTGTATCTGCAGTTTGAGTAAAAATACAGTTTGCATTAGAGTCCCGCGGTGTGCCAGGGCACCGGCATTTGAAGAGTTTGTTTTCAAAGCGCAATATATCTATTTTACTCATTTTGAGTAAATCAGCCTATTCTATGTTGGCACCTATTGCATTTTATAGAAAAACAAACTTTAACCATGAAAAAACACACCTTACGGTGTGAATTTCGTAAAACGGATTTTTGCACCATGTGTAAGAAGCACAGGGCTATTGCTCAGTGGTATTATCGCAGTTTTTGTAACTTTGGCACTTACTGCATTTTGGAAACAAACTCTTAATTTTTCATGTCCATGACTGACTTTAAATGTTCTACACAAAACCTTGTTACAAAAACAAGCAATAATCATTGCGAAGAAGCTCGTGTATCCAAACTTCTCTGATTTTATAGCTGTAATATCTATTGTTTTGTTTTATACTGAGATTGCATTGGCTGCTACCTTGGCCAGGTCTCTCTTGCAAAAGAGATTCAGCATCTTGCTGAGACTTCCTGTTTAAATAAAAGTAAATAAATAAATGACGCTGGAGCGTGTCCCGTTTCTTTGCCTCCTCAGGTTCCGCTTTAGCGGCCGCATTCTGGGCCTGGCGCTGATCCACCAGTACCTGCTGGACGCCTTCTTCACCCGGCCATTTTACAAAGCCCTCTTAAGACTGTGAGTGAGCCCACGCTGGCAAAGTGCCTTACTTCTGTCTCAGCTCCCTGACCATTAATACCCAGTGCCAAGGACTGATTTTTGTTACTCTTGATTAACGCAGAGTCGTCATGTTTTGGCTGCTATTGGATGATGCTAGCCATGAATAAATTTGCGAAGAGTAGGTTGTTTTTATTTTAAGTGTCTGCACTCTTGAATGACCCCGTTTACATGTGGTTTTAAAATGCATCTTGGGCGATCACATCACAAGTGGACTGCGCTTAATACGAGTATATATGACCACAAAGACTCATTGTGATCTGATCACTGAAACCCCTTGCTGCGGTGGTCTGGGAAATATTTCGCCACATATAATTTATAGTGCAAATGTAAATGTGTCTTGACGCGTTCCTGACAAGGCCGTAGCATAAAAATGCATCCCCAAAAATGTAGGCAGTAATAAAACTGAACACATGAGGTGATGTATGGTCAAGACAGGTGTGAACAATGATGCGTCTCGGTTGACCTCTTGGGTCTGGATCACAAAGACAGATTTTAAAACTAATTGTAAACAGGGCCGATGTTTCCTAGGACTCATCCGCTTTCAGTTACTTCTGCAATTGTTACTGCAGCATCAGAGAGTTCGCTTTGGAACATTCTAGTCACATTTGTGATATCACACCTAACTCACGGGACTCTGTTGACCCCTGCGTGACCTGCCTTGCAGAGCGACGGATCTCAGCGACCTGGAGTACCTGGACGAGGAGTTCCACCAGAGCTTACAGTGGGTGAAGGACAATGACATCACCGACATTCTGGACCTCACCTTCACCGTCAACGAGGAGGTCTTCGGTCAGGTGCTGTTCCTCTTGACCTCAAACTTAACCTGGAAGTGTATAATCCAAGGTGGCATTTTTTTGTCAGCCCCTATGTTTCTTTCACGCTCTGCACTGTTTTTCCTGGCAACAGGAGTTTCTAATGATTCTGTCGCTATATTGGCTTTTAACTGAACCTCAAACCTCACCTCTTCCTGAATATTCACAGCAAATTGATACCAATGAGTCTATCACAGCTGAATGGAAAATACTGACCTTTTAAATGTAAAAAATGGAGCTGCTTGTCTTGGTTTGGATGATGTCACTTCCTGTGGCAGGTGACAGAGCGGGAGCTGAAGTCGGGCGGAGCTCACATTCAGGTGACGGAGAAGAATAAGAAGGAGTACATCGAGAGGATGGTGAAGTGGCGGGTGGAGCGGGGGGTGGTGCAGCAGACGGAGGCTCTGGTGCGAGGCTTCTACGAGGTACACGCTGTCTGCCTACACCTTATGATGTGTATTCACTGTGGTCATGTGATGCATCAGCATCTGTACACGTGTGTGTTTCCCCTCTCAACACCCTACTGCATTCACACCGTGTGTAACACCTTCACAAGACAGCATTACTGAACGCTGGCATTGCAACTCTACAGCATCTTGTGTATTTAGAAATGAAGACCACAAAGGAAAAACGAGCCAAGTTTAGCATTTTTGTATATTTTATATAGTATATATTATGACCATATTTATAATAATATACAAAAGTATCTCCCGCGACGATAGTCAGGAGATACTATGCTTTACTTCCAGGGCCGCCGCCGCAGAGATTTTACTGTTCCGGGCTCTGGAAGCCACGATTATCACAGGATATTTTTCTAATGTTGCAAAGTCGAAGCTATTTATCTTACAATCCTCAAGACCGATTTTCAGCAATTTTGGATGTCCAATATGGCTGCTGGCGGCAATTCTGTCCGAAATTTGGGGATCAGGGAGATACACGACTCGGTCCCTGTGGCGACTGAATTATCTTGTGAAACTTTGGATAAAACATCTTTAGGACATAAATGAGTTTGATGTGTAATTTCGGCCTCGTGCCCATCTCCCTACTGGGCATGACAGGGCAGCACAACAACTGAGGTTCAGTTCTCTTGAACCTCTGATTAAAAGAGGAAAGAAGTTTTCGTACCTGTCAGGAAGAATGAACGAACCTTCTCACTCTCTCCCTTGGTCTCAGGTGGTTGACTCTCGGCTGGTTTCGGTGTTTGACGCCAGAGAGCTGGAGCTGGTCATCGCTGGCACTGCAGAGATAGACCTGAACGACTGGAGGAACAACACAGAGTATCGAGGAGGTATACATTCACTTTCCGTAATTTACAAATCCGCATTACGTCGGGAATCAATAGCACTGAGGAGCCATATTAAGTACAGCTCTAGGACTTTTCGTCCACGGACGTTTTGTCCTCGAATTTTTGTGTCCCCGGACTCTTCGTCCCATGGACTTTTTGTCACCGGACTTTTTGTCCCCCGATTGTTCGTCTCCAATAATGCTGGATTATAACACTAACCCTAACACTTACATCATGGTGATCTGTCTGTCCTCCGTCCGTCCATCCATCTATCAATGATGGTGGTACATTTTTTTATCATTAGGGCACGAAAAATCTGGGGACGAAATGTCCGAGGACGAAAAATTCGGGGACAAAGAGTCCTTTAACCAATTAGTAGTTTGCACAATACGCACTGGACAAGTAAGCAGTGAAGAGCCTTATTTAGAATAGAGTTCAGTAAGCAGAATAAACTTTGCCAGAGTGTACAATAAATACCATTATGACTCTGTGGAGATGCTTGTACACTGGTTGTCGTGACTCATCCTGTAAGGCGGATACTCGCTCAGCAGTGTAGGATTTATGGTACCGTGCGGAAAGGTTACCCTGTGTCCTCCATAATTCTGGCATCTGTTCTGCGCAGGCAGATTCACTATAGAGCTGTAATCCTGTGTTGTGCCATAGGTGACGGTAAATCGCTGGACAGTTGGCAGAAGTGCCGTGCCAGTGCAAAGGCCTCGGGCTGGTCTGCATTAGGACTGAGCATGTAATTACCTGGCGTAACCAAACTAATTATCATTCGGCTCAGAGGTGCTCAAGCTCCCAAGGGTCCAGATTTCGGAGTGCCGAGATAAACTGCGTAGTGTGGAACATGTAAAGGCATGTAGGCGTGTAATTATGAATTAAACTGGCACCTCGCGGCCACACCAGGCCACAGAAAAGCATTCTTTAGTTTTATACTACAAGTAATCCACTGGATTTTACCACAGTAGTCCATATTGTTTTGTTCATGTTTACACATTAGACATGACACACCTCCAAAGTTATTGCCTTGAATTTATCATTCGATACGGGCTGGAGAGCGCTTCCATTCCCGCTACTCCATCTGGTGGCAGTAAGATGGTAATACAGTATAGTGTTGAATGCATGGGGATTGTTAGCTGAAGGTTGCAGTGTTGACTCTCAGGTACCCCTGCTATTTTACCCTTAGCCATGGTGTTTCATTTCAAGCCCAACTCTGAAAAAGTTCGGACAGTCTTGAAAATGGACATAAAAATAGAAAGCAGTGATGTCAAAATTTTCTCTCAATTGTATTTCATTGCAGATATTTAATGCTTTGTCTAGTCAATTTTGATTTATTTGTGAATATAAATCAATTCCTGCCGATCAGACCTGCTCGACATTCCAAAAAAAATGGAAAGGGGGTAATTTAGGACTAGTAATGACGCAAAAAATTTTTAATAATGATCAGACTTTAAACAACTGATGTCAGCAGGTGACTGTAATCATTATTTAGTGCAAAAGCGGAATCCAAGAAAGCCCTGGCCCTGCAGGGACAAAGATTGGCCAAGGATCGCCAATTTCCTCTCAAATGCAGGAGAAAATCAGTGAAAGGTTTAAAGGCATTGTCATGTTTCAGAGAAGTATGAAGAGATTTTGATATATCACCCTTTACAGTGCATATGACTAAAAGTTTAAAGGAATCTGGAGGAATTGGGGAACGGTCAAGCCTCCGCTGAATACTCCTGATCTCTGGTCAGACGGCCCTACATCAAGAAACATCATTTACAGCGGCGTGCGGTCACATGTTCAGAGGGGCTTCAGTAACCTTACCCTTTACTGCTCGACTGTCCTCTCGATGGAAACGTAAATGCACAAAATCCAAAACTTTCGCTGACTTTGCAGCAATAATTTTCGCCATCACTCAGCTGTGCATCGTACCTAACAACGCCCTTTAGCTGTCACTACATTCACATTATAGAATGGATTCTCGTGGCTTATTGCTCAATGAGCCTTGCAAACTGATTTACGCAAATTTGTGCTGTTTCACGAGCTACACGAGCACAGAAATTAGGAAGATATATTGATATTTTTCTTAGTCATTGATGTGCGGTAGAAAACGCTGTATAATTTCATTGTGCAATGTACACCAGGCTTTCAAAAATAAATAAGACTCTCATCAGTTCTGCAAATTAGTCAGAACAACTGTTGCTAATCGGGAGAGGTAAACCGCGAGAGCTTTAGGTCAGCAGTGAAAGCTGAGGTTATTGCTGGCCCTGTGTTTCTGCCGACAGACCGCCACTGATCATTTATCTACAAAAAGTATGATCAAATGGGCTCAGGATTACTTTCGCAAACCTGCAGTAAATAGTTTGAACCACAAATGTTATTTAAAAGTTAACCAGGCAAACCAGGGAAGCGTATTAACAGGGTATAGAAGTGCCGTCGACTTCTCGGGGCTTTGAGCTATGAATCATTACTCAGAGGAAACAAACCAATATTTCAGGTCTTTCGTTTTTTTGAAAAATGGATGTGGTTTGCTCCAGGCCAGAGAGAAAAAAGGACCATCCAGGCGGTTACCAGCAAAAAGTCCAAAATTCATACCCCATCATGGTATGGGGTTGTGTCATTACCCTTGGTAAGGATAACCTGCATTTCTGTGAAGGGACCATTAATGCTGAAAAGTATGCTGAGATTAGGGAGGGACATATGTTACCCTCAAAACGATGTCTTTTCCTGGGACGCCCATGCGTATTTTGGCATTCTGCTTGCATTACTAAGGCATAGCTACATGTGGGTGCTGCGGACTGGCTTGCCTGCAGTCCTCATTTATCCTGAATGGAAGAATGCAGGGCGCATTTTTAAACACAAAATGTAACACTAAAGATGCCGTACTGTTGCACACATTAAGACATGTTTGCAGGAAAAATGGGGCAAAACTACACCTGAAACACTAAATCACTTGATATTTTCAGTCCCTAAATATTTATTAAGTGTTGTACAAAAGAATATCAATATTACAAAGTAGTAAATACCTTCATAAATACAGTTAATACCTGTCCAACGTTTTTGAAATATGTTGCTAGAATTATAGTTGAAGCAAATGTCTATTTTGAGAAATCAATGGAATTTATGTGGTGAAACAGGAAGTAATGCGTTGTTGTCCAGTATTCAGCGTGAAATTTTTATTTAACTTACTGTCCCAATTTTTGTCTGATCTGGGGTTGCACATCTGTTTGTCTTCAGTTGTGTAAATATTAGAATAAAATAATTTGTTCAGGATGAGACCACCTGTCGCAGGTGTTGTATAGGGCATTGTAGAGTAACATCATGAGCTTGGACTGATTCGGATTCACTTTGCTCTGTTACAAATGACTAGGGTGCTCCCAAGTTTTGAGGGAGCAGAAACCTTAATTGACTGCGAGGTGCTAACAAAGCACGGAGAGAATTTCTGGAATGTTCCGGAGGTGTCACATTAGCGGCACTTCGTGTACTTGCTATGTCATGGCACAAGCTGTGTCTTAATCGCATATGCATTACATCATTTCAGAAAGGCAGCGAAAAAGTTGTGTAAGTCACTGCGAATAATGAGCATAGCTAACGATATGGAATGTGTTTACTTTGGCAGGAAGTCAGTTACACTGACAGGATCAGTTATCTGTAGTGCAGTCTCTCGCCCCATCCCTTTTCACAGGATACCATGACGGGCACATCGTGATCCGCTGGTTCTGGGGCGCGGTGGAGCGCTTCAATAATGAGCAGAGGTTGCGGCTGCTGCAGTTCGTGACGGGGACGTCCAGTGTGCCCTACGAGGGCTTCTCCGCCCTCCGAGGGAGCAACGGGCTCCGGCGCTTCTGCATCGAGAAGTGGGGGAAGATCACCTCCCTGCCCAGGTATAACAGCTACATACACACATATACACACCCAAATACTCATACACGCACTCTTATACACATACGCACTCTCATATACGCACGGGAACATTCACGCACACACACACGCACACGCTGATGCACACTCATACACCCACACTCACACACACATACTCATACACCTATATACACACAAAGTCAGACACTCATACATACACACACACACACACACGCCCTCAATCACTCACTCACTCATAGACACACATTCACACACTCATATGCGCACTCAATCATCCATACATAAACACTCACAGGCACTCTCATGCACACACACACACTCATATCTACACATGCACACACATACTCATGCTCAATCCCATGCACACACTCACATTCAAACCCTCATATACAGACAAACACACACACACACACACACACACAAACACACACACTCTCACTCATATCATACACACACACACACACACACCATATGCCTTCAGGGTGAATGTGAAGCACATTTTAAAGCACTTTGGGGTCATGTGAGTAGTAAAGCTCTATATAAATGTTGTCCATTTACCATTTACACACACACATACATACCCATAGTGAGGTAAGGTCACCTGTCTGTCCATGTGTTACCATGGCACTGTATCAGTCAGATATCAGCTCCCACCCCCTGTCATGTTTATCACCCCCCCCCCCCCACCCCCACAGACACACACACATACGCTCTGCCTCTCTCTCTTCTTCTATTAATACTGGAGCACAGTACAAACCCGAGGATACTCAGTTCTGCTAGGATGTGCAGGTTTCCCCAAATCTGTATATAACCTTTGCTCAGAAGGTTCAGTGATCAGGATGTATTTGTTGGTTTCTTTACTAAACAGTTACCAGTGTTGTGCAAAAATGAAAGAACAGAATTGCATCAGAATTTACCAGGTGGATTTCAGCCCAATATAGAGATGATATGGTGTTGGGGAGGGATCCAAATCTGTTTTGGGTTCCAAGATTTTTTTAAAGGATTCCCCACCATTGCGAAGTAGGGTAAAATTTGACATTTTGATCGGCATTCTCAAAAATCCACAAAAATTTCAAATGAGAAAAAAAGTAGGGGGCATTATCTCACTGACACTAAAAATATCTCAGTGATGTGGATCTGGTTTTCTTTCTGGATACAGAGACTCTGCTGGCAGAAAACTGGGGTTTGGACACATGTCACTATTCTAAAGTATCTAACAGGGGTAGAGATTCGAACCAACGCTACAGTGTTGCTAAAATGATGTAGATTCTCGCCATGGAAAAAGGACAAAACACACAGGAAATATCTGACAGGATTGTGGATCAGCACAAACAAGAGGCAGAAAACAGTTTTTGACTGTTACACACACAAGGAGCCATTTTGTCAGGTTCCTGAAAGGCGCTGCACCTCCATCTTGGATCCTGATAATAGACAGTGTCTGTAATTTGGGTCCCGGCTTTTCAGAATTTATGTACCAGTAAACCACATCTAAGCCCTCAGCAGGGACCCATTCAGTGTCCCACAGGTCCGGCTTTACAGATGCAGTCAGAACGCCAGCAGGCCTCTGACAGTGTTTGTGCCCTTCTGTGGCTTGTTGTATTTGTTTGACCCACATTTACACACTCTCTCACGCACATGGTGTTTACCGCTTACGTATTGAGACGAGCCTCAGCTCTCAGCAGGAAGAGGCCTGTCATCCTGTCATCTTAGCTCTCAGGCCACAGACACTACCATTCGTGAGGAAAACACATTCGTCAAGGATCCCACCCTGTTTCAGTCTAGGCTGAGGAAATTACTGCAACCCAGTGAAGATGTTCAGTGATAGACCAACTCATACTGGGTTCATACATTTACACTCATATACAAGCTGTTGGCGTTTTCTCATGTAGCCTTTTCGTCATAGAACCGAGAGATTAAAGCCAATAGTCTTTTATCAAGTTTGTTGTACTGGCCAAATTGTGAACAAGTGAACCATACCAATGAAAACCAACTGCTGAAGTCTGTAGCTCAGTCTGGTACCAGCATGGGAAGAGACCCTAAAGATGGAGGCCCAGAGATTTATGCTGACACAAGGTGGGCTGTTCTTTACAGTAATGATAGAACTGATTGGATACAAAAGGAGAAATGGCAGAGAAACCCAATGACTGATCAACATGGGGGGGTTGGAGGGACATTGAAAAGATAACAATGGCAGTGGATTGGTTGAATAGCCAGGTACAGACAGAATGATGGGGAAGGGAGAGGAGATGAGTGCCTCCTTCTAATACACTTTGAGGGACTTAAACTTAGATTACATCTTTCATTTCAATTTCTTAGATTTTATTATCCCCGGCCAGGATGTAGGATTGGGTACGGTCCATTCGTCCATCTTCCTTTCTTCCGTCTGTCCGTCGCACTCTTGATGGAGATAAGTTTTCTTAAAAACTATGACAGTTCCACTGGTCAAATTTTGTATACTTAATTCTTGATCTGCGTTGAGTTTGAAAATGGATGTCGAAGCATTTTTCTTCACAGAGTTATGGCCCTTGATCGTGGTGGGGGATAGTCATGACCACATCGTCTTGTTTTTTTATGACGTGAGAAACGGTCAAATATACGATAGGATAATTGCAGTTGTACAATAATTTTAAATATTGAATATTCTTTCTTTCTTGATGACCCAGTCTGTGACTTACAGCACTAATGCTGTTGCTGGTATACAAGTATGGCTTAAAGTCATATGTAATCATCACGATAAATGTGAGGATAAGTAACTGATCAAATTGTGTCGAAGAGGGCTTCAATCTGCATGGTATTCTCCTCATCAAAGAGGTCTATCTCTGCTCCATTGGATAAGCCAAGCTGTGGCGTGATTTTAACAGCAGTGTAAGTTGTGCTCGATTCTGCCCTCCCAAAGCGATGGCAAGTGTTATTATAGATGCTGTGCTCCAAACATGCTCCTCCAAACTGGGCCCCGAATGAAAAATTTCACTCTTAACACCTGAATCTAATGTCTCTTCTGTTATCTGTCTGAACCAAAGAAGAAACTCAGCACAGTTTTTAGACAAGTCTTTTGCCCATATTTATCACCCATATGAGAGATTATGGCTACTTATCACGGCACTGGAACACATGGTTTCAGAATTGGTTGTTACCCAGTGGACTGTCATGGAACTGTCATGGCGCAAATGGCATTTCCTTCACTCACTGTCCCAGTTCTATCCTAAAGTCAAGCGCTGAAGGCTAGGCGCAGGAAAGCTGCCAATATAACTGTCTCCATCTGTTGTTTTCTCTCTCTCTCTTTCCAAGTGAAATCTCTGGCCACGCAAAGCTGTCATTAACCGCCTATCTCTGCTCGAGTCGGCCGTGTGTTTGAGGTGTAATCTGGCTGGGAAGTATCCTGAACATCTCAGCTGAGATGTGAGGGTTATCGCTTCAGGAGAGCAAAGTTCAATTAGCATATATTAGCAAGTATTACATTGCTGCTGTATGCACATAATACATGCTAATATCATACTGGAATTGTATTAGCATTCAAATACAAGTACAATCAGTACCACTGTACATAGCCAGTTATCGTCCAACTATTTGCAGACTTCTGTCTGCAACATGTATTCGATCAATGATTTGGGTAAAGTGGTGGTTTGACGAATGCATTGTCAGTGTCACATGATCAGCGTGTACCTGCTGGCAATGTAACGAAGTAGCAGCCTACTGCAGGCTATTTGATCTGAATTCAACATTTGGACGATAGACCTTTACTTGGCAAGCAGTACTGGTTCATAGCCTTCTAGCCCTGAAATTCCAAAAGCAATGTAATGCCCTGATTCCATTGTCGAACAGAGAAGTGTGTGATATTTATCGCCTCAATACGGGTGTAAATAAAGGTAGGAATAGCAGCAAATTGCTAAACTGAAGTGGCTCACACTTGCAGGTCTGGAATTCAATGCCTTTGCAGCAATAGTTGAGCGCAGTGCGCAATAAACAAACACTTATTCATCTGATGAAAAGTTAACATTGTAAATGCAAATGTCGTTTCGGGCCACTTCGGCCTTCAAATAAGTAAACATCAAAGGCTCTGTATTACCAGGAAACCTTAGGTCATGACGTTATTATCGAATAAATCTGAAACCAAAAGAGCAGTGAAGTGCAAGGCAGTAAATGAGATAAATGAAATATTTGTTTACCTATTTGCATGCTGAATGGATTAAAGATCCTTTCAGACCACAGATCGTTAGGTTTTTCTGCGCGTTCTTCAACATGCGCGACAAACCCCGCCCCTTACACATATTTTAGCTGTTCAGTGACCTTGACCTTGAACCAGTTCATTACCTGTGATATATCAGTGCATAAACTGTATAAATGGATGGATGAAGCTACCGTGACGTCACATTTCTATTGGACAAGAGCGAGAATCAAGATCTGGGGAGGAGCGAGTGGTGGATTCACATGTGGATCTGGCCCTATCTGACGAGGACCAGAGGATAGCCACGCCCCATGAAGCATACCTGGCTTTATCCTCTACTCTAGTCTATTTGGGACCCTAATTTACAAACATGAACATCTTGCAATATCGAAAAAGATTTGAAACTTGCGATCGATACAATAAAATAATGTGGTAAATCATTTTTGAAATAATATATCAGGCGGGAAAGTAGGGTCATTTTCTCATAGAATTCTGTAGCTTTGAACTTTAAAGGAATAAGCCCCGAGAAGCAGTGATTTACAGTGATTTTATAACGACGGAGGGGCATTCTAAGGCACGACGCACAGCGCAGTGCCTTAGTGCCCCTCTGCCATTATAAAATCACTGTAACCACTGCTTCAAGGGGCTTATTGCTTTTATAAAACAGTTACCCTACATATGGCCCATTAAATGAACACACAAGAAAAAAAATCAACAATTTACTGGTAATGATGCAACAGTAAAATTGAGAACTATTTGTTCTTCCACCAAGCAAGATCGAGTGGACAGAATGGTTGGCAAGCAACACAGACGCTAAGATTGCTTTTTCATCTCGTGCCATTATCATGTCACATCAGGCTGTTTGGGCTCGCTAATGTAGATATACTATGAAAGCAGGCTGTTTGGAATGTCTCCTGAAGGCCCCGTTAAATAATTTTACGTTCATTTCAGTTTCGGTTTTAGAGTTTCCTTGTTATAAACTTCAGTCGATCGGCCATATCATTACAACCGGCAGCGAGAGTAGGGAACAAGATTGACTTTTGTCCTCCACACTTGTCGGTGTCCAGAAAAATATGTTGAATTGTGCATTAGTTTGCTAGCCAGCTTGTCAACTAGCTATCGTTCACTACAATGGATGTGATTACCCTACACATAGCCCATAAAATAAACACACAAGAAAAAAAATCAACAATTTATCGCTAATACTGAAATAGCGAGCTAGTTAGCAACGTCGCTAGCCAAGTAAAGTGAGATGGAAATCCATAATGCTATAGCTAGCTAAGTGGATAGCCAACTGGTTTGCGGGTTAAAAGGCTAAAGTTAGCTTACACTGAAATAGCGGGCTAAAAGTCTTGAAACAAACGTAACCTATCGAGTCAGTTGAGCGCAGAGTAGTTGGTTGCTAGTCCAGGCGCGCAGGGATATTTTATGATACGGTCTGCCTGAGAATACAGTGGGTTACACTCGGAACACGGCTCAGCCAATCACATTTAAGGATGGGAAGCACTTTTTATAACTTTCCGCAACCACCGACGTCGCCATCTGCTGGCGCTTAAATAGAATGCAAGTTTCAGAGACTTCCACATGGACTTCACTTTTCAGACCCGGGTACTGCGTCCATCTTTTTATACAATCTATGGATCAGTTTGTCATTTTGTTTGTCTGTTTGTTTGTGAACAAGATGACTCAATAAGTAACGAACGGATATCTCTTAAATTTTATGGGTGGGTCGCTATTACATCAGGGATGGACCCTATCGTTTTCCACCACGATTAGTCAAACAGTATGGCCGCCACGACAGCCATCTTGAAATCGTATGACACGCGATAACTGAACTTTGCTCCCACTTACCAAGATTTGGACTGTGCTGCCTCGGCAGAGGTTTGCACTTTAGGAGTGCCTCTAGTTCCAAAATTTTATGAAGTCTATTCGGGGTCATTGCCCAACTTTTCGCCAAACAGGGCATGAATTGAGCTGGTGGTTTTCTCGTGATCTTGCTGACAAATGAATAAATAAACTGATGCAGATTCCAATACCCTCGCCCTAACCCCTTTGGGGAGGAGGGTTCATGATAGGAAAGTGGTTTGAGTGCCTGTGTTTTGTGCTTTCTTCCAGGGCACACACCTGCTTCAACCGCTTGGACCTCCCGCCCTACCCCTCCTACACCATGCTGTATGACAAACTGCTGATCGCCGTGGAGGAAACCAGCACTTTTGGCCTGGAGTGAATGGGGGACTGTGGCCATTTTGTGTCTTTGTTTAATGACTGGAAGCAAATTCCCTTTTTTTCATATGAATATCATTTTTAACTGAAAGTACCTCTTTTTTTACCATCTGTATATGAGGTGTAATTTCGGGGGGAAAAAATTGCATGTACAGTATAATTCACCTGTTGTGGAAGTACTTTTCTTTTTTGTCTATTTTTTTTTTTGTTTGTTTCTTGCCGGTACGAATATATGTACCGACGCGTATGCAATATTTAACACCCGTTCCAGCCTGCAGCCCATGGCAACTTCACCCCCTGCCACTGTAACTTAACTTCAATGCAATACTCCGCTCTGCAAAGCGAATCTGCTGCTCTGGGCAAAATGACATCTTCACTGCTCTCAACTGAACAGAACCGTTGCTGAAACAGTCGAGGTTGACGTAGAATGTTCAGTGATAATTAAAACAAAAAATCGCGACTGTTTCCCTCTTTTTTTCAGAATAAGGAGAAGTTTAATTCTAGCCTGGGTGTTTTGCTCGCAGCGAGAGCAGAGCACAGCGATATCATTGCTCATCTCTGTGGCTTTGAGAGACTGTGTCTCTCACTGCAGGAACTCTGAGGTATTGTGATTGTGGGAGAGGTAGTGCAGAAAATGGGAAGGCAGTGAAAATTTATTTATTTATTGGCCACAGCTACATTATGCACTGTGTTTCTGTGTTCAATCTTGGAATGTTACTCAGTGACATACAGCCTTTATGACTCTTAATAACCTTTTTCCAGGGAGGTCAGAGCATCTGCCCTGGTACATCGCCTCGGTCCACTGAGGCATCAGGGTCTGTCAGGTTACTTAGCTCTGCTAATGAGGTGTGTCTGCATCTGAAGGCTGAGGACTAAGCCATGGCCCTCGATGGCCTAAGCATATGCAGCCATTTACTCCTTCTAGAATTGCCATCACTTATTTGATGTAATTATTATTGAATTGAAACAATTACCTCGCCTTCCTTCCCAGTACTAAAGCTATTAGCGGTTTGACCTGAGCAAGAAATTCTTGTGAGCCGTGATCCTTAAGACTGGAGCCGGCGTTCATACTTTGAAGAAACGGTGAAGCACCAACTAAATTGCTTTGCAGAAAGGTTAAATATAGACCATATTTTATGAGGGTATGGTGCAGTAATGGATCATAAGCTTTTGTTTTGTTTTATTATCTTTCTGTTCATGAAAGTATTTTATATTCTCATTTTTTATTGTAAGAACTCCCATTGGATTTGAGTGTTTGAGTTTTTGTGAAGAATTTCACTCATTTGTTTGCTAAAATTTTCACAGGAAGATGCATGTATCACGCCTGTATTTTTTCTGTGTTTCTGTATGTATGCTTAGGAAACGCTGATGGGACCAAATGTAAAATAGCTGGAAAGAAATGTTAGGAAATTATTTTGATATTCCTTAATATTTGAATATTAAGGAATCTCTTGTAATTTGCAGCATTTTTTTGGTTGGTTTCCAAGCAAATCCACAAATAGTATGGCTACACAACTGTGAATTTCATTGGTCTTATGATCTGCAGTCGTGCATTGTAGGCCTTCACCAGTCTTACCATTGCCGACTATTATTTGCAACTAGAGGAGATTGGGGTCCAATGACCCATGGGGACCAATGAGCCATATCACTATTTTGCCATCAATCGATGCCTGTGTTTAAAATAGGCAAAATTTGGCTCATTTATCCCCATGACTCATCAGTCAACGGTCAAATATTTTGTCTATTTTAAGCAGCTCTGTCATCGATTGATCGCAAAATAGTGATATGGCTCATTGGTCCCCATGGCTCATCGGACCTCAGGCTCCCCTGCTCTTAGCATCGTGAAGCACCTTGTCAAAGTCTAGCTCGCGTGTGAATGACTTGTTATTGATTAATATTTTCCTTGTTTATGCTCCTGTGGAAAATTATTGTATTTCGCATCAAAAAAAAAAAAAAAAAACAACAAAAAAAACTGGAGTGCACTCAGGTGACATCGTGTAATTAGTGAAGGTTCAGAAATCTGACCCAATGTTCACGGACGGAAGCATATTTCTTTCCCTATAGATTCCCCATTTTATTTCTATTGATTTCATGTGAAATATGTTTTATGGTAGGGGAATCGTAGAGCCAAGTGTTCCCCGTACGTTCATATAAAGTGATCGCTAAATTAACAAGTATGCACGAGAGTACACATTTTGCCACATCAGATTAGTCGGTCCAGCAATGTCTCCGCCAAAGACGAAATGAAACCTCAGCCCACGGTTTTAATTCATATTCATAAGCTTCCAGAAAGTACCCCGTTTTCGGCCAATACTCCGATACAAACTGTTTGGTGTATTTGGCGGTGAAATGGCAAAGAAAATGTATTTTTCCTTCATTGATGACTTATAGATCTATTTATTATGAAGTTCTTTTGTGCCAGATGTCTGATGAAGCAATCAATATAAATATAGTGCATATATACTTGATACAGAAGTCAATATACAATGGGGAAACAGTGGAAAATTTCAGATATGCAGTTAATAATTTTAAGGGGAGATTTCTACAAAACAAATGTTATTGAATGATATAGCCAACATATTATAGGTGTATTTCAGTTGAAGTATAGTAAAAATAATGATAATAATAAAACAATATCGAAAGAGTTTTCTAAATCATGCGTGAAATTGAAAGGCAAAAAAAAAAAAAAATCCATTGCACAAAAGAAAGGTCCCTTATTTTGAGTTGAGTAGGCATGAGGCTTTAGTAATGCTTTGACCGATAAAATTGGGGAGAGAAAAAAAAGAAGCTTTCAAACAAATGCGAGCACTTATGTGGTTCAGAGTTTAGAATTCAATTTCTGTCATCTTATGAATATCTGAGGAATATCTGCCAATTGTGCTTTTACAATTAAGAGGATGTGGGGTTGTTAGCGATTGGCCGCATCGCTCTTTGATCTGACATTTGAATTTTGCCTTGTGCTTACAGTTCTCCTTTACTCACATTGATGTGATGTTTCAATGACATCCGTTTAGATAATTCATACAAGAAAACTTTGTCTTGATAACTGAAATAGAGTCTGTTTAAATTTGGAGTTTAAGAAAATGTCACATTTGGTTTAAATACGCGCTTAACTGATGCCATGGGCCTCCCAATCTCGTGTTATCATCTTCCTTTTTATACAGGTGAAGTCTTACATACGAAAAAAAGAAGTTTGACTTGTCATTGACAGTTCTGGACAACGGGTTACTGAATTCTCAGGCCATGCATTGAATTTAATTGAACTAATGTAGGCGAATGTCAATAAACAATCACTTTTTAACGCAAACACAGCTGCTGTTTTTGAGTATTCCCTAAACGACTGGTTTGATTCATGGTATTTGCAAGTAAGGGCGCGTGGGAATATGATTGCTAATTCCAAGTTCTATTTGCATTCCAGAGCGCAAAGTCACATGAAATTCTCTTCGTGCCAGATTCTCAGGAACGCAACCGCGCTGAAGCTACTAGATTCGCTACCGAATGTGTCTCAAGAGCGGCAGAGACGGCAGATGAGTTGCGCATGTAGGATGGCAAAAGTAAATCACTGCAGAAACCGTTTCAATTGAAGAAGTTGTGTGTGTGTGTGTGTGTGTGTGTTCTTGTACTTGCTACAAAGTGAGAGCCAAAAAGCGTTCTTTTCGTGTGCATGTGTGTGTGTGCTGCGACTGAATAGTAGCGGATGAGAAAGGAGTTCTTGGGATTTTTTTTTTTTTTTTTTTTTTGAACAGTTAAAGTAACTCATATGCATTTTTGCCGAGCTGTTTTACTGGTGGGAGATTAAACAAGGGAATAAATAAGCCATGAATTATAGTTCGATGGAATTTTTTGGATTGGTTGAAGCTGTCGTTCCTCTGACTTTTTTTCTCCAGCAGATGGCAACATTTTTGTCTTCTCGCTGTTGATAGACATGCGTTGCTGGAGTGTGCAGAGTGTAGACAGCCATACTCAATTCAAAATACTCACAGTGGCCCGTATGAAAATATGTAAATGCAGGGCTTATCTGGATATTGTTGATCTACGCATAATTAAAAATACGGACATTTTTTACTCAAAGGCTGCAAATTTGCATCACTGGGGTTGTAGATTGTCTTTCTTGTTTCCCCCAGAAATTATTTGATTCCACAAAAAAAGAAACTTACAAAAAAAACAAAACAAAACCAAAAAAAGTATAAACTCAACGACCGTGTAACTCAATTAGCGCAGACTTTTCATTTGACATCCCCCTAAGATGCTGAAAAATTCCAGCCTGACTCCACCCTCTGCCGCGTCGGTCAAGAACGTTGCCATGGGAGTCGATTGCCAAAGTATGCGACGGGCTGTGTTTGTAAACTGCTCATTCAGTTACGAACCGATGCTGCGGTGCGTGAGCATGAAGTGCTTGTGATTACAAGTCCAGCGTTTGAGCTGCTGAATTTATTATTTACTCCGGATTGCGACTTCCCACGAACATAAGCGAAATAATCATATTTGCAGTGCAATTCGCCAAACATGCACCCAGTGTTTTGATTGATCGTTTTGATAATGTGTAGTTAGGTGCACGTCCTGCACGACTATCCGAACTATCACTTGGGAACGTGAAGAGCCCTTCTGCAGTATACGTTTCTGAACCGACGCAATGATGCCAGAACTTCCTCGGGAAAACGACATGAGGAGCCGTCGACTTTGTCGCGGTCAGATGCACGCGAACCAGAATCGCTCCGCAGTATTGACGGAGATAAAAACATCAATCAAAACCGAACCTTTCAGCGACCGCTACAGCCTTATCCCTGGTAAAGAACTTGGCAGGTAAGTCCGTTCTAATTACGCCGTGAATTGAAATGTTCTTTTGGGGAAGGCCTACAATAATTTTTATGTTGCATTTGTGTTTGCATGATCTTTTGGGTGCATGCTGCGCTTAAATTAATCGAAGTCGGGAACCTGACGTCCTGTAGCTGTAGGAATGCGGTATTTCTATAATCTGTGAGAGAAATTAGTTTCCCTTTGAATTCCTTGGGGCATTCCCACTTTAAGCAGTGTGCCGGGCTGTAGTAGACATGGCTAATGTATTGCGCATTATGTTTTGGATGCGTTTCACACAAGGTGCATTCAATTAGTGATTTAACATGATCTATAAATCTGAAATTGTTTGTATGATTATAACTTGCTTAATTGATCAATATTTGACCGCAGACCCACCTCAGCTTTGGGGTAATTAGGGTTTGCATAATGTAACTCAATTACAATTTGAGCGTCCGCGTTAGATAGATGGTCCTGAAATGCATTTCTTTTAGTTCAAGCTAAAGAACATCTCCAATATAATCATTCAGCGCATTTATGTTTGAATTTATATTGATCAAACTTTTCCACGTTTGTTTCAGGACCGTAGCATTCCAAAACACTGGATTTAGCCAATGCATTCTAATTTTAAATAATTGTAAAACTCATCATTTTTAAATGTTGCAAAATTAGATTCAGTGCTAATGAACAATATTCTAAAAGGGCCATTAAGTCATTGTTTTTTTGTTTTTTTTTTTCCCCCAAGTTGCCTTTCACTTCGTATGTTATTGCACACTGGCTTGTTTCCTTTCAACGGTTCGGCGTTGTACACCATTTATACTCTGGACCTTGACTGGTGTCAAATCCATCTAAACTTCTCAAACAAGAATATTTTCCATTGATCTCGACCAAGAACTGACTTGAACCCATCCATATTCATGACTCATGAAAACATGTTCATTTTCAGTGATACCGAGAAATTCGTCCATCATCTTCAAGTTTCCCCATGTTGTTAAAAAAGCATACTTCAAATTGTATGCTGCATATGTTCTATTGGTAGTTTTTTACAGGAATAGAAAAACGAGTCACAAGCTGATCAGCCTCCGATTGGCTCATTAATTAAAGCCTCTCTGCCATCTGCCAATCTGCATGCAACACGCTGAACGGGGTGAGATGGTTTACACCTGAGTACCCACTGTATCTGTCCACGACCAGCTCCAAGCAGTCCCTTATCGCACAGTTGCTCGCCCATAACATGCATAGGTAACCTGATAAACCTTCTCTAGGTTTATAGGTTCCCTGCACTGAGTCATCAGTCGAGTCAGATTTTTGGTTGTGAAATTCTTGTGGAAATATGGAATGGGTGTGCATAGAGAAATATGGCTTTCCTCCTCTGCCTTTGAAATGTTATTAGTGTGCTTGCAAAGGGTGTCATGTTTTGCTGTGATGTTCTACTAAACAATCACCTCAGGCATTCAGGTTAATTTGAATCCAACAGTCTAGGCAGCCCGTATTTTAGAGCATAATTCTGCATCCCACTGCTCGGAGGATTTTGAAGGTTTTTTTTTTTTTTGAGTTGTTTTCCTTAGAAGTAATTCAGGAAAAAAATGATCACAGAATGATAGAAATATGAGAAGCTCAAATTCATCTCAAGAGACGAGATTGATCAACACTTTTTTTCCTACGGGAAGGGGGTATTTTGTCTCCAAAATTATTCGGGGTTTGTATCGATGAACCACTGCGTAGACTGAAAGATTCTGGATATGGCTGTAGAATTGGGCGTTTATATTTCGGTGCGGTTGGCTATGCTGATGATGTTGCTGTATTATCACCCTCTGTGTACTCCCTCGAGGAAATGCGTTCGGTCGCATTAGAGCAGTGGTTCTCAGATTCGGTCCTGGTGCCCCACTGTGTATGCTGGTGTTTGATCCAACCTCAATTGCATTCGTAGGATTTTAACAAGCTGTTGATTTGTTTTTAATTAGGTGCATTTATGCAAATATCCACATTGAGATATATTGTAAATATTGGCCGAGGGAAACAATTTAACCAAACATTTAATCAACATAAATAATCAAAAGGTTCCTCATTGGTGAAACTCTTGTTACATGGTGGCAAAACCCGACAATTTACTTGGAAAACAATGGAGTCACACCTGTTGTGTTTTCTGTTGATTTTATTTGGTTCAGGCAGGTTTTTGGGGAAAAACTCAAAACACCTGTGTTCAGAAACCTAATTTGGAGCTTATTGATTTTCTCAGAGGCTAATTTGATCAGTTTAAAATTGTTTTCAACTGAAAATCCGAGCAGTATTGAAAATTAAGCACAATATGTTCAAGGGTTTTTATTTGTCATAGCAGAATGGATATGTCCATCCAAATGTGACTTAAGATGGTAAATAACTACTCTAAACATGGAATGCTGCTAATTAAGTCAAAGTTTTTTAAACTTTTTAAAATCCTAGAATTGCAGTTGTGGCTGGGGCAAGAACCAGCACACACAGGGGGGCGCCAGGACCGAGTTTGAGAACCTCTGCATTAGAGTATGCAGAAGGTTTTGATATTAGTTTTAATCCATACAAATGTCAATTTTTATATTAAGGTAATGAAAAAAATATCGTTTTGAATTTTAACGGTATTGATTTCCATCCTGTCGGTGAGGATTGTCATCTAGGGCATACTGTCGGCCCACACGTAGATGATCGAGTAATGCGGGGAGCCTTTCATACGCTCGCACGTGATGTTAACTCCATTTTACATAACTTTAGTAACTGCACATATGATGTTAAATTTAAACTGTTTAATGCTTATTGTACTTCCTTCTATAGATGATCCCTTTGGAATATTGCTGGGAACCATATATTACGCTTTTATGTTACCTGGCATAAGGCCATTCGTAAATATTTGATCTCCCGCTAAGAACTCATTGCGAATTGTTACCTGGTCATTCCATGTCAAATCATCCGATGAGCTAAACCTCACCATCTCCAATTTGGTTGTGACCTAACCCCCCCGTCTCAAATTTCAGCTCAATCAGCCCCTCCGGTGCAAAGTTTGGGTCTTTGAGTTCGCGAAAAATGGCCGTGGCCACCAAAATTCAAATGGCCATATCTCCAAACCTAGTTGACCGATTCTGACAATCAAGGTATTGTTGGAAAGGGAATCACACAAGCAGTCCATTTTTCATTTTTCATACTCATTCTGCTAACTCTGGGTGTGATAGAATATTGACCCATATTTTGACCGCAAAATTGACCTTGAGGGTTGACCTTGACCAAGATTTTTTTTTTTTACACCAAATTGTACCCTGATGAAGTATCTACAACATATCAAAGACATAAACATATTATTTTTAGTCATGCAATAATTCAATATTAAAATTCATATGTCCAGCCATTTTCTGAGAATTCTTGAGCAATTAGCGATGCACTGGGGCACCCTGGAATAGGAAGTGGTGGTCCTCTATAATTAGTCATCACAGCATGCTTAAAAAGTTAGACAAAGGAAATTCAACTGTCAATTTCAATTTTTAGTATTTGTAAACAACTGAGAGCATTAAAAATGTAAGTAAAAGTATATCTTCATTTTATTTTGGATGACCTCCTTCAATAAATCTTGTTTACAGTTTGTTTGTATTAGGAGACAAATTAATCAAAACACTGGCCATCACGGAATGACATTTTTTGGCTAGCTGATTTGGATATTTTGTGTGTTATTGACGCCCCATCACTTACATCATCCTCGTCAAGGCAATATACTCTCAGCCACAGTGACTTGATGAAAATTACAAAAGTCTGCCCAGTTTGGCAAATTGATTCTGAATAAACTGAACCAAGTAGGACTACTTACAGGAGCAACTTTGATAGTGGGATTTGAATTTGATTTTTACTAGAAAGTGTGCAAGCTATCAGGGTAAAAAAATTACTTGACCATACATGGAACAAGACTACACTTAACAGAACTCAACTGTAGGGATAAGTATGAACGTAGTTCATTTTGTGTACACAGACTTCCATAGAATTCAGCTATGGTATGCCAGATTTAATTGGATATTGCTGAAAAACAAAAAAAAACATGTTTCCAAATGTTTTCAAGTTTTTGATATGTTGTAGGTACCTCATCAGGGTTCAATTTGGTGTCAAAAAAATTCAAGGTCATGCGACCCTCAAGGTCAATATTGTGGTCAAAATATATGTCAACTGTTCATTACACCCAGAGTTACCAGAATGAGTTTAAAAGATATGGCAGATATGGAATGTGGAACGCTTGTATGATTCCCTTTCCAACAATACCTTGTTTGTCAAAATTGGTCAAATAGGTTTGGAGATAAGGCCATTTGAATTTTGGTGGCCACGGCCATTTTTCGCAAGATATCAAAAAAATAAATAAAAGGCCATAACTTTGCATTGGAAGGTCCGATTGAGTTGAAATTTGAGATTTGGGCGTTTGGGGCGATAGCCAACTTGCATACCAAATTTGAAGAAAATCAATACAAGTGAAGTGTAGAATCCCATTTTTTTGGGTGATTTGACATGGAAGGACCCTATAGCTAACCGTAAACCAATAGAAACTAAACTTTTGTGCCGTTTTACAAAATTTGTTTCAAATGCATTGTCTAGTCAAAATGGTCATCTGTGTCTTATAGCCTGCATTGCTTCTCAATTTAGTCATTCTACCATTTTAGCCAGTTTTAATCATTTACTTAGTGAAACTCATGTCACTCAATATTCTTATCACATTTGATCTGCCATCTGCGCCTTGTGTCATCTGTTAATATGCCTGATGTGCCTGCCAATAGTACTGGTGCTTTCATGCGCTCTGTGTTATGTGATAGAGAAGAGTCAGATTTTTTTATCTGTTGATGAGTTCAACTCAATTTTAAATGTTGTATGTGTTGAATAATTTGTGTGTATATATATATATTTTATTGATTTTATACTTCCTGTAATGTACTGTTATTGTGCGGCTGTGTTGTACATAAGTACGAATAAATAAGTAAGTAAATAAATAAGCTGCAGCCTTTTTAGAGAGATTATTGCAGTTTAGTCAGGTTAAGTGGATTTTTAAACTTCTTGTTAATCAGGCCAGTTCATGGGGCAAATGAAATTGAGCTTTTTTTAAATCTCATTTTTAATTTGCCTATTTATTCTTCTTGTTGTTGAATCAGAAATATGATCAAACTAGGTTGAGAACTGTTGAATAGAAACCAAATTCGGCTGCTGTTATTTTGTCATGTTCTCCTCATTAAAAGCTATGTTGGTGTACTGCTCTCTCTCTCTCTCTCCCTCTCTCTCTCTCTCTGTGCAGAGTGTACAGCTCCCTCTGTGATCTTCTTTTTAAATGTCAACATTTTCATAGTTCATACAAGTTCCTGACCTGGGAAGTTATTGTAAAATGAGTGGAGTCCTTTTAAGTGCCCCCGCATGCGTGTTTATACTTGGTCGCGCAGTATCTCCACTTGCTAAGCAAAACTGTATTTGAACCCACTGGGTGGAACAGGGCTGGTTATCACCATGGAAACAGCATGTTCACCCTCTGGACAAGTTGTGTATAGTTATGCATTTCACGGCCTTGATTCTCCATGGCAGAAAACACGAACCATATCAGGGCTTTGGTAAAACCCTTCCTACTATGTAGTTTTTATAGGGGAACAGAATGATGATAATAGTGAATTCAGCTATTTTATTGGCTGAACATCAAATTTTGTTTTTGGTAAAGGCCAACCAAATAATGAGCAACATAAAAAAATGCAGTTCAAAAAAACATTGGAAAAGGTTTTTGCAGCTTTGGTGAAATTTAGCAAATCAGCAGCTTTCCAGACCTCTTCTTAGCTCATTTAGCCTAATCTGAAAACTGTCTGAATTACCATATAAGGTATGCATTAGTTATTTTTCCATTAGTGTGTCATGATTTCACCCAATGTGAGGTGATTGTATACCTATGTTCTATATTTTTTAAATGCAAATGAGCAGGCATACAGACAAGTATACTAATGTTCTCTTGGAAATAAGCACATACACAGACGCATTTTCTCTAAAATTTTCTGGAAAAAAAAAAAAGCAGGCATGCTGGCACGCACACGCGCGCGCGCGCACACACACACACACACACAGAAATGCTCATAGGTGCCAACATTTTCTCAGATAAACTCATTCCCAAAACGTATAAACTCATACAAACAGACTCTACAGTTCCCATAGAAAGGAGGCCTGTGTATTCCAGGCCGGTTGGTATACAATGACATCACCACCATTCAATCTTTGCTCTGTTTGTGTCGGCTGACAACATCTGCTTTGCACCCCAGAAATAAGGGGCGCAGGGTCAGGGGGTCAAGGCCATGTTCATTACTGAACCCCCCCCAGGCGAATCTCACCTCCCTCCCTATAAAGAGGACTTTGGTTTCCCAGGGAAAGGCTGTCGTCCACACTCACACTCAGTTGAGCGAGTCCAATTAAGTCCATTTGGGCTCTGGCTATTGACGGGGCTGTCCTGTCTCTCAGAGTAACATCCTCAAGATTTCGCACTTTAATTTGTCTGCTCCAGGCCCTGAGTCTGCAGTCTGTGTCAAAAAACTGAGGTCAGACCTTGTTTGTTTGTATCAGATTTTTTATTTTTCAGCGGATGGTTATGGTTTTGATGGGGAAAGCTGAATTCTGCTACCTTTCACTGATTTAGCTTGACAAAAATTAGTTGTAATGTTTCATTAAAAGATCGACTTCAGAAGACAGTCCTCACCAGCAAGTCAGGACTTCAGTCGCTCCATTATTAATGCACATATTGTACTATAACTGAAGTGGAGGCTTCAGTAATCAAGGATCTTGCACCCAGGATGCTCCCGAACATCGTTCAGGAACTGCCTTCTGAATCCTAATTTCTTATGTCACCAGTGGACAGAATACGCTGCCCAACTCTTCCTAGAGATTGGCCATCTTCCGTGCATTCATTCTGAACCTCATACATCACCCTTCTCTGTACATCCAGATATTTTATTGAGCCGCTAATTGTTGGAATGAAGTGTGTTAAATGTGATTGAAATGGTAACCCTTCCTGATAGTGTATCGTCAGGCTTTGAGTGGCGAAGCCTTTACTGTCCATAGTCAACATAACATAGAGGAGTCGTTAAAACCGGCCTCAAAACCCAAAAAATTATGACAACAAAGTATCCCACACATTTTGGATACCTAAGAACTAGATGGTGTCCATCACTGCATCAAGGAAGGTCTAGGAAACTCTGTCTTTTTGCTTCTACCATATGACCAGGTAAGCTGTTTCACACTCTGACCATGCTGTGTCAAAGAAGACTTCATAATCTGCACGAAATTCTTCTGGATTCAAAGGCCGCCCATCATGTCACCGGACGCACAGCCAGTTGGAGATTACAAGCAATTTCAAAATCTGTTTCTTTGTGACATCACCTGGGGAAGTGACCGCCCAGCGGGAAAAAGGATTGATCGACTTCAGCCAAACAGTTAATCAGCCCCTTCACTATTCCGGGTGGCCCCTCCCTCTGTTGAAGTCACAAAAGACTGATTTTGAAATGGCTTGTGATGCTGTGCACCTAGTGACTTAATAGGGGACCTTTTAAACATAAAACCTTTTTCTCAGCTAATCGCTACCCTACCAGAGCCCACCACACCTCCATTCAATCACGGGAGTTTATCAGTGGCACTGTAGACCCCACAGTCAGCACTCATTTGACCTGTGCCCAGATTTACACCGAGCTGCTGAACTTCGCTTCCTCGCGTTTGCTAATATCAACACACTCTGCTGAGAAAACTGGACGGCGTGTACTGCAAACATGGCCGTAAAGGTCAGGACAGTGCGCAGACGCTCGATTATCCTCTGCCCAATATTATTTTCGACCCGTTCTAAAGTCTAAAGCTAACAGGGACTTGTAAATAAATACTATGTTGACACTGCATACTGTACATTCCAGTGATATCAGTATAATACGATGGCAAACAGTAAATAATCATAACGACCGCTCATAAAATGTAAGTACCCTAGTTGCATAAGCTAATAAATCCAAGTCAGAATATCTTGTTTGCCTCAAGCTCTGGGGGGCAAGTGTGAGATTAGTTTATCATACAGGAAGAGATGAGTGTTTTGGATGCTGGCACTTCAGCTTCAGCCTGACTGTTTTCACGTCCGCCTGATTATCTGACATAAATCAAAAAAAGCAGAGCTCAGACAGACAAAAAATTAGATTTTGTTTTTCCCAGGTTGATGTCAAAGCTCGTATGTCTATGGCACGCTGCAATTTATGCTTAAAATGGCCGCATCCAAAGAGACATCCATCGCAAATGTGAGTCCTCGTTCAAATGTCCCGTTTACTCCAATAAATCACCCCCACAACTGTACTGAAATCAGCAGGGGTTATCCTCACTAGTTCTGTATCTGCATTACGATTGGGGTGGCCATTAAATCCGTGTAATAACATGAATTCAGATTTAAAAAAAAAAAAAAAGAACGAGAAATGCCCATTGATGGTTGATAATTGGTTATTTCCACTAAGATGGCACATGGTTTAAATTACGTCGCCCATTTAACTAAGTTAGGAAACAAGTCCAATAGTGACCTTATACGTAAATTCTCTGTAAGATTTGATTTCTCTGAGGGTTTTTCCAAGTGTTGTGAAGTACAACTCATGTAATATGGTAGCAATTGAGCTGTTTGATGTGGCTCTGACTTGAATTGAATCTGAGGCATTTTGCAAATTCCCCATCGGTCCGTGGGCCTGAGAATTAACATGGCTGCCGTGCTGTGGTCAGACAGCCACATCCTGTTCCCATTGCTGAAATTTAACTTTCTTAACTTAGGAAGATCAGTGCTTTTCTTCACAATATCTGTTTTTTTTTTAATGTTTATTTTAATGAGTAAATAAATAGCCAGTCGTAGGCTGATTTGGGTTGGATTGGTGGCGCGGAAAGCTCAGATTACCAAAAGTGGCGATTTATTTCAGACAAAGCGGTTTAGCTCGCTGGCCTTATTCGAGCGTCCACTTCAAAAGTGCCAGCCACAGGCTTCTGTGGGAAAGACGCAGCATTAAAGAGTCTTGTTTGTGTGAGTTGTCGGCAGAAAGCTGCTGCAGACAAGCAAATCTTTGGCAGAAATGCTGGGAATTATGGCAATACCCAGGGCTGGAGTAATGCGGATTGTTTATCCCTCTGATATCCAAAGTTCAATCGGACTAAGAATTTGGAGAAGTCTAATGTCGCTAATCCCTGTATGTGCTGATGTTGGGTGGCTTTTGGGTGTCACTCTTGATCTTGACCTACAGGTCAGTGTTTCCCAAACCTTTGCTGGAGTACCACATATTCTGGATGTTTTAAATGTCTCCCTGCACAAGCACAGGGGGATTCAAATTATCCACTCATTATTAAGCAGCTTCCTGTGTTGGTAATGACCTGATCTTTTGACTCGCCTGTGCTGGAGCAGGGAGATATCTAAAACATGGGGACAAGTAATACTCCAGGAGAGCTTCAGGAAATGCTAATCAAGTTCACCGATTGGCTATGCCTCATACAGTAAACTTTAACCTTTTGTTGTGAAGCTTTTCAGAAGGATTTCTTTTCCAGCTTCCTCTCTCTCTCTGTCTCATCTGCAGGTGTGCTGTGGGTGTTGTTTATTACCTGACTGTCCAGGAGTGCGTTTCCCAAAAACATAGTTGCTAGCCGAGTTAGCAATTTAGATAGTTCGTCCATTCACAGTCAAAGGGCCCAACTTTGTAAGTTAGCACGTGAGATTTCGGGAAACGCACCCCAGTTCCATTGGAATCAGGCAGGAAGTCCCACCTCCAGCACACCTGTTCACTGTCTTGAACACTGTTCCAGAACTCCATTGCTTTCTATGGTCAGGAACAATCGTTAGATCAACATTACAATCCTCAAACAGATCACCCCAATCGCACATAAATGGTATGGCGCCTCAAGGGTTGTGTATGAAGCCTGGGCACATGCTCAGTAAAACGTTGTGACAACTTTCTCCCTCTGGTGCACTTCCTTACCAGCCGAGTGGTCGCCACCTGTCTCTATGTTTCAGCTTTTTTTTCAATCCTAATCAGCAGTATCCAAGCAGGTCCACCTGGCAGGGGCTTTAATGGCCTTTGGGGATTCCGGGTAATATGGGTTAGTGTCACTAGGCCCGGCTGGGCAAGCATGCTGTGTCTGCGTGTGCATGTGCAAGCAGCGGGATTATGACGTAGGATTGTCCACCTCTTTGACCTTCCATGCACAGGAGGTCTTGCCCTCTCAGAAAAATGCCTTCTCAAGGCCTCCAGAGAAATAAGCTGCCTGAGAACTGCCTCAAAAAGGTGGCTTTTTTCCTTCCCTCTAGACTTTTCCTTGACCTCTACTAGGAATGATCACATGGGTCAAGGGAAAGTTACGTGGAGATTTTGAGGGTAGATTTGGAAATATTTAAGGAAAATCGCAGAAAAGGACATCCAATGTCATAAGCTTGATGGCAAAGATCGCCTTCTCAACTTGTTTCCAAACTCATGGGACATAAGTGATATATCAAGTTGCCACAGCTGTGAAGGATTGTTGTTTACGATCGACCTTTCCTTTCTTGCAAGGTTGGACCTGTGTTTGCTTGCTGAAAGGAAGCAATATATTAGTTCATTTCCTCCTTTCCATCTTGAAACGGACAGTTCGGATGTCCCTTGTCATGGCTGTCGGCTGGACTCTGTTTGCGTCACGCTTGTTCTTAAGGAAGGTCCCCTGCTCTTTGGAGAATTCGGATGCACCCCTCGAGAATTACTGAATGCAGTCCTACAGCCAAGATGTGAATTAGCATTTTTGAGCCATGAATTCCTCTGGCAGATATCCAAGGAGTTGTTTATTGTCTCGTTGGGGAATTAGATTTGATAACCTACAAGAAGACTGTAGCACTAGATGTTCCTCAGTCTTGAAAAATGTCCCCGTGTACTGTATCACGAAATGTTTGACCGTACAGTCATAGTTGCCTTGCAGTTGGTTGCCTGACTGGGAGCTGCAGAGCTACGGGTTTGAGCCCTGGTGGTGTTTTAGATTCTGACTTGCATCTGGAGAGATGAAGTTGAGAAGAATTTTGCTGTGGAGCCCCTGAGCAGGACTCGTAACCCCACAATGGCCCCTTAGGCTTCACCAATGTATCTCTTTGCCATTCCCTTTCTGCTGTTCTATCTGGTATTTCTCCTTGGACATCCTTGAAAAAGGGACAAGCGTTCCCAGTGAAACTCACTTCACTTCAATATAGGCAAAAAAATTAAAACAAACATGGGCCATACTGTGATATAGGGGTGCCTCAAAGTGATGTGTGATTGTAAATGAAATTCTGAGGGGATGTTACTCAGTTTGGTGAACCCAAATTCATCGTTTGTGATCGCTCTCGTCCTTCGTGCATGGAGGGTGTTTGTGATGTCTGTCAAGCCTTCTTGAATAGCATCTGTTCACATGCCGGCAGAAGTAAACCCATGTTTTGTCCCTCCGTAAACAGGATGTGTTTATAAGCATGTGTGTGACCTCTGACCCCTGAGGTAGTTCCCTCCCGCATTTTTGCACGCATCTGTCTTTGTCCCTCACAGCTTTAGGTCTTCCACTCTCTTAAACCACACTTCTGTTCTTCATTGTAACTTTAGTTTTTAGGAAGAAAACTAATTGAATAAGATGAATTATTATTATTATTATTATTATTAACTCTGCAAGTCAAGTTGGGCAGAGGTGATGTGTGCACACACGTTTCTCTGTTTGTATGTATGTTTGTTTGTCCAGACAATATCTCTCTAATTTCTCAATCAATTTTTATGACATTTTGTTTAAGTGTTAGCTATGGGCAATGGAACAATTGAGTAAATTTTGGGATGAATCTGAATACAAATATGATCAGCACACCCATACTTTTTTCTGTTCTGAGTGACAAATGTGCTGGCAGAGGTATGCGCTTTGAGTGCTTTATATTTATTATTATTATGGCCTGGAAGACTGTTCCAGTGGATGAGAACTCTATTCATTAGCCTTTATCAAGAGACCCTTAGTATGTCACTGTTACGGGGCCTGCCAGTGTGATTTACGTTAGGAATGACCGCATCATGCAGACATGCAGAAAGACACAAAAAGATGGACAACCTCACAAAAGATTCAATAGAGCCCAGCTTCGCAGAGCTCAGAGCTCCCCGCTACACGTGACGGGCATGTATGCATCTGTTGGGTATGTGTGGCCCGTGCAGAAGAATAGCTGAAGAGGCCTTGGCGTTTTATATCGACGCTGTCCATTCAGAGCGCGAATGAAGAGGGTGTCGTCATTCCTCAAAATGGCTGACATCCTAACTGTGTGACCCTATTATCGCTGATCACCTGCTCTATAAATAAACACTAATTAAAATTGTACAGGCAGCACTCATTACTTTCGCCCTAGATCTGTGGAAAAAAAATGGCGGGATGCGTAATCTGTGTGCGGCTCAAAGTGCCCCATTCGGGTTGACATCGTTTACTGTTCACAAGCTATTTATATCCAAAGCATTGAACTTTCTCCATAGTTTGTGTCAGTGGGGGTTGAACATTTTGTGAATGTATGAGGTTTTCCTCGAAAAAGCTGTTTTTCTGTTTTTGTTATTTCTTTATTGTAGTGGATTTAAATAAAATACAAGTATGTTTCAAGTTCTGAGTAAGTCGATGAGCAGAGAAAGATGATTTAGGCCAATCAGTGAGGTCAACGACCGCTATTAAATGTGGACTCCTCTTTTTACGTTTCATTAGACTGGAGAATTCTACTAGCTTTGCAGACAAATTTAACCTTGGAAAATGAGATTCACTGCCTGTCTCCAATCCCAAATCCTTAATGGAGGCCCTCTCGAGCATATGAATACCCCCAAAAAGAGAAAAAAGTATTGAGTATGCGCTGCAGTAATGATTGCAACTGATGGTCATTTTGATTATTTATCCCCCCCACCCCCCACCCCCCCCCCCGGAGGGAGAGGGGTGACGTACTGTTTTTAGGCTCGGTTCCCGTTCATGTTTGCGTTCGTGTGCCCACTTCGTTTCCAGAGCATAACTCCAAAACTGTTTGCATGATCTTTACGAAACTTTTCATACTTACTACTCAGGTCCTGCAGTGGTGCCTTTTGGTATGTGCCTGTCTGTCTGTCCGTCTGCCCCTCTGTCCGGTGGGTTAGGCAGTGAAGGGGGCCGGGGGGGGAGACATCTATTTTTACGAGTAAAAACACATTCCAGTGTAAGATTGAGTTTTTTTAAATAGAAGTTTTTGTGTTTGTTTTTCGAATCTCTGCTTGATTGGACAATGTGGGTGAGTGATACTGTATGTTCAGTAGAGTAAGCGCCATTCTCTTCGTTACAGGGGGAAGTTTGCGGTGGTGAAGAAGTGTGTGGAGAGACGTACGGGTAAGGAGTATGCGGCCAAGTTTCTGAGGAAGAGGAGGAAGGGCCAGGACTGTCGACTGGAGATCGTTCACGAGATCGCCGTGCTGGAGCTCGCTACCGCCAGCCCACGAGTCATCACGCTACACCAGGTCTACGAGACTGCCTCCGAGATGATCCTCGTGCTCGAGTAGTGAGTATTCAAAGTGGAGTACTGACTCTGAGACTGTGTACTTAAATTTGAGTGACGTGCGCACAGGATTGAGTAATGAACACAGTAAGTCAGGAGAACATACAGGGTAGGGTAGCGAGTACACTCAAACTGAAGTAGTATACATATCGTAGATTGTAGTACGCGCTGAGTAGTGAGCACAAGCATTAGGATTGTGAGTGGATGCAGATCCACTGATTTCCTCATTCCTCTTAAGTTCCAGGTCAAAGTTCAAAGGACAGAATGTTTGGGAATTACTATTATTTACTGAAGTGTCACAAGACTGAGCTCATCACTCGACCCCAGAGCTATTTAACCAGTAGTTTTGAGGCCAAATACCGCCATAGATGGACTCCGAACCCTTTCTTTCCATTCATTTTAGTAGCTATAACTCAAATATGTCCACGTTTTTTGCAGTGCTGAAGTCTGGAACTAGTGTGATTCCCGGGAATGTCAGTGGTACTTGATGTATTTTACACATGGGGTAAAAATGTTATATTTTTCTGTTATATCTTGACCATGTCCATGTCTGCATAATGTCAGTACAACCACCCACTTGTGTGTCATTAGACTATCCATAAATAGTTTAGGGTCCATAAACTCTGGTTCCAGGCATATGCATTGTACAGATTCATATTTGTTACATAAGGAATAGGCATCAATTTAAAAAAAAAAAAAGCTTTGGTTCCCTGGAGGAGCTGGCTGAAGACTGCTGCTTCACGTGACACATTCACTTCAGCCTGTCAGCTCTGACAGAAAACTATGCAGGAGTCAAGTTTACTTAACACAAGGATAACCCATTTACTCAGTTCTGCTAGCCAAACAAGCGGAGGAAATGCCAGTTCAGACTTCCGTGGTGGAATCCTGGCTTTTCCCTGTTGTTCCTGGGAGCAGATGGGGCCTGATAATCCTGCTCTGTCCTCCTGTCCGTTACACTGTCCTTCTGTGGCGAGTGACTGTCAGTCAGCGCAGGATGGGTAATCCACGCTGTGTGTAGGGTGAATTTACCAGGTTCCCTCTGGAGCACTGACACGAGCAAAGCTCAAGTGTGTGTGTGTGTGTGTGCGCATGAGAAACAGAGAGTGCATACATGTGTATTTGTCTTTTTGTGTGTGTTTGAGACAGAGAGTGAGAGAGAGCTTGAATGCATGTGTTTGTGTTTGAATGTGTGCATGTTTGTGTTTCTTTTCCTGTGTGCGTGTGCGTGTGCGTGTGCTTGCCTGTGTCTGTCTGTCTACACACATCTATGTGCATAAATGTGCAAGTGCATGATAAGAGGGGTGGTACTTGCATTATTTGAAAACAGTTCTGTCACTGCATAACGGTCAGGTCCACAGCTGAGCCGAAGCTAGTCCCATCCCTCAGTCTCACAATCACAGTACTGGCAGCACACACAGGCATTTCCTGAGCGCTGCCTCTGCTCTGTGGAGGTTCTGATGAGTCTCAGTGCTCCCAGTATGTGATGTGCAAAATTATTTCAGCTTTCGGAGAAATATGAGTAGCACTCTTTCACTCAGGTATTTATTGATAGTCATTTATTGTATCTATCCGCCAAGAGTTTTAGGTATTGAGAACTACTTCCTAACTATTTTAAGGTTAGTTTATTTGGATTTCTTCAAAATTCTGGAACTTCATTGCTTTTAATTACCTGCAGTGACTGTGACATTGGCTTTAGAACATTCTGGTGAGAACATGGGTCCCATAGCTCTGATCACTCAGCTGACTCTCAGAGGGTTAAAGAGAGAGCTGATGCGTTTGCAGGATGTGCGGAGCACCGTGCTCCCTGTGTGTATTCGCGTGTGGACAGGCAGGCTGGGCCGAGAGGCAGGGGTCATCGGAGAGGACTGTTAATCTCTGCTGCGCTGCACATCGCTCGCTGTCCCCGGCCCAGGAGACCGTGGGAAAGAGCTTTGGTCTGATGGAGACCCCTCTGTTCTGTGGACGGTGTGCTCATGGGAAAGAGGAGAGGTGGTGTGGCTCGGATGCACGGTGGATACGCCTGTATATGTGTGTGTGTGTTTGGTAAGGTTGCATTTGTGAAATCATGCTGTTTAGGCACTAGTGTTTGTTTACATACATGTCTGTACTGGTTGGGCGTCTGTCTTTTTTTTATGTATTCGTGCGTATACATGTGTGTGGTGTGTGCATACGTCTGTGCGTGTATTTATAGGTGTGTGGTGAGGAGTTGTGTGTTGTGTGGGTGCTAGTGGTGTGCGTGCGTGTGTGTGTGTGTGTGTGAGGGTATGCATGTTTTTTATATCCGTATGAGTGTGTATTCAGTTTTGTATGCATGCTTATGTGTGAGGTGTGTTTTAATTCGTTTCTGTTTGTTTGTGTGTGTGTGTGTGTGTGTGTGTGTGTGTGTGCGCGCGTGTGCGCACATGTGTCTGTATGTTTGTACTGTGTGCATGTGTGCG
Source organism: Gymnothorax reevesii (assembly GCA_029721435.1). NCBI lineage: Eukaryota > Metazoa > Chordata > Actinopteri > Anguilliformes > Muraenidae > Gymnothorax > Gymnothorax reevesii. The sequence continues at coordinate 21,811,441 of CM056577.1, read as the reverse complement.
TGTGTGGTGTGTATGTGCGTGCGGTGTGTGGTGACAGATGTTTTTCCACTTGTCTGTGAAAGAAAATGCCGGAACAGTGGATGTGGCAGAAGACTGGTATTCCACACCCCGTTCGTGAGCGGAAAAGCAGAATAAACAGCCGCTTCCATTTTTAACCCCGCGCTGGAATGTTTGAGTGCGCTGTATCCAACCCAGAGACACTTCCTGTTGCCCTCCACAGCTGCTCTCCTGGTCACAGTCATGGCCGTAAGACGGCTGGGAATTCGTCTGAGAAAGCGCAACGTTCAGTTATGCAATCTGAAATGTCACGGGAATCTAAAATTAGTACAGAAGGTAGTATACTGTTTATACTAGTCTATAATGTGCAATAAATCTGAACACCCATATATCTTGCATTGCAGTTGAATAACTGCGTAAATATTATGCTACATCCTGCATGCACAGAATTCACCAGGGATGTGGAGCTGAATTCCCAGCAGACCATAATGTTGATGGGGTTTGTAGGTCCTTGCTAGCCTGTTGAATATAAAGGCCTTGAGAACTAGGTGTGTGAACCATTTATCTTATTCACTATTTATGTATCAAATACTTACATTTTGTTTATTTTACTCATGCTGGCAATGCACTGAAAATGGGCATCCGCTGTAATCACATAATGTTTGAAATGTGAGATACCAGGTTTGGATTCAATTACTTTTTTCAGTAACAATTACAGTAATTGTAATCAATTTCTTTTGTAATTGTAATTTAGTTTTAATTGATTTTTTAAAAGTAATTGTAATTGAACAGTCTATCCAGAAAGTAATTTGTAATTATAATTGAAGAAGGTAATTGAACCCAACCCTGTGAGATACACAGTTGGTTTACTATGTTGGACTCACAGTCACATGATGGTTAAAGGTCAGCTGATCCTGTAGTCCTTACTGACTCAGATCCAGGAAGTGTGTGACCTCTGTATTTGTGTCATTCTCTGAAGCTGACCAAAGTCTGGAGAGGGTGTATTTTCCTATAGTGACTGTGCACCTGAGAGAGACTGGTTGAGGAGCTGTGGTCCATTGTCCTTCATGGCGCACTGCCCTGTTTACAAAGGCCACAGCAAATCTGTATTTAATTAAACCACACCAGGACGCTCGTAGAGCTTATGCTAGAAGGACATAACTGATGATAAACAGATAGATCTGGCTGTAGTTGTAGGACCTGCCCAGCCATCAGAGATCCACACCAAAAGCCATCTGCATTTGGCAGATTGGGCTTCTATGAGCAGAGGTGTGAGTTCTGGCCTCATTCAAAGGAATCCCAGCCGCCATTGAGGCTAAGCCCTAAGAATGGTTGATACTGTAGCAGTGCAACTGGGGAAAAAAATGCATTCACAAAACCAACGCTGTAAACGCAGGTAGTGAGGTGCACCCAAATGTTTTGTGGAAACCGATTACTTCAAAAAATTGTGTGAGCCAACTTGGATGCCTTAAGAAAAAATAAACACTTAAGCATAGTATATGTTTTGAAGTTATTTTTGAGGTGTTTTACGTGCTGCAAACACAAGGTTGTTGAGTTGGCCATTTACATTTTTTGAGGTTATCAGTTTCCTCAAAATATTTCAGTGCATCACATGATCTGGATTTACAATGAAGAAATAAAAGGCTCTGAATAAATCTCTTGTGGTGAAGAATGGACTGTTTTGGTGGGAAGCCGTAATGGTGACCATCCACTGGGAAGTTAGAGAGGGCAGAGTTTTGCCTGCTGATCGCTCCGTCAGTGGGGTATAGTGACACGTGCTGAAGCCTAATCCAGGATTTAGCTGTTTGCAGATTACATTGCCTTTGTCAGGCATCCATATCGTGCTTTAATCTCTGCATCCTGTAATTGCCGTTTGGGTCTTAATTCCTCCAGGCATGGCGCTTGACCGTCCGTTTATCGGGCCTGGTGTATTTAAGAGGGGCCTGTCCCACTGACCATGACGCACTGAGCAAAGCAGCCAGAGGCAGCACTTCCATGCAAACCCGCTTTCTGTCCTCTCTTCCTCTGTGGTATTGTGGAGTTGATAATTGGGGTTGGGAAGTGGAGGACGGCTCGTTTTCCTGCTGTGACGGTCGTGCACGTGAGAGCTGTGGGCGGCATGAGCGTCGGTCATTAATGCGGACCTGACTGCAGATGATTGACAGAATTTTTCTGTGCTCAGGACAGGAGGATTTTTGCAATTAGGGGAGGGAAGGCAGATTGGATTCGGGCTCTTTTTATCTCTCTCCCTCGCTTGCTTGCTCTCCATCCATCGCTCTCTCTGCCCCTTCCCCTCTCTCTCCCTTTCTACCCTTTCTCTCTCTCTCTCTCTCTCTCTCTCTCTCTCTCTCCCCCCATCCTTCCCTCTGTCCCCCTCCCTCTCTCTCTCTTTCTCTCCCTCTCTGTCCCATGCTCTCTCTCAATCTTCCTCTCTCTATTGCACGCGCTCTCTCTCTCTCTCTCTCTCTCTCTCTCTCTCTCTCTCTCTCTCTCTCTCTCTCTCTCTCTCCCTCTCTCTCTCTCTCTCTCTCTCTCTCTCCCCCTTACAGGGGTTATGGTGTCAGGGCACTCAGACTCTCCACGTGAGTGTGGGGAGCGTGGCCGTCTGTAATGGTGGGATTAATACCCCCCCCACACAGTTATTCACTCCCCCTTCCCCCAGCTTAACCAGCCAGGATCCCTCCCTGCCAGCTGTGACCTCTGACCCAGTTAGACTGCAGAAGCCTCGGGGGGCGAGAGTAGAGACGGGGTTAGCGGGTTAGTGGATACACACTCCGATCGGTGCCAGCTTCCTGTCACTGGAGCTCTGGAAAGTGCCTAAAGAGGGTTCCGCGCAGTGGCGCTCGGAGGGCTGGTACCCTGTAGCCGTAATTCTCGCCATGGCTGTAATCATTCATTTGCGCCATATGAGAACGGATTTTTGCAAAATTCAGGCTTTATTTTGTTCATTTATTCCTTACATAACCAAAATGTTCTGCCGGCTGTCCCTTTATTTTTGAGAGTTTTGTCTCCGTCCAGCTGGGCTTGAGCTGAACCGGAGACAAAGGTCTAGTGCATCTCACTGATTCAGTGAATACATGTAATGGTTGTTTTAGAAAACACATCTACCTTGGAGGTTCCCCCAAAGCAAGTTTTTCATGCCACGTTTAGGGTCAATACTGTGATTTCCTTGATTAGTTCACTATTAAACTGAAGTTGAAATCATAGTTAGAATTGCGGTTTATATCCACTGAATCACTGAGTGAAGATGGGTCTGAATATGCTTTAAACCAACTCCATCCTGAAGGTTTTTACTCTAACCCAAATACCGCTTGTCGGAAAACATGGGAGGCAGTGGCAGAGCCAGTATGTGGTGGGCCAATATATATTGTATATACACCACCTCGTTTGGCCCCAATGCTTCTTGTATATACTTCTCTGATCATTTCCGTTGTGTGTTAACCTCATCACCCTTCACCCCACACCCCAATGTCCCCACACCTTGTTTGTCTCTCCCCCACCTCCTATCATTCTGGGCAAATTTCCCTTTTGTTCCTAAACATCCTTTAAACTGCAAGCTATAAGTGTTCACATTTTCCCTCTGTAGTTGGTTCTTGTTCATCTGTACTTGAGGAATAGACTTACTTGTTCCTCTACTCTATATATGCAACTAAGACGTGCCTGTGTTTATTTTTCTACTTACAAAAGTGCGGAAGAATACAGCAAACTCACTTTAAAATCCCACACGGCTTTCGTCAACTCTTGTTCAGCTGCGAATGAGTGGTATCAGAAGGGTGTGAGTAGTGTAGCAATGAACAACAGCAGCTGTTGATCTTTCGCTTGTTTACCTCCGCCCAAGACCCTTCATTTATTCGGGCATCGGGGCGTGCCCACTAAATAGATGTGCGTTAATAAACTGATCTCAAAACCCTCATGACTGGAAAAATCTTTACTTGGACACTAGATTACTGGCACTCCTTGACTGGAAAAAAACGGAGAGTAAAGCACCACTGAGTGTGACCGTAAAAAACATTTTACGAGGCCCTAAAATCCGGGGAATTTCTTTTGGCGTGTAACCTGGAATGGTAGTGCATACATATCTTTGCAGTGGATGATCAGTTTGGATGGAAGCTCCGTTTTACGAGTAAACCCGGTATGGCGGCCATACAACTTATCGAGATTCCAGTCCACCTCAGCAATTTTCTGTGCGTAAAAGCAGCGTAGCGTTTTCCCCCCGAATACACCTAATGACAAAGACAGTTATGTCTCCTTGAAGATATGGCAATTATGCGCATAAGGCATTATTTTTATGGAGATGAATGTGCAGCGTGCCTGGCTTCGCGCGCTGTCAGAGCTATGACCATCCCGCAGGAACGCAGTATGCGGTGATGGAGCTGAGAAGTGATTTTCCTTTCTACTATGCAGTGCACTGCTCCTGCGGTGTAGCGCATACTCCAGTCCATGCGTAAAGAGCGCACCTATGGAAATAAAAAACGCGAGAGCAGTGCTTTCTGAAGGGTGCTATGGGGTGCTTTTGGAACAGAGACCCGGACTTTAACAGTTGATATTCCCACACGAGTCGCTCCAAGTGGATGTAAATGGGCTGAAAATGAGGCTGACAGCCTGCGAATTTAGTCGGGAGTAATCGCTTCGATTTGTAAAATGGTATGGGAATTACGACCGTTTAATTGTGCTACTGTCCACAGACTTACGGACCGGGTGGAATGTGCAATCAGGAGCGGAAATGTAAAGGGGCTTTAGAGACGGGACTGCCGTCTTTGTTCTGCGATAGAAAAAGCCTGTTTGTTTAGGTTGTGTGCGTTAGGAAGTTGTGAGCGGAGACGTTTGTGCGGTGAGGTCTTGAAGCTGACATCACTCCAGGTCCCCCTGCTCGCGGTAATGTAAACTTAATTTAAATAAGGGACGCAAACGGGCCCCCTGCTGTTTCTCTGATCCTGATGACATCATTGTCTTTTCTCAAGCCCTTCAAACACATAGCATGAACTGGGATTCAACCAGGAATGATTCAGTGGCAGCAGAAGGATTAATGCTATCTGCAGGCCTATGTTAACATCCTCACGAATAGTCCATGAAAGTTCAGTAGTATTCTTAAGTACAGTTTTTTAAGTAGCCCCATATTTAACAAGGCTACTTTATGTGACTAAGTTGGCCAGTATACTTAAGCAATTTCCTGGACCATGCTAAGTATACCTTTTTTATGAAGTTTTTTAATTTGTCTCTCATGCTTTAAAAGAGTAGGTATAAATCATTGTCTTATTTGGTGTCTTTTTTTTTTTTTTTTTTTGCATTTTTACTATTTAAGAGCACTGCTAAGAACACATCACTATTTAAATAGGTGATAAAATGCCCTTTTATCTAATAGGAGGCACACTAAAACAGTATCCCTGTTTCGCTATTAACTGTTTTGCCAGAGATGGGATTTAAACCCAAGCTCAGACTAATTCGCTGTTAGTTGAATAAGAGCTAAAATCACCTTGAGCCAAGGGCAGTACAGCCTGAGAATGTTGTCACAGCAATGTGCTACAAGGTCTTTGGCTTTCCGAATAGTCACTGTGCTTCACTAGCAAACTAGCAGAGCAGCACCCACTACACTTACACTGTGACAGCCTTGGTCACAAGTACTCGCGAGCTCCCACCCCAGCAGCTGTGCCATGTGGAGTTCCAAAGCAAACAATAATGAGCTGGTAATTGTTTGATGGCTTAATTGATAGCTTTACAGCTGCCTATTCTGCTCAATTTGCTTAGTGCTGAAAAATGTTCATGCCAAAGACCTCTCAACCCTTCTCATTCCAGAGCCACGGTCCCGACCCAGGGCTCCAGAGATCAGGACCCGTCCTCGTCCCTCAGTCTCTGTTACTTTGTTTATGGTTTACATTGGTTATCCTCGTGTGTGTGTGCGTGTATGTTTGTTTGTTTGTGTTTGTGTGCGTATGTTCGTTTGTGTGTGTGCGTGCGTGCGTGTGTGGTGGTGTATGTTGTGTGTGTGTATGTGCGTGCATTATAGCCAGTTTGGCTTAGGAGTTTATTTTCAGTTTTTGTCAGGGGGTAACTCCCTTTATAAAAATAAAACCATTTGTTTTTTTTCTCACATCTGCTTCCATCTCTCTCTCTCTCTCTCTCTCTCTCTCTCTGCTATTGGGTCTAATGGTACAACTTTAAAGTGCAATTTATGATGATATGTCTCCTGTAATTTCTGAACGGAGTCATAAAAAGTAGCCATACCACAGCTCTGATGAGTACTCCATTATGACTGGTCGAAAGTCACTCTAAGGGTGCGCATTATTTCCCTATAACGGCACGGCTACAAAATCATTCCATTAATTTTAGTCTTTTCATACTTTGTATCATTTCACTGCATTTGAATTTCAGTCTAGATCTAACTGTCACTTTGTCTCATAAAATTGTTTTCTCAGAAGTGAAGTCTGCTTCACATTGGAACTTATTGCACCACTTGTGAATATGGCAGGCATATCATCATATATTGCTGACCTAACAAACTTTTGTTCATGTCCCTCACTGGATCTAACTGGACCCAGGCTGTGATATTAGCTGGATGTTGGTACTCTACACCAGGTTCCCAGCGGAACTGCTGGCCAGGTTTGAAAAATAAACGGGTCTTCCATACAGAAAGGAGGGAGCTGACTCTCACCAGAGATGCTGGGGTCACAAAACCCTCTAACCACCACCTCACCCAGTCAGGCCCATTTCCCGAAGCTGCGACACCACTTGCTGACCTTCCAAAATTCTTCCCACTGCTTTTGGACCATCAGGGTATAGACTGCTAAAGGCAGCAAGTGCTGGGCTGTAATTATACTGTGCTGTCTGCCAATACTGAAACACTCTCATTTTCCAGTTTAAACTGCAGTGTGTGTGTGTGTGTGTGTGTGCCTGCCTGCCAGCGTGTGCGCATTCCCAACTGTTATGATCCTCATCGCTGCAAACGGGAGCTTCTCATCTCTGTCAGCCTGTCAGCTAACCTGGAAGAGAGCTCCTGCAAATGCCCTCAAACTCTGATTTCATCAGAATAGCTTGCTGGCCGTTTTCAGCCAATGCTTTGAAGTGCGTACTTCACAGGACACAGCCCGTGATAAGCGTGCCTGCCAAATGCATAAACACTAATAAAATTCAGGGCTTTGATGTTTTAGCTGTAATCTCGTGTACACAGTGACCCAGTTGGGGTTTTTTTCTAAGCAGTCATGAGCAAACTTTTCTTTCCGAATGTCGCTTTTTGCGAAACGTTGCGGGTCTTGTTGAAATGCACTTTGATTTACAATAACATCTGTTAAATAAATAAATAAATTGTTTTCCATTTAGCCTCCCTGTTTAGACTTCAGTTGGACGTGTACGCCTCGCTGAAGTCAAGGCTAAAATACACTGTAGATCTCCTTCCATCGTGAGACAGCGCAGACTTTCACTGAGCTGCCGTTTACTGCCATCTGCTGGTACTAATTCATACTGCAGGGTAGTCTAGAGAGGATTAAGAAGCGCCAGGCCTCCCGTCACGTCGCAGCGAATAATGGATGAAATGCCCTGTCGTTGGTTACACTCAACATATTTTCAGATACGGTCGTAGAATAAAATCGAAGTATTTAATTTATGCACTAGTTAGATTAGAAAGCTGAATTTATGGAGAAATTACTGTTTTACTGACATGTAAGCAGTTAACTGTATTTGTGTGGTTTATATTTAGTAATATCTTCTGAAAGTTACAGTTTGCCCTTCGTTATATGCAAGTGTGTTCGCTTGAGTGTGAGCACAGATACATTCGTATATGTATGCAGTAATCAAGTAATTATGTGCGTATACATTTACAGTAAAAGTCAACTGATTGTATGGGGGAATCTCACTCTAGTTCACGTGCATGTGATGTGTAATCCCAGTAATCACTGACCCACTGAGGCCTAGGGCGGCATTATCTTTGTGTAAAGGCTAGGTGGGATTAACGGCCAACAGCTATCAATCCCTGCTCTTGTGTAAACAGGGGATCGCACTGCCAATCAGCATAAAGACACCAGGTTGACAGGCATCAGGATATGTTGAGTGGAATCCCTTGGTTGTAGCTCCTCCCCTCAGGAAAAGCAGCAGGTTGGGAAGTGACGCAGGCTGGTGCGTTATATGCCAGGTGCGATTGGGCAACGTCATGCTCTTTTAGCCCATCTTCCCATCTGGAGACCCCTAGACTGACGCTGTGCCACTAAGCTACTTCGTTTCAGCTTTTGCTTGTTTGTAAAGAGAAGATCAGTGGGGAAAAGGTTAAACTCACTGAAGGCGCTTAAATGAAAAACGTGTTTTTGTGAGCGTCTGTTTTCACATTTAACTATGAAGTGCATCCGAAATGGAGCGTCAAAGTCTGCCGTCCAAAAATTTTAAAACTATCTGGCCACCTCTGTCGTCCACGCTCAAATTCAGTCAGCTGATTAGACAATTATGTGTTCACTTTAAAATTGTAGTTTGCATGTGACTGTTGCTAAATGCTATGGAGGACTTTTACTATGGCATCATAAATTTTCAAACCTATTGATGTGATGTTAAGGCAGTGAAAGCTGTTTGGAGAAGGTCCACTACAATGAATTGGGAGATGCTCACCTTTGCCGCTCCAAATGCGCAGCACTGACCTGAGCGATGCACTGCAGCTATTTTGCACCGGAACACTCACCACACATCAGTTGAGGTAGAGAAAGTAAGGGCACTCTTAGCAAATTGAATCAGTAGATGATTGGGTGGCAGGTTGATAGTGACAGGCTGGGAACTTAGTCGGGATATCTGGGGAACTCCATACTCTGCGACGAGAGGCATAGCATCTTTAACGACATCAGTGAGTCAGCTCCTCGGTTTAGCATCTCCTCTGAAAGAAGCGTGAGTGTTACAGGCCTCGGTAGTGTGTTGACAATGTTCATTTGTGTGTGTGTGTGTCTTTACAGTGCGGCCGGCGGCGAAATATTTAACCAGTGTGTGGCGGAGCGAGATGAGGCCTTCAGGGAGAGGGACGTGAGAAGGCTGATGAGGCAGATCCTGGAGGGCATCTCCTTCCTGCACGAGCACAACGTGGTTCATCTTGACCTCAAGGTCAGTCTCCCGGAAATTTCCGCAGCACCCCCTGAACCCAGGAGCTCGGTAGTGCCCCATGTCCTAATTCAGAGATGGGAAATTTTGGTCCTGAAGGGCTGGTGTTTTTTTTTTTTCTTTAAGTTTCTCTTTCCACTATTTACCCTGTTTAAATTATTTGATTGGCTGTATAGAAAAAACATGGGCTAACATATAGATTATTAGAACATAGTAAAATGTTCCGTTTAGAGACAAAAGAATAGTTTTTAGTGGTCATTACGTAGCTGACCCGTAGCTCCTGAAGGACCTGCTATCGAATCCAGACAGCATTAGTCAGCGATTGGCTGTTTAGACGGGTGCATAATGACATATGCTGTAGCTCAATTGCAGCACATTTTTCATCAGTGTGGGCCTGACGCTTCTATGAAAGTAGTCCATTAACCCTTAGAGAGCTGACATAATTAAACTCTTTTTTTTATTTATTTATTTATCTTGTGCTATTGAAAACCTATCATGCGGCGACTTGTTTAAAAGAGCTCCCCTTTAAACAAGTTGCCACATAATAGGTTTTCAACAGCATCTGCTTCTGATATCTTACATCATTGGGCAACAATAGTTGCTTGTAGTGCTCTAAGGGTTGAAAATGAGGAAACCCAGGAATGGATACAAGCCTCATTTTCCACCTCTGTAAGCCAGACCCTTCACCGGTCCTCCAGGACTTTAGTTCAGAAGAGCGTGTTAAAGCAGGGCTGCTAAACTCCAGTTCTGGAGGCTGCAGTGTCTGCTGGCCTCAGCTGTCTCCATTCTGTTAAATGCCAATTCATGCCTTAAGAAAAAGGTGCGTGAACTCCATAACTCAGGGCTGCCCAATCCTGTTCCCGGAGATCTACCTTCCTGTAGCTTCTCTCCTCAATACACACCTTAGGTGGAGATATTGTTGAGCTCCTAATTAGCAGAGTCGGGTATAAATTAGTGTAAAGCTTACAAAATGATAGAACTCCAGAAAAAGGATTTGACAGCTTTGCTGTGGCCAGTCAGTGAAATTAATTAATTAAACAATTGGAAACGCGCTAAGAACCAACAGGCACTGTTGCCCTCCAGGACTGGATTTTGACCCTCCAGTGTTGGCTTTAACTACCTTTGCAGCGAAGCCACAGAGGTTTTAGAAGAGTACAAAAACAATTGGAAATGCAGTTCCCTAAAAGTTGTACAAACAATGCACAATGCAGCTGTATAAAGTGGTTACATTAAGATAAATAAAACGCTGTGGCAAAAGCCTATGCAAGACTAGAGCTTGCCGGATAGCTCACTCGATTAAAGAATCACAGTGCAAAGCTGAAGTGACTATCACGGCGCGGGTTCGAGCCCCGGTCATACCAACAGTGGTCAGCAGCTTTTTCAGAGGTAGTGCGCAATTGGCCATTGCGCTACAGGGATGCAAACTGAGAAGGGTCTGAAGGATAATATAAGTGGCTTTGTTCGTTCCTTTGTCACCTCTTGTTGGCCAGACGGGCGCTCGTCAGGAAGATTCTAAGCTTGATCATGTCCGGGTATCCTCCACCCTCGTTCTGAACTTACGGGGATTCGACCTATGAGTGTATAAGAAGCTGTGGCTGACAGGCACGTGCTTCAGAGGAGAGCCGCTTGCTGTCTTCACTCTCCTGAGTTGGCAACAGGGGGTCGCATGTGGGAGGGCCTTGTACATAGTTCACCAATGGGACATTCCAGGTTCAGGTGGGATTGGAGATGCCAAATTTAAAAAAAAAAAAGACATGAGCTTTACGAGGCTTTGCACTATAATGGTGCGGAGAGTCAGGGCTTTTATGTGGCTACAAACGCTAATAGGATAATGAGACACAGATGACAGTAATGAGTGAGCCGGCCGGTTCCTCAGAATTCAGGAGATGCAGCCTGTTGGGGCCACGGTATGACCAGAGGCATGATGATACAGCCTCTGTCAAACCTGTTTGTTAAACATTACAAACTAGTCTAATGAAATGTTGTTAAAACCGTGAGCTCCCAAAAACACACTTAATAGTGCCTGCTAAACATATGCAGAGGATTAGACCCAACATTGTGCAATTTGAAACTACTGAAGTGGAAGAAACTGTGTTTTTGTGCATGCTTGCGCGCGCGCGTGTGAGCGGTTAAACAGGAATTTTAAGTCGGCCAGATGTCCTCTTTGATTGCAACGTTTCTCTCCACAGCCCCAGAATATCCTCTTGACCAGTGAGGCCCCTCTGGGCGACATTAAGATCGTGGACTTTGGCCTCTCCCGCATGGTGAGCAGGGACCAGGAGCACCGGGAGATCATGGGGACCCCAGAATACGTGGGTGAGCACCCCAACCCTCCTCCTGCCGTCGGCTTACTGTTAGCACTGCCCAGCCTGCCTCTCGTATTTATGTACACAGTGGAGCCGTAGCGAGAGAAAGGTGCCCCCTGCCCAGTCCTGGGGTAATAAATGCTTTGAGGAGCAATTTCTTTATTTAATGATATTTTTTTTGTCAGGGACCGTGTACAGTACTAAACATATGTCACCATTTGAGGCACTGTGCTATGGTTAGCATCAGCTAATTTTAACCTGTAGGTTATAATTACAACAGTCAAATACATACACCACATAATCCATTCCTTCAAATGCAATAAAAAAATACTTGACACATTGTCAAGACTTTAAGACAATAGATGCAAGGAAATCTGAGGGCCTATTAAGATAAGACGTGTGAATGCTTTCATGAAGAGGATTAGTGTTTCACAGGAAATTTCCTTTAGAATGTTTAAAAATTACATTTTGACTTCAGGCACCTGAGAATGGTTGTCTGTATGTTGCGAGGGCAGACGCAGGATGCGTTGTTTATTCCGGCTAAGTGAAAGGAGACCCAGCGGTGACATCGTTGAGGCTTTTAAGTTCATAAAAACGGTTAGAAAGTGAACTGCAGGAGATTCTTTAGATTGTTCACGGAGTCGTCAGTGCGGAACAGCAAGCTGTGGTAAAATAACAGAAAATGTCATATTCAAGACCAGGCTAAATATGGTGTTTAGTTGGCTGCCAGCTGGCTTTTACGTAAATTGAACAGGAGAGATGTTATGGTGGTAGGAATGTGGAAACATTGACCGACTGTACGGTCTGTTCCTGTAATTATGTCATGTTACGTAAAAGACGTGTGGTATTTGAAGTGCTTATCACAAGATCAGGGAGATATAGGGCAACAGAGAGGGGATAAAGCCTCAGGTTTGCGTTCATGAACATTCCAGAAGTTCCTTAAATAGATGACACTGACTAACAGTGTTTTATAAGCAGAACAAGGCTTTGAATTGCAGTTCAGGTGCCCGTAAATCTGTTGGCACAGTAAAATTGCTTTAGTTTTCAGCTTGCTTCTGTGGTACTTGGTGGAATAATAATAAAGTTACTGACACAAAACTGCAGCAACAGCATATTGGGATACAGCAGTGACTGTGAGTCTGTGAGAGCTATACTGTGTGCTGTAACTTTGTTGTGGTCATAAATATCTTTCAATCTTTTGCAGCTCCTGAAATCCTGAATTATGAGCCAATAAGCACTGCAACTGACATGTGGTAAGGCACTGGACCACTTTAAGACACCATTTTATTGAGATTCCTCAAGCCTACCGTCCGACACTCAGCCATCACTTAAATGTGTGGCTCTGCAGCTTCTGATTGGCTTGCGTTTCTGCCCGCACAGCAGCCAATCGGCTAACGGTGTCTTATCCTTTATGATTGATTGCCTTTATAATCAAGACTATGATGGCTTATTGTCTTGAAATGCTTACAATTTCCTCTTGAATGAAGACCTATACTAGCCTGACCAGAGCTCATAACGCTTGGAATATTCTGGGCTGGATACATCAAACATTTTTAAGTTTGTTTAATGAATTTTACATGGTACGTTCTTTTGGATCAACTGTGTAATTTCCTTGAGGTTAATTACTAAGATGGTAATTAATTAAAACTTAGTTTTAATCCTCCATTTAGATTGGTGCTTGTTATGACAATTGCTTAGTACAGGGTTCCTACACATTTTACAAAATCAAATTGAAGCACTTTTTAAGCTTTTCGAAGGTTCATTTTCAAGCTTTTCTTGCAACTTAAGCTATCTTATATTACATATATATCAAACTATTCAATGAGATGGCGATTTAGTATGAAAGTAATGCAACTATCTTTACTGTTTTGAGCAAATGCAAGCACTTCAGTCAAAATGCATGGACGTTTCAAACCTCTAAAAGACCACAGTAAAGTTCATGCATTTTCAAGGATTTCCAGCACCTGTGGGAAACCTCAGAGTACAAAACCAATCATTATTCACAGAATATCAAGCCAGGATGCTTAGGATTGGATAATGATGGTTGCTATAAAAAGGAAATTGCAAATAAGCAGATGCTTTCCAAAATAAATATTGGCTCAGTATAACAGTTACTATGGTTACCTACCAGGAGCATTGGAGTCCTGGCATACGTGATGCTGACGGGCACCTCCCCTTTCCTGGGAGAGGACAAACAGGAGACGTTCCTCAACATCTCCCAGATCAACATCAGCTACACAGAGGAGGAGCTGGTTGGTCTCGGGGCTGCGCCAATCAACTTCATGAAGTCCCTCCTCCTGAAAGACCCACAGTGAGTTCTTGTATTTAAGACTTAAGGAGGGAAGTCACGGCAATAAATACTGTGCTGGGGTCATTCTGTCTTCAACATGGGACCCAAGGCCATAATAAATGTGAAGTATTGTGTATAAAACATTTAGATTTACTGAGCATGAGTGAGTGCATCGGACTTACGGTTGTGTAGTAGGTAGTGTACTGGGTCCACATTCTGTTGAACCACAGTCAGTTAAGTAGGACATCTGCGTGGGCAGGAACTTCTAGCTTATACTACAGACTCCAGTGTGGTTGTTTATGAGATACTCCATTCATTTTCTCCAAACAGAAATGTTCCTTTCATTCCAAAATTCATGTACGTGCAAAACTTTTTGACCTCTAAAGCTCACAGTATGTGGATATGTACATGCATGTAAGCTCAGAAGTAGAATGCCTAATAGCAGACTTCAACATCAGTCCTGGCTCTTTTTGGGTGAAATTGAAACAATAAGGCACTGTCTCTGTGGGGCCAGTCGGATCTTTGTATTGCGTCAAATACTCTGGAGTGCTTTTCCCCAAAAATCATGGTTGCTAATAGTCTGAAGCAGAGCTTTGGCTCCGACTATGTAAGTTTCTAACATATTTAGCGACTTAACTTTAGGGAAATGCAACCGCAAGTGATTCGGCCTTGAAATTAGCTGTGCTTCCAACTCCTCTGCTCAGTGTTAGTGCAGCGCTGCAGTAGTGATTCCCAGTTCCATGTTAGCATAGCGCTCCAGCAGTGATAGTGGTGCAGAGTACAGGGCGAGCATGAGCTTCTCTGTCCTTCCTTAGGGCTCGGGCCACTGCCCAGGACTGCCTGAACCACCCCTGGCTCTTGCCCCAGGAACAAGTGGGCCTCACGACACCTCTGCCACCACTGAAGGACACACAGGAAGAGGAGGATGGCCTGGAGACGGGAGAGCTCATCGTGGTGGCATCTTATACCCTGGGACAGTGCCGGCAGTCAGACAAGAAAAGCCTGACCCCAGACCAGAAAACCGTCTCCAAGCGCTTCAAATTCGAGGCAGCCTTCGGTTCCTTGAGGGAGATCATCTTCTGAGGCCGGAGAACCAGTGTCCTCAATCGCCCTGCTCCTTTGGTATAGAGCGGCATCACAATTTACAGCCAAACTGTCCTCAGATTGCCCCGGGATAACAAAACCAGCATGTTTCCCACAGCATACCTCACCTTCTGAACTCAGAAAGCCAAAAATGTTCTGCTCGGGTGCAACAGAGGAGGACCGCAACTGCCCTCAAGCTCCAACAGCATGTCACGCCATCTCTACTCGCAAAAATGCCCAGCTCCTCTCCTTTCCCAGATTTCAGAAAATGCTCTCAAAATGTTTCCAGAGTGTTTTTTCAATGGGATAACATTGCCACAGAGAAGTGCGTCAGCAATATTATGAATCTGTGGTTCGGTGTTGCGTCATTTCCTATCCTGGTTCCATTTGCTGTTTCTGTATTTCCACCAGTGCTTTCTCTCTTCAGGGGCGAATATCCATGAGAAGTCTTCAACTAATGAAAACAGGCTTTGTCACATTAAAACCACAGCTGGTCGCTCGGTACTTTCGTGAAAAGTTATGGAAGACACTTTAAGTTAACTGGGCATTGCCGCAAATGTAAATGCTTCATTACATATAACCTAAACTCTGAATTTGAAGAGTTGTCCATTCTTGTGAGATTAATGTCGTTGCTTGCTCAATGACACTTCTTTCACTTCTTGAAAGGCACTTCCAGTGAAGTTGAGACTTTGCGCAAAACGTGAATAAAAACAGAAACAATGATTTGCAAATCATTTTCGACTCAAATTCAAAATGAGTGAATATTTCCAAAAAAAAACAATAAAGTTTATCAGTTTGAACATTAAATATCTTGTCTTTGTTGTGTACTCAATTGAATAGAAGTTGAAAAGGATCTGCAAATCATTCTGTTTTTAATTCATGCTTTACACAATGTCCCAACTTCATTCGAATTGGGGTTTGTATTTTAAAACATTTGTTTAGGTCGGTGTTTAGCTCGCAGGCAAAGCCAGTTGTTTCAAGTGTAGCATTGGAAATTTCCATTAATTTTCTAATGAAAGCAAACGGTTTCCCATTGTTGTGAGAGAATATTGTTAATATTGAGATGGACCTCATAGGATTGGTGCAGGAGGAAGGGGTATAAGAAATCAAGATGAAAAAGGATATTTAGTTTGGATATTTTTCGCAAAGTTTAAGTGAACCTGCTCCTAAGTTGTTGCTTCAGTGCCCCCAGTCTTCCCAATTCCATTTTTGAGTCAATAATTTCATGCACTTATTCTAAAAAGAGTACTTTTCATTTGCAAATACCTGCCTCATGTACTGTTTTAGTTTCCATTCAGAAATCTTTCACCTGATTTGCATGGGAAGTTTTAGACATTTTGATTTTTGTCTTTGTTTTGCCATACTATTTGTTCATGAATATTATCAAATGTGTTCAAGTGTATTTTTTAAGTTTCCTTTACGAAATCTTATACTGAAGGCAAAACACACTTTTTGGCATCAACAGGTGAAGACTGTTGCAAATAAAAAAAATATATATAACCTTGTTATAGATCAAGACATTTATCAAGCCTTGAAAAGGAGATTCTTGCTGTAAATAATTTCACATTTTATATAAATAATGCACATTCAGTTAGTTAAATAAGTGATAAATACATGTATATTCAATTAATTATTTTTGCAAGGCAGTAAAAAATTTGTGATTATAACGTGAACATCAGTCACATTTTTACCACCTCGCTCTTGTTAAAGGTATTATTGAAATATTAGTTGAAGTACTTATTACTGCATTTATTTTTTGCTCAATACCAACAAAACATTTCTCCAAGTTAAATCAACGAAAGGGGAGTGGGGTTACCTCTGATCTGAATACACGTTTTTTTTTTTCTATATATAAATATTTGTAAGCACTGACTCCAGTTTCATTTCCTGAAAATCTAAAATAATTTTAGAACTTCCTTTCCATTGCTCTGTTGTTCAATTGCTCCATATTGTTTCACAATATATGCTATAGCACACAGTGCATTTCTTACCTCTTCGCGGCTTATACCTTTGCTTTTTTTTTTTTAATAACCTTTGATAAAAAAAGATGTACATAATTCTATAAATAAAGAGATCTTAAGATGACACCCGACCACTGATGTTCCTGATCAAACAAGTGATCTCATTCACTCTTAATGGAAAGATGTGAAGATACTAAAAGAAGAGACCAAATGGGATGCCATTGAGTCAGAGCTGTCTTTGTGATGGGTGTTGTAAAGCATTCAGGGTGAAGCCTGGGTTCAAGTTTAAGTCCTCTTTAGAATAATAAACTTTACTTCTTAACAGAGTACCTTCTTGCAAATGATGACACAAAAAGTTACATTTGCAATGTTAAACACATCTGCTAAAAACATCTCGGCAAGATCTCAAGTTCAGTCACACAGAAGCCTGAGCAGGCACACAAAGGGCGTATGCACACAGTTCATTAGAACATACATCTTAACCGTAAATGCGAACAATTTTATTTTCAAAGCAGTGACGTGACCGCTACCACCCTTGTGTTGTGGACATTGCTTATAGTTATTTTAATAATTGTGACTCACTGAGACTTGGGATGAAACGTTCACTCTTTCTCCATCGCATATACCAGGGAACAGTTAGTAAACATGCCCTGATTCAATTGGCTTTGCAACTTGTCCTCTCCTTCTCCACCTCAGCCAATGAGTGATGACCGTTCTCACACAAAATAGCAGTCATGCTGCACGTTGGTGGTGGAGAGATGAGATTACCCCAGATGACTGAAAAGCACTCAGTATTTGTGAGACAGTGCAATGCAAATGCAATGTTCGTTCATTCATTCTTTGTATGTGAGGTGGACTAAGACCAGTCTTCTGTTAGGTCCTCAGTGGTGTGGTCCAAGGCCTCTGTGCACGGTGCCAGTACATCAATACGCCGGCCATCCTTCAGCTGAAGCACCGCTTCCTGGAGCTGCCACCTGGGAGAGGAAATGCAGCCCAGGAACTTTACTCCACTGCACTCATGCACAGCACCACCCTCAGGGCTGAGGGTCTAACTACAGCTCCTTACGTCCCCTTCAATATTGAACTGCAGTGGTCCGCAACCGCGCTCCTGCACATCTACCATCCTGAGGGTTTTTACTCCAGCCCCCATTCAGCAAACCCTCTCATTTTCAGTGAGATCACTGGCTGCTGACAGAGGTTTGCTTTGTGTGGGTCACAGTGAAAGTCTATGGGATGGTAGATCTCCATAAATAGGGTTTGGAGCCGCAGAGAGATACATTATAACTCTTATCACTTTGAAAATCCATTTCAATGAGTAACATAATACCTGTTGCAGGTATGACATGACATATGTTCTTTTAAAAAAAAAAAATCAAATGTATTTATCAAATTCTTGCATGTATGTGAAAGTTGAACATTTCGTCACAAATGCTCAAATTTTATAGTACGCAGACTAAATGGTCTTATAATCCCGATATATTTCCGGATGTATACGTCTTCAGATATTTTCATTTTGGATTTTTTTTTTTTCAGTAGAAATGATGTCTTGAAGTAGCGCATCTGTCATGCATACTAAAAAGATAACTCACCTGTTTGAAGTGTTACTTTTGGATGAGAAAGTGTAAAAGTAGCCACCAGTCTTAGAACCAGTCACTGGAATTTTCACCTGAAAAAATTAGCAACATGTACAGAAATATCATTGATTTGGCCCCTCCTAATTATTATGCTATTCCTCTGACGGGTGTGTTTGGTTTTTTCAGTCTAATGATGGCCTGCTTTGCTTGCACTGACACATTATATTGACAGCAACAGCAGCCAAGTGCAAATTCCACGCTTGAAATCAACTCCAGACCTCCTGCCCGCTTAATTGTTAAATAAAACTAGCACTTTGCCCGTGGGGATCCACGGGTTCTGGATTCAACCTGCATGGTGCCCAATTTTACAATTTATTGTCTTATGTAACTTCATCTTTATATTATAGTGAACAATGCATCATAATGATGTCATCACATGCAGCACTATGATGTCATCACGTTGCTATGGTATTTCCATGAACACCAAGGTGGCCGTCACATGATAAATGTTCTTATAGTAACTAAAACTAAGTACCCATCAAGGGGAATATGCTGCGCTGACATTCCGCGCTCAGTGGAACACAAAGTCGCCTGCAAGATGGAGCAAAATAACGTTGCTCACATTATGCTACAAATACGCGCTACTTTCTCTTGCGGCCTGGCATCTGTTTTTTGGGATTCGGGACTCCTGTGGATGAATTGGCTTGGGTTCAAAAGGGGGAATCCCCAGGAGAGGGAGATACCGGGTGATTCCCCCTGTATGTCCATACTATAATAGCACTGTTCATGTTACGCTGTAGATATGCGCCTCGCGGGGTCTAGCGCTGATGGCCCTAAAATTTTTGGCAAAAATCAAAAAAACTTTATCAATGACAAAATACTGACAATCTTGCAGTTCATTCGAACTGTTGCCAAGAGTTCTGATTCAACTTCAATCACTATACGTTTTGTGAAGGAAATGCACTCCGTGGTTAACATGCATTTCACCAAAGGATAACATCTTGGCTGCGCCAAACAGAATCAAAATTGTGAAATTAAACGGTGTCAGAATGGATGGTAACATCAGTACAGCCCACGTAGGGATAATCTGAAATGGTCTCAGCACTGCTATAATCCACACGCTTTTCATTTATCCAACCTGTGCTCTAACAGTCCGCATGGTAGTTTCAGTTCTGACCTGAGCGCTATGGTGATCGATGCGGTTGTGTCGATCCGTTAGGTGGATGTTGTGGACCTTCAGGGGCGGGGCTCCAAGGCTCTCCATGGCAGCGTGGTGACCATTGAGACGCTCCAATGCCAGGCGGTAATACTCAGACCTGGCGAAGTTCTCTAACAGAGCGAACGAGAACACCTCACTTAGCACAACCACGGCCAAATAACTGCATTCACAGCGAGAGATTTGGAAATAAATTACATGAGTGTATTGTGCCACTGTACTCAATTATACTCAACTATAATCGTATAATTACTGCAGAGATTAATAGGTTTCAGCTGGCAAAATGTTATCTAACCCTAACTGACGCAGTGAGTAGCTTCTCATTTCTAAAGCAACCATGTTGGAGGACAAAGCCTATGGCCATGGAAAAGATTTTACTCTCTTTCAGAAGGGTCAAATTATTGGCCTGCATTTTGCAAAGAAAAGAGATTGCTTAAACCTCTAAAATTGGGTTAAGGACTGACTGCCCAGTGCATTATTAAAACCTGGAGGGACAGTGGTGAACCATCAACTTAGCGGAAGAAAATCGGCCAGAAAAAAAAATTCCTGAATGATCACGATCGGAGATTACCAAAACGCTTGGTGAAGTCTCGTCGTTAAACTTTGACACAAGAACTCATCGCAGTGTTTAATTCTAACAGTAAGAGCATTTCCGCACACACAATGCAACAAGAACTCGCAGGATTGCGACTGAACAGCTGCGTGGCCACAAGGAAGCCACATGTTAGTGAGGGTAATTGGGAAAAAAAAATTACTTCAATTTGCTGGGGACCATAATGATTGGACAGTGGAGCATTAGAAAAAGGTCATGTGGTCTACTGAGTCTAGATTTACCCTATTCCAGTCCAATGTGTAGGAAAGGAAGTCCATGAAGCGATGCACCCGTCATGCATAGTGCCAACTGTACAAGCCTCTGTAGGCAGTGTCATGATCTGGGGTTGCTTCAGTTTGTCAGGTTGAGGCTCTGCAACATTATGAAGCAATGAAATGAAGCCAGCAGATTACTAGAAGTTCTGGAATTAACCGAATTCCAAGGTAATCCTACTAATGGATTTTTTAAAATCTCTTACAACGAAGGCATAGCCCAGGATGACAATGTCAAGATTCAACTAGCTTGACTTGCGAATGAATGGTTCAGCATACTTGAGGACTCATTTTCAAACATGAATTGGCCACCGCACAGTTCTGATCTTTAGCAGTTGAAGGTCTCTGGGATTCGCTGTGGAAGGCTTTATGGCATGGTTGGACTCTCCTGCCATCATCAATACAAGATCTTGCCAAAAATCGATGCGACTCTGGTCAAAACTACACTTTATAACGTTGCATAACATTGTTGAAACAATGCCAGGACGAATGCGCACCGAGATCAAAGCTAAAGGTTGTCCAACGAAAAATTAGTGTGTGTGATTTTTTTTTTTTGGCCAGGCAGTGTAATATTTCAAAACGCACAAAAGTGATATTCAATGCGTTGGACGACTTACTTTGCATCAGGTAATACATCATAGAGCATCCTCCTCCCGTAAACACGGTTACAAAAATTGCCATCTGCTGCAGACTCTTCACGGAGGCAGGCATGACTGGTGACTGCGAAACAAAACAAAAAAAGAAAAGGCTAATGCACAGCCAACTTGCAGATACCATGAAAACCCAAGTCTTCATCATAGCAACCTTGAATTCAGTGACTGTAGGAGGTAAAATAATGTTTAGATATTGATCTGCTAACAGCCAAGTGAGAGAGCGATTGATTCATTTGCATACCCGAGTCCCTACAATGATACTTTCTACGCTAAGGACATCCACAAGTTAGAAAGGACTGCAGCATTCTGGGATGTGGGACGAAAACCATCTTCTGGTAGACAAACACAACTTACTAAGAAGGTACACCTCAAAGCCAAGTGAGATTGCTATGCTTCTACCTGGCATAGCTTCATACACCCTTAAAGCTGATCTTCGGCCCCCAAATACAATTGACCTTATGTGACCTAAACCTTTGACCAGATGACCTCCAAAACCAAATCGGTTTAGATACCCACTGTGAGGAGTCACCCGGTTTGATTTGGTGAAAATCCCTCCACTCCTCCATTCAATACAGCTTGGACAAGATATTTGTAACAGAGGATGCATCTTAAAATGATGAAGAGAAGGCTGATTTCCTAAAGTCCCTCAAACAAGCAGGAACGGAGGACTGCTGCAGCACAGGGCTGGAAGAGAATCGCTGGGAAGTAAACCCAGCATGTGCGCTCTGTGTGTCACAGATTCAAAAGTCATTGCATGCAAGGGGGAGGTAACAAAATATTTAAAATGATTACTTTACACTACATTATGTCCAATATTTTTGATGCACTCTAAAATTGGGGGAGGTCCCAACCCACGACAGAAAGCTAAAGAAGCCTGCTGCACATGTGTGAGCTGCTTATGCATGTGTGAATTGCTTGTAAGTGTGCGTGTGTGCATGTGTTGCTAGCGCCTGTGCATGCATCTGTGTGCATTGCTCATGTGTGTGAACTGCTTGTATGTGCATGTGTGTGTGTTACTGCTGCATACATATGAATACTGATTATGATTGATTATAGTTATTCAACATGGCAATTGATTTTTTCTTTTAATTGTCAGACTGAGCTTTGTAGCATTTATTTTCAATTAACTGTGCTAGCTAGATGTGTAGAGTCGTATGATCCAACTTAACTTGCCAAGTTCACCGAACTGGTCAAATAGCATAGGCGCGGTCTGTAGTTGCTGGCATCACAAACGGGTTACTTATTAAAAAGTAGACAGTGCCTATTCTTACGTGAGTGTAATCCATTGCAGGCAGGCTATTCTTACCTGACTTTAGGTCAGACATGCGCAGGTTGAAATTGCCGGACTTCAATCATTTTCTTACCTTGTTCTCCCAGAAGAATAGCTAGACGCGTAGATGGTTTGCGTGACTGATGCTCACGTAATGTGGATATGCATAACTATTTTTACCGGAGTTCTTCCATCTGATTAACGGCCTAGTTCCAGATGCTACCACGAGATTGCCGAACCTTGGAGAAGCAAGTATACTGAGCAACAAAAGAAACACAAGTTAATTAAAGACACACCGGAGAATAAGTTTGCGCGTAATTATAGAAAATCATATTAATTACTAGCGCGTGCAAATTTGCACTCGTTTCATCAAGCATTTCTTTGTTTGACGGTCACTTTACTGGGTAATCATAAGAGTACATCAACTAACTAACTAGCTAATTTGCGTTTTTGTTGCTCAGTATAGAAGCCCCGGGGACGAGATTTCAATTTACCGATGCCATGGTTACGGGCCTAACCCTTCGGCCACGTGCACAAGCTCGGCCGCCAAATTGACCTGATTGACAAAAATTTCGCCAGTGTCATACTATTTCAATCTGCGCATGTCTGACCGATCGTCACGTAAGAATAGCCCGCCTGCAGTGGATTACAGTCACGTAAGAATAGCCACGGTATAAAAAGTGATATTAAATTACACACCTGTAATAGAAGGTTAATAACTAATGTTCAATGGAGTTGTTTAAACGTTTCATGAAGCTAACTAACCACGTTAGCTACTCCTGTAACAAAGTAACAGGAGTTCTTCCGCCCCCCGTTGACAGTTCAAACAGGGAAGCTGCTTAAGCCGCTTCTACACTGGACGCGAAACGACAGTTACATTCAAAGTCAATGCAAAAACGCGAATACACGCGCGTGTAATCGCGTCTTTGCATTGACTTTGAATGCAATCTGTCGTGCGAAAAATTCGTTTCGCGTCCAGTGTGAAAGCAGCTATAGGCTTCTACAGAGCGACAAGCAACTGAGGGGTCTACTTACCAAACCAGACAAAGGCGAAACGATGCGTGCCTTGCGAAATATAACTGCCACTGACAGAGTTAACTGTAACATCTATAGAAACGTACACAAATGATTGTTTCTGCGTGGCGGCTTTCTCCTACCCAGTAGGCGGCCATTTTGTGTCAAACTCAAAGAACTTTATTGAAACAATCATAAAGACAATGTTGATAATTAAAGAGGTTACATAAAAGACAAACTGGCGTTACGCAAAGGTTTCAATGGATTCGTTTGCATGCGAACAAAGTGCTTTGCTTCAAATTAATCATAACCATATTTATGGCAGCTCACATACCAATGACAGAAATGCACAAAAAGTGCTGAAGTGCACAAGAACAAAAATTTAAAAAGTGAAAAACAAAACCAAACTTTTCAGTCAGCATTTTCTTTTTCAAATTAATTATGCAAATATTTCATTCCTGCTGCGCGAAATCTGTTGCGGCGGGCCATGTCAAGTGCTTGAAAAGCGTCGGTCTGATACTCCAATGTACTGCTGAAGTTTGACTGTTTTTTATGCACTTATCGTACTCCTGCATCTGTTGTGCAGACAGGGAGGTCCAACATCAGCAGCGTGCAGCAATATTCCTGAGTCAGGAGAGGAACTGATCCTAGATTTGGCCATTTTTCATGTGTACAAGGGCAAATTCTCAAATTATGTATTTGCGACCTTTGGCGAGGCTGAAATGAATAACCAGAAAATGAGGTGCGAGCTTAAATTAGACATGTCGCTTCTAGACAAGAAGTTGGATCTTGGAAGGCAAACACAAGAACGCCCATGTGGTGACGTCACGGCGAACCGAACACGCTGTAGTGCTGTGCTGACCGGTTATGAAAACTGCTTCGCCAGTGCATCTTTATAATGCAATAAGATTGGCTTAGAAAATTCTTCGCCCATTTCATTTGCCCTCTTTGGCACCAGTATCCTAGACCACCCGGCTGGTTTTGCCTTTAAGTAACGGACAGTAGCTGAACCTGGCATACACTGAGAGAGGGTAAGTGAGGACATATACGTGCAAGAACATTGAGCCTGCTTTGAAAGCTACTGAATGCAATTGCAGATTTCTTAAACGGCTTGTTTAATTTGGAATAAGTTCTCAAAATCGATAAGGAAAATACATCTACTGCTGTGAGAAAATTCAATAATTTCTATCATGATTACCGATAAGACTCTGTTACGCAAATACTCCCCTGCAGCTTGTAGTCGTTGTATAACTCAGCCATTGTAACTATTTATTGTGAATAATGTTAGTACTCCACAAACCTGCCCATATAAGATTAGAATTTTCTTTTGAGTGCTTTCGTAGATTGCTCTCCCTTTGAAATTGCCTTAGTTTCATTGCTAGCTTGTCTGATCTTGTGTTCTCAACCAGCTATGCACCAGATAGTGATGTAACATAAAATAACAAGCCAAGTTCGCGGTTGTGAGCAGCGAAAGCGTTCGACTACTGCGCTGTCCGTACTAAAACGGTTTGACAGAATGCGTTCATTGGCATTCACCAATGAACTTAAGATGCAGTCAAAGTTGCATTTTCTGTGAAATTGATTATATTTACTTGCTATGCATTTCGCATTTTGTCATAGGGTTGCCACCCGTTCCGTGTTTTACGGAATCTTTCCGTAGGCTAATTGAAAATAATTTGTCGTGTTCCTTGACGAATCAATACGGAACGCCATTTATTCCGTATTTTATAGGCTATCTGAGCATCCAATTAATTACGGGGGAAAAAAATCGTTTATCAGATTTTCTCAATGCATAACTTAACAAGAGCGGCCCTAAGTTAAACGAACCCATTTCAGGCAAAAAGGTCACTTTCCTTCTGCAGGAATGCCAAGTCTCACGCATTCGGCGTAGGTCTTGCGCATTTTTTAGGCTTATTCACCGCAGTTCGTAATTATACGTTGAATGCTTAATGAGATTCTCATGTGGAATTAAAATCCTTGTGCATTGAAGTTTTGGTTTCACTTGCGTAAAGGTGCACCTCATCACAAGTAACATGGAAAGCGATTATGACTCCGGACTTCCCGTGCTTCTCTTTTCTCTGGGATTGGAAACGATACACGTGTTTCATGATCTTTTAAATTGTTTTAATGAAATGCGACCATTTGAAACGTTTTTATGCAATTCCATTGCTTTTTCTCCCTCAGTAAAGACAAACATGAGAATTCCCAAGTCATAATCGATTTCCGTGTCATTAGTGGGGAAATCCACCGTAATGCACGCGAAACTGATTAACTTGATGCACAATGACTTGAATTCCGCGATTGAATTTCTTCAAGTGCGCTTTGATTGAATAATTGCTGACTACGGCACAGAAACGTGAATGCCACTAAGAGGAGAAACTGTCGCCTAAGACATAAGCCTTGGCATCTCCGCTTCAGCTTGACTTCAGTGTGCGTGTCCAGAGCTGAATCTGAAGGAAAGGTAAATCAGAGACCCAAGCTTTAATGAGAGTCCCGTATGATGCTCGATTAAATCCAATTTAACGAGAAAGCGGAACTCCTTAACACGCTCAGTAACAGTAAAAAAAAAAAAAAAATCACGAAGAGGTCGGGAATAGAATTCATGAATGTGGTCAGTACCGATGAATTTGGTGTGATAACTGCAAGGCCGGCGCTCCTCTATACGATTGGCTCGGAAAAAATCCATCCCTTTATTGGCAACAATTAGACCTGGCTTGTTACCTCCGCCAAAGAGGTTATGGTTTTGCCTCGGTTTGTTTGTTTGTCGGTTTCCAAAATTACTCAAAAAGCTATGGACAGATTTTGATGAAATTTTCAGGGATTGTACAGATTGGTATAAGGAAGAAATGATTAGATTTTGGAAGTGATCCGGATCTCCGTCTGGATCCAGGAATTTTTTAAAGGATTCTTTAACATTGGGAGATTGGGCCATTTTCGACATTTATGCATATAACTCCACCAAAAATGGTCAGGGCACTTGGAAAAAAATACAGGACAAGTTTTGAACATGTTCTACAATATATCAAAGACTGATGCTGAAAATGAAATGATTCCAGATACTATTATCCAGAATACGAAAGTATGGGACCTTCGGAACTTTCGTTATAGGAAGAGAACAAATGAAGCTACAAATATGCGACAAACACCATTATATAGCCAAGATATTGCAGAGTTTGTGGAAAAAATTAAAATTGGAGAGCTAAGTGAAGCAAATTTACATATACTGATTGCTTACATTACTTTATTTACTGTTGTAGCTCTGTGTTGTAATATAATAAACATTTTTGAAATGTATATCTTTTTATTCATGTAACCTGATAAGAATTCATTGTGTCTTCCTGTAAGACACTATATGCCTCAATACCCTTACATTTTTTTAACAGTAAGCGCTAAACATTGGCACAATTTACGGCCTTTTATAATCTCAAATTATTGGCCAAACTGCCCTGAGAATGCACCAAATTTGACCATTTTTCAAAAATCTTCGGGGGGGCGATTCCCCGGGACTCCCCAGGACCCCCCTAGGGACTTTGCGCCTTTGGCGCTTGTTACTTCACCCATGACAAGATATGTTCAGTCAAAAACTTTTTCCACTTGCACCCATGCCATCTACAAGCACTGCCAACTCTCCTGAGATCTGGAAAAACCTAGTGAATGTATCAGTGGCAAGGATTCTCGCAACTGAACAAAAACCTTTGGACTCTGGACTTCTCCTTCCCGAAAAAAATACGACCCCAATTCCGAAATAGTTGGGACCAAGTGTAACTTGTGAATAAAATCCAAATGCAATGACTTTCAGATCACTTGAGTCAATATGTTATTTACATTAGAAGATGGATAACATTTTGAATTTTGAAACATTTTACATTTTTATCCACAAAATGAGCTCCTTTCAAATTTTATGGCTGCAACAGGTCTCAAAAAAGTTGGGACACAGGCAAAAAAGGGCTGAAAAAGCAATATATAAGAGAATCTGCTGAAAGAACATTTAGCAAGTAATTAAGTTAACTGGCGTCAGGTGTGTAACATGATTGGCTATAAAAGGGATGTCTTAGAGAGGCTGAGTCTCTCAGAAGTAAAGATGGCCAGAGGCTCCCCAACCTGTGAAGGCTTGCATAAAAAAAAGTGTAATATTTTAAAAATAATGTTCCTCAATGTCAAATTGCAAAGGCTTTGACGGTCTCATCATCGACAGTGCGTGACATCATCAGAGGATTCAGAGAAACTGGAGAAATCTCTGTGCGTAAGGGACAAGGCCAAAGACCTTTACTGGATGCCCGTGATCTTCGGGCCCTCAAATGCCACTCCATCACTCACCGGCATGATTTTGTCATTGACATTACTAAATGGGCCCAGGAATCCTTCAAGAAACCACTGTCTGTAAACACAGTCCGCCGTGCCATCCACAGATGCCACCTAAAACTCATGCAAAAAAGAAACCATTGAGCATGATCCAAAACTACTGCCGTGCTCTGTTAGCCTAGGCTCATTTAAAATGGACTGTAGCAAAGTGGCAGTGTCCTGTGGTCAGACGAGTCCAAATTTGACATTCTTGTTGGAAAATCGTGGGCGTTGTGTTCTCTGGGCTAAAGAGGAGAAAGACCACCCCTCCTGTTATCAAAGTTCAGTCCAAAAGCCAGCATCTCTGATGGTATGGGGATGTATTAGTGCATATGGTGTGGGACACTTGCATGTTTTAAAGCACCATGAATGCTGAAAGGTATATGAAGGTTTTACAGCAACATATGCTCCCCTCCAGACAACATTTATCTCAGGGAAGGCCTTGTGTATTTCAGATACACATACTGCAGCTATTACAACAGCATGGCTTCATAGTAGAAGAGTTTGTGTGCTGAACTGGCTAGTCTGCAGTCCTGATCTTTCACTGATTGAGAACATTTGGGACATAATTAAACAAAAATTCTGTGAAAGCAGACCCAAAACTCTCCAGCAGCTGGAAGCCTGTATTAAACAAGAGTGGGATCAAATTCAAATGGCTAAACTCAAGAAACTTGTCCCCTCAATGCCCAGATGCCTCCACATTGTGTTAAAAAGAACAGGGTATTCTACGCCATGGCAAACAGGCCTCTGTCCCAACTTTTTTGAGAGCTGTAGCAGCCATCAAATTTGAAATGAGCTCATTTTGTGGATAAAATTGTAAAATTTCTCAGTTTCAACATTTCCTATGTTATCTCTGTTCTATTGTGAATAAAATACTGGCTGGTGTGATTTGAAAGTCATTGCATTTTGATATTATTCACAATTTACACTTAGTCCCAACTATTTCGGAGTTGGGGTCGTAATCGAAAGTTGAACAGTTCAAATAACGCTAATAGCTAGTGTTTTAAGATTTTCCACCACTCTTAATTACTGCTAAAGAGGGTCAAACTCCGTTTCTCCCAAAAGTGACATGTACTACTAGTTTTTCCAGATCACAGGAGAACTCCTCTGGGCTTGAAATGGAGAGATGGAGAAGTGCAAAGGAGAGGTGCTAAATTAACTTTTTTTTTTTCCACCCGCCAAACTTTACCAGCCACTTAATAGGTTATCATTATTTTTCTGGCTGGTGAGTGACGCAAATCTACCAGCCACCAGTATATTTTACCAGAATTTGGCTGGAGGCTGGTTCTAATTTTGGCCCCTGCTGACAAGTCTTTATCCAGTTGTTTTTGGAAATAATGGACCTCAGGGCCAAAGGAGAGAACAACCATCCCGACTGTTTTCAGTAACATGTTCAAAAGTTAGCATTTGTCATGGCCTGGGGCTGCATTAGTGCATTTGGCATGGGAGACTAGTGAAGGGAAAATCAAAGTGGAAGAGATCAAATGCTCTTTGTAAGATATATATGTGCCTTCTTGATGTGGTCCTTTTCAGGGAGGCCCCAGTTAGTTTTCGGCAGAGTAAAGCCAAGCCACACTTTGCATGTATTATGACAGTATGGCTCCATAGTTGGAGTGCGGGTACTACCTGCAGCCTTGACGAGTTTCCCATTGAAAATTTGTGGTGGATTATAAAGTGTAAATGATCACTATGGAGATCTCAGACTGTTGAAAGTCCTTTGTCAGGCAAAAATGGGAACAAAGTCCACTTCCAAGACTCCCAGCAGTTCATGTCCTCAGTTTGAAAAGTCACTACCTGTTAAAAGGAGAAGTGATGTTACACAGTTGGGGATATGCAGCTGCCTTAATGTCACTGGAACATGTTGCAGATGTCAAGTGACCATTTTGAAAAATAATACTGGTAAAATCAGGTTAAAGCAACTTTATGCAATTATTTTACTGTACCAACTAAAAAGTAATTTTTCAGACACACGTAATTGGGACCATGGTGCATCTTCCATTTCCAATTCAAGCTTGGGCTGTATGTTCTGGCAATATTTATCTGCGGCTGACAGGACATAGTCTCTGGAACTGGTAACTCTTTCCATGTGGGTTAGGGGGGTCAAGGTGCGATTTGAATTTACAAGAGTAAAAGAGTGGTATTTGACTCAGAAATGGTAAGGGACTGTTTTCCAAAAAAATTTTAAAATGATAGCAATTCCTACATACAGCGGGGAAAATAAGTATAAAATAACGCGTCTGCATTTTTCTTAGTAAATATATTTCTAATGGGGCTATTGACATGAAATTTTCACCAGATGTTGGTAACAAAAAAAGTAATCCACACATTCAAAGCAATTAAAGGAAATAAGTCCATAAATTAAATTATGTGCAATAAAGTGGAATGACACGGGGAATAAGTATTGATCGCATGGAGAAAAGGAGGTTCAAAACGTCATGGAAAGCCAAGAAACCAGCTGAAATCTGTCAGTATTTAGAAATCAATCCTGCCTCCTATCAGCTGGTTTAGTCCTAAGTGAAGGCTTATAGAAAGGATTCACATTACCAAGGTGTCACATAAGAAGCATCTCATGATGGGCAAATGCAAAGAGCTCTCTCAAGACCTTGGCAACCTTATTGTTGCAAAATATTCTGATTGCATTGGTTACAGACGTATTTCTAAACTTCTGAATGCTCCAGAGAGCACCGTTGAGGCCATAATCCAAAGGTGGAAAGGACATCATTTCACCATAAACTGGCCACGACCAGGTGCTCCTTGCAAGATTTCTGACAGGAGTGAAAAGAATTATCAGAAGAGTTGTCCAAGAGCCAAGGACCACTTGTATAGAGCTTCAGAAAGACCTGGAATTGGCAGGTAGAGTTGTTTTGAAAAAAACCACAAGTAATGCGCTCAATCGCCATTGCCTCTATGCACGCTCACCACGCAAGACTCCATTGCTGAAGGAAAAGCATGTTGAAGCTCATTTAAAGTTTGCTGCGCAACATTAAGACAAGCCTATGAAATACTGGGAGAATATAGTCCGGTCAGATGAGACCAAAATTGAACTCTGGATGTCATAGCACGCGCCATATTTGGAGGACAAATGACACTGCACATCAGCTGAAAGCCTTTATCAAGCAAGAATAGGGAAACCTTTTGCTTCCAAAACTATAGCAGTAGGTCACCTCAGTTCCCAATCAGAGTGCTGTAAGAAGGAAAGGTGATAAAACAGTGGTACACATTGCGCCGTCCCAATTTTCTTGAACCTTTTGCTGTCTTAAAAAAAATCAAAATGAGCAAATATTTTTCAAAAAACACAATTTCTCAGTTTCAATATTTGATTTGTTCTCTTTGCACTTTCATTTAATATGAGGTTTAAATGATTTGCAAATCATTGTATTCTATTTCAATTTACATTTTACACGGACCCCCAACTTTTCTGGAAATGGGGTTGTACAACAGATGCATGACCAAAATATGACAATTTAGTAACTGAATATCTAGTTCAGGAGCTGTATGGTTATGCTTTGCCTCTGAAAATTTCTGTTGGGCCTTTTGTCGGAAGGAGGCTGGTGCAGGAGACTTCGATGTGTGGGTATGGTCTTGTTTCTTTTAAGATTCTATGTAACATTCAGGGTATTGTTAAATGTTTGATGAGGTTATTGTTGCCTCTTGGATGAAGTCGGGTGGCTACTGTGGATTCATGCTTGCCGCTGCCGGCGCGTCCGTGTCCGCAGACGCCTCCCTGTGGAAGCTGTATTTTTGACCAATTATTTTCATATTTGGTATGGATATCCATTATTCTTATGACACCTATCAATTTTTGTTGCCATAGCGACAGTATTGGCCATATAATGCACAAATCTGTGGTAAAACATAGGGATTTCCTTGAAGACGCAGTTCAGGTTGCAATTTTTGACCCAATACTTTCATATTTGGCATGGACATGTGTTACACTTCACTCATGACACCTATCGATTTTGGTTACTATGGCGACAGTATTGGCCGCATAATGCGCAAATTTGTGCTGACTCAGACACTTCCTTGTGGATGCTGCACAGGTTGTAATTTTTGACCGATTACTTTCATATTTGGTATGGAGGTGTTATATTTGAGTTATGACACCTATCGATTTTGGTTGCCGTATTGGCCGAATAATGTGCAAAAAGGGGGCGGGCTTTCGGCGGCTAGACCCATGAGGTGAACCGACCGGACTGTCAAGTTCTTGTTGCTGCAGAGTTGCACTTTTACTAAAATAGATCAGCTTGCTGTATGTTGTCTCCAAGGGAAAAGTAGCTCCATGTCTCACTATGTTTCCATATTGGCGTTCTTGTAGAAGTTTGATGCAGAAGTGTGCGGTTCACTCATTACATAGTTTCCCTCAGTCATGTGAAACAGGCCTGATGCTAAAGTATGGAACATGTTATGCTCGCACTCATGTCTTGTATTTGTATATCTAATTTTATTAATATTTTCAAAAGTAAATTGACACCTAATGAGTAGCTTGTGAGTATCGAAGCATTAATCCTGTGCTATCGATCGGCCTTTCCCTAGTCAGTCCAACCAACCATGCTGTAGAAGATAAAAGGGGTGTAATACAGCTCACTGAAAAAGATCTATTGTGCAAGTTATAGAACACCTTCTCTGAGGCACATGTAGTTTGAAAGAGTGAGATTGCGCAAATCCTCCCGCCCTTTCCTATGGATAATGTAAAACCCTCACCTGCCTTTGCACTAAGCACATTTTTGCACTCTTCCGTAACCCTTTGAAAAGTTTCTTTTTTTTTTTTCCTTTCTCCAATCAGAGGTCTCAGTTGGCTTTCCAGGACTCCATTGCTTTCAATAATCATTACTAATGGTTTATCACTGCACAATGCCTCCGCTCCATAAACTTTGAAAAGGAACGGGGCTTTTTGTTTAATAATTGATTTCCTTTTGCGCACAAATTATCGGCCAGGGATTGAACCCATTCGTGTGGTGAATGTTTTATCTATATGGTGGAGGCGAGGTAAAGCTCGATGTCAAGGAAACATCTTGGCCTGGAATAAGGTTGCACTGTAACGGGACTTAAACTGAGTTGAATTATAAGGAATGCTGCAGAGCGTTTGTTGGCCAGAGATCTCGTGAGACTTTATGTAATCTTCCCATGGTGCATTAATAAATTATGCCTGTTTTTTGAAGACCTACCGATAATCGGAGTGGCTACTTTTTATATGGCAATTAAAACTTGAGTGTTTTAATTTAGAAAAATGGAACTGCTGACCTGTTAAAAGGTGTGAATGGCTATATCCATTAATCTTTTTGACCTGAAGTTCATTTGCTCCCTCAGGGAAGGATGCTTGGAACAGTGGTTGTGGGCCTCGGCAGGGCAGGACATGCGCGACTCCGGGACCTCCTCAAACCCTTGCCCTCCAGCCCTGCTGAAAAACTGATCCTAAAAGGATTTGTGTCCAGGTGAGTCGAATTAAAAAAATAAATAAATAAATAAATATATGGAAACGAGGAAAATGGGCATTTATGGGTTCCTGGAACAAGTACCTCTCACTGCAGCACTTAAAGATCTAGTAGGTGTAGCTTGATCTGATTTTGTTGGTTAGTGGGGTGGAGTTGTGTCAGAATGAAGTTCAAAGTTCAGTAACTATAGCCTGAACCAAGCGCCAACCAATTGGTGGAACAGTTGGCGGTGCTCAATCAGATCCAGCTCTGCCCACTGGATGCAGTAAGAAGCATCTCTCCAAGAGACAACTGAGGCTGCATTGCGGCAGAAAGTGTTTCTATGGTATCCCCAGATGATGAGTCGGGGATACTATGGATCAGCGATTGTCACGCCGCGTCTGCCGCTGCATCCTTAGAGATTTGCTTTTGAGCGCTCTACAGGCTACAAATTTCAACCGATTCGTCTCATATTTGGTGTGGGCCTTGCATGCGCTAAGATCGAAAAGCCTATCGATTCGGGAGTGATTGTGTGTGGGGGTCAGGGAGTACATGTCGACCAGCAGGCGGCTGAAGGTAGTTTTTGTCATCCGCCGCTGCGGTAGCAAGCAGAGCGAGGGACATAGTCTTCAGCTCCGTCCGTCTGTCACATCCCGTTTGTTGTGAACTCGATATCTCAAGAACGGTTTGACCGATTTTATTCATCTTTGGCTTCAATGTGTATTAGTGTGATAAGCAGACCTCAGTCCATTTCCGTGACCTTGGTATTATTCTCAAGGTCATTACGACCATTTGACCACTTACAAATACCTTGTCAACATGATATCTCAAGAACAGTTTGACCGATTCCATTCATCTTTGGTATCAAGGTGTATTAGGGGGTGTTCACAGCCCACTCGATTTACGTTGTATTCAGCCTCGTCCATCCGTTTGTCCGTCACTTCCTGTTTGTTGTGAACGCGATATCTCAAGAACGGTTTGACCGATTTTCATTCATCTTTGTCTTCACTGTGTATTACTCTGATACGCCGACCCCAGTCCATCTCCGTGACCTTGGCATTATTCTCTAGGTCATTACGACCATTTCACCGCTTACAGATACCTTGTCAACATGATATCTCAAGAACGGTTTCACCGATTCCATTCATCTTTGGTGTCAAGGTATATTTGGGGAGTGCTCACAGCTCACTCGATTTATGTGCCCTTGGCATTACTCTCAAGGTCATTACGACCATTTCACCAATTACAAATACTTTGTCAACATGATATTTCAATAACGGTTTGATTGAATTCATTCATCTTTGGTCTGAAGCTGTTTGGGGGGTACTCAGTGGATTTTTGTCCCCCACTGCCGTGATAGCGGCAAATGCTCCATAGTATTTCCTTACTTATGCATGAATGCAATATATATGTAATATGTATAAGACATTGCATGACGTGTAAATAACCTGCATGATTCATATGCATGCATAATACATTGTGTATTGGGCAAGGGGTATGAACTGGAGCAATCATGCTGGCTGCACACGCTTGCAATGTCAAGCATACGGTATATGCAAAATTCGCCAGAATTACTTATTATTTTGAGGCCAGTATTTAGTGCGGCAGCCCTTATTTAACCCATTTCCAGTGAAAATTTTTTCTCTAGTTGCTAACAAGTGGGCAGAACATTCTTCTTTAACTTGTAAAGTAGTCCTAACATGAGTGACAAGAACGAGAAGGCTCGCCATTTTCCCTTCACTTAAGGAAATCACAACACTTCAGATACTTGGAGTATCTGGCACTGTAGCTTGGTCTATGAAACTACCAGAGTTTGTTTATTCCTAAGTAATACATTGTTAGGCTTTCAAAATATCAGTCTGTAACCATGGGAACATGATTAAAATTTTATTTCCTCTGTTGTGCCAGTTAAGACGGTATAGAAACTTAATTTATTCTTGTTCATGTTATGTGCCAGTGCCCCCTTCACTTTATATTCATGAAACAACACATCTGGGATAAACACAATTCAAACTGAAATGCAACATCCACTTGTTGGCTGCGGTGTATCCTGCAAAATTCCCCTTTGAGCTATGGAGCTGTATTTGAATAACTGTTTTGCGTCCCCTATAGGAGGACTCTGCAGGAGGAGCAACCTGGTGTGAAGCAGATTTCAATGGAAGATGCCCTGAATCGGGAGGATATTCAAGTGGCCATTTTGTGCACAGAAAACGCCAGCCATGAGGAACACATTCGGTATGACACGGCCATCCTACTTGGCATCTCCACTCGCTACTCCCAAACCCAAGAACCTTTACCCACTCTGGCAGTCTAACAAATGCCCCCATGCATTAGCAGTATTGTCTAGCATTACTGTGTAGCATCCCTCACCATCAGATTTGGTCTATGAATGGGCATTCTCCTATGCCCTACATACAGCCACAGTAAATGGGTTTCTGTGCCACTCATTTCCTTTACTGTCTCAGAAGTGTTAATCATTTACCGGAAAAGTTGTACATCCTGAACTGTAGCCAAAGTTTGCACCCTGCAAGCAAAGCCATTTCCTGAGGTCTGCATGTAATTTCACTTCACTGTATATCTCAACATTATCGGTTGTAGTTGAGGACAAGATTAAGACAAGGAGGGCACGACCTTTTTGTCCCCTCAACACCGAGCACTAAAAGTTTGTTGTGAAACAATAATTCAGTCGGTTGGTTGAAGGTAAAACAAAGCGAATGGCGGAGCATGCTTGATAAGCAGACTGTTTTATGTGGACCAAGATTCACGCCATGGATGGCTTTGGGCATCTTATTGTTTCATCACCGTAAACCTTGGGAAAATACAGCATCAGAAATGCCAGTCCAGAGAAGCTCTCATGTCCAGTACAGTCGCCGTTAAAACCGAAGAGACTGCGTTGGTTAACACCCGGTTATCTCGGACATTTCGCCCTTCTAACCCATTTCTAACCATGATCTAACGTGCGATGACGCGGTACTTCACACTGCTGACCGTATCACAGGACAATTTACCGCCAGGAATAATCACATGCGGCTCCGCAGAACTGAATGTAGTACCACGTGTGAGTTATAGAATAGAGGGCATTTTGACTGATAGAATTAAGTTTGTTTGCCGTTATGTATTTTATCTTATTATTTTCTCTTGCAGTGAAAGTGGAAGGGAGAGCGTATGCAACCTCTGGAAAGCGCGTGGCTGATCCTCTGTTTAAAAAACTACACGACATGGGCAATAAATATTATGATAAATTCGACAGTGTAATATAAGCAATTGTATTCTTGAAGGAAATTTTTTTTGGTATTTTAAATTCATGTCTTTTTATTGCAGAAATTGTGATTCCGAGAGTTTGTGGGTAGACCTTCAGCGAAGTGTGCCGCAATTGATTTATTGGTTTTGAAAAACCAACTGCAATATAAATAAACAAATTGGCAATATGCAAAATGTACAACTTAATAGCCTGTGTGCTTATGCTCACGTTACCCTCCAAAATGATGCGTTTTCAGATCCGCAGAGGTGTGAGGTTGTCTCTCGCCAAGGAGTCAGTCTTCGTCCTAAACTGTGGGGAAATGCATTGTATCATGATGGGTTCCATAGTTGTGAATGTGATAGGTCACATTTTGTAGTAAATTTCTGCCACGTGCTGAACGGGTCATTAATTCTTTAATAGGCTACAATGAGCTTAAAGGGATTATTAGGGTGACAATGAGTAATAAATAGAGATGACACGAACTGAGCTGTATTGAATCAGTGCCAGGTGCATTCGCTTTTTGAATTCAGTTCACGAAGGTGCATTCAGTTTTAAGTGACATTTAGTTATTGTCCTTTAGAGATGAGATATTGAGCAGATCCTTTCTTTTTTAATTGCATATTCCTTATTGATTGACATATAAGTTTACTAAAAATAACCTGTGTAAGGTTCCGCAAATAGTATATTTTGCTTGTTTTTTTTTTTTTTTTTTAAGTGCATTCAAGAGTCGTTATGGTTGAACTAGATTCATATGGTCCCAGTGGCGTAGCCAGCGGGTGTGCCAAAACACGTTCCTTAATGACAGCAATTAGTCCTGGCAAGTTATAGCCCCGATATAGCCCCGAATCATCATTTACGGTGCCGTAGATATAGCCACTGCTTATTTAATATTCCAATAGCATATTGTACCGCACTTAAGTTTTAAATAGCAGCACGGGTTGAGCAAACTGTATAGTATAAAATAAAAAGGTTTGCAGAAATGATTTCCAGCAACATCACCCCCGCCAAAGCAAATCAATATTTTATGTAGGCAAACGTTACTCTTGCATTCATATATGGAAATAAATCGCCAACAAGCTGTGCCGTTATCTACATATACGGATTACTGTCAACACGCCCGCCCCAACTGCCCTCTTGGCTCAGTTATAATTAAACAGACACCCGGCTAACGGGCTATTGCCCAGCTTCTGCGTGCGCAGTAGGCGGGAGGTCTTCTTTTGTCTTCGTGCGCGTCAAGATGCCTGTCTTACCGTACAGCTAATGACGAGATTTCCTGGTCTTACCAACAGCCTAACACCCCCCTACTGCCGGATTAACGACCTTCTCTTTAGTTTTAACGGCGACTGTACTGTATCTTACCATGAGGAAGGTCTCCTGGGTCTTGTATCAAGACTGTGGGCTCTAGTTTTGTGCCTTCGCAAACAGAAACTCAAGTGGAGGTAATGTTCACATTTTTGTCCTTCACGGACAGTGTGTTTATCACTTAAGCACAATTTGGACATTTTATGGTCTGCAATAAAGGTGTTCGCTCCACAATGGGTTTAACGGCGCATAAGAAAGAGCATTTATTAAATTCGCTGGCGCTGTGCAAGCTTAATGTCAAAGCACTCGCGAGAGTTTTGACTCCCCAAGGCCACCTTATAATGCAACTGCTGTCACTCTTTTGTTGATCCATGGGAATAAATCCCAGTCAGTGGAGCGTTTAGCAGATACATGCGCCTTTTTCATATCAATTTTCACTTTTGTTTTGTAGCCTATAAATAATGTGCACAAAATGGTGGTAGAGTTTAATGGGAAGGGTGAAGAGGTCTTTCTATGTGTGAGTATTTTCTTTAAAGGGGGCAAATGCCAATAATCAACTTCAGTCTCGCTCTTGTTTTATTATCATGACTGCAATTTAGTGTACTGTTTAAATGGCCCGCATCTTTTTGAACTAAACGCAGTAGCTGCCACTTCCTCCCAGGCAGTCACATCACTTTTCCAGGGAGGCTTGTTTGATGTGCCTAAATTCTCGCGTGGCAAGTTTGCACCTCCCAGACAAGTAGATCTTGTTACTCATTAGAGAAGCATTCCCTTGGGAGCCTCTCAAAGTCAGGTCCTTTCCTCGCAAGATCACATTGCCATTTTGGCTTACAATTAATTGAATGGGGATTATTTTAAGCATAACATCAACTGCCACCATGAAGCAATCTGTCACTTATGCCCTTTTTCATGAATTGTACCTGTTGCACTCTTTACCAAACAGCAATCAAACATCAGTAGCCATGTGAAATGCTTTGGGGGGGGGAAAAACCCCACTGA
Source organism: Gymnothorax reevesii (assembly GCA_029721435.1). Lineage (NCBI taxonomy): Eukaryota > Metazoa > Chordata > Actinopteri > Anguilliformes > Muraenidae > Gymnothorax > Gymnothorax reevesii. The sequence continues at coordinate 21,772,856 of CM056577.1, read as the reverse complement.
TATCCTTATTCATCGGTGATATGCTCAGTGAAGGTATGTTAAGGTCTGCAACATTATCTTTTAACCAACAATTAATTTCACTCTTCCCCTTTACTTTGCTTGATAAGCAATCTAACAAAATATGAAGTTGAGAACTGGCTGTTCACTTATTAGCGGAGATCTGTCTGAAGGCCTTGTCATGTCGTCGCCCTGCTGATAAAACCTTGTATCTTCAAAATGATGAACTTTTGCAGGAGAGCATAAAAAATGTTTAATTTTGCATGTAAGAATGGAGTTGAGCTGTGTTTGAGTAGGATGACTATTTTTCTTCCAGAGCCATTCCAGCTGAAATGGACCACGAGGTGACACCACCCCGTCACAGATTTAGTTGATTTTGGCTCCAGTAGTTGCTCTATGTACATGGATAAAAATCCCAAAATTTTGGCTGCCAACTCCAACTGGTTACAAAATGGCAGCCATTTTAATGATTGCCTTCTACGCGTGTTGCAACGTTCCCTCCCACTTTTTTTCAAACCCTTTTTTCAATGGAGCCCTGGGGGTTGAGGTGGAGAGAGGGAGAGGACAAATTCCTCTGCCAAATAGATCAGGGGATGATTAGGTGGCAGGTTGAAAGAGCCAGGTTGGGAATTTAGCCATGACACCGGGGAACCCCCTATTCTAGTCGAAGAGTGTCAAAGGATCAATAATGACTATGACCATGACCATGACCACGACCTCGGTTAAACGTCTCATCTGATAGACGGCATCTCCTTCAGTACAGTGTCCCCATCACTGCACTGGGGATTATTCCACCAGAGGGAAGACCTACTGGCCACCAATACCTCTTCCAGCAGCAATTTAGTTTACCCAAGTAGTCTCCTATCCAAGTGCTAACCAATCCCTCACCTGCTTAGCTTCAGCCACACAGCTGGAGCACATTGAATAGTGGTATGGCTGTTCGCCAAAACGGTGATAGAAGCTGTCCAACCATGCTGGTGATTAGCTGTCTTCTCAATACAATTTTTTTTTTTAACCTGAAAGCATTTCATATGGCCTCTGACATTTTATTGCTGTTTGAGTCCGAGTCAGGTGGCATTCCCAAAAAAGAGAAGCCGCAAGCTCCCCTGTTCTCTCACTGGTGATTTGTCTTTGACCACATTGGCATAGTTGCACTATCACGTCTTGTCACAAAATTAGACACATCCAATTTTGATCTGCAATATCGTTAGCACTTGCATTTCCCAACTGCATTTTGGGATGTCAATTTTGGGCCCATTTTTTTTTTCTGAAATCGGTGTGAAACCAGAATAAGGCGTAATGGATGTGACTGAATCTCGGGATACACAGATGTGCTTTTGATGGGTTCGTGTTTTGCGCGAAAGGATTAAAACAGTCTGAAAAGTAATTCAGTATGAGTCACAAAAAAACAGTAAATGAGATATTAATTGTACAACTGCCAATCTTTGTATATTGATTAATCTTCATTTAACTGCAATTCACCGTTATCAAATCATTTAAGAAGGAAGAGACTTCCTAGGAGCTAGTGCCAAAGCTTTTTTGAACAGGAGATCTTGGGAGTACATTCAGAAGAAGGCACATGGTACACTAGAAAATCTTCTCAGCAGTGTTTCATCAGTAATGTAGAAGAAATGGAATTGACAGGGGGAGAAGCATCTTAAACCGTTATTTTTATGGTTGATGCTCACACCTCAGCATTTAATCTCAGCTTTATTGAGGAATTTTGAGTGTGTGCTCCTGAAGACCGTGACCAGGGGAATTTATAGATGGGTTTTTTTTGTTTTTTTGGGGGGGGGGGGGTGGGGGGCTTGCAGCATCCCTCCTGTTGGAAGTTAATGTAGGAAGGGAAATTGCCTTATTTTGCGTGGCCTCTAGGTGTCAGCATGAGTTCATGTTAGACCGAGTACCGACACTAATCTGCCCAACTATGGCTAAAGGAAGCAAGTTGCATAGAAATGTATGATACTTTATTCTTTTTCCCATGGTTGGGCAGTAATGTTAGATTGTGATATCCCTGGACATTGGGTTTTACCCGATAATCCCTGTTTTTGGGTAGAACTGGGCTTGAGGGGTCGCGACTTCTGTGAAAATAAATAAATTGGATTAATCAGATTGGTTGGCAGTCGGTATTTCTAGTGAATTAAATGTTATGCTTTGTTTGGATAAGACAATGACAGTTTTTATCATTTCAATGAGATATGACCAAGTTTCTTACTGACAAGCGTCCAGCTGGCGAACAGGAGGCACTTGACCAACGAACAAAACAACCATTGTCTTGAATCCCTTCCCAGCAGTCCCTTCCCAATGTGCATCCCTGCAGCGCATAGCCAGTCGTGCGGTACTCTGAAAAAACTGCAGAGCACTGCCTGTTAGTACGACCAGGAATTGAACCCACGCCGTGGCAGTTGCTGCTGGTCCACAGATGCGGCGCCTTAACCGCGTGAGCTAACCCCGCAGCTCCTGTATGTTGATTTAACGTACTTTCCCATACAGAAAAGGGATGGTAGCAGGGATGGTAGAAATGATTGGGGTGATTTGATCCCATTTGACAAGGCCCCTGAAAGTATTCAGAATTGAGAGCTTAGGTCTTTTCATGGGCCTGCCTTATGTGTGCCTGTGCTGTTGGGAAGTTTGTTTTGTAATCGGGATCAGGCAGCAACATTGGCCCATAGCTGATAAGCCTGCAGGACTGGCAGAATTCGGCAAGCGCCTTCATTAATTGTACTCTTCATCTCTGTGTTTGCTGTTGGGTTGGTGGCTATCATGCCTCGCCCTGGAGCTGCAGATTTACCACCATGGCTCCTCCAACAGTTTGTTTTGCTATCTTGATTGCACTATTTTTAATCTCACTCGTATACCAAAAAGGCGCACTCAACTCCAAATGTTAGATGTCTTTGGGTGCGAGTGTAGAAAGTAGTCATTGAATCATACAAGAAACCGCGCTCTCATTTGTATACTTTCACTTATGGTCCATTGTGCTGGACACTGTCTATTGAGCACAAACGTGTTTCGGCGTTACGCCGTCTTCAGTGTGTAATGATTTATTCTTAATTTACCTTTATTATCCCTTGCCACAAAGTGTGAGGGGTATATAGGCTTTAGCTCCGTCCATGAGTCCGTCTGTCTGTCTGAAAAGGGGACAGCTTTTCTCAGGAACTATTTGAGATAGGACAACTAAACTTGGTGTATAGCTTTAGAGCCAGGGGTGTCAAACTGGCCCGTATAAGGGCCAAGAGGCTGCAGGTTTACAATCCTACCAAGCAGAAGCACACCTGATACAACTGATTTAATCAACTGATCTAGGCCTGCACAACTGATTAGTTGCATCAGGTGTGCTTCTGCATTGTAAAAGTGAAAACCTGCAGCCTCTTGGCCCTTTTACGGGTCAGTTTGACACCTGTGCTTCAGACGACCAAGGCCTTGATGGAGTTCGAAAATGAGGTGCGCGATTCAGGCATTTGGCGGGGGATGTTGTTGACCATGTCTACTTGTTACCCTCGGCTCGACTTCAGGCCGTAGGGTATTGTCATCAGTTTGTCGTCTGTCTGTCCGTCTGTCCGTGTGTACGCTAAAGTCAGCATCAATTAACTAGTTACCCATGCCCAAACATTCGCAGTAATGTAGGGAATCCAGGCCAGGAAAGACTATTTCAGATCGGACCATTTTTTGGGGAAAAAATGGCACTTTTGGCGTTTTTGAAAAATAACTTTGTCGTGGACTGATTTTGATGAAGCATTTGAGCTAGGGGGTTTATACCTGGGGGAATGATCATATGTATGCAGGGCTCTAGATTAGTGAAAAAATTTGATTTTTCCTAAATTTTTGTATTTGTAAATGTATGTTCTGTGGAATTCTACTTTGGTTATTGTGTAATTGTTCAGGGACACTTCATAAGTCAGGCCGAGGGTGTTCACACGCGGGCGTTTCTTGTTTTATTTACTTCCCATTTTTTTATCTATCTATATATTTTTCACATTAAGCTCTTTTTGGGATCTAGGACTTATGCCAGGCATCTACCTTACTTCATCTCTGTAAAGTGTGTCCATGTGTGACAGTTCTTCTATTTAAAAAAACAAAAAAAACAATGCAACATGCAACTGTCAATGTTTTCAAGCATCCTTTGGAAGAAAACACGCTCTGTGCACTTGTAGTAGTTGTGCTGCCCACAAGATGGCGAGCTTCTACTGCTCACCAGGGCTGGCCCTCTGTTGGCGGTTATTCAGTTATGTCTCACTGGGTTTTCTTGTTGCCAGCATTGCCTTTGGAAGGAGTTTTGGCACGACAAGGCCATTTAGCATCTCTGACTGAGTTCATTTGGTCTGTGTGTGTGTGTGTGTGTGTGTGTGTGTGTGTGTGTGGGTGTTTGTGCGTGGGTGTTTTCATTTTCATTCATTCTCTCGTCAGCATCAGAGTTTCAACAGGTTTATTTCAGGAGGGGATTGCAATGTTCCACAGCACAGCTCCGCCTTTTCTCAAACTGCATTTTTGTGCAAGGCCATCGAAGAATGGAACAAGCTTCCATTTGATATTAAAAATATCACAGATTATAATATCTTCTGTCACAGTGCTAAAAAATGGTTTTTGAGTAAATGACACTGTCAGCACTGATTTACAGCTAGATGATGCTGTCAACGATTTTTGTCTTGATTAGCTTAAGAGGTGTACTGTGCTGTGTGTTGGCATCCAAAGTATGTGATAACAGTGTTAACTGTGTGGTGTTGTGTATTTATAATCTTCCTCTTTGGCCGGAGATAACTTCCACAATACTGCTACTGATATATAGAAGTGCCGCTTACAACACCTGTCACATATATCACCACTGCCAGTATGGTTGCATATAGCATGGCCTATAGCACCAATGCTATGGTTGGGATTGTTATGTAATTTCAGGTGTTTTTATTTTTCTTTATTTTATTTATCTTCAGCAAAAGCTGAGATGGTTTCTCCCTTTTGCTCATCAATAGTCTGAACAGAGACGGTACAATAAATTACTCAACAAAACAGGAAATGAAGAGAAATTGAGGACAACTTATGATCAGTAACAGGTTTTTGCACCGCAGATAATAATAAAATAAAAAGAGGCAAGATACACATGATTTTAAATGAATGTTCAAGTGAGCAAACATGCCATCAAGCGTACAAATTCCCTCTCAGGAATGCACTGTTCTTCTGGAAGAGCCACGAGTACGGTACATCTGAGAGAGAAGCTGACAGCAATGTTTTCTAAAGCTACTTTCTCACCGGACGCGTAACGATTTTTTTGCACGACAGATTACATTCAAAGTCAATGCAATAGGATAACTTTCACAACAATATTTATGATGTACAGAACTGTCGTATATAACACCTTTGTATTGTACATATTACCCCCATTCGTACTAAAAACTGCAATTAGTCTTGGGACTCCCCTGAAGGGGGAAGCAGGGCTGAAGATTTTAGTTTTGTTAGTAGTGAGATAATGGATGGAACACAGGTGACTGAAGGAGTCAACAAGAAAGGGTATGTAATGAACTACTGGCTTATTAATGCATATTCCTGACCTTTTTTACTCCTTCCTTTTTGAGCGCAGGAAGTTCCTGGAGGCGGGGAAGCACGTGTGTGTTGAGTATCCAATGGCGTTGTCTTACGCTGTCGCCATGGAGCTGTGTGATCTGGCTGAGAGGAAAGGTAAGCTGTGATTTTTGGAGTGGGGGTTTGGAGGCGCTGATGGTACACTTAAGTATTCCTGAAACTAACCCTGATGTTCTGTTGAAAGGCACTCTGTATTCTTATAGCCTTGCTAAGTGATGTAATTGTCGTGTTGCGATACGGGAAGGAAGGGCCTTTCAGGTTGGCCTTCTTCATCCTGCTAAGTCATGTCTGCGAAGAGGGATATTTCAGCTCTTAAACTCTGGCGGCAGCCTGCCAGGTCTGGTGTCGGTTCCTGCTCTTTCTCCTCGTGGATGCATTATAAGGCCGTGGCCTTAGGTGGCGCTGTGGGCCGTTTGTCCTGATACCTTCATGTCTCCGGTGCTTCCCGCAGGGAAGGTGCTGCACGTGGAGCACATCGAGTTGCTGACAGCCAACTACAAGCAGCTGAAGAGGGACTTGACTGGCAGCCACCTTCAGGAGGGGACACTGCACTTCACAGGCATGTGAAAGATGTGCTCGTCACGAACTCTGCCAGGGTTCGAATGTGCGTGACGCAACAGTAGTGACTGCAGCCTCGTGTGGAGTTAGTCGATTGGAGACCCATGGTCTTCTCTTGCACGCTGTATTTTATAATGCCCATAGCGAGTAAGCAATGTAAACAATGGCCAGGGGAGGCCCTTACTCATTGTATTATTAATTTATTCTCATGTTTAATGTAATGTTAGGGGGCGATGGGGTGCCTTCGGGTAAACTGAACACTGCTGAATGCAGGGCTGAAGATTTTGTGTTTGTCGTAGTGAGATGACTGATGGAACACAGGTGAGTGAACGATAGGATCGAGAAGAAAGTGAATGAAATTCTACGGTTTATTAATTAATGTGATTGAATGGATTTAACAGGCATGCAAAAGCTGCTTCTGTCGCGAACTCTGCTGGTGTTTGAATGTGCATAGCGCAACAGTACTGACTGCAGCCTGGTGTGGAGTTAGTCATTTGGAGACCTGCGGTTTTTCCTGTTCGGTCCATTTGATAATGCCTATAGTGACTACACATAGACCTTAACTTTATTTCAGGAGAGTGTAGCCTAGTTATAATTGTGTCCTGAGCTATTGCTTTCGCTTACACACTGTCTGTGTGCTCAAAAGTTCACTGACAATGGGGATATTTTGTTTCATTTTTATGTAAATGAGTGTGTTTTCACTGAGTGGAGCAGATATGTACTGTTCAGGTGAAGTTAATCATTGTTTTAGAACAGTCTATGCAGCACTGGGGGTGTTGGGGCATTAGATCAGGCTATTAACGCAGATGGGTCGAGCACCGCGTTAGTGGCGTTCGTGCACTAATGAGCGGTGCAGAATAGCCAGTCAGAGCAGATGGGCGTTCATTAGCGGGTCTGGCGCGACTCCTACAGTTTGAGATAGGGAAAGTACTCCTCAGAGAAGTGCTCCTCAGCCTCCTGTCTGGCTGGTAATTATATTATAGCGCTGGGATATTTGTAAAGGTTGCAAGGGGGCTCAGACTGTCTGGCTGCAGGTATTAGCGGGCTATGCCGATGGGATTTCCTCGTACCCGTGATGGGAAAGGATCCGACGATGCAAGAGAGGTCTCACAAAATCAATTAGGAAATGGTAATACTGATTTAATTATGGTGGGAAAATAATCAAATAAGGTCCCAATGTTCAATCCACTTAGTCGAGATAAATGTTTACTTATTTGCAGAAACTAATTAATTTTTCTTTCTTTTTTTCACTGTGGTTTTCTCCACAGCAGTGAGTGGAGACTAGGGTCCAGTCCTATTAGTACATTAAAACTGGCAGCCGCAAACACTCCTTGGGTGCATTCAAATACCCATACTACATAAGTATGTACAGAATTTGCTTTGATACCTACTACTTAACTGTCAATGAAGTGGGCACAATCTGTATGTACCACAGGTGTATGTACAAAATAAGGCACAATATACGGCCTCCATCTCACCCATCATCTGACCTGGTTTACCGACGCCATAGCATAACTTTCCTTGCGAAAAAATGTGGAAACACAAGTTCACCTCAGAATTGATGGCATTTTTTTTAACATATTTTTGTTTAAAGACATTTATTTGTCCCCATGGGGCAACTGGTTGTGCCGCCTTAGCGATGAAAAACAAAATGCAAAAAAACCAAAACAAAACCAAAATTAAATAAATAAATAAATAAATAAATAATACAGGATAATACAGCATTCCTGTCAATTTTGTATATTATCTATTTGAGGTGTCCTTTTCTGCATGCAGATAATGGTCCCTGTGTTGTCATGAACCAGCACCTGTAGCCTAAAAGGACTGTGCAGGATTCATTTGTGGCATTGGATGAATTCAGCCGAATGCCTTAGACCATCCGGGTATTGTTCGCATACAGTTTGATCCATACAGAGGTTTCAAACAAAGGCCCATTACAATTTTTGCATTTGTATTTTTGCCTACCGTATAATAAATGTGTGTGAGTATTTGAAGACTGCGTAGGATGATGAAGAGCACTTCAGTCGACATCACAGGTCATAGAACAAAGCGAGGGCTGAGACTGCAGACACTTGAATTTACTTGTTGCATTTCAGCTCTCATTTCAGACACTCTGCTTATGTCTGTCATCCAGCATGGTAATTCTTCAAAAATACGTTGGTTGGTTTTTCATGGAAAATCCAACGGCGTGCGTTATAGTGAACATGCATAAATCTCATCTATGGCCAGCTGCTATACCACTATTCAATCTGCTCCAGCTGAGTGGCTACAGCTAAGCAGGTGTGGGTTTGGTTAGTACTTGGATGGGAGACCACCAGGGAAAAAAAATAAGTTACTGCTGGAAGAGGTGTTGGTGGGCCAGTAGGTTGCGATCTTCCCTCTGATGGAATAATCCTCAATGCCCCAGTGCAGTGATGGGGACACTGTACTGAAGGAGACCCCGTCTTTCATATGAGATGTTAAACTGACTCACTGGTCATTAAAGATCCTGTAACACTTTTTCGACAAGAGAAGGGGGTTTCCTGGTGTCATGGCTAAATTCCCAACCTGGCTCCTTCAACCTGCCACCTAATCATCCCCTGATCTAATTGGCTGTTCAACTTGTCCTCTCCCTCCCCTCCTCAACCCCCAGGGCTCCCTTGAAAAAGATCTGCATCTCAACTGGACTTCCCCGGTTAAATGAATAGAATACAGAACAAAATCAAACCGTGATCCATGTTCGCTGATTGTGATGATTTGCTGAGTCTGATTGGTAGAGGATGGACTCTTCCTGTGTGTCTGAAGTGTCAAAGATGATTTAGAAACTCTGTTGTTCTGTGGGAGGATGCAATAAGGGAATTGCAATGCACATTATTTAAAAATGTAAAAATTTGCTCATGGGGATACAGTGTGTATATTAAGATGATGCAAAAATGAGGCTGGGTTGACACTAAACTGCACAGTATGTTATTTTCTTCTTGAAATAGTTCTGTTCAGGGAGCTCCAAGCCTGGATCTTCAAATTTATATTTTTAGAAGGTGCAGCTCACACACACACACACACACACACACACACGTACACATATGACTTATAGACCTGCCACTAAATATTTGCAGTGTACAAGTATTTGGAAAGTGATAAAATGATGACTGGAATTCCTAAGATGAATGCATTATATAAAAGTAAACTGGACTGCAGGTGATTTCATTGGCAGTATGTGCATGTGACAGGCTACAGCTCACACTGCTAGTACATAAAAACCGAGAAAGTACGCCTTTCTCCGAGAAACTCCTACAAAAGCTTAGAATACACCAAGATTTACCAAGGCCAACTCGGTAAACCTCAGAAGAATTTTATCAAGATATCACAAAGTCTGTCTGGTTTACTTGAGTTTAGACAACACCTCAGTAAACCTCGGTTAAATATTACCGTGACACACCGAGGATTGTCTGGCTTACTGAAGCTCAAGGACCACATCGGTGTCCCTCGGGAAAATTTCGCCGAGGTAGACCGAAGGCCAAGAAGACAAACTATGCTCACACCAGAGCAAGTGGAGGTGTGCAGACAGTCAAAACACATGCCTCATTAAAGACCTCCCACCACTAAAGCAGTCTTAACACCAATTAATTGTGCAAATTACCAGTACTGCCTGTTCAACGAGGTGCAGTGTAATTACATCAGGCCCTGAAAATGTGTTTCTGTTGTTCCTACTATAGTGGTGGTGGTTTGCCCTTAGTCAGATCCTGTATGCAGCACAGACGGAGCAGGCTGAACTAAGCCTGTACTTCATCTAGACTGCATCTAGGGCCTGGTTTAATTACACTGCACCTTGTGGAACAGGCAGTACTGGTAATTTGCATGATTATTTGGTGTTTGGACTGCAGTGCTGGAGGGAGGTCTTTAATGAGACATGTGTTTTGACTGTCTTCACACCTCCCCTTGTTCTGGTGTGAGCATAGGCCTACCAGACAAACTGTGGCCTACCTTGGTGAAATTTTCCCGAGCAACGTCGATGTGGTCTCTGAGCTTCAGTGGGCCAGACCATCCTCGGTGTGTCTTGGGAAATTTTAACCGAGGTTTACTGAGTTGTTGTCCAAACTTAAGTAAACCTGACAGACTTTGGGATACCTCGGTAAAATTTTTCAGAGGTTGACAGTTTGCCTCCAATCTTCAGTAAACCTTGGTGAATTCGAAGTTTTTTATTTTTTATTTTTTTTGTTTTTTTTTTTTAGGAATTTCTCGGAAAACGGTGCACCTTCTTGGTTTTTAGGAGCTAGCAGTGTGATTTAGTGTGTTTGTTGTGTTTTTGAGTGTGTGATCTGACCCTCTCCCTCCACCCCACCCCACAGGAGGGTCCCTGCATGATGGCTTTGGGTTCCCCTCCTTCAGCGGGATCTCCCGCCTCACCTGGTTGGTTGACCTGTTTGGGGAGCTGTCGGTGTCGGTGGCCAGCCTGACTGAGGACCAGGAGAACGGGCATGTGAAGCTGACCGCTCAGCTGCTCACCGGCAAGAACAGGTACCCCTTCGCCCCGCTGTATTCTGGGATTACAGGTACAAAATGGGCAGGTATTCCTAGAACTGAATACACTGCAGTATTCTGGAGCAACGTGACTGACCGCCGTGTGCTCCTATTTCCTGCAAGCGGTCGGTGAAGCCGCACTGCAACGCTTTCTGAATTGCAATATGACGTCGGGCCCTAGGTGCACTGATGGAGAGGTTAAAATGCTGTGTGTGTGTGTGTGTGTGTGTGTGTGTGTGTGTGTGCAAGCCCGCCGACAGGGGGGAACAAACGGGTATCTTGTCCCGGGCCCAGGGAGGAGGGGGGCCCAGAACTGGGCCCTCATGAAATTGTGGAATAATTATTCTATTTTATTTCAAAATATGCCTATTTGTGGAAGAAATGTATATTATTTGCATTAAAGAAATGATTTCTAATTGTTTTTACTTTTATTGTCCTTGAAATAGGGGTCAAGAACCCCCTGCCACTCCCAACACAAAAATGGTTTGGCCTGTGATCAAAAATGCGACGTCATTTGATTTGCGCTTCAGTCTGCCGACGTGTGTCAGTGTGGGTCAGGGGTACAAAAAAGCAAAGAAAAAAAAAGAGAAGAAGAAACCAGGAGCCTTAGGGATTCACTAATAAGTATATTAAAAAGGTTCTTCTGATGATGCAGGTACGAGTAAAGGCAGGGCAGAGCCAGTTAAGACACAGAGCAGCCACTGTTTTCCAGCCCCGTTAAGTCACCCGGTCCAGCTTTTCTTGCCCACCCGCCGGGCTAAGCGTCACGTGTTTATTTATTTTACTGTAAATAGGTTTTTATGCACCAAAATTGGGCCCTATGATTCAGTGACGTGCGGTAGAGGTTAGTTTGTTGAGGCAGAAACCTCCCCTTTGCTCAATTAGCTATTAATTAAATGTTAAAAGGATATACAGAATTACCGAGAGCCGAGAATTTTTCCTAATTGATTATTCAGATTTCCATCCTTGCAGTCACAAATTGCAGCGTATACGTGAATGAAGTCATTATCTCCTCTATCAGTATCAGGCTTCCTATAGGCTTGGTCTTAATTGTTTTGATTGTCAATCATTAATAGTACGTGGGAACAGGTTCACAAAATCCGGTGATAAAAGTCCGTGTCACTGTCTCACCTCACCGTACGTCTCAGGCCTCCAGTAAGCAAATACTCGCAAATCTGCAGTTTCATGAGCATTTCAAGTTCGATATACTGAGTAATAATAACACCGCGGAAATTTAAACTGCCCGTCATTCTGCCGAATAGTCTTACTAAACTAGTTAAATTTAAGTCAAGAGCGCATCAGCCACACGGCACAACAAGCTATTTTATGTTTAAAATGTTCCGTTCCTTATCGCACTGATGGGACCGGAGCATATACTGTGTAAAAAGATGGACGCAGCTCTCCGGTCTGAAAAAAGCCCATACGGAAGTACCGCAAAATGGCATTCTATTTAATGGCCAGCAGATGGCGACGTCGGTGGTTGCTGAAAGAAGTTCAATGCTATAGAGAAGACTATGAGAAAATGACCCTACTTTCCCACCTGATTTCTCATTTAAATAATAATTTTTCACATTATCTTATGGTAGCTATAGCAAGTTTCAAGTCTTCTTTGATATATCATAATGTTCATTTTTGTAAAGTATGGTCCCAAGTAGACGAGAATAAAGAATAAAGTCAGAATATGCTCCAGAGGCGTGGCTATCCTCTGGTCCTTGTCCGATACGGTCAGATCCACCTCTCACGTCCCTCCCCGGATCTTGATTCTCGCTCTCGTCCAATACAAATCACACCCGGTTTCAAAATTAAAACATGGCACAATTCAAATTGCCAAAATCAAGGCTTCCTTTATGGTATGCTGAAACTAATATGTGATGTCACCGTTGCTTCGTCCATCTTTATATGCAGTCTATGGACCGGAGGTTGGGGTGAGTAGGTGGGGGCGGGGCCCATTGAGTATTTTGTCCCGGGCCCAGCCAAGGCTGTCAGCGGCTGTGTGTGTGTGTGTGTGTGTGTGTGTGTGTGTGTGTGTGTGTGTGTGTGTGTGAGTATGCGTATACGTGTATGTTTATTAAATTATATATTTTTACGGGAGTCCGATTGAGAGCAAGCTCTCTTTTGCAACGGAGCCCAGTAGCGAACAATAGAAACAACCAAGTACAATAAATAAAACCAATGACTACATTACACGTACATTTCGGCTTCGTGGCAGCCAATAAAAGACAATCAATTGAAATAAGATGTTCCAACTTAAAAAACCGAGGCCTATTCCATTTCTGTGGCGCATAATACATAATAGCAGTTTCATGTTTCCCTTTATCTGAAATGATAACAGAATCCTAAGTAATCCTGCTCAGGAAAGCTGAGGAGGGGGGCTGTGACAAGGACTTAAAAGTTCTCCAAAATTTCACAGGATTGCTGCCGGAGTCTGATAAGTTAGAGAGATAACAGGTCAAGAAATTGCGAGGTTAACATGATGACTTGGTTTTCCGAATCACTGTAAGGGTTCTATTGCGAAGGTAACGAAAATGTTGCCGGTCAGAACGCAACCCAGAAACAAGTGCTTTTTTCCCATGCGAAATCCCGAGCTTTTAACAGCTCCGAGATATCAGGAGAAACCAGGGATTCGCCCTGTTCTTGACTCACAACTTCTGAAAGGGGGCATGCCTATCCACCTCAGTATTAAAAGACGTGATAAAATGGCTTAACACTTAATGAGGGTCAGGAATAACAGCAGAGTAATGCATGTCCCTCAGATATAAGTCATGCAAAAAAGCTTGTTCCCTGCAGTGTTTAAAATTTCTTCTGACTATGAGCCTGGATTCTGATTTTGGGTTACTATCATTCCTGACACAAGCTACAGGACAGTGGTCACTAAAATCCAGAGGGAAAACGCTGGGGTATGTGTTTTGGGGTGTGTGAGTGTATGTGAGTCCGAAGTATCCCCACCAATTACATCTGTTTGAATGCGTTAAGAGCAGCATGGGAGTGCAGTGGGTAACAATGCATATTATGTTGATTGGAGACTGTATAATTGTCTGTAAGCGTGTGGTGTGTGTGTAAGTGAATGATGTGTGCGCCCCGCTGTGGTTTGATGAGCTGTCCAGGGTGTGTCCCTGGCTTTCATCCATAGTCAGCTGGGACAGGCTGCAGCCTCCCCATAAGTGAGGGAGAAACCGTGTTGATAATGGATGGATGTATGCACTTAAGTGCTTGTGTACGAGTCCTAAGTGTCCCAGTCAGGCATGTGTGGTTCTGATCCGGTTCTGGTTCCTCAGGCCCATCACCTGGATCGAGGAGCGCGGTCCCGGCTTGCCGCGGGCCAAGCACATCAACTTCCGGATGGATTCGGGCGCGGTGGAAGAGCTGCCGGCTGCGGCAGGGGAGCCTGTGGGCCTCTTCATGCAGGACACCATCCTGTTTGTGCAGAAGCTGCTGGGGCAGGTCCCGGCCGCACAGCTGCAGGCCGAACGCAGACGCATCCTGCACTGCCTGGAGCTGGCTGAGAGCATACAGAAACTGGCCCAGGCAACTGCATAACACGGTCCCCAGTGAGCCTACAGCATCCCACTGCTTCAAAAAATGCACTTTCCTTTCCTATACTTGCGTTTAAAGTGAAATTATGGAGGAGAAGAATAGAGCAGGAAAGGAGGTTCACTTTTGAGCATTCGAATGCTCTCATGGTCTCCCTGGTAGATGGGTTCACCCCTGCCATTGTATGTCACAACTGAAAGGGAATAATAAGCGAAAGGAAGTAATATGGTTTGTCTTCATCAGAGCAAAGTTAAACTAGCCAGCTATTTTGCAGTTAGGGAAATTAGCCCAATAGTATGAATATGTGTTTCGATTAGCCCAAAAGCCCTCCGCTCGAGAAATGAAGATGCAACACAAATGGCTGGCGATTTTGCAAACTAGAACAAGATTAATCTGGAAAAAATCCCAATCAAATTTGCGGGCCATTGGCGTTTTCACTAAAATTAGCCACCGAATTTGACATTGAGCTTGTTTCAGAACCGCAAAATAGCTAGCTAATTTGAAACTTTGTTCTAATGAAGACTGTGGGTATCTGTTGACACAAAATTGGATAGATGGGATTTCTAACAGATAGCTATATCAAGTAAATAGAATCTCAACAGATTTAATTGTTTTAACTGCACTAAACATTTTGCCTTGGAGTATGTCTGAAAGACAATGTTCTTGAAACGCAGTACAAGTTGTGACAGGCTGTACCTTAAATCACAATGGTGTTGAAAGGGTGGAACTAGTGTCTGGGGGGGTATTATTTTCTATGAGAAAAGTTTTTTTTTTTTTTTTTTTTTTTTCTGGCCCTGGCTTTGTCATAATTAGATCATTTTCCTACTTTCGTGATACAGTTTGTATATACGATAGTTGGCAATTGAACTGACATGGATGTAGCCTTCACCTCCCTCTGTTTTATCTTAGCTATCGTGCTGTTGTTTTCTGAGCGTTTCTAGATTGGTGGGAATGCTGTGGCTAGTTTTGTTTTGGCCGGCCTGATCAAACATTATTATTTGCCCATCTTCCTTCATTTTTAGAATAAACAACAGCAGGGAATAATATTAAATATTGCAACACATGATGCAGTGTATTGTTGTGAATTTTGCTCAGGAATTGATATAATTATCAGGTTTAGTTTTATTCCCTGAGGTTGTTAACTTTGAGTTTGTTCACTTTAATTCACTCCTTTATTTAGCGTAATGTTTTTGACCCGTGGTGACAACTTCTGAAGACTACTCCATTGCACTTCTTCCCAAACTTTCAAATTTGGAGGCAGTGTCTTAAAATCTGAAGTGCTTGTGTTCAAGTTTTTTTTTTTTTTTTTTAAATTAACCTGCTGTTTTGTCTTTACCTCGTGTGTGTGCATATACTCACACTCCATTAACACATTTTACAGAAAGCATGTGTGTCATTTTGTATGGCGTGATTCAGCCTAGTAGGTCATGATCCTGGATCAATATTCCATATTGTAATCCCGTACCAACATAGAATTCAACCAATCACAGCCCTCTGTCATAATCAATGTGCTTTATGAATTATGTAGGTACTTGACTATAAAGATAATAAAATATTTAAGACTTAGACATGCGGTTTAGGATTGTATTGAGTTTTATTCAGGATTGTCAGTTATACGGACGTCAATTTGGAGAACTTTGCTTAACTCTGAGGTAGCAAAAATGAATTCTGAAAGGTGCTGAGAAGCAGCACGCTGATTATGTCAGAGGACTGTGATTGGTTGATCGCAATATTGATCCGGATCATAATATGGGATGTTAATTCAGGAACATGTCCATCTTGGCGTGTAATGTTTGAGCTTTCCATGTATTGGCAATGCGAAGTCATTGATGGAGAGGGCTGCTTTTTTTGTCATTCAGTGAAATTATTGTTTTCTGTCTGCTACACTTGTTGCTCTTGCTAAGAGTCCAGAGAAAACAACCTGATCTAGTCTTAAATAAGATGTTGGTCAACAAGTCAGTTTTAATTTCACGAGGAACCTTCAAGTATTTTCATCTTCCATCAAATACCAAATCTTTGCCAACATTTGAGAAATACAACATAATTGATGTTTTTTTTTTTTTTTTTTGTTTCCCTGCATCAGATACAGTTGGAGAATTGGGTGGGGGAAAAACCTTTTTTTTGTGCCATGAACTGCCTTCTCTTTCCTGTAGTATTTTGTTGAAATTCAATATTTCAAGAGTGCAATCTAGAAATGTTATCTTCAGCCACTGTCAATATCATCTGCATGTTTCAAAACTTGCGCAAATAGCAGTTATGGTGTATTTTTCAAGTGGACACTGACTTTGATGCTGTCCGAAGTTATGACCCTGTACATGGGCGTATCACCAGTACCTCTGTAATGCTCTTCCCCCTCCTTCCCTGTCTCTCGTCTTTTGGTTTCCTGCTGAAGTACCTCTTGTGTATTACTATGCTGTAGAATGTCACATGAAAATACCATAAGTCATTTATTGTGTTTACACTGGATGTGAAAGGAGGATGGGCAAAGCGGAAAGTATTAATCAGTATTTCAGTGCCACGTGTTCTCTCTGGATGATGATGGCACGAGCCTCATGTTTACGCACAAGTTGTTGGACTTGCAGCAACACACTAACTTTAGCACCTCAACACTCAACTCCGCCTCACAGTGCTCAGAATATTTTCTGATATCACAGATTCCTATTAGTTAAAATAATTTAATGAGTAAGAAAAATATCCTATTGCCCCGTGTGTCTGTAATGAGTTTTAAGTCCCTGGGAACACTGCATCAATCTTCAAAACTGATGTTGTATTTCAAAGTTGACATTGTTTTGATGCATCCACCAAGGAATGAATAGATAAATATAGATGCATAGATTGGAAAACTATATACATATTACATTTTTCAGAAGAATGGCTGGATGGACTCCTCAGAGCTTTCTCATGGACAGTCTTGGTGTGACTGGAATGAAAGTTGTTTTTTTTTTGTTTTTATTGGGGGGGGGGTTATACATTACCTCTGTGATTGGTTGAGCTCCTAGCCAATGAAATAAGGTGGTTTACTCCAGTACAGCATGATGTCACCTGGGATTGACAAGGTTCGAGCATCCTTAAAATCTAGCCAGTGGGAAAGGAAAATCTTCAGATTTGTTTGGGGGAAAAAGTAGTCCTTTTCTCATATTTTGTGTATATATACCATATACCACCATGGTTCAAAAAAATGGATAAATAAGAATTGATGATTTTACTCTCCCAGAAACGAAAAATGAATGTTTTAGGAGTAGTTTAGTAGCCTCTTGTGGAGAAATGATTTTTTTCCCAGGGCTGTTCAACAGTTGTCTGGCTGTGTCAATTGAAGCAGCAAGGGAAGTTGCAATTGAAAAAATTGTGTGTGTGTGCGCGCGCATACGTGGAGGTATTATTAGATTTCATATCATTCAGTGTGATGCATTTTTGCTAACATTTTATTGTGACATGAAACATTTCTCATGAAAATAAATATTCTTTACTCGGGTGACCTTCCACGTGTTTCGCACAGTTTGCTTCAAGCATAATTACTGCTCGCCGTATTGGCAGCTCATGTGTCCGTATGTAAATAAACTCACCCCAGTGACTGTTGGTTCATTCTTACTGCTAATTTTCACAGGCTTCTTGCATTAATTGGTCTGATTGAACACTTGCGAATTCAAAAGTAATTGGAAAGTGATGTCCGTTACTGACCATTGCAGCTGTCGCTGATGGGTGCAGGCAGGGTCACCAGTCATGTATTGTACCTGATGCATTCTGCTGGGGAAAACAAAGAGAAACCTCAGAAGGACTCAAGAGGCCCGTTTCCACTGAAGAAGTTCCTGGTAGTATTTGGGGGGCAGGAACTACAACAGGAATGTCCTCTCACTCGCCCCTCTCAACTGCCGTGTCTCCACCGAGAGGGCAAAGTAGGAGAACTCCTTTTAAAAATGCGACCCATCGTTGTCTGCTGAGTTTTAAAAATCCCGGCTATTTTGTCGCTTTCTGTTGACGTCACATCCCGCCCTGAGTAAACCCAATCAGCCCCAAGTAAACCCCAAGTCCCACCCAGGAGTTTTTTGGGGCCGTTCAGCATACCTACTCTGAGGCAGGGACTTTTTTTAGCCCCTGTAAAAGTTCCAGAACTCTGTCCTTCAGGGGTGGTTTCAGCGGTGGAGACGCGCAACAACAGCCTTGGCCCCGTAAAATTCCTGCAGTGGAAAAGGTTTCCAAACTGACGTTACCTGGGACGAGTATCTATTCCATTGTCGTAACACATTTAACTGATTTCGGACAGACCAAAATTGATCACCAGGTCAGGTAAAGTGTTTTGGTCTTCTCAGTATTTATCAGCAAGCTATTGTCCATCTATCAGCGACTGACTTGGATATTATTGGTTAGTTTGGAAAAAAAGAAAAAAAAAAGAAGCAGCACTACTTTTACAAGCGAGAGAGAACAATTATGTAAAACTATTATCAATAAAATAGCACTTCTGTCATCAAAAAGAGCGGCTTCCGTGTCCTTGCTTGTTAATTAGTTAATTAACTAATAAATTGCCAGTCTCATTTAATCCTCCTATTGTGTTCAGAGCTAAATCAGCAGTCGTTAATTACAACTTTCTTCTGTCATAGATAAGGTACTTCTCATCTGACTGATCGAAGGCTTCATTCACCGTGCAAGACATTTGAACACAAAATTAGCGATGAGCACTACCATTGATTTTCAATGGCTTCATTCAAGGCAAGCTTTACTCAGAGCACTGTCATTGATTTTAATGGCTATGTTCAAGCTTTACCCATCTTTATTGTTTACCCTTCTGTGATCGGCCATTAGAAATTATTGTGTGAAACAATATTATGTTCAACTAGCTGACAAAAAACTTGTACACCACCACGCCACTACACCCCCTATCTCCCTCCATCAACAATCTCACCACCCAACACATGTGCGCGTACACACACACACACACACACATTACTTTGTGTTCATGTTATTGCTGTTAAGCTTGCCAAAATAATCAGAGATGGCTACACATGCCCATGTAAAAACGCACACACTAACACTAGAAAACATTTTCATTTCGTCGTATACATTGAATCTATCTTTTTGAAATAAATTTTGTATGGGGAATTACATTATCACAACTCTCTTATCAGAACTAAATAAAATAAAATCAGATCTGCCAGTTTTAAGCAGATGTTGTTTATCGCAGCCATGTAGGCTAATTGGACTATGGAACCAACAACCAACTGTCATTCCATGTCAAATCATCCAGATTTTGAGAAATTCTCCTGGTCACCTCCTTAATTTTTGAAAAAATTAGTAAATATTCACACAAAATGAAAAAAAAAAGTCAAATATAAGGCCAGTATTTTAAATAGATTTCATGTTATAGTCCTTCAAAATTTGAATAATATTTTGTTTTTTGGCGAACCCATTTTCAGCCAACTTATTGCTCCAAATGGATTGCTTATACAAGGCTGAAATTGGGTTTACGAACCACATTCATCCCCTAGAATCTGAAAATGGCCATAGCTTCTGTGTATCTTGATCCACTTTTGTATGGTAAAGCCTCAAAATCAGCTGAAAACACAAAACACCTGAAAACAAGACCACGTTTTATGACCAGTAACACAGGAACTAAGTAAGATAAAAGGCTAGAATTCATTTTTTATGATATCTCTTTGTAAAAATGCAGTAATCCAAGTTACATCATCCATAAAGGTTTTTAATGAAATAATTTCTCAGTAAATTACTCCATGATCTAAAGGGCATTTTGGGGCAAATAATGACCATGTCGCCAAATATTCATCTCTGAAATTTTTACTGTGGAGTCTTATAAATGTGAACAGTGTCTGACAAAAAAAAAAATGTTCATCTTACTTTTTTGTTCCGCTTTGTTAAAATATTATTCAAATTTCAAAGGGATACAACTTGAAAACGATTTGAGATACTGGCCTAATATTTGGCTTTTTTTTCTTTCTTTCTGGATGATTTCAAACCAGTATCCTGACTACACAAATATGAGTCTGTGTAAATCCTTCAGAATGTTGCCTTTGGTCTAAATGATGGTAAAAAATTGTACATAAATTGAAAGGGTTACTTCCATAAATGCTCAAGTCCATATTCATTAAAAATCAGATAACACTACAAATCCATTCTTTCACTGATGAGGAATAAGCTCCATAAGCTAATTTTAGCCAAGAAGCACTCAAGAATAATATAAAATGAGCAGTGAATTGGAAATTCCCCAGGAAGCTACTTCTAGAGGAGACCAAATCCAGTCAAAAACTTCAACAAGTACACAAGTCTAGTTAGCCAATCAAAGCATCATTTAGAAAACTGGTTGGCCAATAGCAGCCACTGTAGCTTTCTCACCAAACCAAAGCAGGTGACTCTACAGGGGAGGATGCGTGTGAGTGGGCTCAACCCAAAAGAGCAAAAAAATGGAAAATCATTTTTATTGTGACCTTTGTTCAGCTGTATTTACCTTCCATTTGACTGTGTGTATGTGTGTATATACACACACGCACGCGCACACACGCGTGCACACACACACACACACACACACACACACACACATATATTTACATGTATGTATACCTTCCATTCATTTTGTTCAAGAAACTTTTTGACATCCATGTCTATCCATCCATATGACAGTATACTGGTATGACTATATTTGCTGTTCATTTTCATTAGAAAGTGGTGTGTTATGTTTTCAAAAAGATGCTCTGTTTTAGGTCTCTGAAATATTAAAAAAACTAATGCTGTGAATTTTTTAAATCAAGTAAAATTTTTGTTATTTTGAGGCATTTGCTTACTCAAGTCTGCAGACTGGTTTTTGACCTATCTAGGCGAAGAATCAAGATAGAGACTCGAAGGTCATATGTTTTAAGACATCTTTCCTGATATATCATTATGTTTACATTAGCTGTAACACATGTAACATGATCCCCACAAGTTATCAAATTCTTAAAATCATGTTTCTATAAAAAGATGAAGATGGACTTGAGCACTACTGGAGATCAATTGTTCTTATTTCCTGAAAACAAGTTGCAATATCTCAGACAACTGCGGTCTATACACCATAAATTCTGCACCATAAGTATAGAACTTGCGATAATGACACAAAATAAAGGTTTGCTAAAAGATGTCGCACATAGTCTGGTGATGACAGTTTAAACAAGTTGCCTAATTTTGAGTGGAAATACCATTATAGGAAACAAGAAACAAATTAAATTTGTAAACACGAACTGAGCAACGGCTCTGAGAACTTGAAAACAAAAGTTGAGACTGAACATTTTGCCATTGGTCCTATGCCTCTATTATTTTACTAAAGTGGGATATTAGCCAAAATGTGTTTTTGACCTTTGACAAGCTTAACCGCTGAAAATGACCTTCCAAAATTAAGCCCCATTGCCCTTGGACATATAACTTCTTATGCCAGAAATTTGAAGTTGGTAACCTCATAAATTGTGGATGCCAAAGTGAGCGCAAATAAACAGACTGACTGACAGACAAGGAAGCAGACAAACAAAATAGAACAATATACAAAAACTTAAGACAAGACTGAACATTTTGACAGTGGTCCCATGTCTCTATCCGTTTTCTAAAGCGAGATATTGGCCAAAATGTGGTTTTGACCTTTTTGAAAATCCTGACCTTGACCTTTGATCTTGATTTTCTTAAACTAAACTCTTTCTTCTTTGGACTTATGGCTTTTTGTGGCATAAATTTCGTCACTACTTCAAAAATTGTAGGCACCAGTGTTCACTGAAAAACTCGGGTTTTCGCAAGTAACAATGGTTAAATTTTGAAAGAAATACGCACGTGCGCATGAAATCTATGGCGGTCATCACACTGTAAGTAGTATTTCATGTTTTGTATTTGTGCTAGAGAACATGAACCCTGATGAGATGTATTTCTTATTCACGTCGTTAAATCTCAAAGGCTACCCAGCGTCGATGAATGCGAGCCAGATTGCATTTTCCCTGTTATTGTCATTTTGTTTGGTGACGTTTGTCTTTTGCTCAATGCGTTCAACTTCCTGCCAATGTGACAAATACAAAAGGATAAAGAGCGATGGCTTCCAGGCTTGGAGCCCCCATGCATACTAAACAGTGTGAGAAGAACCGTCTGCTTAAGTTTGCTTTCCGGCTGGGCTGAACGCTAGTGAATGGTGAAATTAATGAAAATTATTCTGAATCGCAAAAGTAAATGGACAGTTAATTTTGTGCCTCGGCTTTCATTTTATTCTCTGTAATTGCAAAAACAACTTATAAAGCCCAAGCCCAATAATTAAGAAAATAAATAAATAAAATGCCCCCCAAAACTCCCCTTTTGCAGTGCACAGCAATTACTATGGAAATCAGAAATTAATTTGACTTCTTTTTGCCACCAAAGTGCTCCTTTTTCAGGAAATTACTCTGAAGTTTAAACTCATTCCCATACTTTTTTTTTTTTTCTTGTCTTGTTGAAATGGTAAAACTTTAAACTGTGAGAGCTGGGAGCTGAGTTTTCCCCAGGCTAACCAATGCCCCAATCACATTGTGGCTGCTTCCGTTTGGCTTTGTATTACCATGACAACAGGGGACTTTACACAGTTCCAGAATACAGGAGTGATTGGCTCAGATATGCACATAGCGAGGTATCAATTAAAATGACATAATAAAAAGGGTGCTCTGCTATCTTGTTCTGAAAGGGATGAATGCTGACACTTGCAGCTTTGAACTAATCACTCTTAAAGGAAGTTGAGTTTCAATTGACAGTTCTTGTAACAAAATGCATAAAAGAAATAAAATCATAGTTGTGTCTACAAGGCCATATTTCAAAGGACATGTTATATGCTTTGAAACAGAAATGTTTCTCATATTCCGTGCTAATAAATCTTGTGAGCCTTCTTTTCACCACTTGGTGTGAGTGCCGAGTTTCAACTTTATAGCTGCCTCTGAATAGTCTTTTTTGCTTTGGAAAGTTCCACCTTCGTGGAAATGACCACAAATTGCATTTCAAAGAAGTTGGGATGCTGTGTAAAATGTCAATAAAAACTGAATGCAATGATTTGCAAATCTCACAAACCCACATTGTATTTACTAATTTTCAGATGTTGAAAGTGAGACATTTCACCATCTCATGAAAAATATTATCTCTTTTTGAATTTGATGGCAGCAGCACATCTCAAGAAAGTTGGGACAGGGCCATGTTTACCATTGTGTAGCATCCCCTCTTCTTTCAACAACAGGCTCTAAACGTCTGGGAAGTTTAGAGAACAATTGCTGGAGTTTTGGGAGAGGAATGTTGTCCCACTCTTGTCTGATGTAGGATTCTAGCTGCTCAAAAGTCCTGGGTCTTCTTAGCCATATTTTAAGTTATATGATGCACCAAATGTTTCCTACAGGTGAAAGCTCTGGACTGCAGGCAGACCATTTCAGCACCTGGACTCTGCTACTGCGAAGCCATGCTGTTGTGATGGATGCAGTGCGTGGGCTTGCAACAACAACATAACAAACTGGATGGTCCCTCTCCTCTTTAGTCTGCATGACACTGTGTCCGTGATTTCCAAAAAGATTTTGATTAATATGACCACAGAACAGGTTTCCATTTTGCCACAGTCCATTTTAAAAGAGCTTTGGCCCAGAGAAGATGGCAGCATTTCTGGATTGTGTTCACAGATGGCTTCTTCTTTGCATGATACAGCTTTAACTTGCATTTGTGGATTGCAGGGCGAACTGTGTTCAAGGACTATGATTTCTGGAAGTGTTCCTGTGCGCACGCAGTAAATTCCAGTGCAGAATTATGCCTGTTTTTAACGCAGTGCTGCCTGAGCTTTGGGCCTTGCTCCTTGAGCACAGAGATTTCTCCAGATTCTCAGAATCGTTTGATGATATTATGTATTGCAGATGGAGGGATATTCAAAGTCTTTGCAATTTTACATTGAGGAACATTTTTCTGACATTCTTCCACAATTTTTAGACTCAGTTTTTTGCAGATTGGTGTGACTCTGCCTCTCTAAAATGCTCTTTTTATACCCAGTCATGCTACTGACCTGTTGCCGATTAACCTAATTAGTTGCAAAATGCTCCTTCAGCGGTTTTTTTTTTTTTTAAATATCAGGACCACTTACTTTTCCAGCCTTTTGCTGCACCTGTCCCAACTTTTGTGAAATGTATTGCTGCCATCGAATTCAACAGGAGCTAATGTTTTTCATGAGATGGTAAAATGTCTCATTTTCAACATTTGATATGTCATCTATGTTCTATTGTGAGTAAAACATGGGTTTATGAGATTTGCAAATCATTGCATCCTGTTTTTATTTACAATTTACACAGCAATGCAACTTTTATGAAATTGGGGCTGCAGAGTTGGGTTCAAGTGCTTTCAAGAATTGGATGAAAGTTTTTTTTTGCTACTCCCACTACTGCTACTACTAATAAAAATATTAGAAGTAGAAGAAGAAGAAAAAGGTATAATCATGGATTGATATTTACCCGGGATGTTGTTTTAGATGAGGTGCTTTGTATAACATAGAGCTGTTCACGGCTCTGCAAACTAGTGCTTTCTCAGGGTTGGGCTTTCCATCAAGCTATGATATCCCTTTGCAAGCGCGTACCTCGGGGAGATGGCTAATTGCTTAAGAGCTAATCATGTGATTGCATGTCCTCCTGCATTAAAAGCATTAGGCCTATCCCAGGAAACATTTGTCGGACAGTGACGTTGTGTCTCTGGCCGAAAATGGTTCTGGTTGGACGTCATAAACTGCAACGTGGTTACAGGGCAGACAGCCAGATGATGTCGTCGTTTCCATGTACAAAAATGAACCAGTCAGATTCTCTCGATCAAACCACAAAATAGTGATCATATTATTGCTTAAAAAAAATATGTATTTTTTAATACGACAAGCAGTTGACAATTTATTTTGTTGTGAAATGGATGTGATCAGACGGTGACGCCCTTAAAAAACAAAGACTTATACTATAAAACTCCCATTTTTTTTAAATAAAAAAAGACATGTTCGTGCCATATTTAAATTTAACAAATAATCTTGTCTCTTTTTTTTAGGCTTGTGTGTTTGTAAGAGCCAGTAGTCTTTATCCAAGCTGTCTTTGATCACACATGGTAGATGTTTGTCCTCAGAGCTTTCTGCCAGAAAATCAGGTTACAGTTTAAAGAGGAACAAAGGAGGATTTTGTGGATGATTGGGTCAAATATAGATCTCTCACCCAGGACACCAAGGTCCATGTACTGTGAAAAAAATCAAAGGTTGTTGCTTACTGTCAATTTTTTGACGCAATTTGTTTTTTTAACTGACTCATTATTTTCAGTATTTAGGATGCATAAAGCTGCTGAGTGTGAAAAGTGAACATAAACGTCCGCAGAATATCTGAATAGGCCCGAATGTGGAAACGTCATATTTGGACATTGCCTAAATGCCCAAGAAGAACATCCAACTGATGGCCAGGTAATCTCAGAGGTCGGCACAACTGTCATTCCGGAATGGTTTTGAGCCATAACAGGACGTCTTCGTTCATAGAAGGATCAGTAGACGTCTCACTGTTTATTGGGATGACTCCTTGAGAGGGAAACTGAGAGGCACAGCCTACATTGGAGAAGAGGATCATTTCTCAGTTTCTCAGTTATAATGGATGAAGGCGTGACGATCTAGAAATCCATCATCTTAAGTCTCTGGCAGGCAGTCGTGATCGCTCTTCCAGAAAAACATAATCTCCTAAACCACAGTGGCCATTCTCAGTACCAGGCCTGCACATATGGGTTGGGATGTCATCGGATAGGCCCAAATGAAGAACAGCATCATTATTTATCAATTAAAGAACACCCCTCCCCCGTAGCCCCGGACAAAAATTAAAATCTTCACCTAAGTCCACGATGGCAACTATAACAAACTCTCCAATGCGTTAATAATGGACCACAGGGGAGAGAGCCAGACAATTATTTTCAAATGAGAAAAAAACTCAATATAAAATAACACGTGGCCCCGTATGATACTGCAAGTCTGGTTAAACAGGCATATGGTTAACAAGAAGTAGCTCAAGTTTTTCAGTTGCTCCCTGCTTACTTCAGAAATCTAATATTTGTAATTCTGTATGGCTGCAGGTGTATATGTTTTACAGTCTTTATTCTTTTGGACTTATTTGCATTTGCTTCTTCCAGCCCCCAAGCATCGTTTCCTTTGCCAACAAAGTTGTATGGAGATTATGTTTTTGTGCCCGTTAGTTTGTCTGACTATTGATTCGTTTGTAAGCAAAATTATGAAAAAAGGTCCAGACCAATTGTGATTACAACTTTGTGGGAAGGTTATGCATGTCAAAAGTAATGGGTGGTTAGATTTTCACAGGTTGGGGTCAAAGGTCAAGGTAAACAACGCAGAAAAGGTTGAAACTAATAGTGCAGGCGGACTGCACTCAACCAAGTGCCCATCTACAACCCCAATTCCGAAATAGTTGGGACGAAGTGTAAATCGTGAAAAAAATCAAAATGCAATGACTTTCAGATCACATGAGCCTATATGTTATTTGCAATAGAACATAGATAACATTTCAAATGTGGAAATTGAGACATTTTACATTTTTATCCAGAAAATGAGCTTATTTCAAATTTTCTGGCTGCAACAGGTCTCAAAAAAGTTGGGACACAGGCAAAAAAGGGCCGAAAAAGCAATTAATATATAAGAGAATCAGCTGAAAGAACATTTAGCAAGTAATTAAGTTAACTGGCATCAGGTGTGTAACATGATTGGCTATAAAAGGGATGTCTTAAAGAGGCTGAGTCTCTCAGAAGTAAAGATGGCCAGAGGCTCTCCAACCTGTGAAGGCCTGCTTAAAAAATGTGGAATACTTTAAAAACAATGTTCCTCAACGTCAAATTGCAAAGGCTTTGAAGGTCTCATCATCGACAGTGCGTAACATCATAAAAAGATTCAGAGAAACCGGAAAAATCTCTGTACGTAAGGGACAAGGCCAAAGACCTTTACTGGATTCCCGTGATCTTCAGGCTCTCAGACGCCAGTGCATCACTCACCGGCATGATTCTGTCATTGACATTACTAAATAGGCCCAGGAGTACTTCAAGAAACCACTGTCTGTAAACAAAGTCCACAGTGCCCTCCACAGATGCCACCTAAAACTCTATCATGCAAAAAGGAAGCCATTGTTGAGCATGATCCAGAAGCGATGCCATGTTCTGTGGGCCAAGGCTCATTTAAAATGGACTGTAGCAAAGTGGCAAAGTGTCCTGAGGTCAGACGAGTCCAAATTCTTCTTGTAAATCATAGGTGTTGTGTCCTCTAGGCTAAAGGGGAGAAAGACCACCCCTCCTGTTATCAGTGTTCAGTTCAAAAGCCAGCATCTCTGATGGTATAGGGATGCATTAGTGCATATGGTGTGGGACACTTGCATGTTTTAAACAGCACCATGAATGCTGAAAGGTATATTAAGCTTTTAGAGCAACATATGCTCCCCTCCAGACGACATCTATTGGAGGGAAGGCCTTGTGTATTTCAGCAGGATAATGCAAAACCCCATACTGCAGCTATTATAACAGCATGGCTTCGTAGTAGAAGTGTCCGTGTGCTGAACTGGCCTGCCTGCAGTCCTGATCTTTCACTGATAGTGAACATTTGGCACATAAATAAATAAAAATCTGTCAAAGAGACCCAAAACTCTCCAGCAGTAGGAAGCCTATTTTAAACAAGAGTGGGATCAAATTCCAATGGCTAAACTCAAGAAACTTGTCTCCTCAATGCCCAGACGCCTCCACTCTGTGTTAAAAAGAAGAGGGGATGCTACACCATGGTAAACAGGCCCCTTTCCCAACTTTTTTGAGACCTGTAGCAGCCATCAAATTTGAAATGAGCTCAATTTGCGAATAAAATTGTAAAATTTCTCAGTTTCAACATTTGCTATGTCATCTCTGTTCTATTGTGAATAAAATACTGGCTGGTGTGATTTGAAAGTCATTGCATTTTGATTTTATTTACAATTTACACTTTGTCAAAACTATTCCGGGATTGGGGTTGTAGTTTGTAGTATTATATCATTATGTTTCTGCTCTTTCAAATGGGAGGAGAGACTCCCCGAATTTTCTGAGCTTACATTTTTCTTCCTGTTGGATTAATACGGTTTTCATGTCTCTATGTGGGTGAAACATGGACACACGCCCATATAGCGTAGTTCCTCATCTGATGTTACTTTTTTTTTTAACTCAAGCTAAATTTATCAAGTGAATTTGGTCAGACCTCCTGTGGTTCTCTCTTCTAAAAATATCATCAACAATTGCCATCAAATGGGGGAACCAAGGACACAAGCTGCAAGTCACTATTACCGCTCTTCCACTGAGCGCTTTGGTATGGTATGTATGGAACCATAACTTTTTCGGTAACTGATACTTTTCAGCAAAAATTGTGTATGGTACACAAAGAATTAAAGTCAGGTGAGCTGCTTTTCGCACCACCTGTTTTGAGGTTCCAAGCGAACCCCATCACGCTGTTAAGGTGGAGCTAAAAACCCTGCAGACTGCTGATTGGCCTGACAGGGTCGCCACTGAACCTTAAAGGAGCTATATGTAAGTTTGTGGCCAAAACTGGTAGTGCAGTCACATTCAAAATAGTGCAGAGCGCAGTATCCCCTCCTCCTCTCCCCCAGACGAGAGGTTGCCAGCAAGATTTCCGGATCCAGCAAGAACGTCTACTACATGAAGCTACCATGGCTACGTTTCAATATCACAAATGATTTGCTCTCACAGGGTCGTATTCAGTTCAGTAACGATCGGGACTAATAACTAACTTTAGCAATGGTCATACCGGTCAACTTGCTCGTCACTCTTTTTTGTGGATAGCCCATTTTAAGTAAAATGCGAAAAGAATGAATGAGGACTCAATTGACCGATGAACTGTCTCAATTATATTTCATATTGCCATAATGGCTGTGCTAATGTTGGAACGGTTTCAACAGCGTCTCAGCATAATGCCAGAGAAACGGACTGATATTGCATTGCTAATGTTAGTAATGAAAAGACACAGTTTTTATTTCTCAAACAATTTCTTACCTAGTCAATTCGATGACCCACCTGCTACCGCACAAACGTACCATGAACGAACATACATAACGTTATTCGACTGTAGAGAATATTTGAAATGTCCGTGCCTATAATCAATAGCATTAAGTTAGCCAAACTCAGCTGAATCTTACCTGCCCAGGAGAAAATTAGCAACTTCGGCATCGGTCTTCAAATTCTTCTCTGCTTTCAGCCGTCTCCATCTTTCAGAGGCATCCTTGTTTTACAGATCCTTGTTTTGTTTCTGACTTTGTCAAGACGTATTTCCGAATCATAACGAGGTCTTCTAAGTTTCGTGACGTCAAATATTTGTGTTCCGAAACCCTGTTAGCTGCAGCTCAGTGGTAACTGGCAACCTGGATGCCGAAATACTACTGACTTTGTGATTGGGAGATAGATGGAGGGCGGCGCGACAGGCAAAAACACAAAATGAAAACATAAACATAAGTTGTGGGCTGCAATGACATTTTTGTAGTGAGAATATTCTGGCTGAACTACTGTTGTCAGTGATATAAGTATTTGAAATTAACATTCCTTAATGACTGGAGATATATCAGGGCCATTTCATGATTAATCAACGCAAAATTCTTACGTATTGCTCCTTTAACTTCTTGCGGCGAGGACTCCCTGCACAGGCAACGCCGGCATTCTCAAATCTTTTTTCAAGGCAAATTGCAGAGGTTTTTTTATTTGCTCTTCTGTTCAAGTTTATCAAGTTTAAAAAAAATTTTCATCATTAATTTAAACTCCATTGACTCAACTGCAGACGCCCAAATTCACCAACAGCTTGATGAGGCAGTGAGGAGCAACTTGGGCTGAAATCCAATTGTGTCTCCTCTTTTCCTTGTTACGTCTCCTTCCTCCCTTCCTTCCTTGCCTAGAAGTATGAGGGAAAAGACAGGAGGAGAGGTGGAGGCACGGAGGCAGACACAAAGGAAATGAGAACTGGGGCTGCTTCAGTGACACCACATTCCAATATTGTGTCAAAGCAAGTTGTATAATGCATTGCAATTGGCCGAGGGCTGCGAAGCAACAGTGTTGGGCCTTACATATTTCATAAACATGTAGGCTAGTGAACAAGGAACTCAGAGAGGCAGTGTGAAGGTAAATAGGCACAGCCTTGAACTTGCATTTGTGCACTGGAATGCTGTGCTTAGCCATGGCATCAGCTTTCTCAAGTTTTGCATTGATTAATGAGCTTTGGTGAGCAGCAATTTACAGTCATGTAGCAGTGGACACAAGGACGTCATGCAAATCCTTGAGAATCCTTCCTGAAAGGATGGCATATGGATTCTCCGTTTGGAGAAGACATTTTGGAGGAATTTTGGATTGTTGTCCTCATTTCCAATAGTTTTCCACAAAGGTAGAGGAGACATGTTTGGTTTCTAGGTCATGGATGAAGGTAGGATGTAGGAAAGGAGGGGAATTGATCTTAATTGAATTAGTATCACATCTCTCTGCCATCTCTAGTTATTCAGCAAAGCATGGAAAGAGCTACATGGTCACTCTCACCCCACTGTGTTCCAAGACCCTTGGTGAGTCTACCCACAGAAGGACCATTCTCTGTTTCCTTTCATGTACATGGGATTTTAACAAAGTATCCTGAATGGCAGAGTACTTGCACATCAAAGAGAATTTTTTCTGAAAAATAATGTTTTTTTTGTTAGCAATATGTAATGTTTAACACATGCAATAAAAGTTTAATATTTGCCAAAGCATGAAAGCCATCTTTGTGTCAGCATCTAACCTGAACTGCTTCTTTAAAAGCCCTGCTTGCTTATTCATTCATTCATTCATTCATTTTTATTTGTTTTGCTCATGGCATTGGAGACATAAAGAAATTCAGGAAATATATTCAGCTCAGCAGTTTACATAACCCATGACAGAAAGGAGCAGGGAGAAGAAAATCTTATTTTACCTGCCACTTATTCAAATTTACAATCAGAAATAGAAGAAAAGATGGCCTGCCAATCACAGTTGCTTGGCAACCACTACGCACAGTAGTGTAAACAAACACAAAGGAAGGTCAAAACGCAATAATTTACAATCTGAGAAACAAATTACCTAACATCATCATATTGTGTAATTATTCTTTCTTTATACATTTTCTTCAATCTAAAGATATTCATACAGCCCTTTAAATCATTTGGCAAGTCATTCCACAGTTCCACCCCTGTTACAGAGATACACATCAGCTTTAGTGCTTTCCATGCAAACCAATGCTTAATGTTAAATTTCCTTCTATGTTGCTCATCTCCTAAATGTAAAACAAATAATTCCTGTATATTTTCTGGTAGCGTTCGGTTTTTTGCCCGGTACACAACTAATGAAGTTCAATTAAATATTTAAAATTTAACAGCCCGATTCAATAAACAGTGCATTTGTGTGTTCTCCTGGTTGTACATTATAAATAATTCTCATTGCCTTTTTTTGTAAAATAAAAAATGGTTCTAAATTACTCATATGTGTCACCCCACACGTCAGCACAGTAATGCAAATAAGGAAAAATCAAAGAACAATACAAAATCCGCAGTGACTTATAGTCCAACAAATACTTTGCTTTGTTGAGCACAAAAACATTTTTAGATACTTTAGTTTTCACATGTGATACATGATATTTCCATGTCAATTTATTGTCCGTTATTTTTCACACCCAAAAATCTGATTTCAGACACTATTTCTATATTTATTCCATCTGTACACAGTGAAACATTCTCTTTTCTCCGAATTGCAAAAACCATGAATTTTGTTATGTTCAAGTTTAATGATAATTTATTGTCATCAAACCATTTTTTGAGCTTGACCATTTCATTCGCAATAGTTTCTGTAAACATATGAAAATCTTCTCCTGAACAATAAAAATTTGTGTCATCTGCAAACAACACAAACCGTAATCATTTTGATGTGTAACAGATGTCATTAATATATAAAATAAAGAGTTTTGGTCGCAAAACTGAACCTTGTGGGACTTCACATTTAATCTTCATATGACCAGATGTAATACCAGCAAAATGTACATATTGTTGCCTTTTATCCAAATAACTGCTGATCCAGTTCTGAGCTATTCCTCTTTTACCATTAGTATGCAATTTAGATATGGGAATATTATGATCTATTGTATCAAAGGCTTTTTTTTAGATCAATGAAAACCCCTATTGTGTATTTCTTACTCTCAAATGCTGATGTAATTTCTTCCTCTATTTTCATTAATGCTAATGATGTGGATCTATTTGCCCGAAAGCCATACTGACTGTCACTCAGTAATATATTATTTTCAATAAAAGTGTCAAATTTTTGTATGAACAGTTTTTCTAGTATTTTGAAATGTGTGAAAGCAAGGACACTGGTCTGAAATTATTAAAGCTGTGTTATCTCCTGTTTTAAAAAGTGGAATAACCTTTGGGTCATTCCATGTCAATTCAAAAAATGTCTCCCACCTGATCATCTCAGATTTGTCAAAAAAATAATCACAGAAAGGTAATATACTTATATATGTGTATATATATATACTCTAATAATAGGATGTGTGCCAAATTTCAGTTAAATATGTCAATTAGTTTTGGCAGAAAAAAATAATAAAGATGGTAGTGTTGTGCGAATTTTCACACTCCTTTTTGCAATGTCAAATAAAAGGGAGTTTTTAGGAGGTAATATTTCCTGTTATACTTATGCCATTGCCTCAAAATCGTCCACAGTGTAGCATCTAGGCCCAGTAAACTAGGCAAGCATTTTTAATGGCTTTTCTCTTTTTAAGGAGCTGTGGCAGTTCGGAAATGCTACTTTATTTGAGTTGTCTGTGACACCAATTTTGAAGGCCATTTATGACCAAAGTTATGCTGGTAGAGAGTTGATATTTTTTGGGCTAGCTCTCCTCACATAGTGCTATTGGTACAATAAATAACGAGCATGTCAATTCCATGGTTGTGCAGAAAATGCAAAGCAAATTCCTAAAAAAGCCAAAATTTCATGAAATTTGACATCAAATTGCCGATATGTGACAACCTGTGAATTCTTGAAACCTTCACCATCAGCTTACATTCTTGGCTATCTTTGGTTCAAAGGTGCTTGTGATGCAATTCTTCATGAAATAGTTATGAATTTTTTAGTAACACCTTATAACTAATTTAAGCTCATTTAAGCTCATTTTTCAAGTGTTTTTTAATGTTAATACAAATTTGAGATCTGATCCTAATAACCATTAGTGTCTGAAAGTCCACACCAAGGTGTTCCCTGTTCCTTTGGGGTTTCTCCCCAAAAACCGCAGAGGGGATTCAAACCTGGATATGTATTTCTCTGTCAAAAGAAATATTGAGCACAAACATGAATTTTCCTATACAATAATTATGTGAATCTGGCAGAGAAATGGGTAATTACAATTATCAACCTTTTTACATCCAGGGCTATTTCTATTATATAGCAGGTCATTTATCAAAATTAGGAACACTTTAAGTAAACTGCTATGGTATTCACAATTATAAATGTCAATTTGGGTAAATAAACAATTTGTAAGTTCTACAATGCCATCCAATGGTTGAGATTATGTCATCATTCGTCAGTTTTGTTAACATGTTTCAACATGTCTCAGTGAGAGGCAGGTCCTAATCTGAGCACTCTAGCCACCGATGACATCAGATTAATTTTCATGCACCTGACCCACGTGGACCAGCAAGAAGTTTTTATTGGCCACACAGAGAGGATGTTTGCTGGGTACCTGTACAACATGTCATCACTATGATGCCAGCACCCACAACTGCCACGGGACGCAGATATAATCTAAATTAGGAATCTGTTAATTCAGCAAAACTGTTTATGATGAACTTGAAATGAGTTATCAAATGTACACTGTATTGACCATGACACATTTGTATGGAAGCTCAAAGTGGACAATATTCAAATGAAAATGTAATCCCACTATTGCATTATAATTTTCCACTTATGAATGAGTAATTTGAGACAATATTAACTTGAAAATGCATTAATCCAATTATCACTTTCATTTTCACATACATATATGGAAAATGTATGGCTACATTCAAATGATAATGAAAAGCTGTATGACATTTCATTTTCAGAGTCATGCTCCGTGATACAGTGGACAGTATTCAAATGCAATAAGCAAAACAGCACCCCCAGCCTATTGCATTTACATTTACATGTCATAACGCTCTTTTAGTGTCAACATGATAATGAAAATGTTGTTTTCTAATCACTTGGAAATAATAATGATATAATTATGATGACATTTTGACATTTCATTTCAAAGACTTATCCTGCAATACATGGGACAATATTTGAACGCAGTCAGGGAAACAGTGCCTCCCAGTCCATTGCATTTTGAAATACAAGTCAACAGGCTCTTTTTGGAACATAAATGAAAATTAAAATGCAATCTGTTAGCGTCTCATCAAGGCAGGTCTTCCGCTAGGACGTCGCTCATTAGGAGCGCAAACAGAAACCATGTTCCCCATTTGCATACCAACCAATCAGCTTCTGGGTAGCGCTTGTATGCATGGACGCTTACTGATTATGTCATGATGGCTAGGCTGCTATATATAGTGTGCCATCGCACAGTAGGCTACGTTGCACTTTGGATGTAGCCAACTCGGCGGTTAGTATGCTAGCAAACGTTAACTCAGGAAAATATTTGTAAATGATCATCACATTAAAGTGATATGATTTGATTTTTGCCCCAACTCTATTAACTGAGCTAGCGGTAATATGCATGAACTTATCGAAGGCTTCGCGGTAGTATTGTGCAACTGCAACCCAAATATGCTTGCAGATTTCAGAGATGTTAGCTAGCTTGCTAGTGAGTCTAAAAGCAATCGCTTAGGTACAGCTAGCAAGCTATGATGAAGCTCTTACAGTCCTGATTTGTCACTTTCAATACCATCTCGCACACACAACCTCTTTCACCATTGATTAGCAGCTTCTTTTACCTAGAGAAGAAACTGACAGTTCAGCCTGAGACATGTTATTTTATAGCTAGTTACAGCAGCATTTCCTTCCATGTGTGCTATAGCGAACAGCGTCATCCATAATTATTGGCACCTGTGGTTAAGATATGTTCTTTAGCTTCTAATAAATTCAGTTTTTTTCTAAATAATATAGGACCACATTGAAAAAAAAAGAGGAAAATCCAACCTTAAATTCAAATGCATTTAATCAGTGGGGAAAAAAATCCCACATTAAGAAATAATTCTTTTATATCAAATCATGTGTGCCACAATTATTAGCTCCCCTGATGTTAATACTTTGTACAACCCCCTTTTGCCAACAAAACAGCACCTAATCTTCTCCTATAAAGTTTCACAACATGGGAGAATACGGAGGGATCTTTGACCATTCCTCTTTACACAATCTCTCTAAATCATCCAGCGACCTGGGTCCTCTCCTCTGCACTCTCCTCTTCAGCTCACTCCACAGGTTTTCAATGGGGTTGAGGTCTGGGGACTGAGATGGCCATGGGAGGAGCTTGATTCTATGTCTAGTGAACCATTTCTGTGTAGATTTGGCCACATATTTATGGACATTATCTTGCTGAAAGACACAGTCACGACCCATCTTCAGCTTTTCGGCAGAGGCCACCAGATTTTGATTTAAAATGTCCTGGTATTTCAAAGCGTTCATGATGCCATGCACCCTAACAAGGTTCCCAGGGCCTCTGGAAGAGAAACAACCCCACAGCATCACCAATCCTCCCCCAGACTTCACAGTGGGCATGAGGTGCTTTTCTGCATACTCATCTTTTGTGTTCCGCCAGACCCACTTAGAGTGTTTGTTGCCAAAAAGCTCTATCTTGGTCTCATCTGACCAAAGCACATGGTCCCAGTTGAAGTCACAGTACCGCTTAGCGAACTCCAGACGTTTGCGTTTATGATTGTGAGTGAGAAAAGGTTTTTTCCGTGCATACCTCCCAAACAGCTTGTTGGCATGTAGATAGTGCCTGATGGTTGTTTTGGAGACTTTGTGACCCCAAGATGCTACCATTTGTTGCAATCCTTTAACAGTGAGCTTTGGAGAACTTTTTATTTCTCTTACCATTTCTCTTACCTCACTGGTCGTGGTGGCAAAATAACCTTGCATCCTCGTCCAGGCTTGTTTACCACTGTTCCACTTGTTTTAAACTTCTTGATGATTCATCTGACACTAGATATGGGCAGGTGCAGGCGAGTGGCTATTTTCTGATAGCCATTGCCTGACTTGTGATGGTAAACACATATCTGCCTTAGTTGAATGGTGTGTTCCTTTGTCTTTCCCACGTTGAAGAGTGAATAAGAGAAATGGCCTCTATGTCACGTCATATTTATACCCCAGGGAAACAGGAAGTGATGATTCTCTAATTAAATGTTCCTAGATCAACTTTGTAAACCACTGTAGAAATGACAGAAATATTTCAAATATATGTAATTCCTAGGAATTGTTAGGGGTGCCAATAATTGTGGAACAGGTGATTTTATGAAAAACAATTATTACTTAGTCAGGGATTTTTTTTCCCCTTAAAATTCACTTGAGTTGAAGATTACATTTCTCAACAATTTTCAGTGTGAGAGTATGCTTCTGCAATAAAAATGGAATTTATTTTAAGGCTTTTAACACATCTTAACCACGGGTGCCAATAATTACGTAGGGCGCGGTATTACATTACTCCAGATAAAACGCTTTTCGTGTTCCCACCCTGCTGACTCTAGTTAGGGGAAATGTTTGTCATCATTTTTATACTTAATCTCTGTGATTCAGTTTTTGCCCATTCGGTTTTCTGATCAATGGGTATAGCCCTTTGCTATACAGTGCATCTAGAAACTCTGACGTTATTTTCTGATTAGATACATTTCGGAGGTTGAAGTTGAAATCTCCACATATTATAAATGATTTATTTTCTTTACACTTGCTAATTATTTCTTCTGAATGGTCTTTGATTACTTCCACTCTTCACCCTGGTGTTCTGTATACACACATCACAACAATATTTCTCATTTTTTTTAAATTAATATTTCTTTTCCATTTGTATTTCCAGAGTTATGCATACCATTAAATCATCGACTACTGCTGTCACACATTCAACTGATTTACAGTTCAGGTCACAATCAACAAACAGGGCCACACCCCCTCCCCTCTTGTTGGTTCTATTATTACAATGCAGAATATAACCTTCAGTGTGGAAGTCAGCACCTTTCTCCTGATTCAGCCATGTCTCTGATAAGGTTATCACTTCAAATTTATTTTCAAATGCTGACAGATACTCATCAATCTTCATAAATTTAGTGTAAAGACTCCTACAATTACAATGTATCAAAGAAAATGAATGGTCTAATTTAAAATTGTCATTAAACAGATCGTTAGTATAATAATCACAAGTGTCATTGATTTGATTAAATACATGATTTTTCCGGATTGACGTTGTATTCAAAGTCAACCATTTTATGCTCTGTGTAATCTCCGAAGGAGCCGCGACTCTCCGGAGAGTCAGACTCTGGAAACTCATATTGAGAACAGTCACTGCAGAAATATTTTTATTATCAGACTTAGCAATATTATCTTGGATTTCATCATTTTAAAAATGAAAATGCTGCAAACAGAAGCAGTATCCATCCAAATAAGCAATCCACAAAAAGTTATAATTATCCCTGTTGACAGAATTTTACTGTAATGTGTTTCAGGGGATAAAGGTGTTTTTTTTTTTTTTTTAAAAAAAAACATTCTCATGTCCTATTCATCTCTCTCTTTAATGTGACCAAAATAGATACAGTTGTGTTGAAGCATTACTCAACTTCCAGCTGGATGGACAAAACCCACATTTATGTTTCTGCCCATTTAGGTTGCTTTGCATTGTACGTTCATTTTAGACTGTGGTGTCTTGGTCAAGGAAGATTATGGGTTTTAAAACCAGGATTGGCATTCTTTATTGTCCACTAATTACAGTACATCATCTAAAAATATATGTTATGTTTTACCCTGGTTTAGGGCATCTACCCAGCAAACTAATGACTAGTTTTTGTTTGTATGAGATCCCATAATAACCATTAATTGATGGTTCAAAACAAAGTGACCATTAAGATGATTCTACTCCGCAAAAATAAAAAAAATAAAAATGAGTCAATATTACCAAGCATTTTAATAACATACATATGTATTTCTATTGCCTTATTTTTCTCAGGAAAACAAAATGAGGTGAGATCATTTTAATTCATTTCTAGATCTGACAAAAAAAATAAAATTTTACTTGTCAGGAGCATGATAACGTAAAATAAGTAGTGTTTTCTGCTAGAGTGAGAAAAAAATAAGTCATCTCATAAACTATTAAAAGTCTTCATTATTCATGATTGGATTCATTCTTATCTTAAGGGAGGTCCTGAACCATGGGAATGTGCCCCATATACAAAATTAGCTGAGCTTACTAATACTGGTAAACCAAGCCCTGGACTGATAAATAATTTGATACAAATTATTTTTAATACAATTTAAGTTTGGAAAGCTATCTCCCATTTTTTAACAGGAGGAATTTGGTGTCATATTTGACTCCAATTAAGAATAATAGAAACTTTCCTCCAAGTGTTAAAACTGGCATTTTTCTGTCGTGGTATGATAAGGGCATCAGAGTTATAGGGGATATATTTGATGATAATAATGTCCTCATGTCTTCTGAAATGATGAAAGCAAAGTATGGTCTGATGCACATAGACTTCTATGCTTATTTTCAAGTTCGCCACTTTATCCTCACAGACTGTCATTTACCTCAGGATAAAACCTTGTTGGGGCCAATGGAGGAAGCCATTATTCATTTTACTGGTACAAAGGGTTTCATTTCACATTTTTATAACTATTTTATGTCTTATGATCCGCAAAAAAATTGATACCATTATGGAAAAATGGGAGAGGGATTTACAGATTGTATATGACAGGGATACTTGGTATTCGTGCACCCAATCATCTCATTTTATTTTCTTGGGAAACAGTTAAAAAGAAATGTAATATCATATTCTCCATAGGCAACATATGACACCATACTTCTTGAATAGACTTGACTCTACTAGGTCACCATTATGTATTAAATGTAAGAATAAGGTTGGAACATATATACATTGTTTCTGGGAATGAAGAATGAACAGACTCCCAGAATAGCTAAGTTTTGGTCATGTATAACGCAGGAATGCAATTTTTAAATGTAAGATCTGCAAAGACCCTGGGCAATTTGTATTAAGTCTTCCATCCAAAACAGGGGAGTTAGACCCTCAGAGGTCTAAATTGTTAAATAAGCTTCTCCTTTTGGCTAGGAAATGTATATTATTTAATTGGATCCAGGAAAACCCTCCTTCGGTAACACAGTGGTATAAGGAAATTTTCAGAGCTCACCCAATGGAAAGACTTACTGCCAGATTAAAAGAGAAGGATGATAATTTCCTGAATATATGGTGGCTATTGATAAGTTATTTGCCCAGGGACTTATTAATAGGGGTACCACCTTTTAAATTTCTTATAATGGAAATTATAAGATTATAAGAATGGAAACCTGTTATAGGTGTGGAGATTGTGCCCCAGTGTGCTAAAAGTATCGGTCGAGGTTTGTTGAATCAATTTTGACTATCTCCTCTGCAGTGGTGGGAATGTGTGTGTGTGTGGTTTTTTTTAAATTTGTACTTATTTTGTAATTATTATTGATATCACACAATCATTATTGTACTCAATAAATAAATGGAATATCGGGCTTAATATGCAGTTACCAAGAACTATACATTTTGCGGTTGACTCACCAAGATTCCATGCCTCTGTGTTGAAGACGAGGTGTTTGATTTTACCTCCCCATTCACTTGCATTGAAAAATCTACAGACTTGTATAAATATAAACGCAATTCAAACCTAAAGTTTCTAACATACCGTGGTATTTAAACACTCAATAAAAAAAGGTGTATTACTGTTAGTCATTTCTGTGCTTTGTTTTCGTGAAATTATCATTTTTAAACTGCTTTACAAAGAAATAGATCTAATCTTTCAGATAGGAAGTATTTTGACCTAAATCATAAGATAAATGTGCTATACTTTATCTCATAGGTCCAACCACCAAATGAAGGCTGGTCCTTTTTCGGAGTAAATAAACTCAACGGGGTGAGATTATGTGGCTACAGTTTGATAGCAGGACTTAAGTTTGAGCAGCATGGCAAAAAAAAAAAAAAAAAAAAAAACAGGACCAAACTAATAAAACATTTTTTGGCAAAAATTAAACAGACCACTTTGAGGAAAAAAAATAATTTAATAAACACAGTAGTTGACAGATTCTTCAATTGTATTCATAAGTGCACTGCAAGTAAATGAGGAGGTAAATGTCAAACACCCCTCTTTGCACGCGGGGAGGAGGGAGGGACAGAGGGTGGCGTGGGCAGCCGAAGGCATCTGATTGATTCTTTCCATTCGGACCGAATGGCAGGGATTTGTCAGAGTTTTTACAGTCCTGCAGCCGACACAGAGGACTGATTCTTTTCGTTCCTTTTTCTTAATACATAATATATTGACTACTCTCAGGAAAGATGGACTATTTCACCCAGTATAACAAAAAGTGTTTCTGAACAGGATTACCAACTATACCTTTAAGGGGAATCTTTGTAATCATTGTTATAATAAAGCAATGTGATTTCGTTTTTGCCCTGATGGTCCTCTCGCTACCCAAGCATCACGGTAAGCCGATCAAAGTCATCAAAGTCATCAAACCTCTCTCATTGCTATTTGGTTTAGGAAATCACAAATTTGCCACGTTCCTGAAACATGTACAATTATCTCTGATCATTCAAATACATAACGTTGCGATTTCAAAATGTGATTGAGTTGGAAAGTGCCTTGCGTGACTGAACTTAAATGGGTATGGATCCTTTGACATTTCTGATTAGGTGTAAACAACATCATATGCTATAGTAAGGTAGAGATAAGACAGCTGTAGTGCAGGTGATGAGTAGTTCACAGAAATTTCACAGGGAATCGGAAGTGTGCTATAACAAATGAAGATTGTTCAGGGTAAAATTGATGCCTTTTTGAAATAATTTGTTTACTTTCAGAGTGGAGTTGTAGTTCTCTTATAATTGAAATTTGTCATTCGGAATGAATAAAAAAAGTCCTTTTGTCATTTAAAATCTGATTTACTGTTTTCTCATTTTTGCTAATCATTTTTCAGATGTCCTGAACAATTGCTAATCACTTGATATAATGATTAGCAAAAAATGCTAATCAATTTTTTCCTTAATCTGATCACTGAGATATGATACAAAACTATTTTTGTTCACTATCTTACATTCAAAGAAAGCACAAATCCTCACCAAAGGGGCATCCAATTCTATAGCATAGTTGATAACATTGTCAACATATGTCTGCACACCACAAAAGCCAGATGTCACTTTGTTTATAAGTCAAAGAAAGGCCGCTGGGGCATTTTGAACCCAAACGGCATTACCCTATATTTGTAAAGTACATCAAGTGTGGCAAATGCAGGGACTCCCTTTGCCCGATCAGTGAGTGGAGTCTGCCAGTGTCCTTTCAAGAAGTCGAACTTACTGAGATAACAAATCCAATCAATGCAATCACCAATGAGCGGGATCAGTGTTGGTCAGCACATTGACTTTCTTCAAATCTGTACAACAGTGCCAGCTTCCATCTGGTTTAGGCACAA
This sequence comes from Gymnothorax reevesii, assembly GCA_029721435.1. Lineage (NCBI taxonomy): Eukaryota > Metazoa > Chordata > Actinopteri > Anguilliformes > Muraenidae > Gymnothorax > Gymnothorax reevesii. The sequence continues at coordinate 21,731,011 of CM056577.1, read as the reverse complement.
GCACACAAGGTGAACTTCATGAACTCACTTGGCTCAATATCAAGATATTGAACTCAGGGCTTTCAAAAGTAGCCGACGACCAGTGGTAATCGCCATTGTTACAACTCGGTCTAGGTAGTGCGGCCACAAGTAGAGAACGGAAGAAAGCACGGGGAGAGAAAACTGCGGCGAATACGAAATAACCTGAACGCTGCACAGTACTCCGGTCCCTATACTGCCTAACCAGAGCTAACTGAGACCTACCGCTAGTCTTCGAAGGTTTACCAGGCACAGGGCGGCTTTTAAACACGTAACTCCAGAACACTCAGTCCAGAAGCGCGGACTGAGCGAGCGAATAGTGTACCCCCTTTGGAAACAAGTTTCCACCCAGAGTCACCTCCAAAAATAACAAAGGGAAAATAACAAAGCAAAACAATAAAGGGGTATCCCGATGGAAGGATTGGAAGACCCAGCTGGGAATACCCTAGCTAACCAGAGTAACCGGACAGCGTACAGAAAGGACGAGACGAGCGAGGCAGTCAGACAAGCGAATCAAAAGTCAAAAACCCGGGCATCTATTACCAAGCAACCAGTTAGAGGGGCAAGAGCAAGAATCAAAGTCACAGAGCGACAAGCCAAGGGTCAATCACAGGGATCCAAACGAACCAAAAACGGGGCCAGGCAAGAATCGTAGGTCAAGACAAAAACGGTCCAACACAGAAGGCAATCCAAATACTCACAGTTCCAAAACGCTACTTGCAAAATGGTCGAAGAGCTAGTCTCCCCTGGCATGTGCAAGCGGCGGCCTTAAAAAGCACCGCCCCCTCCGGAAGTGGAAACAATCAATTAAGAACAAGGCAAAATAAATAAATACAACAGAGCTCGTAACACCCCCACCCTTAAGAGAAAACCTGCAATCTAGGTTTTCAACTAGGAATGACAACGCGAAAGCGTGTCTGCTACAATGTTCTCTGAACCTTTTTTGTGCAGAACTCTTAAGTTGAATCCTTGGGTAATCAAGGACCAACGCAAAAGACGTTGGTTAGAGTTACACATACGCTGTAGGAAAACAATTGGGTTATGATCAGTGTACACTACAATGGGCTCTGGGCTTGAGCCAAGGTACACCTCAAAGTGTTGTAGAGCTAACAGAAGCGCCAGTGCTTCCTTTTCTATTGTGCTGTAATTGCATTGATACCGGTTGAATTTTTTTGAAAAGAAACACACTGGGTGGGCGATTCCAAGCTCGTCCTCCTGAAGCAGCACTGCACCAGCCCCAGTGCCACTGGCATCCACCTCCAACATAAATGGTCTCGTAAAATTGGGAGCGGACAAAACTGGGGCATTGCACAATAGACATTTAAGAGCTTCAAAAGCATGCTGACAATCAGCTGACCATAGAAATGGCTGAGAGGCACGCAATAGGTTTGTGAGAGGTGAAACAACAGACGAAAAGTTCTTACAAAAACTCCTGTAGTATCCAGCCATTCCCAAGAAACGCCTGAGTTCCCTTCTAGTCTTGGGCACAGGGAACGAGTTGATTGCCTCAACCTTGGCGTCCACAGGACGAACTGACCCCTGGCCCACCTTTTTCCCCAAATAGGTAATTGTTCCCTGACCAAATTCACATTTCTCAAGGTTTAAGGTTAGTGAGGCATCCTGAAGGCGCGAAAACACAGTTTCCAACGTAAAAAGATGATGTTGCCAAGTTGAAGAATAAACAACTACATCATCAAGATAAGCTTCACAATTCTCAATATCTACTAGAACATGGTTCATTAACCTTTGGAATGTAGCAGGTGCATTTTTCAAACCAAAAGGCATCACCGTGTATTGCAAGAAGGCGTCTGGCGTGACAAAGGCCGACTGTTCTGAAGCACGTTCAGTTAGAGGAACCTGCCAGTATCCTTTCAATAAATCGAGCTTGGAGACAAACTTTGCATTTCCGATTCTGTCCACACAATCCTCAATTCGCGGAAGGGGAAAAGAGTCAGATTTCGTCACACTGTTAAGTCTCCGGTAATCTGTACAAAAACGGGACGTGCCATCAGATTTTGGTACCAACAGACAAGGGGAAGACCAAGGGCTAGAGCTAGGGACAGCAAGACCATTCTGCAAAAGGTATTCAACTTCCTTTTTCATAATAGTGCGTTTTGATGGGTTAACACGATACGCATTCTGTTTAATAGGCTTATGATCGCCCACATCAATATCATGTTCCAGAATAGAGGTTTTCAAAGGTACGTCTGAGAACAGCTGCGAATATTTCTCAATAAGACATCGGATATCAGCCTGAGCTGTCTCTGGTAAGTGGGACAATTTGGATGGGAGAGCACAAAGAGCTTCAGAGTTCAGCAAACGAGCAGGCGGAAGACAGGCACTCGTCTGGCCAAGTCCATCCAGTTCAGGGGAGTATTCTGACATGGGCACATCTACATGTTGCAATCAGGACCACAGGTGGTGTTGAGAGAAGCTTTGCATCCTCTGAGCGTGACACGTAGGCTTTTAGCATGTTGATGTGGCAAACCCGAGACTTGCGTTTTCTATCAGGTGTCTTTACAATGTAGTCTGTATCACTTAATTTTTTTTCTATTACATACGGCCCACAAAACTTCGCCTGAAGAGTAGATCCAGGAATAGGAAGAAGCACTAGGACTGCATCACCAGCCTCAAAAGAGCATTGAACTGTCTTCCGATCATAATATGCCTTCATCCGGGCTTGGGCGGAACTTGGGAGCTCGTAACACCATCTACTCAGGACATGACGACCGGCTACTCGCGACTCTGATCCTCCATATCGTGAAATTTTTTTTTGTCACCTTCCTCGTTTTTTTTACCCAGAGTTTAGCCATATTTTACATAAAAGAAGGAGTTATTGCGTTATTTCCTTGCTTTAGTAAGCTATGAGGGTTTCCTTCATTGTGCATGAATGAGCCTTGTGCAGCCTCCATATGCTACATTCATACAGTTTTGATAAAGACTTGAGGTGCTTGCGCAGGCAGAAAATGACTACATCACCTGCGTTCAAAAATTTGCATCGCCATTTGACCGAGGATACCAGATGGCTGAACCCTTAAGTAAAATACTAAAAGCCTCAACAATATTGTCCTGATGCACAATGTCTTGCTAACAGATCTAAAAAAAACATAATTTCATATTGAACGTTTTGATTACCGACAGTGTACGGAACTGTTTCCTGCACGGGAAACTTGATTGCAGGCATTCAATTGAAATTTCCCTTAAACTACAAACATAAAATGATGGCGTTAAGTTATTAGTCAATGTAATGGGGTTAAAGTAAAGTCTAATGTCTTACCTATATTACCAGATATTACTATTGTCTTTGCACGAGTTGGAAAAAGTATGTCAACACCTGTAAAGCTCTGCACTATTCCCTGAGTGGAACACATAATGTTAACTCCTCATCGCAAACTCGTTTTTTGCGGAATGTTGATAAACGTTGATCCTGAGTTGGCAAAATCAGCATCTGTGTTGGCTTAACAAGTGTACTGACTAACAAGTTATTTGAATTTGGAAATGGTTTAGCGTTACATCTTTATGCGTATGGTCAACAGAAATCATAAAAACAGCTGCATTTTCTCCCTGATTCTTCCCCGTAGCGGCAACCCACCCAGACATCCAACATTTCTGCTTCTATCGTCGCTTGACCACATATTATGTAACATAATAGTTAATATCTTCGGTGGCTGGACAAAGGAGTGTAAAAGCAGTATAAAACTAGCGATAAAGCAGTACAGTCATTGAAAATACACACTCTAAGTGTGAAAGAGTGTTGCCAAACTGTGATTTAATCATTCATGCCGCTGTCTGGTCCAAGACATTTTCGTATACATACATCAGAAATTTGACAAAGAGACTCTGAAGCCTGTTTAAATTACTCAAACTCGCACTTTGTTCTGGGGTGCTTTTCCCGAAATCACAGATGCTAACTTACATGGTTGGAATCACTGACTGTCAATGAACAAACTATGTAAGTTGCTAACCTAGGCTTTAGGGAAGCATGCCCCAGATCATGCATTTCTATGCCCATAAAAAGGCTGGGAAGTAGGCCAGGCCAAAAGTATCTCACTCAGGGAATGGTTATCAAAAGGTGTCCCACTCAGGACACCTATCTTAACATGTTAATACAAGTTACTTTTATAACACTATGTGACACAATATTTTTTCCTGGTTTGTATGTGTTATTTCTTTATTGCCTATGTTGTTAAAAAAAATAGAAAATTCCCATTCTTTTCTTCAAACTTTGCTTTTGTGACAAAGATAATGAAATTTACGAATTTGCCAATTTTCTGTGTAAAAATGGGAAATTTGCACATTTTCAATTTCATAAGGTATGAAAAAAAACAAATCAAATTTAATTTAATTTGTTTAATATTAAATCTTTTAAACAAGCAAAAATAGTCTTTCTTACCTTCTTGAGTTTTTTTGCAGTGGTCTGAGGTGAAATGAGGTGCCCAGAGTTTGTGTTGATCCTCGACAGGCATGCCAAAATATACCTTGTTGGTTTCATACATTTTAAAAGTTGCTGTCACAGGGTACTTTTTTGCTTTTATTTTGATAAATTGTAACTTGATACCAGCCCTGAAAAATTTTGACTTGGGCAGCTAGAACTAAACTGAGGCGGTGAGTGGTGAGCTGCTGTATAGATATTACTATGGAAAGATCTAGAAAATTTTTAGTTTATTGAAATACTTGTAAGTTCAATAACATCCTAGAAAAAATCCTGAAACTTCTTGGAAGTTGCACAACATTCTAGAAAGTTCTCAAATACTTGTTAGCTCAAGAAAATTCTCTGTTAGCAAACCAGCTCTATATCTACCTTTAATGTCCTGAAAAATGGATAGCATTTAAAAAATTCATTACCCAAGTCACAAAAGCAAAGTTTGATAGGTCTTCTCCTTTTACTTTAGGTATAAGTAATTGGGGAATAACACTTTCTGCCCATGAACAGGAAAAAGCTATGTTGCATTGTGTAATAGGCAATATGTTTCATTCAGATCATGAAACCAGTCATTTCTTGAAATGAAAATTTTTTTTTTGTCATTTCATGAAATTACTTAAGTTTGATGCCAGCTATTGCATGAAATGTCCAAAAAAAATTTTTTTTGAAAATAAACTGAAACAGTAAATGGTATTCTGAATGCTTCACGTTTCTGATTTCACTGAAGCCAATTCCCCTTCGCTGTGAAGCTCAAATCTTGAATTATAAAGCCTTAAACATTTTATGATTTGGCTTCTGCACAAAGGGCATGTATCTAATTCTAATAACTGATCATTGGAAGTGACTATACATGTATACAGTAATGCATCATGAGCAAATAATGACAAGCATCCTCAAAAATATATATGTTAAAACTAAAAAAAAAAAAATTATTTACATCACCAAATGACAAGGATATCAGATGCTATAGGCAGCATAATGCATCATAAAGCTTCAAATTTTTAAATTTGAAAAAATAATGTTTTTTTTAAATAACATGGTTACCCTACATACAGCCCATTAAATAAACACACAAGAAAAGACATCAACAATTTATTGGTAATAATGCAACAATAAAATTGAGAAATTTCTTCTTCCACCAAGCAAGATCGAGTGGACAGAATGGTTGGCAAGCAACACAGCCGCTGAGATTGCTTTTTCATCTAGTGCCATTATCATGTCACATCTGGCTATTTGGGCTTGTTAATGTAGATATACTATGAAAGCAGGCTGTTATGAATGTCTCCCGAAGGCCCCGATTAATAATTTTACGTTCGTTTCGGTTTTAGAGTTTCCTTGTTCTCAACTCAGTTGATCAGCCATATCATTACAATCAGCAGCGAGAGAAGGGAACAAGATTGACTTTTGACCTCCACACTTGCCGGTGTCCAGGAAAATATGTTGAATTGTGCATGAGTTTGCTAGCCAGCTTGTGAACTAGCTAGCGTTCACTACAATGGATGTGGTTACCCTACACATTGCCCATAAATAAACACACAAGAAAAAAATCAACAATTTATTGCTAATACTGAAATAGCGAGCTAGTAAGCAATATCGTTTGCAAGCTAAAGTGATATCGAACTCTCTAATGCTATAGCTAGCTAGGTAGATAGCCAACTGGTCAGCAGGTTAAAAGGTTAAACTTCGCTAACACTGAAATAGCAAGCTAAAAGTCTGGAAACAAACATATACTAATGAGTCAGTTAGGCGCAGAGTAGTGCTAGGCCAGGCACGCAGGGATATTTTGTGCTGCAGTGTGCCTCAGAATACAGTGGGTTACACTGATTTTATACCGGCATTGAACTCGGCTCAGCCAATGACATTTAAGGATGGGAAGCACCCGTTTTATAACGCAAAATAATAGATCAGTGCCGCGACAAACTGAAGAAAATGCCGCTGCGATATTTCGAAGTGCGGGACGCGGTGCGAAAGTCAGGCAGCTGAAGTTATGAGAAAGATGCATTTTCGTTGTATGAAGCAGTGGACAGCATAAGAAAGATGTGGACACCAGAGAAAGATTCGGACAAGTAAAAACATCAAGCAGTCAGTCAAGAAAATTTTGAGTTTAATTTTTCGTGTTGCTTCCTTTGTGCATAGACTAAATGTTGATCTGATATTGACATCAGGAATCTTATGCATGTCACGGTAACAAATTAGAAATTGATATCTTCAAAGACAAGGTCATGGTCATGATCAAGGTCAAAATCACATTTCGACTAATAACTTTGGTTCTATTTGTGATATCATTGTCAATTTAATGCCATTTTGTTCCTTGTAGAAAAAGCTTTAAGAAGTAAGCCATCAAACTTGAAGTGGCGTCATCGCAAGTACGTCAGAATGACGTGACAATATGACAAAATTTTTCCACTTTTGATTTTACCAATTTTTATATTAGTTTGTTTGTCTGTTTGCAAATAACACACTCTCTTACCCTTTCCATGTCGTTTACACTGATGAAACTTCACCATATGATAGAAGAGGTTTGTCGCCAGAAACCTAAACATTTTTTAGTCCATACATCAAAGGTCAAGGTCAAAGGGAGGCTCACCGAAAATGTAAAAAACATATTTTGGTTCATAACTTTGCTATTATTACAGCAATGGACTTGAAACCAACTCCATTATGTTCTTTCTGTTTCAGAGATCTGTGCAAGATTTCGGCAAATCGTCATTCTAATGATTGACCTTTCATTTATTATTTTGTCTCTTTGTTTGAAAAAATAAGGATTAGCCACTTGTCCAATTTTCATGAGACTTGGTGGAAGGATGTAGCATCCACAAAAGGACAAACCAATTAAATTTTGTAGTGGGTCTGAATCACAAGGACTTTAATTAACTTTGCAATATACCGCATTTGGCCTTAGCGGTATAAATTCCATAGATCTTAAAGTCCAGAAGATGATATTAAAAGTTCAATATTGCCAAAATAAAGCCAAATTTAGAAATATTATAGTTGAGTGTACAGATTTACGTATCATAGAGGAGTGTAACACTGCCCTTGGTGGAGATCTGCGCTCTCCAATTGCCAATCTAGTTCATTCATTCATTCAATCGTTCTTTCACACTCTACAATTTTTAAATTATGCATGAATGCATGTGTTGCTTTTCGTGGCGATGTTGACTTATGGATGCTTTGTTGAGTCACAGTTCTGGCTTCCGTGGCAGGGCTAAATTTACTATGAGACTATAACCTTGATGGATTAAAAATATTCAATTTTACCTCAAATGAGCCAACAATCTACTAAACCTGTCAGCATGGTACGTTGAGCACCATAATTGCTTGGACAATGACATATTTGCATTATTTTGTTTCTGTTAGCAGAGTCAATCTTGGGATGTGAATCAAATTAAAAATGCATCTTATGTGCTGAAAACGAGACTGAAAGCATTAAGGCTCCAGAACAGTGGAAGATGGCTGCAGTGAGGGCCTGAAAGAGCATCAGCGGGGATGATTCCCAGCATCTGGTGGTGTCTCTATGTCACAGGTTTCAAGTGGTCACTGCATGCAACGGATATGTGACCATAGACTGTCTGGTTATTTATGAGCATTAAAATGAAGGACTGGGGTATCGGGGAACTATGAACAAAGGGTGCCGTCATTTCTGAACAGTTCATCCGATATGGATGCAAACACCCTCAAAATGTGACAGTCCAGACCTCAACCAGATTGTACACTTTCACACTTTCAGTACCACACTGCAAGTACAGAACCAAAATAAAAAATGAGTCACTGCCTCGTGAATTAGAGTAGAGGTAGTAGAGGGGTGTTTAAATGCGAAAGGTAACACTTCTCCATGTTGTAAAAACCCATTATCACCTTGCTTATTATTTCTTATTGCTTATTTTTTTTATTTTATATCAATGTTTCTGGCTCTTTCGTCTGCTTCTCCCCTCTATGAGGCCAATTATAGAAAGTCGGTACTGTCAGCTACAGCTGCTGTCGGTACTGTCAGCTACTGCTGCTGTCGGTACTGTCAGTTACTGCTGCTGTCGGTACTGTCAGTTACGGCAAATACACCTCAGAAGGAATCCTTCTGTGACAGGCAAGTCAGGTTTTTTTTTTTTTTAATCACTTGTTTCTTCTTACTTAGACACTAAAATCTCATATATAAAAAATAATCTCATGTCGTGCTTGGACCCCCATTTACTCCTTTCTCAATCACCAAAACACACAGAAGAAAAGCTTAGCCTAAAACCAGTGGATACAAACTTATGACATAAATGACATAATAGGATATAAAGTGTTGCAGTCCAGCAAACATACTGAACAGACAGTAATCTTAAATCGGCCAGACTAACGCTCAAAAGGGACAGGGCATACAAATCATAACACCTGGCATTAAGGGGGGAAACAAGACTACAAATCAATTCCAGGAGTCTAAACCTCATATCTGGTGTAGGTTGCCGGACAGGGGCAGGAACCAGTCACAGGCCACCAGGGCCATGACTATACATCCATCTAGGATAGGATCATTCAGCCTATTTTACTTAGAATAAAATAAACATGGATTACGCCAACAAATTCTATACAGGTTCAAACAATCGGAACATTTAAACGATTAAATGCAATCTGTGTATTCTATTTTTTATTTAACCTTTATTTATACAGGGGAACCCATTGAAACCTCAGTCTCATCTGCGACGGTGCCCTGTGAAGAACACAAAACACTAAACAGAAATAGTTCATTTCAGGGTGTAAATAGTTCAATAGTTCAGTGTGGATTTGTAGGGGGAAAGCGGAGCAACCTCAGCCGTTCACGGTCAGATGTCATCATTCAACGGCTGGCTCAAATCACATTGGAGATGAAGTTGTTGTTGATGATCTTATTATTAATATAATTATTTAAATAGATAAGTATCCCGTATTTTACCAAATGGAAGTCTTTTTATTACATGTATTTTTGACCATATTGCCAAACCGCTGAGATCTCATTCAAATGTCAGGCATAAGTCAACAGGATAAAACAGACGAAAAGGCATGAATAAGCGCTATTTCTATTTTCGCATTACCCAATAACTTGCTTTGCTAAATTCACGTCCATCACGCCGCCCCGTTGTTCATCCCGGCCGATGATCTCAGCGTTGTTTTTCATCTGTGGAGATCATTCTCGGCCACGACCAAGGGGCGTGTATTTGTAAATAATACATCTTTCTTCCTTTGTGTTTGGGACTTGCGAGTTGCCCCTTTTTTTTCTGTCTGAAAAAAAATCTGCTCTTTCAGTGACCGTTGTAGTGTGCTCACAAAACATTTTGCCTGACGTGGATAGCCCGGTACAGGCTACAATAACATTTTCGTGGTATTTGAAATAATAAACAGCTATACTAAACTGTCAGTTGCAGGATACGTTTACTTAAAAATGCGTTGGTATTGTGGAACAGCGTAGTCGGATCGGTGCTGGAGGATGATTTTATAACCACAGTTTATTTTATTTCGTTCTTTTAAATATGAAATGCATGTAGAAATATAAAATCCGCACTACCTTCTATCTGAACGCAGTTGCCCAGTAGGGAAATGAAGAGCAGCGCGTGCGGTATCATCTTTGCTCTTTGGATAGCGGAGGTGAGTTTTATTTCTCATATATTGTAATTACAGTTTTTGCATTTATACAGCTCTATGCAATCATTATAACATGCTGTCATACGATAAGGTGTGCGAAAATGAACGGTGGGCGTAGTTTCTTTTCATTTTGTTCGTTTTTTCCCCACGAATGACACACTTTCGGCGGCAGACATAGACCTGTATAATTGAGCTTTGCGTGGCCTGGATTGCTTTTTTGATATATACTTTTTTTTGGTTCATTTTACTTTATTCATATTTCCTCCTTTAATATATTTCCACGCTTAGAATTTTTATAATTGCCTTACCGCTTGTAGTTCGGAGGTGGCGAAGGATGTACATTTAATGTCTCTGCACTCGGAGTTGCCTATCTCAGCACGTGGACAGAGTTAACTCTTTCATGTCTTGCTCCATCGACTCAATAATAGAAGAAATAAAAAAACGATAACAAAAATGTTTCGGAGGTATTTTCAGCATCTCACCGTTTGCCGTTCAACCCAGCGAACCTGGCACCAGATTCCTTGCTCCTTGCTCCCTCATGATCAGGCCTACGGTAAATCACTTAAGCTCACTTATGCTTCCTACAACTAGGCCTAAATACTTTCAATTAGGCTCATAAATATTTTAGGGGAGATGCGGTTTTCATTGTTTTAGTTTTGCACACCACCACATTGGATTCGAAATGAAGCAATCAAGATGCGCTTGAAATGCTGACCTTCAGCTTCAGTTTTATAGAGTTTTCATACGTGCCCACTTTACCGCTTTTGGCGGTAGACTACCGCTTTCGGAGCGTTTCGTTCTAGAAAAAAAAACGCCTCAAAAGCGGTAGATTTGGCAAGTAGCCTATTGTCTGAACCATATATCAATTGCACCCTATTTGTGCACAGCCTCCTCAGTTTTAGGAGCTCAAAAACAAGTTATTTCCAAACTGACATAATCAATAAATAAATTGTCATCTTTAATTCTGGAAGCCTGGAACCCAGAGACATCATCCGTTACTGGGTTTCTTCCCTGGTGATGCTCTGCCCGGCCTTCATTGCTGCTGTCCCTAGTTCCTGCTTCGTTGTTTTGGTGTTTTGTCTTCGTATGCATGTGCTCAACTCGATACAGGTCATATGAGTGAGTCGTCTATGGTTGAGCATTCCACTTCTTTGCCTCACAAAATCTTGGGTTGTTTTGCAGTATACCCCCAAGTCACCATGCATCCGCACTGTAAAGCATTTTCCAATTAGTTCAAATGCATTTACCTGAACCAAAGCATATTATATAGCCAAATGTAATTTAGAATTCATGCTCCAGGTTTTGTCAACAGCTTCATCACCAGTAAATTCCAGGCAACTAGCTCAATTGACAGCTATGATTGCTCATACAAGACCGCTCTTCACGGATGAGGTGGTATGGCTCAGATTATGATTAGTTCCATCCCTTCACCATATCCCTCTTTTCCTATCTTTCAGATATAAGTTGATCTTTGTCTCATTTTTCTGTGGGACGGTGTTCCAGAACTTACTCTGGTAAAGTCTTCTCTTGATTGCTCACTTTGGTACTTTTTTGGTACTTTTGTACATTCAGTACTTTGTGCAACCACCTCTGGCAAGGATAATAGCATGGAGTCTTTTGCTGTAATTTTAGACAAGGATAAGGACTCATTTGGGGGGAATTTTGGACCGTTCCTCCAAGCAGATCCTTTCAAGATTGTTCATATTCTTGGGTTTATGTTTATCGACTTCCCTCTTCAACCCTGCTCACAGGTCCTCCATTGGATGTAAGATCTGGCAACTGAGAGAGAGAGAGCCATTGCAGTACGTTGATTTTGTTGTCATGGAACCGTTTCTGTGTGGATCTTGAGGTATGCTTTGGGTCATTGTCTTTTTGGAAGTCCACTTACGGCAAATTCCCAGCCTTCTGGCGGAGACAACCAGATTGTCAGTCAAGATATCCCACTTTTTGGTGGAATTCATTATGCCATTAATGTCAATCTTGAATTAAAACCACCCCAAAACATGCCTGACCCGCCATCATATTTCACCGCGGGTATGAGGTGCTTCACCTTGTATGCATCTCTGTTTCAACGCCAAACATGCTGATGCTGTATCTGACTAAACAGTGCAATTTTGGTGTAATCTGACCAAAAAACCTTGTTCCAGTCATAAATATAATAAAGTCTGGGAAACTCAAAATGCTTGTTTCTGTGTCTTCTGGTCAGAAAAGGCTTTATTCTGGCAACCCTTCCACAGAGCCTGTGGTTGTGGAGGTGGTGCCTGATGGTGCTTTTTGAAACCCGGTGACTCCAAGACGCCAGCAAGGTCTACAAATCCTTCACAGTAATTTTTGGGGATTTTGTTGCTTCTCTCACCATCCTCCACAATATCCAGGGGGGCGAAGTGGCATTGCGTCCTCTACGCTTGAGGTTTTCAGCACTTCCAGATCTATGATTATGTGCCTCTTTTGAACTGACTGTTGTTTTTTTTTTCTTCACGGGATATTGCATGTTTGTTACCTCATTTTTACACCCGAGTAAAACAGGAAATTATTTTATGACTCAATGTAGTTCCTTGACACTTAGATAAAAACTAGACAGTCCAGTTGCCCACGACTGCATGGGTGTAGCCCCCGAAAGCCCACTTCTCCAGCCTGTACTGTGTCCACAAGGAAATCTCTATGTTTCTGCAGTTTGTGCATTTTTTGGCTAATACTGTCGCCATGGCAACCAAAATCAATATGTGTCATAAGTGAAGTATACCACATGTCCATATATGAAAGTAATTGTTCAAAAATTATAGCCTGTACTGCATCCACAAGGAAGTGTCTATGTTTCAGCACTCGTTTGCACATTATTCGGCCAATACTTTTGCCATGATAACCAAAATCGATAGGTGTTATAAGTGAAGTACAACACGTCCATTCCAACCATGAAAGTAATCAGTCCAAAATTGCAGCCTGTACTGCGTCCAAAAGTAAGTGTCTATGGACACGGTGGCAACAGCGGAGCCAACAAGCATGAATCCATTGTAGCCCCCCGGCTTCATCTGGGTGCTACTATTAAATATGTGGAATATGATACCTGGTTTAATTTTTGTTGATGTTATTTGCACTAATCCTTAAGGGTGCCATTAATTGTGAAACCTTGATTTCGAGGTTATTGGTCTTTAATTGAATCAGTAATTGATTTTGGTGGATTCCATTGGAACAGTAATATCTTACACTATCTCTCACGTTATTTAGAGTTAGAATATATTTTTTTGAATTGCTAGTCAGGGATGCCAGTAATATTTGAGCCTGCTGTAGCATAATGAAAAGCACCTGAGGATCTGGTTGGGGTGAACACAAGGAGATGCTCGGTAACCAGATTCTGAGAGAATATTGTAGGCTAGAGGTAATTTTAGAAGGTTATTTTTTCTAGGTTGTTTATCACCCTTATTGCCTTCCCAATTATGAGGTGGAACTGTTATCTCTGAGCTATAACATGCTGTGTTTACCTGTTGAAATCCACTGTAGTAGCACAGTTGTGCTACTGGCAAATCTGCCAGAATATATTGTTTTGAGGTCTGAGGTTGAGAGGCAAGAGGTAGGAGGTCCAGTACAGCAATACTGGCAGATGAACTGTTCATCTGATTTTGCATTGTGATAAAATTACTGTATGAAATTTAGGACTTGTTTGGAAAAGACTGGTTGAGTACACTGAATGTTTTTATATTCAGTGCCACATACAGTGAGCTCCATAATCCATTGAACAGTTGCACTTTTTTCGTATTTTGGTCCTGTTGGCTGAGTCTATCACTAGATCTGAATCCAATTGGACGAATAGGTGTCACATGCTTGAAGAGAAGGCTGACGGCAAAAAGTCCATGCAATATGGAGGAACTGAAGATGGCTGTAGCACAGGCCTGGCACAGCATCACCAGGGAGGATAACCAGCATCTGGTGATGTCTATGCATCACAGACTTCAAGCAGTCATGGCATGTGAAGGATATGTGACCAAGTATTAAAAATGTTAACTTTTTTTTTTTTTTATTTGGCATCTCCAATCCCACCCGAATCTGGAATGTCCAATTGGGGAACTATGTACGAGGCTTTTGCATATGCGACCCCCTGTTCCAAACTCAGGAGAATTGAGACAGGCCCCGGCTCTCCTCCAAAGCACGCGCCTGACAGCCACTGCTTCTTATACACTCATTGGTTGAATCTTCATATGTTCAGAATGAGGGCGGAGGATACCTGAACATGATCAAGCTTACAGTCTTCCTGACGAGCGTCCGTCTTGCCAACAGGAGGCGCCTAAGGAACGAATAAAGCAACTTATATTACCCTTCCCGGCAGACATTTCCCAATTTGAATCCCTGTAGCGCGATGGCCAATAATGCGCTACTTCTGAAAAAGCTGCCGACAACCGGGCTCGAACCCGCGCCGGGATAGTCACTTCTGCTTCGCAATGCGATGCCTTAAACTATTCGGCAGCTCCTTTAAAAATGTTAACTTTCATTGTGCGTCGTATTTAACTGTCCAATATTTTTAATATGTCTAAAAATGGGAAGGAGGGGGGGGGACTATGTGTAAAGGTAATCCGCTGTTTCACAACTTTGCCTTTTTGCGACCGTACTTTCGCTACTGCACACTGTAGTTTCGCTACTATGCCCAAGTCTGTTCGCTATCAAACAAAGATCCGATTGAAGATCGCTTAGTATTAATTTGATGTAAATCAATCATTTCAAAACATGATATAGTCATTGCAGATACTGTTATGGGAGAGCTTCTAAATAAACTCTTTTACCAGGATTTGTTATGAGCACAAGTGAGGCCAAAAGTTGGATAAGCAAACAGACTCGGGTGCACGAGCGTTTTTTCCTGATTACATCTTTGTTTGATTGTCCGTATTGAGTCAGAACCCAAAAAAATATATCCTCAGCTGTAAAGCGAATAGTTTTTATAAATTTTCACTTGTGCTTCTTGGGTCATTATTTGTGTTCTTAACTTGCTTTTATCTATGGTAGAGAACGTAGCGAAAGTATAGTGTGCAGAAGCGAAAGTACAGCAGCGAAAATCAAAGTTGCGAAACCACCGTAAACCCATGTAAAAGGTGCAGTAATTTCTAAGCAGTTTATCCGATACCAGTGAAAACACCCGCAAGTTGATATTTGCTTTTCAGTATCCTTTTTAGCGCCTCCTTTCAAACTCAAAGTGCTTGAGTGTACAACCCTAGTCAGAAAAGAATTTGTCACTGTCCAATGAATTGTGGTGTCCACTGTAATTTGTTTGGTGTGGGATGTGATTAGGGACTGTGAAAGCTTGAGACAAAGCCTGAAAAAGTGGCCTCGCTCCAAAAGCAGAAGAGCTGGAAGCCCTGACTGTGGTTTAATACAATCTGGCTCTCACGCTAAGATCAGTATTTGGCCTGCAGTATGTGATGAGGGGACTAATCTGGTTTGAAGACTGAACTGTTCTCATTAGGCTGCCGGTTGGTCCCTTGGTGAAGGAGCGCACTGGATATAGACAGTGACTCAAACCCTCACTACCTCAGCTGTGTACAGGTAGTGTACAGCAGTGAGAAAGCACAAAAATGACGGCCCATTCGCACTTCAAATACTGCATAGCACGTCCATACATGTTTTCTTGCTTTTGCCTTAAAGTGATTTGGCGGGCGCGAGGAGGTCCGTGCTTAATGTGGACTGTCATTTTGTGTTTTCAAATGGGCCTTTCAAAGCTAGGCTGGCAGAGACACCGTGGTGTTTTGGCTTGCTGAGCGCCTCAGGACTGCTACTCCCTGTTAGCCCAAAGCATTGTTCATTCTCTAAAGTGGCACTGCTCTGACAAACAGGTTATTGTTGCCCCATGAGCACTGGGTGGGTGAAGACTCAGGCCTGGCTTTGGTTGCGGTGTTTAGGCACAAAGGCGGGGGGGGGGATGAGTGCTCAGGGTGTGGTTGGCTGAGATGTGAGTTGGCAGATCAGCTCTGTCCTTGGCACTTGAGTGCGCTGCTCTATTGTGACAACTCTATACACGTTTGCTTGTTCCAGGTAGACAGTGTTAGCGACTGTCACGTTCAGCTGTGTTTGTGTGAGCACGGCTGGGAGTCGATTGACTACGGGTGGAAGAATCAATTGCCCTGCCTGATTCCTGTGCCCTGCGCTTGATTAGCTGGATTTGGCTGCAGGCTGTCTTTCTTGTATTCCCGTATGAAAGACTTCACCAGCAGCGCTGCCTAGGTTTCCTTTTTTTGTGTTTGTTATTTACTGGCAGGTTATTTTCTTCCAATTGTTGATATTGATTTTTTTTTTTTTGTTGAGACCTCAGGCAGTTATTGTCCTTAGTTGCACTTTAGGTGGTCTTTCTTGAGCACATCCCAATAGCTTTCAACGTGGTAAAGGTCAGGACTTTGTGGTGGCAAATTGGTCTATGAAAATGGTTCCTCATATTCGTTTTTCTCATTCATTGTTTTCTTTGCTAAATACCGGCCAATAACTTGCCCCTTCTGATAGACTGTAAAATATTTTCCACTATCAAGGGATGCATTTTCCGACTTGATTTCTTTAAGAAATGAGTAGCAACGTGCTTCATCAGTCAGGGTTAAAATGATTATTGCCTGCTGAAACATTAATAACCGCAATAATGATCCAATCATAGAATATGTTCATTTATTTCTGAACGGTTACTTTTTTGGGACAGGCAGTGCATGACAACAAATGGTGGTTAGTTCGATGGATTTAAGAATGAGATTTTCTTCTTTTTTTTGCAAAATAAAGTCTGCTTATTTTTTATCTAACATGTATTGTAAGAAAAATGTAGGTATGTCCAAACTTTTGACTGCTATGTCTGCGTTTTTAATCCAAAGTTTTACTATGCATGTGGCAAAAATCTTTTAATGAGGCTAAAGAAATTTGAGCAGAGTTAGCCACGGTGGAGAAAAAACATTCTGCCCCTGTACTGTATATCCCATTTTGTGTCTTGTAAGAATAAATGTCAATTTTGGAGGCAGCTTAACAGTTTTGATACGACCCCCGTACCCTTTTGTTTCTTTGGGCCGACTTCGGTCGCGACAGCGACTGATGTGGGTCAAGAATTTGTCCTCTCGTTTGTCTGTTGGCAAAAAAAATGCTGCATTGCCTTGAGTTCCAGACTGATTCGTGATTTCTTCCTATATTTTCCAGACAGTTCAGTGTGTTTAATACTGCCTCCTATTATCTGTGACCTCAAGAACTCTTCCTCCATCTGTTGTCCTTGTCTATTCGTCTATTCGTAGGATTTTTATGTGTCCCAATCTTACGGCTTCACTTCTTTGCTACTCAGAACACAGTCCTCAGATCACAGTATGTCAGATTGCATTTGTTAATGGGGTGGTGAATTCAATGATTAACCAGGGTGGGGAGATCAGCTTGGGTATCAGTTAAGAAGTCATGCCACCCCTATTAATCTTCCTAAGCACTCACAGTCATGTTATGAGTGTGCATGGACACTGTAGCCTTTGCAAGAAATGCTCAACTGTCAAACACCAAGGATACAATATTGAACTTAGGAGTCCCCGGATGTGAGTTCACAGAAACTAATTTCCTCTGCTTTTGTCATTCTAAGTTGAGAAACTGTCAGTAGCAAGACAGTCTGAGACTAATTCCCTTTTTAACAAGAGTACCAGCGATAAATATCCTGCTTTAGAAATCCTATTCTTCAAGGCTACATTTATTCAGCCACAGTCCGGTGGGTAGTGCGATGCGCCACAGCTGTGACACAGCCAGTCATCCAGCCTCAGTTACTGTCTTTTAAAATTTCCAGGCGAGTGGCCCAAACCTTTTCTGCCGCCCTCGCAGCTCGTTCCAAAACTGGGGCAACCGGAAGAATGCAATGATTGGATGTCCACTGTATTTTTTGCAAGGAACTTCTTTGCTGTGATGGGCATGTTACTCCGTGATAGATTCATTCTGAGTTCTGAGGGCTCATGCTGATGCATAACAAGTTTAAATTTAGATTACCTCTTACACAAAACAAGAGGTTTTGAGAGGCATTCTGAATTTATTCTCCAATTTAAGCTTAAACTTCTTAACCCCTTCCTGCAGGTGTAGACGCTCGCGTCTATGGATATGCAAATTTAAGCACTTAATTACAGTACTCAACCACTAGATGGCACGCCCGGATCAGCTATTGAATATTCACAAGCAGGCAGAGCTGAAACGCGATTTAGAGTATGGAGTTCCCTCCAATCCCTGTTTTTCAGGAGTTGCATGAATTAAACTCCTCAGCTAAGCCTGATGTGCAAACTAGTCAATATCCTTGCCCATAATATCGATCCAGTAGTTTTAAAAAATTATCACTAACGACAGAAAAAAATACTTAGTACTCTGTAGCAACCATTTTAGCTACAGTGAGCCAACAGTATTCCAATTAGTGGTTAAAAAAATTAGTTTTGTGAAGCAAAAAATCCAACATAGTATTGATTCTCTCACATCCTACTGTCCATTACAGTCATCACACACAAAATATGCGTAGTTCCCTCCCATGGGTTAACGCGTATATTCCTCCATTGACAAATTCAGCACTTCCCTTCTATCCACTCAAGAACTGGTGTCGATAGCCAGTCACTCAATTATATACTCAGATTCATCTGCGTTACTCTGCAGTTTTAGGTCACGCTCTTGTGAAGCTTCCCCGGTAACGATGTATTGATAGACTGGTTTCTTATCCAATTCCCGAGTGTTTAAACTTTCCTCAATAACTGAAATACATTGATCGGACAATAAGAATAGGATACAAAGCTAAGCGTAAAAGTAAGGTCGATTGTGTTCTTTGAATGTTGGCCACGGTTGCGCAGCTGAAAATGATGCGATATCAAAGAAACATAGACACTCGTAGCTGGCCTGAAGTGTTCAGTTTCATTTACGAGATAAATGTTGTATGGATGCGGTCAATGGGAATTATTCCGAATTAAACATATTCCTTCTACCTGATACATATGTCTCTGGAGGAGGGCATCAATGAAGAAAACAGGTTATACTTCTACTCTGTTTGCATTTTGCTCTAATATGGCTTTTTGCTGTAGAATTTATACCACGTTTAAAGACATCGAATGCCGAGGTTTTCGTTTCTCCAAATGCATGCAGCCCACACACGTCGGTGGATCCCTCAGTACGTTCATTACACAATTCTGTTGAATATGGAGGCATATGTCGTTTGATTTTTCCTGAAAATGAAATTTCTGTTCTGTTAAAATAAGGTTTATTTCAGAATTCAGATATTACTGAGTTTGTGAGTTTTTACCCTTATAAGGTGTAAGGTTATGAGCTCGGATGTGAGAGCGGTTAGCTTTTCATTGCAGCATGAATGTTATAGCTGTTTAATCAGCACTTTATTTAATGCTTGGGGGACTTCGAAGAAAAATGGACCATATTGTTAACTTTAGTATGGAGAAAAGGCATGTTTTGTGTTTGGAGAGGTTACTGGTGACCAATGATTTTCAACTGCACTGATATTGATAAATTCATGCTAAACTCAACCAGAAAATCATTAGTTCATGCTGTATTTCATGCCCCAAAAGTTATTTTGTGTTAAATATATGATTAATGTATGATTTGACAGTGAACCATTTTGATGGATCTCAGACTTTAGGGAGACACGTGGATAGCTGTCTACCCGCTTGCTATGAGCCAAATTACTCTAGAACTAGTGAATTACCCGTGGCGAGAATAATTTCTTGTGACGACCTACGTCCACATACCAACTTTCATGAATACGGTGACCTTTGACCCTCGTGACCTTGACCTTTGACGGAACGGACCTCTTGCGGTCATTTCTTGTGACGACCAACGTCCACGTACCAACTTTCTTGAAAATCTGTCCAGGGAGATGGGAGAAAAATTGACCTTTGACCCCAGTGACCTTGACCTTTTAAAAAACTAACCCCTCAAGGACAATTCCAGGGACTACCTACATGGACCCACCAAGTTTGGTGAAGATCCGTCTGAGGACCTCGGAGGAGTAGGGGAACAAACAGACAGACAAACATACAGACAGACAGACAGACAAACGTTCCTCAAATTATAGTATGATGATATGATATGATGATGAAATGTTCAAGATGAATTTTACTTGTGGTCAAAAAGTTTTTGATCCCAGAAATGAATAGATTTAAGCCCCAACAGTTATTCAATTGTCAGTATTATTTTTTTTTTGCTATTTCAATGGTAAATTCTCATGAAGTTTTATTATGTTTGCAGCCCCTTTTCTCCACCAAAATCATGAAAATAAACTGAAATACGTTGGGAGTCTAAATGCTTCAAGTGTGTAGACTCAATTGAGCCAAAGTTTTTCTGTCTGTGAAGCTGCAATCTTGAATTATAAAGCCTAAAATCAGGTAACACCTAAAAAGCCCGATTTGGCTTCTGCGCAAAGGGGTTAATACAGCTGCATGGGCTAAGTAGAAGTCTATCCTCAGAAGAAAGAAACAAAGTGCAGATTTACTTCAGATTTACTGCATAGCACCCACTGACGGTTCAGCCGAGCAACACTATGCGTGTCCACAGCAAATGAATTTCTCAGAATGAGAATCGTAAATTTATGTGCATATCTGCTGTAGACTAGCATTCGCGAAAACCATGATTCACCTCACAATTTGTCATTAAAATCTCAACCCGACGTCAGACGTTCACTTACTTCCGTCACCATGGGGTTGCTGTTCACATTCTTCACTCTAGGGACATAATCCCTCTTTGAATATCCCATTTTGCAAAGGTTTCTTCCCTAATGGCATGAACCGCGGCAATGTTTGCCATCTACAGCCGCTCCAAAGGCGAAAATGTGACAAAGGCGATTGGTTCAGCAAGGGTCACTAAGTGCGAGTTGCCCAATCACAGAACCGGTATCTCTAGCTCTTAGTTTTCCAGTCTCCACGAACACTTGTTTTCATCTTTGCCGCTACAAAGCACTGTTGGCGCTACCATTCTGTATCATACGGAATGTGTACCTGCGCAGTGTAAGGATGGAGATGGAAGTCTCATTTCCACAAGGCGCGTTTTTTTTAGCTTTGTCTTTGTGAGTGCGCACTTTTTTCCTAACCCCAATTTTTTTACGTGCCCTATATTGTGCTTGTGTGAAATTGCGCCTTAAAAGACTGCGACTGCTCCCTAGTCTCAGAGAACCTGGGTTGCACCATTAAAAGAGGAGACCGCACTTCGGCAAAGTATATTTCAGCAGGAAGTAGAATTCTAGAAGGGTCCAAAACGCATATTTTAATTTGATAATAATCCAGTGTGACGCATTTTTAAACCAGCGAGTCTCCAAATTGGCTTCACTAACAGGGGGCAGACATTTTTACTTGGGGAATCTTCTGATTTTGAATTTGATCTTGGGAAACCTTACTTTAAATGCTTAATAACCTAAACCTCTCACAGTTTACATCTCCCGATTAGCCACAGTTGCTCAGAATAATTGGTAAAAACTGACAACAGTCTAATTTACTTTTGATAGCACTGTTATGCATTGCACCACAAAATTATGAGGCGTCTTCTTCTGCGTATAAATGACGACGTAAAATATTAATATGTCCTTATAATTTCAGCGCTTGCGTTGCTCGTTAAATGATCAGTGTGTAAGATTTAGAGCTATCTAGTGGTCAGATTATAGATTGCAACCAACTGACCATTCCTTTTCTCAGAAAAAGGCCCACGGCCCACGGTGGCCGTGAAACTTGCAAGAACGTGAAAGGCACCCTCTTGTGTCAGTGCTTTATTCATTCATTTTTTTCCCGTTCTGGGCTACTGTAGAAAAAATGGTGGCACAACATGTTGGCCTCTGAGGAGGTGGACCCACTCCCATGTAGGTTTAAAATTGCTTATTTTAAGCAAAATGAAACTCAAAGATTATTGTTTTCATGCGATTATACACTACTAGAAAAGTACTTATGAATGTTATATTCCATTTCAGCCAAAATATCAATCTAATTTCTATACACTGCTCCTTTTAGCAGCACAGATTTGCAAAAATTAGTTTGCGATGCTGCGAGAATCCATTCTATATTCTGAATGTTATCATGGCTAAAGAACGCTGTAAGGCAAGTTGCACAGCTGTGTGACAATCCTAAGGACGGCAAAAATAAATGCTGCAAAGTCATCGAAAGTTTTGGATTTACAATGCCATATCAATTATGTAAATGTAGGCAATAGGAATTCACCTTTTCATGATAATTTCTAATTTTAGGTCATGTATTGGTCTCGGTCGCTCAGTCGATAAATTGTTTGATTGATAATCAGGCCAGCTAAAATAAAAACAGCTTGCGGGCAGTAAAGCCATAAAGGGTGAGCTTAATGTTGGCCCTCTGAACAACTTCATGGCCCGGATGAAAGGAAAGAGAAACTAACGTCACGAAAGAGAATAACTGAGGCCACAAGTGCCACGGCACTGATGTTTGATGTACACTTACCCCCTACGTAGGGCATTATGTAGTGAATGTTCTACATTGAAAACAATATAGAGTGAGTGAGTGAGTGACTGAGTGGAAAAGTGTGCATTCCGAACGCAGCCCTAAGCCTGCCGCACTCTTGAGCAAAAATTTATTTGAGACTCACTGTGTGCGCGTAATTTTCAGTGAGTTTTCTGCCTCGCAAGGCGTTGAGACGAAGATCAAACATGTTTGATATTTTTCGCCTCGCGAGTTGAAAACCTCATCATGTGCGCACTATTTGAGCTACGTGCGCACGACAGAAATTCTGGTGGCCAATCAAAACGCATCCTTCGTTCAAATGATTTCAGGATGGGGTTTCATGATTTCAGCAAAATCTGCTGTCTGACCCACACTCCGGAGCAGAGGGTGGCAGTAATGCACCATTAAGCTGGATTGAAACTGCCACACAAGAAGAAATTGGATAAAAACACAAAAAGAAGAAGAAGATTGCAGCTCGAAGGATGTGCTACAAAGGGCACGCCTTCGTGGGCCTTTCGAAGTTCTGCCAAGGTCATTTGCGTCGTGCTGTGCCGTGAAGTAATTCACCGAAAAACCGCTAGGTGGCTTCAAGTTTCCGAAGGACCTGTCATGAAATCACGTGAGACTCAAGTAGAGTGGACCAATCAGTGCCCTGCGCTTTGATGCGCAGTGAGAACATTTTCAAGGTGACGCAGGCGACGCAGAGGCTCTGCGGTGGGGGTTCACGTCGCCACAGAGGCTCTGCGGAGCGACGGTGTCGGTTCGACGCAGAATCATAAATCCAGCTTAACAGGGCACCGTGACATCATGACTTAACTAGAGGCACTCCAAGAGTGCAAACCTCCGCCAAGGCAACACAGTCCAAGGCCCAATACCAAACCGGCCTCGATCCACTAGCACTTCACTACTGAGTGTCACTCCATATGAAGTCTCCCTCACTGCTGTGGAGGGAGGTTCATTAAGGGGGAGGGTTTAAAAACGTATATAGACTTCGGGATGCCCTTCCCCTTCATCCAATGGGAAGCGGAGGTAATCATCGCCATGCCTCCCGATAGGTGCATTGCATTGTATACGACAGTCCAGTTCCATAATTATGCATTTCTTACCCAAAATATTTTTGAGAGGGTAATGTAATTAAATTAAATTTATATGAAAAATATGGAATACACAGCATTGACAAAGATGAAAGCGTTTGTGCATGAAATGGCACATTGTGAAAAAGAGCAATCATTGATTCAATAAATAAAACTATTCACTCAGTGCTTTCTTGGGTGCACATCTGCGCATACATTTCAAAATTCAATGAAACTTTTAGTTCTGTGATATGCGCATGACATAGTCAATCAAATGTCTGTTTGAGGTTAGGTAATGTTTTACTTATCTTTCGGAAATTGCCGCATGAAACTGACATTTGTAGACATGCAGCGTTTCTTCCATCCCGGACACAAAATATGTGCTGCACTCGAAAGGAGGGTGTTGGAAAGCTTGCATCGGTGTAGACTTACTGCGGGGGGCTAAATCAGCCACTTACGCTCCATGGGGATTGGGCTGGGATGACACTCGAGCTGGCGGACCCTCCGCAGGAACGCGCAAACGGAGGAAGAGTGGATAGGGCGAGTGGATAAGAACCAGTTTGGGACTGGGCCCAAATCTTGGCGAGTGGGAGCGAAGTTCAGCTATCACGAGTCATAGCATTTCAAGATGGCCGCCATGGCGGCCATATTGTTTGAGTGAGCAGGGTCAAAATCAATAGGGTCCGTCCCTGATGTAATTGCGATCCACCCACAAAATTTCAGAAATGTCCATTCATTACTTTTTTGAGTTATCTTGTTCACAAACAAACAGGCAAACAAACGGCACCGATCACATAACCTCCAGCCAACTTAGTTTGGCGGAGGTAATAAAAGTCTCTTATGACCCTACATATCAGCTCAGTAAACCGTCCTGTTTCCACATGTGGGGGCTGACAGGGGCACACTTCTCTAAACACGCTTCACTTGCATTCTAAAGAACAAGACAGAGACACCTCTATCAAATAATAGCACACGGATTTTGTTGATGTACAGATTGCTTGTTTAAGAATGAATTCATATTTGTCATACAGTATTCCATCCGTTTTAGTTATCTGACAAGTTTGCCTTGCCTAACAATAACATGTTTGAAACAGAATTTTGGCCCTGAGCACAGACTGAAGGTCAAAAAAATGAATCAATATTAAAATATATTTATTATTTAATGACTGCTGGTGGGCTGAATCAACTTTGACGTCACTGGGTCTTATTTGAGAGCTGGTTTAAAGTTATGAGTCACCTTGTGGCGTAGCAGTGCATTTCTGTGACTCTATGTAAGCTCTATTTCTTAGGATTGGTCACTGTACGGCGCTGGGATAAAAATATCATTACAAAACCTATCCCTGATGAAAACATTTCTGGATTTCTGGCCAGACTGGCACAATTCGGCGCTACATCTATGGATGCCCATACCCAAGTGAGTGAATGAGTGAGTTAGTGAGTGACTGAGTGAAGTTGAACCACTAGTCAGCCCGTTGAGTGTACTTTCCCCCATGACTATTGCTCTTTCAAACTGATTTAGCACAGTTTCTATCATGTCATCAGGGGACAGCGGATCCACTCGGATACAGATCGTCCCTTGAGAATCAGCTGGTTCTATGTCCACTTTTCCTCATTTTGTGAAGATGGAGTTTGAAAATTTCAGCTGTCTTATCTCTGATGTTTAGAGATTTATGAAAATTTATTTTGTGTGGAATATTGTTGACAGTGGAAGGTATCTTAAACATATTGCATACATGTTCAAAATCTCCATAGTCTTAGAGATATAAGCAGTCAAAATTGGACTTAGAACCTTCTGATTCCGAGGAACGTAAGTTGCCCTTGGTCAACAAGTTCTATGTCCAACATAGGACCTGGTGCCTTTACTGGTTTTACGTATGATCAAAATCAGGAAGTTCTATGTCCATCAGAGTTGTTTTAAAAAAGTTATGAACAAACTAAGAAAGTTTTAGTCAATGATTGGTTACCTGTATTTTATACTTATTTCACAAATAATGTATTGGGACACCATGAACGACGTTTATAAGACTGAGATTAATGAGTATTGAAAATGCTTCATACACTCATAGTTAACAGATTGATGAATGAGCCTGTGAACAAAAGGGGAACTTTACCAGATTAAATTACTAGGAAAAGGTACAGGTTTAACATAGATACAATAATAAATCAATAGTAATGTCACTCAATTTTCCCCATACATATACATAATTATGTATGGAGAAAATTAGGTGGGGGTGGGGGGGTCGGGTACCCCCCCCGATAAAATTAGATTTTCTGTGAAAATAGCATAGGCCTATGTTCTGTAAAATCAGCTACAATATTGGGGTAGGTCTAGCTAGGGCCTAAATGGTGGGTGGAGTGGGGGTTCGGGTGGGGCAGGCAAGCGGGCGGGGCAGGGAGTAGGGGGGTCTCCCCCAATTTCCCTGGGTTGCCCCGATGTCGCTGACAAATTGTATATTAATTGCACTGTACATTAGCACACTAGGCCTAGAGCTGATCGTTTGAGAATTAAGTAGTTCTATGTCCATGCATATTGACAAATGTGACTTTTCCACACCAGTCCTAACACGACAAAATTAAGATTTACAGTGTGTATACATTGTTGGTGAACAACTTACCCATCAAAATGATCCATGAGTCTTTCAAAAGGGATCAAAATCGAACATTTTTTTCTGAGGAGTTTTCATTTTGTGCTTTACATGGCTCCTTGGCCATTTTCAGCGAATGTCACATGATCCAGGTACAGACCCTGATTGGTTCCTTGGACATAGAACCACCCGATTGGAAACAAGCCCCACTCAGGATATAAAACTAAATGTTTCTACGTGTTAATATTGTGTAGACTTTAGGTTGGAGTGAAGCACTAAGTGACATAAACCTAGCTGATTTTAGAATGTCCTGGAATGTTTAACTCCATTTCTGCGAAAAGTGCACATAGAACCAGATGATTCTCAAGGGACGAATTATATGACTATAATACAGAAAATTCAATGTACATTTCAAATCCAGGAATTAGCATTGTAGATCACACCACTGGATGTCCTTGAAATAGATTAAAAGAAATAAATAATAAAATGAATCTTTGTGATGTTTTCAGAGCTGTAAAGACTCAGAAATCTGATTTATCTCCAAGGAATGAACACTGTACAGCCCTAAGATAACAGTATGAGTATAAAACCTCTCTGTGATTAAAACTTTTCTAGATTTTTAGCTGGACTGGCACAGTCTGCCCTACATCTATCGATGCCTTTACGTGAGTGAGTGAGTGAGCTTTCTTCTCCATCGTTGTCTTTACTGTCTGCATTAATCACACATACTAATAAGATCTCGGTTTTTTTGAAAAACCTACTATTTTTTGGCTCCCGTTCCAAACCAAATTTTGGGTCTCCGACCCTTTACTGATAGGGAATCAGTTAGACACCAGAAGCGGGGTGAAGGGAAATGAGGATTTATTCAAAACAAAATGAAACAGGCACGAGGGCCAACAAAAAAATTGGCCCAAAGGGTTGCAAAAAGACAAACTATGGTAAGCTACACAGAGCTGGGAAACTAAATAGCAATAACGGCAAGAACAAAAAACCACTGGAAACTCCAGGGAGATAAGCAAGAACAGAAATGAATAACAAGGCTGGGGCTATATACAAAATGACTATGAAAACGAGATCTTGGAACATAAACTAGCAAACAAGAACAAGGGCTTGGGAACATGAGCGAGAACTTGACTTTGAAACAAACTTGAGACACTGTCTGCCAGCCAACTTCCACCGCATGCAGATAAAGGCTAGAAAATCAAGACACATGAGGGGTAACACCTGGAGAAGCAGAAACAAGAGGCATGGCAAGATCATGAGACATGGACCAAGATTGGATAACAAGACTTGCTCATTAAGAGAATGAGCGTGCTCAGCTTAAGTACCAATTAAGTATGCAGTTTGAAAGCAGCATGGATGTTCAGAACAGAAAAGTACAGCAAGATCTTGAAATAGCAAAGCAGGAATCATGACAATAAACTCCCTGTCTAAATTAGTAATATTAGTAATGTGCCTATCTAAGAATTACACCACCCAGTGAGTGTTAGTAAATGTTAGTAACTTAAAAACAGTTAATTGTCAATTAAGCTTAGAAAGGCCTGAATCCAGCACAGCACAGAGGGAAGGGGGAAATACCAAAGCCAACCCAGAGCTCTGAAATGTGCAACAACGAAGGCACGGGGCGGAACGCAGACAAGCGGTGGAGTGGCTTGGCAGACCTGGCATGAAACAAAACATGGAAAAGTAAAAACATGGACAATGAATGAGAAATATGAAATGCTTGATCCTGATACAAGAAACTGTTAAAACTGTGACTATGAACATGAACTTGAACTATGAACTATGAACTATATGAAACATGAAACTGTTAAAACCATAAATGCTGTCTTGGCCAAAGGCCAGGACCCAGAACACAACACTGTACATTTTTGTTGGTGCAAAGTCTCTGAAAGCCTATCTGTTGGAAATGCAGTGAAGACCTAGACACCTCTGAAACGATGCTGCAAATATTTCACTAGCTGTGATGTTCTCAGCCTCGGGGGTCATTCTGATGTGGACAGGGACCTTTGAGGAGTGACCTGACAACCTAAGACAGATGCAGCCGAACTCCCTGTAGAGGACTGTCTGTGACCCTTTCCCAGCTTCACTGTGGGTTTTCCTGTGTAGAAAACCTCTTTCTCTGTTTATTAGTTACTCTTCCTCTGTACCTCTCACTCCCTCTCTCTCTCTCTCCCTCTTTTTATCGCAGTGCATTGATGCTAAGAAGTACTGCTGGAATTTTGAGGGAGGCTACCCCATCTTCTTTATGTAAGTATGCTGGACGTTTGGGTAAGTTGAGCAAGGTTTCATGTGTAGATAGACTCTTTAAACCCTCAAAGTTCTAATCGCTGCTATAGTCACGCAAGGCACAAAAATATGCTGAGCAAAATTTCTGATTTCAGCCTTTAAAAGGTCATCAATTTTTAGTCGGCAAGTTACATGGCAGTTACCCTCAGAAGGGTTCGCAGGTACCTGTGAGCCCCTCTGAAGGTCATTTGTCAACTTTATAATGAATGATTAACTTTTGGGGGGATAGGGTGAGTAAAAATTATGCACTTTAAGGGTCAAGTGACCATGATGGTATTTCATCAGATTATAGCTTCGTAATTTGAAACATCTGCTGCATTTTCATTTCTGCGTTAATAATTAGATGGATGTAATAAATAATGGAATGAACATTAATCATGGAATAAAAGTGCGAATTGTTTGGCTTATCATCCCCCACCACAACAAAGTTGGCGGGGGATATTGAAATGGGCTCCGTGCGTGGCTGCGTCCCTCCATGTGCCCATCCCGATCAAAAGTAGGCTTTGTTTTTGGAGCAGAACTCTGAAAGTATGAACGTTATTGTCTTGAAACTTGGCAAGCGTGCTCTCTGGTGAATGTAGTTGTTCTTTTTGATACTAAAGAGTTTGACAAATTTTATTTTTGCCAGTTACCATGGAAACAAATTGGGACTGAGTGTCTCATGTAATGTGGAAGGGGTAGGCTATATTTCCAGAGCACAACTCAGAAAGCATCAACAATATTGTCTTGAAACTTGGCAAGCATGTGTTCTCCAGGGGATGTCATTGCACCTTTTGATACAAGGAAATTTGAGAAATTATCATGGAAACAAATTGGGACTTAGTCTCTCATGCAACTGGAATGGGCTAAGCTTTATTTCTGGAGAATTACTTCTGAAAGCATCCAAGATACTGTCTTGAAACTTGGTATGCATGTTCTCTAGGGGAAGCCGGTGTGCCTTTTAAGGCAAGGGAAATTGACTTTTTTTTTGGTTACCATGGAAACAAATTAGCTATTAAGTGGTGGGAAAAATAGATGGCTTTGTCGTCTTGTTGTCACTTGATTTGACTGACGTAAAGTGGCACTGACACGACATGCTCATGTGGGAACCTTGGCTCCAATCTTGAAATCTTTCACCTTTTGTTTTGCCGAGATGTGACGAATTTTGAGGAATTGCGAGTATCGAGTCATATTGTTGCAATCTGCAATCCTTGCACTCAAGAATATTTCAGCTGTTATGTCATTTTGATTGTTTATCGTTTCGTATTTTTGAGCTGTTGATTTCCTGTCCAAACATGTTCACGAACTCTAATTCTTTGTTTATAATTTTGCGTTCCTGTAAGTTCATTTGTCAGATAGAGAGCTATTTCAAACAAGACTCAGCCGGTTTGAGTTTTTATTTTTGCATGGTTTTGATGTGGTATTACAATGACAAAGAGAGCGACACTCAATATTTTTTTCCTTTTACAGCTGGCTTTCGGGGGCTACACCCATGTGGTTGTGGGGAGACAGTCTAGTTTATAAATTATTATTATTATTATTAATTATAATAGGCCTAATAATAATAATGATGATGGTCTATCAATGAAAATAGAAGAGAGCTTCAGTTATTGCTGCGTCTTTGATTAGAGAATGGAATAAATTTTAGAGTAGTAAAAGCAGTATCAGTATTATTTTAATGTAAAATGGTGTAGATTGTAGCTGTACACACAGTGTCAGTGCTCTTGGTTTTAATGGAAAATGGAGTAGATTGTTGACAAGTAAAAGCAGTATCAGTGCTGTTTGTCTGAATGTAAAACGGAATTAGATTGTAGTAGTAAAAGCAGTATTGGTGCTCTTTTTTTAATGGAAAATGGAGTAGACTGAGGTCTAGTAAAAGCACTATTAGTGCTGTGTTTGAATGGTAAATGGAGTAGATTGTTGAGCAGTAAAAGCAGTATTAGTGCTCTCGGAGGCATTGGGAGGCCGTTTTTCACCTCGATGCAGACTCAGCACTTGCACCACTAGGCGGAGTAGAAGCTTTTCATTTCCCTCACGGTTATCTGACATCGAGGGCTTTAAAGTGTTAAATTACCCGATAAATCATCCTTCAGGCTTAATTTGCCATTCAGAATCAGATTTTGCTAACTTGTCAGATATGAGAAAAAGGGAATGGCCTTGGTGCCAGCCAGATATCAGCCTGTCCCATTTCCAGCCTAATTTGTCATTTCTGAATATCTGCAGCCTCAGCTGCTGAAGAGCTCCCACTGCTAATAGGGAGAGTATAGATATGGCTGCATTATGAGCAAAGCTGCAAGTTTTCCCATTAATAATAACTGTGTTTGGAATACCTGAAACTTTTAATCCTAATAATCAGTAATCATCTGTGAATATGATATTAACTGCTATAGAGGCTTAATGAAATCATGTCTGCAGTTCCAGATGGAGTTTATCGATATATATTGAGATGTGTACTATGTACGTGCACACATTTGTGCAAAAATTAATGGTGGTTATGTAGAGGGTACTATAATAGCTTCAGATGCCTCGATAAGCGGCCGATTATGACTTATTTAACTACAAAACCCAAAACCAGTGAAGTTGGCACGTTATGTAAATCATATATAAAAACAGAATACAATTGTCATGGTTTGGGAGCCTTGTGGGCTCCTTTTGTTGCTCTCGTTCGGGACGATATCGTTTCGCTCACCATCGGATTCCTTAGCCAGCTGGCATTAATTGGGGGCGTCGCCCGGACTCTATTTAAGCTCCTGCCTTTCCTCGTTCGGGTTGCTGGAGTGTCAGTATGCTGTTGACGCTTAAGCCGTTAAGGTTGTTTGAGAATAGAGATTAGGCAGGAATTTAGCTGCTTTATATTATTAATGTGAGAAGCGAGAGTATAGGCAGGTTTTTTAGCTGCCTGGTATTTTGTTTTGAGCTCGCCTGTTGACTCCCACGGTCAGGCGTTAGGCCCGTGGGTAGCGCGAGCCGATATATTTCCTTTTGTTCAAGTTTAGCACTTTGGTGCATCTATCTTTTATTTCGAGCCACTGCTCCTGGCGTCCAACACCTCCACGCCATTACAGTACACTCCAGCCACAATGGAGACGTCAGCGGTGGCCGATATTAAGAGAGCTATTGCCAGTCAGCAGGAGATGTTGGCTGGATTTGCCAATTCACTTTCTGTGCTGATCAATCAGCGCTCTGAACTGGCTGATAGGCTGCACGTGCAGGAGACGGCGCTGCAGAACCAGCAGAGCGTCCTGTTAGAATTATCAGAGAGTATTAAACCTCTAACGTCACAGGCTCCACAACGTTTTGCACAAGCACAACCCATACATTTTCCCCGAGAGCCAAAGTTACAACTCCCCCAAAGATACAGTGGCGAGGCTGGAAAGTGTAGGGATTTTATTGCCCAGTGTGAGATATTTTTTAAAGCTCAGCCGTCACGTTTTGTTAATGAGGACTCTCGAGTTGCCTTTATATTGTCCTTGTTGGCTGGCACAGCGCTCAATTGGGTCGGTCCACTAATTAGATCTAACTCACCGGTTGTTAATTCGGTAGAGGCTCTTGTCAGGGAGATGGTTTCTGTTTTTGATCAGGACATTTGCGGCCAAGACGCAGCTACGCGTTTAATGCACTTGAGACAGGGCAAGGAAAGCGCAGCTGAGTTTTCGATTACATTTCGTTCTCTGGCCACAGAAACAGGCTGGCCAGAGACTCCTCTGATGACAGTTTTTACCCATGCTCTTACGGAGGAGATTAAGGATGTACTGGCTACGTTAGAACCCTGCTCAACTTTAGACTCCTTAGTTCGTACTGCTGTGCGAATTGACAATCGCATACGCGAACGCAGCCGGGAGAGACTGAATAAATCTCCGCTGGCTGACAATGGTATTAAGATTGCTAAAGGCGATTGTTCATCTCCTAGTTCACCCATTAAGGATTCTACCTTAGTTGAGCCCATGCAAGTTGATGGTTCGTTTAACCGTCAGTCTAAAAGACCCATTAGCAGAAAAATAATCTGCTTTTATTGTTACAAACCGGGTCATACACGTCCACAGTGCCCTAAACTACGGGGAAACGAAAAGCCCCTCTAGCGATTCAGGGGACGCTAGAGGGGCAGACCCAACTTCCCTTCCGAACACTTATCCCCGTAGAAATTACTGTGGGGAGTAAAAGATTTACCATTGAAGCGTTCGTTGACTCGGGCGCAGTGGACTGCTTCATGGATTTTCAGTGGGCTAGGAGACACGCCGTCCCCACTGTTGCTCTTTCACAATCGCGTTCGGTCAGAACTTTGGACGGTCGCCCGCTTGGAACGGGAGTTATAACCGAGGTGTCTGAACCATTAGAGATGTTCATCTCTTTTGGTAGTCATTCGGAGGAGGTTCGATTTTTCATTATCAAGTCTCCCACTTTCCCTATAGTCTTGGGGCATTCGTGGTTACGGGAGCATGAGCCTTGTATCAGCTGGGGGAGACAGACTAATCCCATCGTTCGCTGGGGTCCCAAGTGTAGCACTCATTGTAGAACCAGGGATAATGGTTCTTTCGGACGTGAGGCTATGGGTCAGGCTGACACCGATAGCGAGTTTGAGGAGGTTATTACTCCGTACCCTCCTAGATTGGAAGAAGGGGCAGAGGAGGGGTTAGAATGGGATCCTCAATTTGACTGGCGAGAGCCAGAGGATGATAACTTTTTGGAGAATTTCAGCGATGTGGAATCAGTCACGGATTCATTAGACTCTGACCAGGGTAAAGAATTTGGGGCTACCCTGAACTTCGACTTGCCTCCGAATGTTCCTAAGGATTACGCCGATTTGGCTGAGGTATTCAGTAAACAACGAGCCTCTACGTTACCCCCGCATCGTCCGTACGACTGCGAGATTAACCTATATCCTGGGACAACTCCACCTAGGGGTTCGCTGTATTCGCTGTCAGGACCTGAGCGTAAGGCTATGCGAGAGTATATCCAGGAGGCTCTCGCCAATGGTTTTATACGGCCGTCTACGTCCCCTGCCGGAGCGGGATTCTTTTTCGTTGGGAAGAAGGATGGTGGGCTGAGACCCTGTATTGATTACAGGGGTTTAAATAAGATCACTGTTAAAAACCGATATCCCCTTCCATTAATGAGTTCCGCGTTTGAACGTCTACAGGAGGCATCATTCTTTACGAAGCTAGATCTTCGCAACGCTTATAACTTGATTCGCATTCGGGAGGGAGACGAATGGAAAACGGCTTTTAACACGCATGACGGGCACTACGAATATCGGGTCTTGCCGTTCGGGCTGGTTAACGCGCCCTCGGTGTTCCAGGCATTTGTTAATGACGTGCTCAGAGAGATGTTGGAGAGATTCGTCTTCGTTTATCTCGACGATATTTTGATATTTTCTTCAACACTGTCTGAGCACAAACAACACGTCAGACGTGTACTGGCAGCCCTGCTCCGTGCCAAACTTTTCGTTAAAGCCGAGAAATGTGTTTTCCACGCCCAGACTGTCTCCTTTTTGGGCTTCATTGTGTCTAAGGGTTCGGTGCGGATGGACCCAGACAAGGTGGCTGCGGTCAGAAATTGGCCTGCGCCGCAGAGTGTTAAAGAGGTCCAACGCTTTCTAGGCTTTGCAAACTTTTATAGGAGGTTTATTCGTAATTTCAGCGCGGTTGCTGCCCCCATTATTGCGCTCACTAAAAAGAATACCTCCTCAGCGTTTTTGTGGTCCCCTGCAGCAGACGCAGCTTTTCAGGAATTGAAGAAACGTTTTAGCTCGGAGCCGATTTTGGTTTTGCCCGATCCCTCCCTCCCATTTGTCGTTGAGGTAGATGCTTCCGAGGTGGGCGTGGGTGCTATTCTGTCCCAGCGCCCACGTTGGGATAATAAGATTCACCCGTGTGCGTATTTCTCCCGGTCTTTGTCCGCCGCCGAACGTAATTATAGTATTGGTGACCGGGAGTTATTAGCGGTCAAGCTGGCGCTCGAGGAGTGGCGCCACTGGTTGGAGGGAGCTGAGCACCCTTTTGTGGTTTGGACTGATCATAAAAACCTCCAATATATTCAGCAGACCAAACGGCGTAATTCCCGGCAGGCGCGATGGGCATTGTTTTTTAACCGTTTTGATTTTACGCTTACGTACCGCCCAGGCTCTAAGAATACTAAGCCTGACGCGCTGTCACGTTTGTTTGATCGCACTGATAGCGATCCTTCCCCAGAGCCTGTCATTCCTTCGGCCCAGATCGTAGCACCTATTCAGTGGGAGATTGAGGCGGTTGTTCAGGAGGCGTTGAGGTCTGATCCCGGTCCTGGGGGGGAGCCTCCTGGTTGTTTATTTGTCCCACAGGGTGTTAGGTCACAGGTCCTTCAGTGGGGACACTCTTCCCGCTTGGCGGGGCACCCGGGGGCCCATCGGACCAAGCAGTTCCTGGCCCAACGATTTTGGTGGCCGGAGATGATGAAAGATATTCGGGAGTTTGTTGCTGCCTGTTGCGTCTGTTCAAGGAATAAGACTTCCCACCTCCCTCCCGCTGGTTTGCTGCGACCTTTGCCCGTTCCCAGGCGCCCTTGGTCGCATATTGCTTTAGATTTTGTTACGGGGCTGCCTGTTTCTGATGGCAACACGGTTATTCTGGTGGTGGTCGACCGTTTTTCTAAAGCGGCTCATTTTGTCGCACTACCCAAGCTGCCTTCAGCACGGGAGACAGCGCATCTTGTGGTCAACAATGTGTTCCGGTTGCATGGGCTCCCGCAGGATGTTGTTTCTGACCGAGGCCCGCAGTTTACGGCCAGATTTTGGCAGGCGTTTTGTAAACAGTTGGGGGCCACTGTTAGCCTCTCTTCAGGGTTTCACCCTGAGACCAACGGGCAGACGGAACGTACTAATCAGTCTCTCGAGAACACTCTCCGATGTTTGGCGGCAGATAACCCCTCATCTTGGAGTCGATTTTTAGCTTGGGCCGAGTATTCTCATAACTCGTTGTGTAATTCCTCCACGGGGCTTTCCCCGTTTGAAGCCCAAGTGGGTTATCAACCTCCACTTTTCCCAGAGACTGAGAACAATTCCGAGATTCCCTCAGTTAACCACTTCATTCGGCGCTGTCGGTCTGTTTGGACTAAGGTCCGTTCGGCACTGTTGCGCTCGGGGCGCAAACAAAAATCCTTCGCTGATAGAAAGCGTCGTTTGGCTCCGTCCTATCGGGTTGGGCAGAGAGTTTGGCTGTCCACCCGGGATCTCCCGTTGAAGGTGGAGTCCCGTAAACTGGCACCTCGCTATATCGGTCCGTTCAAGATTGTACGGAGGATCAATCCGGTTACGGTCCAGTTGAAGCTCCCGAGATCTCTGCGCATACATCCGGCGTTCCACGTCTCACGGATTAAGCCGGTTAGCACTAGCGTCCTGGCACCCGCAGACACGCCGCCGCCGCCACCGCGCATGCTTGAGGGCGGTCCGGTTTATACCGTGCGCCGCATTTTGGCCGAGAGGCGCGTAGGTCGTGGGGTCCAGTTTTTGGTTGATTGGGAGGGATATGGTCCCGAGGAGCGGTGCTGGGTCCCTTCTCGGGATATTCTGGATCCCTCGCTTATTTCGGATTTTCGTGCGCGGGGTTCCTTGGGGACTTCTGGAGCTGTCCCTTAGAGGGGGGGGTCCTGTCATGGTTTGGGAGCCTTGTGGGCTCCTTTTGTTGCTCTCGTTCGGGACGATATCGTTTCGCTCACCATCGGATTCCTTAGCCAGCTGGCATTAATTGGGGGCGTCGCCCGGACTCTATTTAAGCTCCTGCCTTTCCTCGTTCGGGTTGCTGGAGTGTCAGTATGCTGTTGACGCTTAAGCCGTTAAGGTTGTTTGAGAATAGAGATTAGGCAGGAATTTAGCTGCTTTATATTATTAATGTGAGAAGCGAGAGTATAGGCAGGTTTTTTAGCTGCCTGGTATTTTGTTTTGAGCTCGCCTGTTGACTCCCACGGTCAGGCGTTAGGCCCGTGGGTAGCGCGAGCCGATATATTTCCTTTTGTTCAAGTTTAGCACTTTGGTGCATCTATCTTTTATTTCGAGCCACTGCTCCTGGCGTCCAACACCTCCACGCCATTACAACAATGATTTGCAAATCCTTTTCAACTTATATTCAATTTAATACACTGCAAAGACAAGATGTTTAATGTTCAAACTGAGAGACTTTATTTTTTTTGCAAATAATCATTAACTTAGAATTTAAAGGCAGCAACACGTTGCAAAAAAGTTGGCTCAGGGGCCTTTTTACCACTGTGTTTCATCGCCTTTCCTTTTAACAACACTCAGTAAACGTTTGGGAACTGAGGAGACCAATTTTTGAAGCTTTTCAGGTGGAACTCTTTCCCATTCTTGCTTGATGTACAGCTTAAGTTGTTCAACAGTCCATGGTCTCCATTGTCGTATTTTACGCTTCATAATGCGTCACACATTTTCAATGGGAGACAGGTCTGGACTACAGGCAGGCCAGTCTAGTACCCGCACTCTTTTACTACGGAGCCATGCTGTTGTAACACGTGCAGAATGTGGCTTGGCATTGTTTTGCTGAGATAAGCAGGGGCGTCCATGAAAAAGACATTGCTTGGATGGCAACATATGTTGCTCCAAAACCTGTATGTACCTTTCAGCATTAATGGTTCCCACATATTTGAAAGTTGCCCATGCCTTGGGCACCAATACACCTCCATACCATCACAGATGCTGGCTTTTGAACTTTGCGCCTATAACAGTCCGGATGGTTCTTTTCCTCTTTGGTCCGGAGGACACGATGTCCACAGTTTCCAAAAACAATTTGCAATGTGGACTCGTCAGACCACAGAACACTTTTCCACTTTGCATCAGTGCATCTTAGATGAGCTTGGGCCCAGCGAAGCCGGCGGCGTTTCTGGGTGCTGTAGATAAATGGCTTTTGCTTTGCATTGTAGAGTTTTAACTTGCACTTGCAGATGTAGCGACAAACTGTAGTTACTGACAGTGGTTTTCTGAAGTGCTCCTGAGCCCATGTGGTGATGTCCTTTACACACTGATGTCGATTTTTGATGCAGTACCGCCTGAGGGTTCGAAGGTCACGGGCATTCAATGTTGGTTTTCGGCCTTTTCGCTTACGTGCAGTGATTTCTACAGATTCTCTGAACCTTTTGAAGATATTACGGACTGTAGATGATGAAATCCCTAAATTTCTTGCAATAGCTTGTTGAGGAATGCTGTTTTTAAACTGTTCGACAATCAGCTCACGCAGTAAGTGGTGACCCTCGCCCCATCCTTGTTTGTGAATGACTGAGCATTTCAGGGAAGCTGCTTTTATACCCGATCATGGCACCCACCTGTTCCCAATTAGCCCGTTCACCTGTGGGATGTTCCAAATAAGTGTTTGATGAGCATTCCTCAACTCTCTCAGTCTTTTTTGCCACATGTGCCAGCTTTTTTGAAACATGTTGCAGGCATCAAATTCCAAATGAGCTAATATTTGCAAAAAACTACAAAGTTTACCTGTTCGAACATTAAGTAACTTGCCTTTGCAGTGTATTCAATTGAATATAGGTTGAAAAGGATTTGCAAATCATTGTATTCAGTTTTTATTTACGATTTACACAACGTGCCAACTTCACTGGTATTGGGTTTTGTATGAAACCACCAGACAGTATTTGAATAAGCTGGTTGCCTTATTGAAAGTCCCCCACGAATGAGGCTGACACCACAGGCTACAGCGTTACGGATTACCTCACCATAAACATTCGGCATCCTGCCGTATATCTGTGGTTTCTCAGGACATGACGGGGACATCCTAAGTGATTTTTTGTGGTTATTTTTAATTTTTATAACCTTTGTACCATCGCTGTAAGTTTAGAGAATTTGAGGAGTGCACTTGTTCTGCACTGATAATAAATCTGAATTCTCTAGTCCACATAAATAAATGTTATGCGGCCAGGACTCTGAATTTTTAAGTTGAACGCAGATTTTTCTTTTTATTATTAAACTGGTACCGTCGGTCCATTTCACCGCAAAGAGAACAGTGAGGCTTGCTTAAGGTGGAGTTGGTGGAAGATGCAGCTTTTGCATCAAGTCCTGTGTAACCCACTCAAGAAACCAGGGTTGTCAGAGAGTTATGGAGTACGGACTTCTGACCGACCCAATGAGTCCTGGGTCTCGCAATCAACATTTACTGACGCCACAGGCAGCCAAAGTGTGGCTCCATAACTGTGTTAGCCCCACTGCAAATCATGTCATTTAACAACTGACACTACAGTCTCAACAAGTATTCTAGTGTCATTATGTCACTTATTTATTTATTGACTTGTGACTTGGGCCAACAGGCACGGAGTCTAAAATGGGCTGTTTTTTAATTTTTAAGATATTTTTTTTTCCATGTCGCGATCTTCCTTAGGCTTACTTACCAATGCAGCGCATGCACAAATTTTACCCACAAGGTGAAAAGCTCATCAGCCCAAGTAACGGCTCATCGGCCGAGTAGCCTCATCTTGTTTATTTATTTACTTACTTCCTTATTAAGCACAAATAAGGCAAAATGTGCTCAGTGAGGTGAGAGAGTTTTACTCAGAATTTATTAATGCGGAAGAGGTTTCCTGAGCAGAACAGAAAAGCTTTGAAAGGTTGGCTCTTTAAGCAGTGCTGCTTTATGATCCTGGATTGAATTTAGTTTATTTTGACTCATTTGGCTGCAGCAGAGGTGCCATCCAGGCTCATTTTAAAATATCTCACTTTGGGTTACAATGGCCGTACTTTAAAATATTTTTAGGGCCCTTTTCTATCAAGTTTTGCTTGAAAAGTTTGCATTTTTCAAGTTAATTTAGCACGAGATTTCTGAACTTTTTTTTTTTTTGGAAACCTTATGATTTAGTTTGAAGTTAAAAGGAAAGTTGTGATTAAAACTAGACTTTCTGTGGTTCCGTTTGAGGCTTGTATAAAAGGGAATGAATAAGCACACCTTTTCAGTTTCAGTAATATTAAGCCCCTTGTGATTTAGAGTGCTGTTTTTATGAACTCTCTTTCATCTCAGTTTTAGGTATTGTCAGAGTTTTCTCATTCCTTCTAAAAGATTTAATTTAATCAAGGTCCTATAAGCTTTACCATGGTGCCAAGATTGATTATTTTTGTGCAATAGCCTGGCTATCCAAAATTTATTGTCCGAAGAAAATCTTGGGCTGCATTGATTTCTTTTCAGCTTGAGAGCTGGGCAATTAAAAAGCTATGTCTGTCGAGGAATGAAATGAAACAGAATAAATACTGAAAAAAGTGTATTGTCATTCATGCAGCATTGTGATTCACCAGTGGCGTAGCTAGTGGGGGTGCAAAGACACTTTGTGACACCTCCCTTTATGTCAACAATTAGTCCTGGCAAGTTCTCAATCATTTTCCTTTATTGTCACATCTTCCAAATATTGTAATTGGCAACTGAAGAAACGGTTTCTCTCCATATGCGATCTAACAGTGATGAAATCATGGGCTAAATTCAGTACAGAAAAACGTATAAATAGGCCAATGCTTCGCGTTGATTGAACTGGTCCACGTTGAAATGAAACGCAGAGTTTCACTCTCGGTATTGTGTGGGTTGATTGGAAAACAAAAAAACAAAAAAGGCACTCGGCAGTTCAATAGGCTATAAAAAGCATGACGCTCCAGCTATTTGCGTGAGAGATGACAGGTATGCAATTTTGAATAACGTTGATTTAAATACAATAAATACGCGCCCAGATTAATGTTTGTCATCTTACCTAATCAGGGAAAACAAGTAGCACCTGTGAAGTGCGGAGTGCTCTCGGAGTGAACCTTCTGTTAATTATGTAAATGACTGAGAACAGGTCAGGACTAATAATTGTTTTAAGCAGATGTTTCGTGCAACCCAATTGTGTGTTCTTGTTCTGTCACTGTACTGAATTTAGCCCATGATTTAATCACTGTTAGAGGCATATGGAGAGAAACGGTGTTACAAATTATGATAATTGGAAAATGCGTCAATAAAGGACAATGATTGAGAACTAGCTAGGACTAATTGTTGTCATAAAGTAACGTGTCTGTGCCCCCTCCCCAGTAGCTATGCCACTGCCACAGTGTCATTTTATATGTCACTCATGCAGTAATGCGATTCACAAAAGCCTCATTTTATATGTAATTCATGCAGTGATGTGATTCACCACCGCCTCATTTTATATGTCATTCATGCAAAAGTGTGATTCACCACAGCCTCATTTTGTGTCTTTCATGCAGTAATGTGATTTACCACAGCTTCAATTTATATCATTCATGCAGTAATGCGATTCACCACAACCTCATTTTTTCATTCATGCAGTAATGCAATTTACCAAAGCCTCATTTTATATGTAATTCATGCAGTAATGTGATTCACCACTGCCTCATTTTATATGTCATTCATGCAATAGTGTGATTCACCACAGCCTCATTTTGTATGCCATTTGCGCAGTAATGTGATTCACCACATTATCTTCATCTTCTCAATTTTCTCAAAATGAACTTCATGTGACTTCATTGCCTTTTGCAATGGGGTCTTCAATTAGCTGATTTTATGAATATTATTGTATTTTTTCTCAAAATAGACATTTCCTGACTTTAGTACTTTTAGAACTAGGGTCTTCAATTGGAATAGCTGAGGCAGCTTTGGGATAAAGGTGCTCTTGCATTTGCCTTTTTGGGGCAATAAAATTTTCAGCAAAGCCAGCTACTCCACAAATTGACCACCCTGCATAAATATACACCTATCTGCCACAACATTAAAACCGCAAAAGTTGAAGTTTTGACAACATACTGTATAAATTTGAGTTCAGGGTCCATTAAATGTGGAGTTAAGGTGAAGAAATAAGGTCACATAACTTAATTGGGCTATAAATGTAACGTTTCACAGTGCATTGTATTGGGGTGAGAGTGGGAACTATAACCGGCCTGCTGCTGTAAAGCGGAATTTGCGGCTGGATGTGGTGAACTGTGTGTCATGATATAGTCCTCACAAATGTATAGATCTTATCTGATTGAATTTGAAAATTTATCTAACGTCTGTTTGAATATTTTGTTTGAATTTGAACTTGTATGACAGCTCAATCAAATCTTATGCCAGCATAGCTCTTTATTTACTCGCTAAATTACAATTGAAGATTTAACACAGGGACTACTTTGGTCTAAATTAACTCCGCCAAGGAGGTTATGTGTTTGCCGGTGTTGGTTTGTCTGTCTGTCTGTCTGTACAAGATAACTCAAAAAGTAATGAACGGATATCTCTGAAAATTTTGTGGGTGGGTTGATATTACATCATGGACGGACCCTATTAATTTTGACCACGATCAGTCAAACAGTAATGCTGCCATGGCAGCCATCTTGATATCCTATGATGCGATAACTGAACTTCACTCCTCGTGATATCACTCAAATTTTAGGGATGATTGATCTCGCATCAGGGACGTAACATATCCTTACATTTCTTCTGTGCCTTGTTCACTCAGCAAATTTTGACTGTGGAGGTTTGTACTCTCGGAGTGACTGTTTGATGAACTAGATGGAATGTCCACTGATGTTAAGAAAGGTTAGCCAAAATAAGAGAGAAAAAAAAAAATCAGAACAGATTGTTTGCTCATGACTGGGTTTAATAAAAGAAGCCATTAATTCAACAGCTTTTCATACTGCTGGTGTTTGGACGAACAAAAGCAGGTTCTTTCTCATCCTCCTCAAAAGTAATGACCTTGAATTTCTATTCGCTGATATTTAAGTCCACATTGCAAAGGTTAAAAGGATTGAGAGGCGAGTTTTTTGATTAGTTGCTCGGTGACATTGGCCCTCATTTATCAAACTTGCGTAGGATCTGGTGTAGATTCTGGTGTAAATATCAGCGTTCACCAGGTGTCACGTCTGATTGACTAAAAGTGTGTACGTCGCTGATTTCGGTGTAGAACTGGAGTCGTGGTGGCTGAAACCATCGTAATTTACATGACACGCCCCTGTAAATTCATGCTAGGGGAGGCATAGTCCTGCCCACTTTACGACAGGAACTCTCAAAAGACGGCGAAGAAGAAGGAACTTCACTGGGGACGAAATATAAATTATCTCCTCCGAGGTGGAGAAAAACAAAATGATTTTATTTGGAAGCTTTAAGAGTTGCATAAAGGGAGCCCAGCAGGCTACAGTCTGGAAAACTATTGCTGCTGCGGTGAACGCCGTTGGGGTGGAAAACCGGAGTGCAGCAGAAGTTTTATTTAATTCATTAATAAATTGAAGTGACTATTCCCACTTATGAGCGCCCAAGCACAAAAATTGATCGAAATTCGCGTTAGGCGCACGCACCTAAAAGTGTGGCCAAGATGCACACTTCTCCATTGCCCACACTTATTTTAAGTGTATCCAAAGCTACATTTTCTTTTCTTGGCCAAACTGGTTTTAAGCGGTACTTTCTATAAGCTGCATTGGAATGGTCATCAACTGGCACACTTATGAGAGTGGCCAAGAAAAAAATTCAGCATTGGCCACAGGTATAAGTGCGAATAACATCGGCCTGAATAAATTCAATTTCTAGATCCATCATATTTCAGGTTATATAGCCTATCCAAATGCTTTACATGTGGGTTAAATAAGTGGTTGGATTTTGAGATCACCACCAAAAAACGGGTTGCGGCCACTGGTCTATATAGAATTCCATATAGACCAATGGTTGCGGCACTCAGGCGCCGCAGCGCACGGTCCGGTGGAGGCCAACCAGACTCGAACCTCCAGCAGTCACCGTTCGAGGAGCAGGGCTCTCCCTCCATCATGGGAATTTGAGACTGATCCCCACCGCCTCAATCGGAGCTGCATGAGGGTAATTGTTAAAATACAGTCTGCAGAGATCACTCTTCATTGCACTTTCATTAGTATTACTCCATCGCATCTTATTGGGTACCACAGAAAATGAGCAGCCACTAAATTGTCACTTTTTTGGAGGAGATCTTCTCTTTGCTGAAAGTTCCTTTCACGTTGGACAGAAGCTTATTCCTCTAACAACAGCAGATCTGCCATTGTCAAAATGTTATCAAGGTCAAAGTGTCCATAAGCCTATATATACTGAGCAACAAAAGAAATGCAAGTTAGCTAGTTAGTTAATGTACTCTTATGGTTACTCAGTCAAAGCGACTGCAAAATAAAGAAAAGTTTGATGAAATGAGTGTAAATATGCACGCGCTAGTAGTAAATTTGATTGTGTAAGTACGCGCAAACTTATTTTCCAGTCTGCCTTTAAATAACTTTCGTTTAGTTTGTTGTTCAGCATATATCTGACTGGAAAAGCATCTGACAAACCACACTGCATATCTGCCAGGCCACACATTAGATTTAATAAAATTGATTGTTATAGTCAGCCGTCTTTCCTGACAACCAGGTTGTCTCAAAATATTTGATTAACATTTCATGACCAAAAAGTTTGATTAATTTCTCAACACAGGTGTCTTATTCATTCATTCATACATTAATTTATTCATTCATTTATTAATTTTGTCTATTTAACTTATTGATTAATTTTACTAATATGACCAACAACAGCTTGACGTTCGCATCGCTGCATATGCTTTATTACTCATTTTGACAGCTGCACTCGTTCCTGCATGTTGTTCGCTGGTTTCAAATCTGTGTACACCTGGTCAGACCTGGCGTGAGATTTTTGCGGACCGTTCGCTCACGTTGAGATTGATAAATGCCGATCCTTGCAGGAGAATTGGCGCATGCCCATTTTTTTGGTGTACGCACGTTTGATAAATGAGGGCCAATGAGTTCGGCAAACTATTCATAGACCTCTGAGTGAAAGGCACTGACTTTCCTGTCTTTACCATCGTAATTCTGTGTATTAGGGTTTTTTGTCCCGCCAAGAACACCTCAAAAAGAATAAACACAATTTCCTCTCTCAAATCATCACTGTTCAATAGTTTATGACCTTACTTCCTCTGAGGGTCTGCCAGCTGGTTATTGAAGAACAATTTTCAGTTAAGGAATAATACTAATGATCTTTATACAAAGAGATTGCTTTGAAAACTCTGAAGTAAAAACAAAACAAGTCCGACTTCTTGGTTTTCAGTCAGACCCTACAAATGTCGATTTGTAAAGACCAATCTATTCAAAGGTTTTTATGACAATGTTTTTCTCTGCATCAGTGCAGTGCTTAGCTGCTTCAAACACATTTCAAGG
This sequence comes from Gymnothorax reevesii, assembly GCA_029721435.1. Lineage (NCBI taxonomy): Eukaryota > Metazoa > Chordata > Actinopteri > Anguilliformes > Muraenidae > Gymnothorax > Gymnothorax reevesii. The sequence continues at coordinate 21,686,498 of CM056577.1, read as the reverse complement.
TGGTTCTTCCAGAGGAGAGAAAGATAATTGGCTCTAACTCGACTAAATGCAAGTTGACTCAGCTTAAGGATAAGTTTTGTCTCATCTCAAATTTAATCAAGACAGTGGAAAGCTTTTTTTGAAAACTTGTGAACTTGAGTTCAATTTCTTAGACTGGTCATGACAAGTGGATTCAAAAAGCGTTATGACTTGAAAATCACAACAAAGAAAACCAGCAATGACAACTTGAACAAATTTATTCTTCACTGATTGGGTCCAAAAATTTCTACAAATAATCCACTGTGCAGTCTTATAATAATACTCCAATGCCTCTATGTAACTCTGCTGCAAAAAAAACTCTCCCTCAACTGACCAAAATTGCAACATTTATATAGACAAGGAACATTCTAGAAAGATCTACAGGAGTCCTGGACGATCCGGCCCCCTCCAGGCAAGAAGATGCTAGAAACCTTTAGAAAGCATTAGTCTATTTCATCATAAACAAGTGGTATTGCATCAGATCATGTTTTGCTGCAGACATACTACCAGAGGATGCTAAATGATGAACAAAATCAACAAATCGCTGAGCAGTAAAGCAGCACAAATCTAACAAATCTCCATATACAAATGATATACAGTGCTATACATAATACACTCATGCATAACAAAAGCAGAAATAATATTGCATAACTTAATCAGACTATCTTGTTTTACAGTTTAAATGCACTGAGGTAAGGTTGCCTGTGATGTCTTTCAGATGTCGGTCAAACGAGGAGTGCTGTGGAACTCGTTGCTGTGTCAGGACCCTGTCCGTCCAGAGATTGTGGTACTTTTGGTGAGTACAGGGGTCAGAGATTATTTGTTGTCAGTAAGAGCCCACATTGAACATTCTATCCTACCAAACTTATGGAGTTTCCGCTGCCTCTAAAACTGAAATTTACCAAATCATGTTTTCTTTATGAGAAAATTTATCATCAGTATTAACTTAATTCAAATGAAAATATGAAAGAAATTCAGTACAAGAATTCCCATCCAAAATGTACTGTGTGTTTAATGCAAAATTCTTACTTAGTGGCAGTTTTTCAGGTGAGAACTTCATGGATTGCTTTTAGAAATTTTATTTATCAAATAAATGTTGCAGAATTTTGGCCTTAAATGCCCTGAGAAATATCACAGTCGATTATGGCGGCGCTCAAATGAAATGCAGTCCTCTGTTTTCTTTTTGTGGCATCAGATACAAAGTATTTCATTTCCAAGTCTGAGCCCCAGTGATATTAAGGCTAGGCTTTCAATTGCTTTCTCACTGAGGTTTATTTTCTCTGAGTTAGGAGGGACGGGTTAAGGAATTTAATCTCGGGTTTTACAAACTTAGACTAAAGAGTTGTTTGATGTTATTGCAGCCTTCAGAGGGATTCGCAGGGTGAATTATTTTCTGTACAAGAATTGGGGCATTGCTGCTAACTGCTTTGAGGTAAATGCCTTGAACACATCTGGATTTTAGATTCTTTTGAAGGACCTTTAATGCATGGAACTGCTTGCTAGACAGGGACCTGCTGGATATTCATGTCTGAGGCTTTGATGCATTGCTGTATATTCCCTCTTTGTACAACCCCAATTCCAAAAAAGTTGGGATGTTGAGTAAAATGTAAACAAAAACAGATTTGCGAATCTCATAAATTTATTCCCAGTTGAGCATAAACAACATATCAGATGTTGAAAGTGAGACATTTTACCATTTCATGAAAAATATTAGCTGATGTTGAATTTGATGGCAACAACACATCTCAAAAAAGTTAAGACAGGGCCATGTTTACTATTGTTTAGAATCCCCTTGTCTTTTAACAGCAGTCCGTAAATGTTTGGGAAGTGAAGGGATGTTGTCCCACATGCAGGCCATGCAAGGTATTCCAGTGCAGAATTATGCCTGTTTTTTTAATGCAGTGCCGCCTGGGGTTTTGAGATCATGAGCATCCAATATTGACGTTCGGCCTTGTCCCTTGTGCACAGAGATTTCTCCAGACTCTCTGAAACTTTTGATGATATTACGTACTGTAGATTCTAAGCCTTTGCAATTTTACATAGTAGAATATTTTTTGAAATTGTTCCACAATTTTTAGTCACAGTTTTTTGCAGATTGGTGAATCTCTGTTTATCATTACTTCTGAGAGACTCTGCCTTTCTAAAATGCTCCTTTATATTACTGACCTGTTAGCAATGAACCTAATTAGTTGTAAAATGCTCCTCCAGCTGTTTTTTTCTAAAAATCACAAAAAGATGAGAAACAAAGTTGTCATCATCTATCAGTTTGGAAAAGGTTACAAAGCCATTTCTAAGGCTTTCCACGGCAGAAGCTGTAATCTGCAAATGGAGAAAACTTGGAACAGTCTTGAACTTTCTCAGGACAAACAGACGGACGGATGGGCGGACGGACACTCACACACACAGTCCCCGTAGGGAAATTTGATTGCGGCAAAAAATCACTTGACATTTCCATACACCAGCATAAGAATAATCACATACAATACATACAGACACTTTCACTGCATCTTTAAAAAATGTTTCAGATGAGCAGCTCATCCCATGTTTAGGACTTGGATGGCTTGTGGAATAAAAGACTATTTATACCTGATATAATCGTGAAAGAAAGGGGCTACGGCGTTCAATATATGTTAAATATCAATAATTAATAGAAGGTGCTCTTTGGACAGAGTCGGGAAAAATACTTCAAAGCATAAAAAAGCAAAATGTCCAAGGCAACTCTTCTTAAATTAGAAAGCATTTATTAAACAGCTAGTTTAACTGTGAGTTTGAATATAAACTAGCTGTTTAATAAAAGCTTTTAATTTAAGAAGATTTGCCTTGGACATTTTGCTTTTTTATACTATTTGTACATTTTTTGTGAACAGTGGGGCGCAATAGCGCCATCCAGATGGAAATGATTTAAAAGCAGAGGCAAGTGGATGCCTCTCATCACCCGCAGGATTGTCGTCTCGCTCTTAACGTGGTCCCTACAAACACATTCCACGCTCGGTAATGCAATTCCCAACAGTTTACTGGCTGTTGTTGCTATCTTTCTCATGGACTTTCTCTGTGCCTCAGAACCATTTCCAAACCAAAAAATAATCCAAAATGTCATAACACTTTCAATAAAAGCACAATAAAACATGTGGAGCATGTTGGAGTCAATATTGAAGGATAAAAGTTTTCTTAAAAAGTACATTTTTTGTTGTGCAGAGGCTGTGCAGTCCAGAAATCTCATTTCAGACTATGGTCGAGCGCAACTCCAAGAAACTCACATTCAGTCACAGACTGCATTGGCTCTCCATTTATTAAAGTACGTTGGGACAATTATAGCCTCCTAAAATTGACAGACATTTCCTTAGTCTTTGCTGTGCTGAGGACAAGGTTTTCCCTCTCACACGACTGAAGGAAATGGTCAGGAACTGGCCCACGCTCTTTCTCTCCATCACGTAAGGCAGTATCATCTGCATTGATGAAAGCGCTTGTTGGTGTTCAGAATAAACGACAGAGATAAAACACTACCCTGAGGGGAGCCTGTGGACGTGGTCAGTTTGTCTGAATGTGATGTTTCTACTCTGAGCTTCTGTGATCTACTGCCAAGAAAATCAACAATCCATGCAATCAAACAAGACAGAAGTGAAAACTCTGTTTCCAGTTTATCTGCTAAAATACTTGATAAAAGCAGATGAAGTCCACAAACAAGATCTTATCGTGTGTCCTTGATTTATTTCCAGCCGAGTGTGTACTACATGATGGAACAAAGTCAGTACAGCATCTTCCACTCCCCTGGAGGGATGGTCGGCAAATAGCTGGAAGGTCTATAAGATGCTGCGTTTGTGATACAGTGTACCTCTTCACCAGCATTTCAAAACACTCCATGACCAGTGAGGTAAGAGCGACTGATCTGAAGTCTTTGGGGCCTGAGGTCTCGGGGACTTCTGAACAGGAGCAATCATGGATGCTTACCAGATACTTAGTATCTTGTGACTGCTGAAGGAAGATCTAAAAATGTCAGTAAAAACTGGTGCCAGCTGCTCAGCACAGAGCTTCAGCACACACAGCTGGGAGTTTTCAGGGGGTTACAGTCTCGAAAAAAGGACCTCTGATTCTTCGATGAAATCCAGAGGAAGGTCAGGAAGAGTGGACATCACCACTGAAGAGTCATTGCTACTGCCACTGTCAGATCGACAGAAGAAGGTGTTGAGCCAGTTGGCCCTCTCCAGACCCTCACTACCATGAAGGTCATGCAAAGCCTTCCCTCTGCCCTTATGTGGGACATTTTGTCATGGTTTTAATACCCCGCCGTGCCTCTCTGGGATTACCCGGTGACAGGGCGCCCTTTATCTTTTGACTGTAATTGTACTTATCTACCATTCTCTGTCTTTTGATTGTCATCATGGATCATCCTCAGCTGTGTCATCATGGATCAAAGTACGGATCAAAGGCCCTTAAATTTATGTGGTTAGAAAGAGAAGAGGAGGAGGGATCCCTCTTCTTAGTGATGAAATCAGGCTGTCCTGATTGGTGATCCTGTGGATGGCAAGTTGTCTCCCATGAAACTGGCTGGTCGCATATTAAAATGCCCTAATGTTTTTAGAGGCACAGCTGAGCACTATGGAATTTTCATACAGACATTCATGGATTTAGTCTCTTTCTAATGAGACTAATGTTGACTATAGCAGGAGGTAATGAAGCTTGGTTATCAAGTACCTTTGAAAAGTATTTGTACTACTCTGAAAAACGTAAGCAATATGGGAAAATCTTTGGCAGTATTCAGGGGAACAAAATAAATAACTAAGATAGAAAATTAAATAAAAAGGGGGACACGCTCTTACTTGTTGGTGGTATTAACCCTAGAACACTACTGCTAAAATTAGTAACACCATCACTAACGCCGGGTGATTTTTCCCGATATAGTAAAATACCCAATAAAAAGTACTTGTCATCAAAATATGACAATACATGACAAATTAGAGTATTGTTCTTTTATTTTCAACTGTGCCATGTCTAACAAAATGAAAAAAAGTACCCTGAGGTAAACAAAACACCCATGCCTTCAAAGATGTCAAAGACAATGCTGAAGCTACCCAGGGACCCATAACACTCAGACAAACGCAACATAATGAAAATCACGTAAACACGTTTGCTCGGGTGAAAATCACCCGGCGATAGTGTTCTAGGGTTAAGGTTGTAACAATGGTGTTCTCAGTCTTCTCGGGAATTGAAGGGGCGGACACTCATAGTTCACGACCCTCTGCTTGACTCTCATGGCCTCAAAACAGTCATCTCTAGAATGCCTACTACACTAAAGACCTGGGAATGAACAGGCTGAATTGAAGCACCTATTACTAAAACCCCATAAGTCACACTTTACTAAAACCCCACAAGTCAAGTCAAGTCATCAGTGCTTCAATTCCTGTAGTTAAGGGGGGTCAGGACCCATCCCCAGGGAATGCACAAGTTATTACCAATCAATTATTCTGTCCAACTCTGAAGTTCAGTCAAAACCTCCAAAACTCGACAATAGTTTCCTGTCACGGCCTTGATAGTTACACAATAAGAAAGACACTGGGCGGAAATGATGCCCATGGGAGAGCTGCGAGGCCAAAGCCACTGCTGACTCAGTGAACACAAAGGCTTGGCTCACCTTTGCAGAAAAGCTCTTGCTGATCCCCAAGACTTTTAATATAATATTCTGTGGACTTATGGGTCAAAAATGCAACTTTTTGGAATACGTGGATCTTGTTACATCTGGCGTAGAGCTAACACAGCTTTCCATAATAAGAATATCATACCGGTGGTCAAACATTGCGGTGGTAGTGTTTGGGGCTGTTCGCTGCTTCAGGACCTGAATGACTTGCCATAATTGATTAATTACACAAATTCAGTTCACTACCAGAAAATCCTAAAGGAGAATGTCAGGCCAGCAGCTTGTGACGCATAGCTCAAGTGCAGTTGAGTTATGCAGCAGGACAATGATCCATAGCATGTGAGCTGATGCACTTCAGAATGACACTATAGAAACAAAATTAAGGTTTAGGAGTGGCCTAGTCAAAGGCCTGACTTAAATCAGAGTGAGATTGCGTGGCATGACCTTAAACAGGTTGTTCAGACTCAAAAACCCTCCAATGTGGCTGAATCAAAATCATTTTTAGAGAAGATCGAGCCAAAATTCCTCCACAGCAGTTTATTACAAAAGCCTGATTGCAGTTGCTGCTGCCAAGGGCGACTCATCCAATTTTGAGGTTGAGGTTATTTTTTTCATAAGGGAGATATAGGTTTTGAATGACTCTACCTTCCAGAAGTGACATGATCATTCAGGGCCTTATTCTCACGATCACAGTCTGAAGCACAGTTTGATGCGCGTGGTGCAAATGCATTTAGGGAATGTCCAAATCAATTTTTGTTCGTTTATTGGCTACTTATCAGGAAATAATGCAAGGCACAAGTTTAAAAGGGGTCGTTCTTAATGTCTTAATTAATTATAGGCATGTTTTGGGTGTGGCACAAAATAAACCAATCAGAGTGTCAACTCCCATGTCCTTCAAAAGCCAGATGCCCTTGAACCGTGGCAAACTGCTATTGTAAGGGCATACTTACCTAGTAGAATGGGGGGGATAAGTTCTCACTGCAGATGAAAGGGTTAAATATTGTTCAAAATTGTTTTATTCATATCCTGATGTTAAAAAACAGCATACTGAATGTCCAAGGCTGCATTTGACCTTAACATTACATTTAAACTCGTGGATAAAACAAGCAAACGAGAAAAACGATATTAATTCAGGGTCAAGGCGGGTTTAAAAAATAACGCACTGTTGGGGAATTACTGACAGAAATTAAAATGAATGAGAAAAACAGCCAGCAGGAAAGAGATGGAAATAATGTTATTTTGATGACACCACCGTAACCCCTTGAATAATATCTGTCAGGAGTGAAAAGAACTTGCCTCTGGTTGGCTGAGAATTGAAGGTCAAGTCAGATACATGGAAGAAATTCAAATTAATTATAGATGGTGACAATGTCTCTGTTGCTTTTGCTGCTACTAAAAGGCTCATTTTTGTGGCCATTTCATTTTTCAGCCGATTTTGTAAATAATGATGAAGACATTTCAAAAGAAATGCGGGGTTTTGTATTTGATCATAGAAGCGGGACAGTTCGGTTGCAGGCGCTGTATTAATGAATCAGGTCGGATTCAAAATTGATTTTTCAGATAAGTGAGGATAATGGGTTATCCCATGCACGACCTATCCAGTGTATTTTCAGCTCTTCAATTATTTGTTCTGTTTCAGTTTGTGTTTTGTGCGATGGAAGGAAAATCCATGCACTGTTTTACAAACCCCAATTCCAATGAAGTCAAGAAGTTGTGTAAAACGTGAAAAACAAAATGCAATGGTTTGCAAATCTCATAAACCCGCATTTTACTCACAATAGAACAAGGATAACATGTCTGATGTTGAATGTGAGACATATTACCATTGCATGAAAAATATGAGCTCATTTTGAATTTCATAGCAGCAATACATCTCAAAAGAGTTGGGACACAGGCAACAAAAAGCTGGGAAAGTAAAAAGTGCTAATAAAAAATGGCTGGAGGAGCATTTTACTTCTAAGTAGGTTAATTGGCAACAGGTCAGTAACATGACTGGGTATAAACAAGAGCACTTTAGAGAGGCAGAGTCTCTCAGAAGTAAAGATGGCTCACAAATCTGTATAAAACTGGCTATAAAAATTGTGGAACAATTTCAGTAAATGTTCCTCAATATAGCATTTGCGAATATTTTCAATATCCCACCATCTACAGTACATAATATCATCCAAAGATTCAGAGAATCTGGAGAAATCTCCATGTGCGCAAGGGACAAGGCCAAAGGTCAATATTGGATGCTTGTGATCTTCGGGCCCTCAGGTGGCACTGCATTTAAAACAGGCATAATTCTGCATGAATGAACTCTCGAATGAATCAAAATTTGAAATTCTTTTTGGAAACCACAGACGCTGTGTCCTGCGGACTAAAGAGGAGAGGGACCATCTAACTAGTTATCAGCACTCAGTTCAAAAGCCTGCACCTCTGATGGTCTGGGGTTGCATTAGTGCCTGTGGCATGGGCAGCTTACACTTCTGGATAGACATCATCAATGCTGAAAAGTATATAGAGGTTTAATGACAACATCTCTCTCAGGGAAGGCCTTGCCTATTTCAGCAAGACAATGCTAACCCCTATACTGCATCCATCACAACAATATGGCTTCACTGTAGAAGAGTCCGGGTACCAAAATGGTCTGCCAGCAGTCCAGACCTTTCACTAATAGAAAGTATTTTGCGGATTATACAATTAAAAATCTGGCTTAGAAGACCCAGGACTGTTGAGCTGCTAGAATCCTATATCTGATAAGTGTGGGACAACATCCCTCTTCCAAAACTCCAGCAACTGGTCTTCTCACTTCCCAGACGTTTACAGACTTGTTAAAAGAAGAGAGGATGCTACAAAATGGTAAACATGGCCCTGTCCCAACTTTTTTGAGAGGTGTTCGTGCCATCATATTCAAAATGAACTAACACTTTTCATGAAGTGGTAAAATGTCTCACTTTCAACATGTGATATGCTGTCTATGTTGTATTGTGAATAAAATCTGGGTTTATGGGATTTGCAAATCATTGTATTCTGTTTTTATTCACTTATTACACAACGTCCCAATTCATTGGAATTGGGGTTTGGAGACGATATGTCATGTTATGAATACATAGGCTAACCATTGTCCCTGAACAGCCACCTGTCCAGGAGGGATCTTTTTGCAACTCCAGGAGTGACAGAGCTTACCAATATCTAGAAGTTGTGACTTTTTTCAGAAGAATTTGGGAACACCTCTATGCATAACCTCACACGTTGAATCGCAAATTACTTGATTGAATGGCGTCACTTACGAATTAAACAGCCTATGTCCAAGCATGCCTTTATGTGCGGATGTCGGTCACACTAACCATTCTCAATCTGACATGCATTTTTTAAAATATCTTGACAAAATCTTTCACGTCGCAATCTCTATTTTTAACGGTTGCATGAGTGGACGCTGTTGCTGATGCTTGCATGAGTCATACATAACAAGCAGAGTGTATGTGCGTTGTGCACTTGCTTACAAGGACACTTCATACTATTTGACAGTCTGCCCTGAAATGAGCAGTCAAAAACTAACCATTGACTTTAGACCAGGTTGGTCCATAGCGCAATCAGTTTTTGCAGTCTCAAGATAGCAATGCGCTTCACCACACCTCATTTTAAGACCAACAAGTCCATGGGCGCTCAATTTGGCGCAAATGAATTGGCTATTCATGCAGCGAGGATGCTGGACAGGAAATTGGTATTTTTGTCAGTCATAAAGTAGCAAAGGCACTTGCACTACAGTTTGTGCCCCACTGTTCTGGGTGGAAGATGGAGGCCTTTAAGGCTGCAATTTGTGTTTTTATCAAAAATCAGTTGGATGATCTGAAATATAGCACTTAAATGTATAGATCACAAAAGAAAAACGAAGAGTCCAAATTTTACATTTTTGTATCTTTTATATACGTATTATATTATTATAATATATAATAATCTTTTATAATATTTTATATTTTTGCATATTTCTTCAGTGCCTTGTTTCTAAGATTGTTTTGAATTTTTCATTCATCATTTCTCCACAACATCAAGATGTGACTCTGATCATTTTTCCATTGTGGTCTTCATATGAGAAATAAGCACAAATGGAACAACTGGATGGGGGGGGACTTTCTTTCACATCACTATAGTGAATCTAAATTATTCAAACAAAATTCTAAACTTGGTTTTTTCTCGCCTGTGGATATATTGAAAACCTTGACGGGCTTAGAAATTTTTGCTTAAAAATCAGAGGGTAACTCAGATCAAGTAATTTTCCCATTTTTGACTACAGAGAAAAAAAATAAAAACATTTTGTATCTCGTGGGAAGACCAGGACAATAGGATGTGGGTCAATCACAAATACGCCTTTTAAAAATGTTTTTTTTTTAAATAAATCTTTAAAAATGTACAGAATAAATTTATTTGAAGTTGGAAGAGTGTGTTGAAAGAAGTCATAATGGTTGCACACATTTACAGGGTTTTAGTAAAGTTTTTTGACTGTATTTGCAATTTCACCTGCCAAAAAATGCCTTGTGGCACAACTAAAAGTTCCTTGAAAAAAAAATACTTCCCTCTTTTTTTAGTAAGTATACCTGAGAGTGTCTACTCTACCTAAAACATTACTATTTTGTCATTGAGCTGGGTATTAAAAGTAACTTATGGATTCTTCATTGTAGGGGACGGGCATTTTGGTTTTCCAAACAATTTAAGAACAATTAAACTATTAAACTTTGTTTATTTGAAAGGTTTTAAATATGAAATTATGCCCCCATATTAATATTATATTGATTAATATTTTAAATTACATATTTAATATATTTCACATGGTGTGAACTTGCTCAGACAGTTGTGCCTCCTTACATTTTGAGGGTTTGAGATGGCAAAACATAAAATATATATCATTTTTATGATAAACTGGAAATATGTTCAAATTAAACAGGTTTTAGAGAATAAAATGATGCTTATTATGAATCATTTGACATTATTTTAAACCAAAGTAGTGCACTCGGACAGTGTCACGTCATTGACCCATAAACAGACGTATTGTCTGGCTGCAGCAGTGCTGATGCTGTGTTGCCATGTTCGCTAGTATTGAAAGTGGACATGCACCTGCAGTCCCAGCAGGGTAAGCTCCTCCTCTGCGGGAGCACTAGATTGGCCGTGCTGTCCTAACAAATGGACCCCAAATGGACTGCATTAGGAGCTGAATATGGCAGAACAGGAAGCGTAGCAGGGAATGAGGAATTAATGTCTATGTCCGATTAATTTAGCATCCCCCGTGTCATGGGCTTCCGGAATGCACAACCCCCCCCACCACCACCACCACCCCGGTCCCGCAGCTATCCACCATCCGGCTGCGCTGGAGTCACGGGTGATTTGCGTAAGGGTGTCTACAGTGCTCTTGACGAAACAGAGTCAATATCGGAAAAGACTGAAGGGCCACAGTTCAATCTCCTTCTTCATGTGATCTCAGCACATTCTACACCCCTGGGTTACTGCCTGTAATTGCATTCCTTCTCTCTGACATTTTCTGAGCCATCAATTTGAGTGAGGATGAGGGGTTGGGGGGACCCCTGCAGGGCTTGTGGTTGGAGCTGTGATAAAAGAATTAGCTTTGATTGTTTTCCATCGACAACATTGTTTGTTGAATTTGCCATCGCCTATAAAAGATGCTGAATGTTGCAGGGGGTTGTTGGGAAGATACTGAAGTATATAAAGATGTTAAGAAAGGTTTTCCATGGTCCAGCCCGGCATCTCTCACTTACCTGTGTGTTTGTGTGTGTATGTGTTACAGGCTTTTGTTGATATTGGGGCTGCTATTCTGCTGTGGGTTTGGTTTCTTTATCCGAAGACGCATATACCCCTCAGCCATCACCGAAGAACCCTCCCTAAATATGTCCTTCACTCGACATGCTGGTGCGCCACCAGGTGAGCCCTAACTGCTCCAAATGCCTACGCATGCTTGGTTCCTTTAGCACTGAAAATGGTATTTTCAGCGGCACTGAAATTCATCACGCTCCAACAGCCAAAGCCAAGGTGCAGCCTTCAAATCTGTTATTAAAAACAAGCCCCACCGTTGTTTCTTGTGTGGTTCCTCACAGCCTCAGAATATGTGGTTGCTCACTCTCATCACCAACACTTGAGCAGTGATGCCACATTGTATTGTTACATAGGTCATAGCTTCTAATTCTATTGAATGTTATCCACTTTAGCGAAGGCTAAACTTAATTCAAATATTTAATCTCAAGTTATGTTATATAAGACAAAAGTTGTACAATTTAATATGTTTTATATAACAGTTGGTTTGTGACCGAGTAATTAGATTGGACATAAGTGCTGATGATAGAGTACATCATCACTGGGACCAAACAGCGAAATCACTCCACTCATAGGTTTTTTAATAACCGTTAATTACACTAACTGCCGACCACAAACTGTTAGCAACAGTAAAGTCCCGATCCATTTGTGGAACTATTTGTGCTGGCGAAGCCGCATCACTTATTAAATAAACAAAGAAATCATAATCTGTTGTCACTTTTTGCCATCAGCTAATAAGTAGCATTTGTAGAACTGTTGGATAGAAGCAATATCACACTCTAGGTCGTGATGTTGTTGCTGAATATCATCACAGCTGTGATGCGGTCATAGGCACAAGGCCACAGCCTTGTTCAGCAACAACATTACTCCCTCTCCTGTGATATTGCTTACATATAGATAGTCATGAATGCATTTTGTCAATACTGTAAGTGAAGACTGGAGATGCATGTTGCAGTCCCAGTGGTGCCTATTTGTGGTTATTGACATGAATGTTGCCATCCTGCTTGTGGAAGTACGCAGAGCTTAATGGTGCTTTTGTGCAGGACACATAGTCATAGAAAAGTTCTTGAATATTCACATTCTATGCCATATTACGTGTGTAAGCAGTAAAAGCTTACACGTAATTTTACAGTATTTTAGTGGGATGGAACAGGAGTACAGAATTTACAGGACTGAAGTATAAATGAGCTCTCACCTAACATAAACCAGCGACTCATTCCATTCTCATGGCAGCAGGGACACCCTGTACAGTAAAATGTTCACCCTTTGCTCTCAGTAAAAATATAAGTCTGGTCTGTACAGCCAGAATCTATACCCCGTCATGTTCACTGCGGTTGAATTCCTCTGTGAATCTTATGCATAAGCATTCATGTTACATTTGCTGGCTGCTGTTGGCAGTGCATGTAATTATGATAAGTCATCCACATGGATAATTTGACAAGTATATATTGTTATATATGGCTGTACATGACACGTATTGAGATGAGAGCTCCTGATTAGGACCTAAATCATCTGATCAGTTAGTCTGTTTAGATTTTTGTCGACCGTGCCTGTTCACATGCTCATACACTTGCTGACACACTCGTACCCTCACCTACTGCACACTGCCCACCAAACTCAGTCAGCAAAAACTGTGCCGGAGACCTCTAAATATAAGGAGTCAATGCACTGCATTTTTCACAGTGACAAAAACCCTAGAGACAGCAGCACATCAACCTAAAACACCTCGAGTTGTCAGCCGAATCACACCTCTAGATTTTCCGCAGCCCCGCAACACTGATGTTTACAAGAGACTGCACAGTTCAGGACCTCAACAACGATGCAGCCCAATTCATGAATCAAAAAAAAAATATGTTTTAATCCTGATCGTTGTAATGCTCGAGTTACATTTGATTGATAGTTGATCCTTACTGTTCTTTGCAAGAAAACTGATATCTAAGAAGAGCGGTGTTTCTTTATCCTCGAAACCAATGGTGGATAACGGCTGTGGCTGAGGTGACAGTTTACAGTCACTATGGCGATGAGAAGGTTACGGTTGCCTCAAAGCAGAATGCTATTATCTTCCTATTTTTTGAAGCTGTGGATGGCGCATGTGTACGGGCCTCGCTGAGCGAAAAATGCTGCTCTTCTGTGGCATTTATGTCCTTCAGCAGTAATTGAATGACTTTATGTTGTTATCAGGTTGATAATGTCCACAAATATGGAAATTAAACGGCAATGCATGTGCCAGAATGTTATTCATAGGCATTTCCCAATTCGAAGAGATCTCTGGTTTCGATGGCCGTGTTCCTGCTGCCGGGCGATGTCAGAGTGAGCCGTTGCCTATGTCTTGGAGTGTACTTGATCATTGTCTCCTGCTCTGAAATATCGTTCAGTAATCATGGAGTTTTCTGACGGCAGAGTAGCTCTATCCATTTTCTTTATGTGCTGCCCCCCTGTAAGTTGGCCGTTACACCTCTCCAGTTGACCCAGTATGTGTCAATTCTGTTCTGTGGGTTCACATGGAAAGCAGCCTATAGGGGCTGCTGTAAAGCAATAAGAAATTGGCTCCTTTGGTTTTCAAAGTTGTTTTTTTCAGTTTAGTTGGTGATAAAAGGCTCTTCTGTTTTCCAAATAATTTCCCTCCCTTCACATGTCTATACTTGCTTCGTACAGATGCAGTACACTTGCAATGAAGCCAATCACCATTCCAAATCCCAAAGTTTGGACTCTATACAGTGCTGTGAAAAAGTATTTGCCCCCTTCCTGTTTTCCTTTTTTTTTCCTTTTTGCATATTTGTCGCACTTAAATGTTTCAGATCCTCAAACTAATTTTAATGTGAGACGAAGAAAACCCGAATAAATACAAAATGCCGTTTTTAAATGATGATTTCATTTCTTCGGGGAAAATAGCTATCCAAACTTACCTGGCCCTGTTTGAAAAGGTAATTTCCCCGGCCTTGTTAAATCATGAATAAACTGTAATTAACCACATTTTTTTACATCAATTACACAGGCCCCTTCCAGGTCTGATTACTGCTAGACGTGTTGAATCAAGAAATCACTTAAATAGAACCTGTCTGACACAGTGAAGTAGGATAAAAGATTTCGAAAATCAACACATCATGCCGCGATCTAAAGAAATTGAAGAACAGATGAGAAACATAGTCATTGGCATCTGTTAGTCTGGAAAGGGTTACAAAGCCATTTCTTAGGCTTTGAGACTCCAGCAAATCACAGTGGGAGCCATTATCCACAAATGGAGAAAGCTTGGAACAGTGGTGAACCTTCCCAGGAGTGACTGGCCAACCAAAATTACCTCAAGATGTCATCGACAACTCATCCAGGAGGTCACAAAAAACCCAAAACAACATCTAAAGAACTGCAGGCCTTTCTTGCCTAAGGTAAAGTCAGTGTTAATGATTCTACAATAAGAAAGAGACCGGGCAAAAATGGCATCCAGGGGAAAACGATTGCTGACCGAAAAGAACACAAAGGCTCATCTCACATTTGCCAAAAAACATCATTTATTCTGTTGAGTGACAAGACAAAAGTTGAACTTTTTGGAAGGTGCTCGTCCTGTTACATCTGGTGTAAAACTAGCACAGCATTTCATAAAAAGAACATCATACAAACAGTCAAACACAGTGGTGGTAGTGTGATGGTCTGGGGCTGCTTTGCTGCTTCAGGACCTGGACGACTTGCCGTAATTGATGGAACCATGAATTCTGCTCTCTACTGGAAAATCCTAAAGGAGAATGTCCGACCATCAGTTGGTGACCTCAAGCTTAAGTGCACTTGGGTTATGCAGTAGGACAATGATCCGAAACACACCAGCAAGTCCACCTCTGAATGGCTTAAAAAAAAATAAACAAAATGAAGGTTTTGGAGTGGCCAAGTCGAAGAAGAAGTGGGCCAAGATTCCTCCGCAGTGATTTGAAAGACTCATTGCCAGTTGTTGCAAATGGTTGCTTGCACTTGTTGTCTCCGAGGGTCTCTCATCCATTTATTAGGTTTAGGGGGCAATTAAATTGGGCCAGATAGGTTTGGATTGGTTTTTCCCTCAATGAATGAAATCATTATTTAAAAACTGCATTTTGTATTTACTTGGGTTATCTTTGTCTAATATTAAAATTAGTTTGACGATCTGAAACATTTAAATGTGACAAATGCAAAAAAAAGAAATCAAGACGGGGAAAATACTTTTTCATGGCACTGTATATGTTTTATTTAAACAGTGCCCTGAGAGCACAACATCCCCACTGGAGTCGCAACTGCGGTATGCGTATCATCAGTCTATCTGCAGCATATATGCAAAGTTTCAGGGAGGTGCTATGAAAACTGTGGGTAATGTTGATTCCACCAGCCAAGTACCTTCCGATACGGGCAGACGGACGGACATATGGACAGTTTGCACCATGACATAATCCCTGTTATGGGCATTCATATGCCAGCATAGCCACGCACAAGCAGTTATTTCCTCTCTCTAAAGTTGAGCAAAAGGCATAAATTGTATGGCCTGCATTTTTTTTATTTTTTTTGTCAGTGTCGTCACTGAGTGGAATTAATAACGCAGCTTAGGTGTTGAATGATGTAAACGCACAGTTAGGTTCTTCCTGTAATTAATAGACTGTAGGCGTCGCTTCATTCACAGAGTAAGGTTAGCGCGGTCAGGCTATTTTCAGTAACGGCTAAACAGCCGGACATCATTCGCCTCGCCGTGTCGCGTGTTTCCCTTGGCAACTCTAAGTATGAGGCACCCGGGTGAGCCTGTATTCCTTCACAAAAATAATTACCCACCTCCTGCTGGCACTCTCACCCCCGATTCTCCTACAAAGTCAGCCTATGGCTTCTCTCTCTGGTCTCTCACCGCTCGTGTGTCAGCCAACTCCAGAACAGATATGTCTTTTCGCTGCATAGACGTGTGCTTGTAACTTGCCTCAACTTGCATATCACAGATGCTATTAGTCATAGCTCACATACATACAAAGCTTTTACAAAGCGTATGTATGAAAGCAATAAAGCAACTAAGTTCCTTGCTCTGACTGTATAAATGACAGCCCTTTGGCCAGGAATTTGACCTGAATGCAATCTTAAGGTTATCAGTCTATTTCTCAGCCTTAATACATCACTTAATTTCTCAACCTTAGGTTTATTGGTCTGTTTCTCTTCACTTGACAGGATTAATTTTTAGGTAATGGCTCTGTGGACGGCCATTGACCTGTGGGGTGCACGTACACCCCCATCTCCACAAATAGTTCTTTATTTGTTAACATCTGATATGTTGTCTTTGACCTATTTTCTATTAAATCCAGAGTTTAAATGACTTGAAATTCATTTAATTCGTTTTTTATTTACATTTTACACAGTATCACAAAGTTTTTTTGAGAAGGGGTTGCAGCTTGTCCAGAAAGTTGCATCAAGAGGGTCTTTTGTCTCGAGATGCCATCCCTAGTTATAAAAATCCCTGTAAACAAATGAAGAACTGAGCCGTTGCTGATGTGAGGAGGGAAGGACTGAGCCATTAGTGATGAGTGGTTCTCTCTCTCTCTCTCTCTCGGCAGTACCACCGCCGACCACACAGCAGTATGGGGATCCTGGGGGAGTGATGTCACCCCACGTGCCCGCTTACTCGCCGCAGCTGACCAGGACTAATATCATGCCCCAGTACCCACCCCCGCCCTCCTACTGCAACCACCCACCTCCATCTTATGAGCAGGTCATCCAGGACTCCAAGAAGAAGTAACATCTGTCAGAATGTTGGCTTTTACTCTCTCTCTCTCTCTCTCTCTCTCTCTCTCTCTCTCCCCTCTATCCTTCTTTCTTTTCCTGTCGACAAGAACCTGTAAGTCCTATGGCAGGAAGCAGGGTGCTTGTCACTGAGGGCTTCCAAAACACAAAGCCTCAGCTCCAGGGGTCAGAGGTTATGAGACCTTTTGAAGACTCTTTGTCTGACTGTCATTGGCTGGCACATTAAGGGGGCAGGTACAAAAGTTTATCTTCATGCTAAAACCTAATAGAAACCAGACAGACTGTTCAGTGGTTTGTGGTTGTGATTGTTGTAAAAGATGACTCCTGTGTCTTACACCTGAATGTTAAAGACAAATGACCACATTTACAGTCATGCATGTCAGCCTGCGCTGTCATAAATTGACTGAATTTAACAGTTAAATTAAAAAAAAATGTCCCTGTTATTTTAGATGTAATTAGAGCCCCTTGGTTTACAGTAAACATGCATGGAACCTCTGTTATAAACAGTTTGCCAAATTACAGGGTAGCTTCGTGCAGGTCGCTTTCAAAGAATTGAAAGAAAAAATGACCAGGCACAAATTAGTACGTCAATCAGTGTGACGCTGGTTGTTGATTTTGATTTGGGCCACTAATATTAAATAATAATTTGAAGAACTGGCCTGCAAATAATCAATCATTTTGAGGGGTTTTGTGTTTTTTATGACCGAGAGCTTTCCATCTCTCTGGAGCGCCCAGACCTCTTCACTGAGGGACTCTGTCAGTTCATTCTGAACTTCACTCTCTTTCAATTTTGCATTGTTCAGTGGGTACCAGGCAATGCGTCACTCTGATGCACAGAGTAAATTGATTTAAAGGGGTTCCTGGATTCAGAAAAAGCCTTGTTCTCTTTCATCAATAAAAAAATAATAATTATTTTTATTATAATTTTGATGATTATGATGATTCTTTCTTCAATAATAATAATAATAATAATAATAATAATAAACTTTTCTAATATGGTGCCTGGATATATGGATTTCGATTGGTTGTTTAAGGGCAGATTTATGCATGCACCCCATAAATTAATTCAAAACATTTCAAAACAATTCAAATGCGTGGGTGATTTAACTGCGGCTAGCACAAAACGCCTCCCACCACTCACCACTGCCACTGCGACAAACCCAGCATACAAATAAAGATTTACTGCACTGTAATGGTGGCCTTCGAGGCCAAAGGGAGAAACCACAAATGCTTTTTATTACCGTCTTATGTGTGAATCTTTGCAGTACCTCTTCTCTGATCTAATCCAAACTAATCCAATGTACTAAATTTATACTTTTCAGGCAATAAAGTTTGCTTCATTTGAAAACTTAATTTCTTTGCTGTGTAAGAACAAAATAAGTGTTGTGTAATTTTGATGAAAGTGCACATTATTATATGGAACACTGACCAGCTAAATTAACCCAGGTGGTAAGTTTAAATTGCAGCAAGGTTTTGGGGTTTTGTATAGTGAAGGATGTGATTTGCTCTGTGCAAACCTGACAGTGCTTATATTAAAGGCAGAGTCCCATCAATTTTAGTCTCCGTTAAGGCTACTGGGGTATGGATTGGGTTAGTCGAGTTGCGATTGCATGTCCAGAAGGGCAGAGCCACAGTTACGATGGCTTAACACAATTAAAGCGAAAATACAAAAAAGATCAAAGATCCTTGACCTATTTCATTTTTTTGGGGGGGGGAAATGTAAGTTGATTTGTTTTCTGGTTTTTTATTGCTTCCTTGGAAGAGCATGTCGCAATCCAACCCACAACTGTCCAAAGTTGATTGGAGTGGTTACTTACATACTAGTCAAAGTCAAATTATCATTGTTTTGAAGTCCCTGTAAGTTCTTTAAAGCTTCACCTTGGTGGGATAACAATAGATTGGACTTGGGCAGTAAGAGATTAATCCGTAGATTTCAAGGTTTGGCTGCACAAGTTTTGTCATCATAAAGTGTCACAACATTATAAGATTTAACTGGAAGACTTTTTAAACAGGACTTTACAACAGCAAGTGGCAGGCTAAACAAGAAATCACAAAAGGTAAATTATTTGAGATGCTGACCTGTATCAAGGCTCGGGGGTTTAATTCTACTATTTGGAAAAGAAATGTGTGTCATCAATGACAATTTTCAAATGAACTCATGCCCTAGGTATAGCTTAATAAATTGATTCAACTCAGTAATACATGCAGTCAATGAAGCTGGTGTTCTCTCGACAGAAAATTCAACATCCAATGTCCTTACATGTTTTGGCAGTATCCTGGAAGTATTTATAATTGACGAGCGTAGAGCTAAAAGTAATGAAGGCACATTTTCACATAATGCGTGTAAGTATGGGGAAAACATCTTTTGTACTCTCTTAAGTCGATTTTCTCTATTTTCTCAAAATTGACATTTTGTGACTTACATACTTTTAGCACCAGGCTCTTCAATTAAATCATTTCATTTTCTGGTCATAGGTTTTGAAGAATTATATTCAACATTTATTTAAAGGCCCTATTTTATGCTCTTTTGGAGATATTATCTTTTTTAATGTCCTCTTTAGAAAAAATAAAAAATGAATTGCTGAGAAAAGCATTGAGCAATACAAGTTAGAAGCTGCAAGTCCAGCTCCCTGAATTGCTGAAGAATGCTGATAGGTGAATGAATGTTGAATTTCTGAGTTTTGAATGTCGAGTCTGCTACAGATCCAGTATTTAGAGTCTCCTTTATATACTCGGAGAAGCCTCAAGTAATTTTAAATGGAGTGTTTTATTGCAGATGTTAATTGAAAGCTGAGCATAATGTGATTTGTCTTCAAACACATTTCAGCATTTTTATTTTTGTTAGTCCTCGAGTTGAATGGTAACTCAAAACCTTGTCCGTCGATTTGGAATCAATAATCATTCTTCCTCAGTCCATCGGAAGCATTAACACTCCTTTTTCAGACTCCTAAAAACAAAAGGTACGATGGAGAATGAGGTTTTCTTTTTAAGGAGCACATTTCTCAATTATTCCAACAGCAATGCTTTCTTTGGGTGCACACAAGTTACTTTTACGAACATGAAAGGTGCAAATAAAAGATAAAATCGATGGGTGGGATTCAATTTAGATTTATGGTTTCGTTCAATTTCACTGTGGCATGTATCTGACTCAGATTATGACCTTATAACTCTAGAAGGCTTTTAAAAGTTCAGTGAAATGCATTATTTTGTGGGACACGGAAGACGAAGCACAGTGAATGTGTGAAAACGTTTGGCCTCTAATACGGCTTTTCCACTAGCACCTACTCGGCTCTACTCGGTTTCTAGGGTTTTCCATCAGGTGATAGTACCTGGTACCACGTACTTTTTTAGTATCTACTCGGCCAAGGCTCCAAGCGAGCTGAGTCGAGCCGAAAATGTGACGTCAACAGACTGTAGGCCACTGATTGGCCAGGGAGTGATGCTTGCTATGATGACCCCACCCATGTTGAGGTGGGCCTCAATTGTAATGGGAAACAACCAAAACCAAGTAGAGTCGAGTCGAGTAGAGGCGCGTAGTGCTAAAACTGTGCAATGGAAAAGTGACATTAGTGCATTTTTTCTGCTGTTGCTCATCCTGTACATGTGCCTGGTAAGATCAATATGTGAAGGGCTTAGAATCAGAGCGGTCTAACCTACAGAACATTGTTTTTGAGATAATATGTCAAAGTTTTTCAAATATGAAAAAACAAATGTGTGTGTGTGTGTGCATGTATATATATATACAGCGCCCTCAGTAATTATTGGCACCTCTGGTTAACATGTGTTAAAAGCCTTAAAATAAATTCAATTTTTATTGCAGAAGCATACTCTTGCACTGAAAATTGTAGAAAAATGTAACCTTCAACTCAAGTGAATTTTAAGAGGAAAAAAAATCCCTGAATAAGAAATAATTATTTTTCATAAAATCACCTGTTCCACAATTATTGGCATCCCTAACAATTCCTAGGAAATAAATGTAATTGAGGTACTTCTGTCATTTCTACAGTAGCTTACAAAGTTGATCAGAGTATCTAGGAACATTTAATTAGTAATTCATCAATTCCTGTTTCCCTGGGGTATAAATATGACGCAACACAGAGGCCATTTCTCTTATCCACTCTTCAACATGAGAATGACAAAGGAACACACCATTCAAGTAAGGCAGATGTGTGTCGACCTTCACAAGTCAGGCAATGGCTACAAGAAGATAGCCACTCGCCTGCACCTGCCCATATCTACTGTCAGAGGAATCATTGAGAAGTTCAAAACAACTGGAACAGTGGTAAACAAGCCTGGACGAGGACGCAAGGTTATTTTGCCACCATGTACGGTGAGGAGGATGGTAAGAGAAATGAAAAGTTCTCCAAAGTTCTCTATTAAAGAATTGCAACAAATGGTAGCATCTTGGGGTCACAAAATCTCCAAAACAACCATCAGGTGCTATCTACATGCCAACAAGCTGTTTGGGAGGCATGCACGGAAAAATCCTTTTCACACTCACAATCATAAACACAAACATCTGGAGTTCGCTGAGCGGTACTGGGACATCAACTGGGACAGTGTGCTTTGGTCAGATGAGACCAAGATAGAGCTTTTTGGCAACAAACACTCTAAGTGGGTCTGGCGGAACACAAAAGATGTGTATGCAGAAAAGCACCTCATGCCTACTGTGAAGTATGGGGGAGGATCGGTGATGCTGTGGGGTTGTTTCTCTTCCAGAGGCCCTGGGAACCTTTTTAGGGTGCATGGCATCATGAAAGCTTTGAAATACCAGAACATTTTAAATCAAAATCTGGTGGCCTCTGCCCGAAAGCTGAAGATGGGTCATCACTGGGGCTTTCAGCAAGATAATGACCCTAAACATGTGACCAAATCTACACAGAAATGGTTCATTAGACACAAAAATCAAGCTCCTCCCATGGCCATCTCAGTCCCCAGACCTCAACCCCATTGAAAACCTGTGGAGTGAGCTGAAGAGGAGAGTGCAGAGGAGAGGACCCAGGTCGCTGGATGATTGAGAGAGATTTTGCAAAGAGGAATGGTCAAAGATCCCTCTGTATTCTCCCATCTTGTGAAACATTATATGAGAAGATTAGGTGCTGTTTTGTTGCCAAAAGGGGGTTGTACAAAGTATTAACATCAGGGGTGCTAATAATTGTGGCGCACATGATTTGATGTAAAAGAATTATTTCTTAATGTGGGATTTTTTTCCCTCTGAATAAATGCACTTGAATAAAAGGTTGGATTTTTCTCTTTTTTTTCATTGTGGTCCTATATTATTTAGGAAAAAAATGAATTTATTAGAAGCTAAAAAACACATCTTAACAATGGGTGCCAATAATTATGGAGGGTACTGTATTACTCACAATGTTATTCACAGGTATTATCCACATCATGAAACCAATTTTGCATCATTAATCTTGTGAACGTCTGTCATAATATGATCCAAACTCTAATTTTCATTTTTTGGAGGAATTATATGGGGAATCAGGTTGTATTTTCTCACAGTAAATGTGCAGCAAGCAGACAAGTTTCTGCTTGGTGACCTTTAAAATTCAATTTTTACATATAACTGTGTGTCCAAGTTTAGAGTTTTAATACTCAGAAATAAAATTGCATGCTTGACTGAATAAAAATGTTTCAGGAAGGTTTCTAACAGTTTCCTGGGAAGTGTTAACTATTCAATGTATGCAAATGTATCAGTAGGTGGATGGAGTTTATGCCACAGTTTGATTTTATCCTGGATAGCGGTTTTAGAACTTGAATAGTCACTGTTTAAAGGAAGCCCAGGCTTTGTAGCATTTAGAAACTTTGTCTAATCATTACTGTCTAAAGGACGTCTAGTCTTTGGCCATTCTAAAGTATGTTCAGCAATGCTGTTCAAATATACACTCAGTTATTCAGAGCATGTTATTTTCCAATCTGGTAATTTTATCATACAGAAATCACAGACATGGGCTGATCATCGGGGCATCAGAATCCATCTAAGGGAGGATATGTGATGTAATATTTTTGATGTATGGTTCCCACGAGATACATTGTGAGGTGCTCCTGTAGAGTTAAATTAACATTGGACATGTAACAGTGCATGTGCTGCGTTGTTCTAATCTTTTATTTGTGAAAACGATATCAGCATGCACATGGTTACAGGGTCTGAAAGCCAACTCCATTGTGGGGACCTGGGCCTCTTTCCAAAATGCATATTTTTTTCATTTCCTTCTTTGTTTAATTCCTTCCTTTCCCTACTCTTAGTGCAATCCCTTGGCGAGGCAAAGAAACAAAGTAAGGAACAGAAGATGGAGGGGATTCCAAGAACTATGAGATAGTGAATTGAAACGCGTCTGCACCTTCTGTCATTTTAAAGTCAGTTACAGGCATGGCATGTGTGGTGTAGGGAGGTGAATACACTGTTCTATCTCTTATTTGTGACTCAGAGCAGTAAACACTTTGAGAAAAACACTCAGATTTTCTTGCTCAATATATCTTTTGGAAATTCTCTATTCTTGTTTCCTAATTTCTTGATGTTGCATGTGGTGAAAGGTAGTCTCCTTCATGCTGATGCATTTGAAACCATTTCTGGCTTAGCAACAAGGACAGGAAAGAAGCGTATGAAAATTAATAAAGTTCCATGAGCCCCTAGACTGCTGTTTGTTTACAGGGAACATAAATGTAGTCCTTGGGAACTTAGAGTACAGCCAGTCTCTTGAGTATATCCGCAACTTGGAGCAGGCGAAAATGAATATGCAAAGCCACATGGCTTAACAGTCGTAAATGTTTCTGGTAGAAGTTCTCAGACCCAATTAAGCAAACTTCTCACCAGATGGTTTAGCGTGTTTTATTAGCTTAATATTGTCTGGAAATCTGTTGCAAACAAAACGAGCAAAACATTGTCATTATATCAATTCTAATCACCAGTCACCTTATCTTTGTCAAAGTTCAAGATCATCAGAATAACTGTCATGCCTAACCAACAAGGACATACTCCCCCTTTGCGCAGAATACAAATAATGCCAATTTTTCCTGTTTTGCATGAGCCTATTTAGGCTTTATAACGCAGTATTTGTGTCACTGAGGCTGTGGAAAATTATTCCAGTGAAGCAAGATATTTGAGGTTTTTGCTGGAGGTTTTTAGTAACCAAGGGTTGGAATTTCTCGAACTTTATCTACTAAGGTTGCTTTTTAGTTTCACCATCTGGCTGAGGAAATATGGTCATTTGCAATATTACACTGTAGATGAATTTAATTTTGGAACCTTGCATATGGACCTCTGCATAACCCTTATCTGTTCTGACATTTTTGGACGCCTCCTTCAAGTTGAGCCCAAATTACTGCAGGTATTCCCTCTGTGTTCTGCCCCTCTAGCACACGTGAAACCATGGCCTCCTCAGAGATTGATTACTCTGTGCTGCACAGATATTGTACAGTTCATTTGGGAGAATTCCAAGCCTTCACTGGCACCTTTTCTCGCATCTTTGCGCATTGACAAGATGATCTGTTTTTTGAGCTGTGTGATGCACACTTTGTTTATTTGCCTGTTTGGATTTTTTGGTAACACTTAACTTGACGGGTGCATTCATAACACATTGTTTATAAGGCATTCATGAGGGTTTCATGAGGGGTTTCATTATCCTTTCATAAAGGTGGAACACAGAATGGCGATAACTTGTCAAAATAAAAGTCCAACGGTCTCAAGGCAGAATTGCCGTTTTTGTTGTAAACCTGTTTGGCCTACCTGATCGTGTCACATCTGATTCAAAGGCTAAGTCCAGTGCCAAGGAGACAGAAGGTGGGAAAGTAGCCTCTGTAATTTTGATTCCAAATCAACTCGAGGTCCATGCACAGTCTGGTCAGGTGGGCGAACCTGAGAGGACGCTAAAGGCAAAACGCTTTGTTTGCTCTGAATAATAAGTGAAGTCAATGATCAGTGTTGCGGTAGTGTTCTTATGGATTAAATAGTTTTTATGTTCCGTAAAATGTTTTCAGCGGCACCAGAATGAATTTGAAAGTGGGGGTGTAAAAAAAAGAAAAAGAAGAACATGGTTTCGGGCTGGGTTCCCCCGAGATCATTTTGAAAATTCCTGAGGCCAATGGGCATTCACCTGCATTTTCATGTGGGATTTTT
Organism: Gymnothorax reevesii; assembly: GCA_029721435.1. NCBI lineage: Eukaryota > Metazoa > Chordata > Actinopteri > Anguilliformes > Muraenidae > Gymnothorax > Gymnothorax reevesii. The sequence goes on along the minus strand of CM056577.1, from coordinate 21,661,194 downwards.
TAAGATAATGAAAAAAGTAAAAAAAAAACTCATTATTTTATGTGTGCGTTGGTTGTTGGGTGCTAGAGATTTTGGGTTGGTTTCATTAAAGCTTCTGATTGGACTGCATGTCGCTTCTTTTTGCGTACAGACTGATTTAGTCTACAAGTTCAGAATTAACGGCCTGGCAAAATAAACTGTGCCTGATATTGACAAAGACACTCCATCATAACCTGAATTTTCTTTCAAGGACTAGGTAGTCTATACAATTATAATAATAATAATCATCATCCTCATCATCTCCGTTTTCTGTCCTGAGCAGCCAATAAGGTCATTCCCGTTCCCAGACACACCCGCTTATTTTGGCCTGCAAATCGCTGACAGATCATAATTTCATTGCATTTTAGAAGAGACCTATAACATTGAAACAATCTTGTGCTCCACCACATCCTCAAACAGCAATAGAGAGATCTACTTCAAGGTTGCTCATAAATAGAGGAAGGTTTGGTGTATGGGCTCCGCTCATGAACTCTTGACTTCACCTTCGTGAATAATAAATTAAGGATTCAAAATCAATCTTTACGTGATACATCCCATTAGGCTCTGACATTACATCATACTGCTAGAATCATTTCTATTGGGACGGAAATAAAAAATCACGAGGCGAGACAGCGGTTGAGTTATGCTAACAAGTGAACAGTTTAATTATTTTCAGTTTAACAGAGGCACAGCGAGCAGGTTGGGGGGTATTCCACGAAGCTGGCTAACTGAGTACGCCTGGCTTTTTCACAAAGTAAATCCTGGAAAGTATTCAAATCTGGAACATGGACTGAAATAAATACAGCTTTCCGGGTTTTACTTTGTCTGGCATTGGTCTAGCATTCTGAGCCGTTTTGAAGAACAGCCTTGATGTTTAAATGGCAAAGCTTTGTTTTTAGTTCTGATTGGGCTGGTACATTTTGCCTCCAGATTTGTTCTGAAGCTACAAAAGCGACTTTGCATTTATGAATATCAGAGAACCCATCTGTGATTTTGCCACCTCGGTCAAATGTAGCGTTTCCAAGGCTCACGTTGCAATGCCTGTCCCTTATTATTACCTCCGCCAAATAAAGTTGGCAGGACGTTCTGTGATCGGTGCCGTTAGTTTGTTTGTGAACAAGATAACTGAAAAGGTAATGAATGGATATCTCTGAAATTTTGTGGGTGGGTTGCCATCACATCAGGGATGAAACCTATTGATTTTCACTACGATTAGTCAAACAGTATGCCCACCACGGCAGCCATCTTGAAATTCTATGACACGCGATAACTGAACTTTGCTCCCACTCACCAAGATTTGGACTGTGCTGCCTTGGCGGAGGTTTGCACTTTAAAAGTGCCTCTAGTTGGATGTGTAATCTGTTGTACGTACTGCTGCATTGTGTTATACACTTGCACACAAACTTTGTGCTCATTTAATATCTTCATCCAACTGCACCTGGCATAATGCATTTACCCTGCGGACAGTTGGACCTGGACAATCTTACATTTCATTTTTAATCCAGTTATTCAGCTGGATGTTTTCTGTAGGGTGGTACTGTCTAATGAAAAACTCCAAAGATTTTTTAAAAATATATTCTTTCACATTTTCTCCTCGTCCTGGCTTTCAGCACATGTAATGCGCTGGTAAATGATATCAAGAGTTGCAATGTGCCAAACAAAGCAGCATTAGAGATCTGCTGTGTAAACTGAAGTAATATACAAGGTTCCTACAGGCGCTGGAAATCCTTGAAAATGCTGGAATTTTGATGTGGTCTCTTCAAGATTTGATTTGTGCTTGGATTTTGAATCCAAATGATTTTGGATTACAGTCTAGTTTGTGACTGAGTAGTTTGGCAAATATGCAGTTTACCACAGCTGTAAGGTGCTGGTAAGGCACCTTGATAATGCTTTAAAAGTACTCGAATTTGACTTCTGAAATGGCAGAGGAAACTTGAAAATAGGGGTCACACAATCACCAAGGTCAGGCAATAAATGATGTGAATTTCTCAGTGCGCTCATTTAATGGGCACAAGGCAAGAGTTACAGCATGGACCAATAAAGCGGTATGAGTTGTGAAGGACAGATGTGAGAGAATAACAGTCAGTCCTCACATAGCCATCTTAATGTGATATCTTTTTGGATTTTTAATGACCTGGGACTGTATTTTAACCTGTTCTAAGCAAGGGTTACCCATGGTGGACAATGGCGAATGATGAGGGAAGTCTTCTCTGCTGTTGACACCTGCTTAACATCTTGTCAAGTACCTTACACCCCCTTCAGTGTAGTAAGAGCCATAATGCCTTTATCCCACCTTTCAAAAATTTTAATCCATGTTTTACAGTTTAAAACGTCATGTCTTCTCGCCTTAAAAACAATCATTTTGTGTCACAAGTCCAATGCCAAGGAATGGGTATTTATACATGTGATTATACCACAAGATGGCGCTGTAGACCTGAATGAAACCCTGGTGTAGCATTTTTCTGCACTACTGTTTCTGCTCTTGCACATCGTAAGGCAGTAGCTCCACTATTTTGTGTCGAATATATGGGATACGCTGTTGGAAGTTAGACAATGCTCAGTGCTTTGATAGTATAGTCTGTTTGAAATCACTCATGGAGGGCGCCCATCAAATTGTCACCGTTTGTTATGAATGTTTATGAATGAATGTCTTGAGCATTTCTGTATGGATTTTTACATATGTTTGCTGTCAGTGCCCAGTCAGAAAGACCACTGATGATCACATTTTAGCCTCAAGGCTCTGACTACTGGACAGCGGACTATATTGCCAAAAGTTGCCAGTGTTGGGTGACCACCAGCAGCGAAGCATGTCTACCCCATTTTACGGCCCATCTCCTTATTTTTCTATGATTTTCTTCTCCATGGACTAATTAATCCAATCAATTAGATTAATTTGGCATAGTTGGCATTAGTTTAGTCTCATCTGACCATAGCCCTCCATTCCGATCACAGTTCCCATGATATTTGGCAGATATCAGATGCTTGGTTTGAGTTCTGTGCTCAAGGGGGACTTCCTCCATGTGGCCCATCCAAAAATTTTGTTGCCATGCTGCAAACGTGTCACAGTTGTTCTTAAGAGTTGAAACCAGTCACTGCAATGATCCTAAGTCTCCCTGCAGCCTCCCTTACTATCCGTGCAGACGTCTCACAAACGCACCCATCTTCCTTGCAACCATTCAGTCTGCATTTACACAAGTAATTATTTCCTTCACAGTATAAATCGGTATATTCCACCATTTATGCATTTTCTGCACTGATCACTTGTAATTGTAAATCATCACTGTCTCCTTTACATCTGTTTGAACTCCGTGTAATCTCAACGTCAACTTTATTAGATTCAGCTGCGAGCAAGAAAATACATGCGCATACAAAACCAAATAAGGGAAGGTGCTGAACCGAAAATGGGTCAATAATAAAACTGATTAATAACTTTGAATACTGCAGGACTGATAAGGACCAGTCGTGCTCGAAACATCACTTATGTAAAACTTTGATATATGCCTGCACACCCCTGCTCTTTAACGCAAATATCTAAACACCCCCACTTGCGCCACAAAACATAAAAACATGTAGACATGTTTTTTATTTATTTATTTTTTTTGTTCGAACCAAACATTAGAACGGGTGAGATACGTGACCGAAGTGACTTCGACTGTAGAGTGCACAGTGGTACCAGATTGGATGGTTTGATTATCTTCGAAACTGCTCATCTCTTGGGGATTTTTCATACGCAACAACCTCAAGAGAGGAGAAAAACCATCCGAACAGCAGCAGTTTTGTGGGCGAAAATGCCTTGCTAGTGAGAGAAGTCAGACGCGAATGGTTGTGTGGGATCACGGTATACTCGTTCTAAAATATACACAATGCTGGTTTTCACTAGATGACATTGCTTCGATATACATCGAGTCCTGAAATGTATGTGTGCATCGTGCCACCAAATAGTGCCCTTTATTTTATTATGTCATCTGGTGAATTTATATTTCTATAAATAAGATATTTCTACCTGATATGGACCATAAAATGATGAACAACACTGAACTGATATGGGTGAAAGCCCTCAGGCAACCTTGAGTCTACTTAACATTGGAAGACTAGTTTCAACTGAAAAAAAAAAAAAAAAGTTTAAATCCAAAACCGCAGACAAGGATTAGTAAATTAAAACAGATGAATGGGCACTCAGTCTGAAAAGTTCTGGATCAGAGCTTTTTAAAATAGATTTTTTTTTCTTCATTCGACTTGGGTAGATCAATTTCGAACACTTCGCTTTCACTTGGCCTCATAAGAAATTTTGCGAGAAATGCCTGCAGGAGCATTTGCCCACAAGAGGAGACTCTTCCCAGCTGCTTATGATAAGGATTTTTTGAAAATGAATCTGATTGATTAAAATTGTTTTATGTTGAGCTGCTCAACCAAGTTCGAACAATATAAAACGAGTGACCTCTCAGTACATGGACAGAGAATGCTACATTAAAAATTTTATGACTGAAGTAAGCACGATCGTTACCTCCCTCATGTTTGTGCAGCAATGACCACTAGGTGGCACTGCGAAGTGCTGGATTTCTTGTTTATCGGCTTGAAGCAAACTATTGAAGGTCTGTAACGTGCCGTCAGGGGTAAGTTAGGCGAAGCAGAATCCCCACCTTTCAACGCAGGGTACTCTCAACCTGTTCCAGTTCACTTCAATTGATGAGCAGTTATTTCTGGTCATTGCATGTAACTCTGGGTGCTCATGAGACAGCAGAGATTTGTGTATATTTGTCGGCTATAGACTTGTAGTAGGCTAATGCTAAGTCATCTTTTAATGTCACCTTCAAGGTTTCATCAATACATTCAAGATGGAATTTTTAATTTTCAGCATATATATATTATATTTGAAATGCATCAAGTTTTTCTGAATCGCTAAAACACTGGACCGTAGACCCTGCAACGAATAGCCCATGGCTGGGAAACCTTTTTTCGAATCAGTCACTCTTTTGGGAAAACCTTGAACAATGTTCACATAGACACAATTTGCAGATCTCTTCCACTCTTTTTGCAAAACTCTGAACACATTCTCACTCATTAGAACTCATTTTGAGCGGTAAATCATGTGCGTTGCAAAATGGTAAACACAGGCAGTGAAAGTGAATTGTTAACTCATTACTAATGGCATGATGTAAACAGTGGATCCAAATATAAGCTGGTTCAGAGTGTTCAGGTGGCATGGGGGGGGATGTCTCTATTGTGGTCTGTGAGAACGACAGTTTTCACCGTGATGTCCGAACACAGGAGTGATTGAACATCAATCAGTGATTCATAAATGTTTTCTTACCTCCATACTCTCCTATCCTCAGGCCAACAGAAGAGTTTTAAGGGGAGTGATCTATGACCAAAATCTCTCACAGCCAATGGAATGATTGTGATTGACTGATTGATTTGATGAATGGTTTTAGGCCACTGACTGGTGCAGAGAATGTGGTTTAGTGTTTCAGCAATTCAGACTTCTTTTTTTTTTTAATCTGTGGCTACATTCTTTGATTGTTTGATTTTGAGCTCAGATAAAATGGATTTGAGGCAGTTATTTGATTTCGCCAGAGCAACCAAGAGGTTTTTTTTTTAATTTAGTTAGAAAGTTGGGTTTGGTGTTTACATTTTTTGATAAAAGGGTTAAAGGTTTGAAGAAATGCATCTCAGAAATGGTAAAAACTAAAAACAAATGAAGTGGCATTTTAAAAATTATTTTCATTCAACTTTCATCATCTGTGATGAACAAATGGCTACAACAATGCATGGAATTTCCAAGATTAAAATAATAATAATAATACTAAATATTATTCAGATTATTATCTTCCTTGCAATATTGCACTGAAGCTTAATGTCATTGAATTTCTGTGTCATCATCACACCTGAATCATTATCGGCTTCGTATTAGTCTTGGTTATTTGAGAAGTAAATAGCTTAATTTCTAATCAGGCACCCGGAGCGAGAATAATTGAGAGTAAGGCTGTGATAAAAGGTGAGGATTCTGCCTCACCCACTTTATATTTTTAGGCACGTTACTGTGAAAGGTACGAGCTCCTCGTGTCAGTGAACTTATGAGGTTACACTGGTTGCCTAATACACTTTGTCCCCTGGTCTTTATGTTTACTCAACCTGAAGTCAGTCTGCCTTCATGTCTGTGTGTCTGTCTGTGTGTGTGTGTGTGTCTGTGTGTGTGTGTGTGTGTGTCTGTCCCCCCCCCCCCATCTCTTTCTCTCTCTCAATTTTCAATTTAATTTAAATTAGCTATATCGGCTTGCAACATTTTTGTGGCGTGGAATGCTATAATACAAACATTCAACACCAAAAAACACTTCTAAGACTCAAATGTCAAAGATTATTCCAAGAATGAGAATTTTTTTCTCAAACTAAATAAATAAATATTTTTTTCAAATTAAAAATAAATCAAAATATCTCTCTCTCACACACACACACACACACACACACACTCACGCACACACTCACACACACACACTCACACTCACACACACTCACACTCACACACACTCACACACACACACACACACTCACACACACACACACACTCACACACACACACACCCCTCGTGTATTTTATTCACTTTTCAATCAATGACAGAATTCATTCTGAAGGAGTCTTGAGTTGAATATAAATAAGACGTACAGCAGCTCCCACACAATAGAAACTGCATTAGCTGATAATGGAAAAGCCAAGTAAATACCGTCATATAAAAGGTAATTAACTTTTCATATGTTTCGTATTCGTCTCTTTGATGCCTTGCAGGCGCAGGAAAAACAGGACCTGAACTGCTACCGTCGGTTCAGAGTTCCCTTCGTAACTGACTAAAAAAACATTACTGCAAAACATTCTGTGCGTGCTCACATAAAAAGGGCGGTGTTTGCGGCATATGACCAATCGCAGACAAGGAAAAATCCTCCCGAGCTGCATACTTCACGACGGAGGAGCAGACAATAATCTTAAATAAATATGAGGAATATAAATCCAGCATTCAGGCAAAAAACAACAGTTGCAGCTGCCAAAAGCCGCAAGGAATGCTGGCAAAAAAATCGCCAACTGTGTCAATGCGTAAATTAGTGGGATTGTAATATTACGTCCCCACCTTGACGGCACGAGTAGATCTGACTATAGTAACATTTGTGTGTTTATGGAATTTGTCGTTATGGCATGTGATTTTGGCCTTATCATTTCAGATGCGACCCCAGTGGAGCAAAAAGAGCATGGGAGCAAATAAAAAATAAGTATGAAAACATCCTGCAAAGTGGTCAGTACACTTACTATATCTTATACGGGTAGCATATGTCTGTAGACATGTACATGGCTTTACTTCTTCGCACTGTCTCTGTTGTAGGGTGATCACAATGGAATAGTGAAATTAGTAATGAACGGCTCCAGCAGCTGACAGATATACTGTAGTCCTTCTGCGGAAAACCTGTACCTCTCGTGAAGACATTGTTCAGGCAAATCAGACGGATTACAGCGAGCGCGAAACACTCTTTCGTGCCTGAGCGCTCTTCGCCCAAGTTGTGCTCCTAGACCCACTGGGTTCTCATCAAATGGGCGGGCCATTTTCCAAGAGAATTGATTGGTTAGTAGGTGGTGGGCCTTTTATACTTGCTGAGTTCTTATCCTTAACCTGCTCCGGAGCAGGTTAGGTGTTCAGCGTATGTTGCCACGGCAACGTACCCCGATAAAAAACAAACCACCTTCGTGATACGGAAAACCCAGTGTTAATCCAGAAGTTACCTCGCTAAACCGAAATCCAGCTTCGTGAGACTGGCCCCTGGGCGGTAGAGGGTTGTGTTGTAATCCGCTCCCTGACCCTGGTGCTCAGGTGCTGAACCGGACACCACAGGCTCACCTTTCTCCAAAAGCAGCCTAATAACTCTTGTGCTCACTGACAGTATTACGTGCCATTAAACCTTGGGGGCCAAGCAGCACATCTTCCCACTGAATGAGTGAATAAAGTAAGTTTATTTTTGAACAAGTCCATAATTAAATTTGCAAAGGAAGTGAGAATAACAATCATTAAATCTTTATCAAAGAAAATAACTTAATTTAACAAAAATACAACAAAAGGTAAACGGAATAGAGGCCTGCAGAAGCTTGTAGATCCCTACCCCGTTATTTCTTTTAGTTTACAATACTTTCACGGTCACTAATGAAATTAATTCAGAACTACGACTTAATTGTTGTGAAATTGTCCTACATTGGCCTCTACTTTCAAATTCTAAAAATTCTTTGCTTTCAGTTAATTACCTTCCAGATACTGATTTTTTTTTTTTTTTCTGAGAGATTAAGATTCCAATTAAGTTTTCATTCCCTCTCATCTTTTCTCTTTTAGTTACCAGGTGTGCATGTTCTCATGCCAAAAAGCCCCATTATCAGTCACGGCAGCCTCTGTGAATGGTCTGTCCTCGGCATCCATGTCACATTCGAGCCGCGGCCGAGTAAAAATGCTCTGTTTATAATCCGCGGATGTTGCCCTGCCATTTCCGCCACGCCCTCAGATAGCATCTGCCATGCCGGCGTCAGATGAAAAACGATGACAGCATCTTCTGATTTTAATTAATCTTCATAGAGGCCTTGTCATAAAATTTGCCATTCGTGATGAGCTGACTGTTACAAATACAAGCACAGCAACAAGCAAGTACATGATTAAAGACAGCAGTAGCAATGACCACACAAATTAGCACAAAAAATGAATACAATACAGCCAAGACAGTGAAAAAAGCCAAATACATACTGGGATCAACGCACACGCGTACAAATTAGATTAAAAGTTACTGGCCATGATACTGTCTACACTGCAGAAACAAATACCCAAATTTCTCTCAGCAACGTCTCAGACTGAGCCAGATAACGACTGACCGCATGTACAGCGGTCGAGGATGGGTGGGGTTTGGCACAGACGATGCTCCCGATGCTCAGAATGAATGGAACAAACGACTGCTCCCCACTCACCTCTCCGTGCCCACGACCTTCATAAAGCCAGAACGATACAGCGTTGCGACAGTAATAATGCTTGTATCCTCGTCCTCGGAGGAAATCGCTCTAATTCCATCACGAAGAGAGCGGCGAGACAGTTATGAGCAGCACCCATAAAGGAAGCATAACCGCAGCGGAAGAGGGGAGATCGCAGAGCAGATTAGGGTGACAGCTTATCGTTATAGAAAATAGTTGTGATTCTGAAATGTAGTTTCGCGATGGCATTTTTATCGCCTGAATCAAGGCAAACCTGCTAACCTTGCTGCATTAAAAGCTGCTAAAACAGAGGCTCAGAGTTGTGTGTTCAGGCGTGGAGGCTAAAAACTGGTCTGTTTGTCTATGACTGCTGTGATAGATTGTGCAGAGAGAGGCTGATTGTGTAGCGAGAATAACTCTGGAGAATTTTCTGGAACAGCTGCGAGGCCACCAAAACCCATGAGGACCGTGAGACAAAATCCTGCGGTGAAATTAATTCGGAGTCCACCCGCAGCTCTTAATGTCTCACTGCTGCTGGAAGAAACACCTGCAATATTTCAGGACCTGAATAACACATGCTGTGTGGGTACGTCTCCATGGAGATGTGTGGACTTGAGTAAATATTTCATGTTTTAATAACCTGTACCACTCTACTTGGTGTATGCACACAGAGAGAATAATGACACATTAAAATATCCAAATAGCGTGGTACATTTAGAAGCTCTCACACACAAGCATACACAAACACCACACACACCAAGTACAAATGCGCATGGCATGCAGAGAAAAAAAAAAATCTTTCATCTTGATTCCACTTCTAAACCTGTGGAGTGGAGGCTATAGGACAGCGGATTGTACTGGTGCAGGAATCTCATTGGCCAGGTTCCCTTGACCTGCATACTCCTCTACCTCACCTGTGTCTTTACCTTGTGTCTCAGTTCCTTCCATCGAAGATGCATGGAAAGACGCGAGGAGAGAAGAAACTAGGAAACATTTTTAGAGAAATGGGACATCCTTTCCCCTGAAGCGTCACATGATGCGATGCCCCTGTCTGATGACACATGCAGCTGAATCTACTGCCAGCATCTGTTGTGACCCATTGACATCACTGCTTTCAGCTGAAAGTCCTTCAGGACGGCTGTTGTGTATCCTCGCTCAGGGCTCCTCAGAGCTCCCTCCTCGCCCCTCAGAGCAGAAATAAGAACTGTGACGGCCTGATCCAGACAGAATCGAAGAGTGAGGAAATATCAGATAAGAGAACTGAGATGTTCCCATTGATTCACACACACAAGGCTGGCAGTCGCTCTGAAGAAACGGTCCCAATGGCCGGTGCCTAAAAATCATCAGACACTGGTGGTACGGCACATGCACTCTGCAGTAGACACCGGGGAAAGAGTTCTGCCAATAGATCATGAATTAAATTTTAACCGTAAAATTTACTCTGTCATGTAAGTTTAATTTTTCAAAAGCAAGTTTCAATAAAATCATTCCTGTTATGTTTATGAAACACAAAGTGGTTATTCATGTCTTTGTACCGCCTGCCAGCTGCTGAAAATCACCACTCTCCCTTGGGATACCAAAGAAATAACGAGATAAGCCTCTCCGACTGTTTTCTTTATCGGTCTTCTGCATACTGATCATCATTAGAATTCATCTCTAAGGAAAGGACATTCCAGGAGGCCTGTGATAAGCTATTTCAGTCAGAAAGACAGGAGATACAGCACATAAGCACAGGTAATGCCATGAGCTGTATACAAGCCTCTAATTGCCTAGTTTTTGGAAACATGCAAATAGCATTATTGAGAAAGTAAAATGCAATTTTAGCTACAATAAAAAAATGCACAGTGAGCTCCATAATGTTTGCATAAAAATGAGGTAAGCACTCTGATACATGATGCAACATCAATATAGGTTATGAGAATATTGAGGAATAATATCCTTGCATGTTCAGTTTCTGTGAAATAAACTTGGGCCATGTTTCATAAGGCAGGATCAGGTGTGCTAAGCTGATTTTTTTTTTTCTTAGTCCCACTAAGAACATTTCTGTTTTTCAAGGACAGCCTGGGTGAAATGCCAGACAAATGTTACAATCGAGGAGTTATAGAGTGAATTTAAGGGTTAAGGGCCTTGCTCAAGGGCCCGATGTCAGAGTTCTCACCAACTTCATCTCTCTAGATCAAATCCCAGCCCACAGGGCGCTTGAACTACTGAGGTTCAGCTTTATGAATTACGCCCAACCCCTACATTTAGCAGGTTTTCTGTGTACTTTGCTGCAAGCATCAGTTTTATTCCATGTGTTCACATCCCAAAAAAACCGCAATTCTCATATTAGCTAAGCTGGAAACCCTAATGGTCACCGCATCAATAACAGCGCGTCTACTTTGTCATGTTCAGCGAAGTTCAACACTGAAGTATTTTATTTTGATGTATTGAAGCCGTTAGTACTGTGATAAATGAATCTCTAAATCCAACATCTGCAGTAATTTTACTTCATGCTCTTTATGTAAATCTTTGAGTTTGTGCAACACTAATGAAGCTTTATCATGGGAAAACAAATAATTCTATTCAACTCGAACCTCAGTCAGCCTCCAGCGCAGAAACAATAAAATCTTCATTGATTAGCTTTTTTCTCCATCTTAACATGCCGCTTGCGTTTGATAAATGCACGTTAATGCTTTGAATTATGGGAATGCTTCATTATTAGTCCAATTTCAGTAGTTCGGAATATGATTTTTTTTCAGTAGTGTGAATGTAATGTGTGTAATTCCCTGCCTAATGAACGGATCTCATGGCTGTATGATCAGAATAGCCAGGCAGATGAGGTCTGGTAGCAGTGGAAGTTGAACAGTTCTCTTCTGTGTCTGGCTTCTTTACTACACATTATGCAGAGCTCAGAACATTAATCAAGCCGCTTCACCTGGCTGAGATTTCGGCAGAGCCACAATTCTTCACAGATCATCAGATCTCAAAAACAGGGGAGACCTGAAGGCAAGATATAAAAGAAGCCGTCAGCCCACTGCAAGGAATTGGTCTGGGTGAAATGAATCCCCTCAGCATTTTAAATTTTTCTCCCTTGTTTGAACCGAAGTCTAGAATATTCTCTAAGCTTCCAATCTACTGCTCCCTAATCTTTTTTTCATTTCAGAGAAGCTTGTCAAGTTTCTTCTCGGGTTCTGGTGATTACATTGCAAGTCGTTCCTACCGGCTTTTAGAATTGTTACCACTAGCTAACTTCTACAGGCTTCTGCGTACAGTATACAAACAATATGGCTATTTATTTTGCATTTTAAATGTGCGCATGCAGCCCTTATGAACTTGGTGGCTATACTTCCAACTGGGTTTGAATTCAGTAAATAAATTGGGCAGTGTAATCTTCGTAACTGTATAAATACTCAGCACAATGAAACTGAATAATGCAGCCTCTTTCTTCAGTATCCTGTGCGTATGTGGGTGATAATATAATCTGCCATGGGCATCATGTACGTTTTCACAGCTATGGATGGTGCGTTGCTTTAAATAATGGTGCTGCAAGGAATTATGGGATGGTGTTACCTTTTTTTTTTTGTAAACGATGGTCCTGCGTATCCTGTGCTAAAAGAGAAAAGTTAGGACATACTGAAGCACCTTTACGACCATGGCCGCCACGTGCCTGCTTGCTGGTCATTTCCGAGGAGTCGGCAACTGTCTCATGTATAAAAGACTATTTCAACTCAGCCTCTGTGGGCAAATGAGAGCGAACCCAAGAAACTTTATATCAGACCCATAATCCACTTGAGGAAAACAGATCTCCACATCGATGTACCCAAGCAACCTTCATTAACTTGAGAAAGTTCATGTAGAGGATAGAGCTCTAAATGTGGTCATTTGTCCTGGAAAAAGGGTTCGGCAATACATTTAACCTGTGAACCCACATCAACTGAACATGAACCGTAAACTCCGGGCTGCGGTATAACATGGTTGACGTACTAACCCTTCACGGAGGTCTGATTAGTCCAATGAACATATACAATCAGTGCTTATTGTCTTCGCTTTTTCTCATGTTGGACAGTGCTTACTAAGTAGTTGGAACCTCTCTTCATCTCACACTAGGGTACTGACTTGGCTTCAAAGTGTGGGGACATCATTAACTGTCCTGGGCTGACATCTTTTTTTTTTTTTGTCTCGTATTAGCTTCAACTAGTGCTGTACAAGGTCTGCATTTGGCGCTTTGCTACATTTATATGAGGCGGCATTTCTATGCCACCCCATCTTCTCTGCAGTCATGACCAAAGCTGATCCGGTTTGACTTGCTCCGACATGCAGCTGTGGGCCTCTGAGGCTCCTGCGTCATGTCACCCTGATCCTCGTTGCCCTGTCCTGTACACTGGAAAAAGCACAGGGGCGGTTTTCAGAGGTACTTTCATGGATGGTAACAGTTTTTTTAGGATGCCTTAACCCTTTCAGCGCCATATATCAAAATCAGATGCTGTTGAAAACCTATCATGGGGCAACTTGTTTCAAAGAGCTCCCCTGTGGTAGCTCTTCTAAACAAGTTGCCACATGATAGTTATCCTGAGCTGTTGAAAACCTATCTTTAATTCCTTGAAAATGTATTCAGCGCTCAAAGGGTTAACCCATTTTGGATGCCTTAAAGTTTCTTCCTCGATTTCTCTGTCTCCCTATCTTTCTCATACCCTCACCCTCCATGTTATTTGGACACTTGTAACCTACTTCCCCGACTAGGTTTTTCACATCTCTGTGATCAGTTATTGTGTTATCCCAGCAGCCCTTTATAAATGGTTTCATTTGCTAGTGATTAGGATGATCTCTTTCTAAGCCTCCATGATGCTCTATGACCCTTTTGAGGGCAGAACACGGTCCTCCTGAGTACTCTGATGCCTTTTCACTCGCACCTTGATGTGTTTGAATAAATCAGTAAAAGAGCTGGTCTCTATTCTCCACACAGCCACAAGCCTTTTCTAGTTCCTCAAAGTCCTCCACAGCTCTGGTATCGTGTCCAGTGCTGAGAGCTGCATGAACAGCTGGAGAGAAGAGACACTGAAAGTTTTCACCTTTTTACTCTCTCTCTGAGATCATTGTCTTTTGTTACTTGGCCAATTTGCGCCCGTTATATTTTATAATCCACTTCATTGCCTGCATTATATGACTCCGAGAAGCTTTTCACTCTGTATTGTACACTGTTTAAGCTTGTCTATTCACTCACTGCCTGAACTACTTATTCTACCTCAACTGTTAAAACAACCATGGCAATAGTCATCGGAGTGGATTTGTAGAGAAATTTATTGGACTGTATTAGTGTGGAAACAGGACTTTCAAAGTCCTTTACCGGCACTGTGTCTGCAAACACAACAGTGAGACCATTATAAGACTTTATTCCAGCCCCTCCTTATTGCGGTCTGCCTCAACACTGGACAATACTGATGCTCCTCTTTCTAATCCTTTACCTCAACCCTTAGTTGGTCAGCTGTTTCACTTAATTGTTGTTGGAAGTTAGTCACTTAATCTAATGCTACTACAGCAGGGGGAATAGCCAATGTTCTTGATAAATGTTCGCGGTTTTTCCGTTACTGGGTCAATTATCCTTTTGGGACTTCTTTGGCTCGGCTGTTCGTATTGTAAGCATGTTTCAGACAAACGCTCTGAAAATTCAGAGACTGTTCCCCTTGTTTCCTGAATTCCACATACAACCACAACATTATTGAACACTTCTTGAGTATCACTCAGTTCTATGCCACCGTTAGCAATTCTGATTACTATGTACCTTTCTGAGAAAAACTGAACACACTCCATTATCCTACAAAACTCTACAAAAGTACTATTATGAATTGGATTTGAATAGAATGAATGAATTAATGAATGAACGAATGAATGAATACTGCCTTATTCCTATATGCCGAACAATCACAAGGCACAGCCCCTAGATTCGGGTGCCATTTTGTTATCCTTCTGAAATTTTGTCTCTGTACTTCTGATTGGGGTTGTATTTACTGAAACAGGGCTGTGTACTGTTTCTTATCATATTAACATTCAGCACAATGAAACAGAGCAATACAGGCATTTTTTTTTATATCTTGTTTCTATGAGAGTGCCAATTTTATATACCATGATTCATAATCAATTAACGGTGAGAGTCCCCTCACAGTGTCCAAAAAAAGAAGAAGAAGAAATTAGGTTGTGCATAACGCCTATATTATAGGTCCCAAATATTACTTTATCATTCATTCATTATCAACATTTTCTTTCTTGAAATTGAAATTAAAAAAATAAATAGAAAATCGCAAAGCACGGTTAAGAGCCGCTATTGCAGCGAGATATGCTAAAAGAAAATGTGGAAATGTGAAAGTAATTCAACCTTTTTTTGTAAAGTGAATAAAACACTTTTTTGAAATTCATTTATAATTCAACAGCTGCAGCACTGCACTGAGAGGGAAGCTGTTTCCATTCTAATCATGGGAGAACTTGTTAATCAAAGAAAATGACTGAAAACAAGCCAAGACTACTTATTTGTTAAAATAGGCATTTCTCTATCCTCTTTGAATTTCAGCCAAACAGCTGTTACAGACACAAAAACACACACACACACACACACACACGCACGCATTCACACACGCCCAAAACACACACACACACACACACACACACACACACATAATGGCAAAAGTTTTAAGCACATTTGAAAATATTCAGTGTGGAAAAGATTCTCATGGAATGAGAGCTTTATTTATGTTGAAAACTGCACCGTTAAGACGCATGAATTGCAAAAGCCTAAATCAAATCAATCTTTGGAGTGATGACCTTTCACCAAAAAATTAAGTGCACTGTCCTATAAGTCTTTTAGTTCCATGGTTTTCCCAGATTATCAGCGTTTTGCTCGCTCTGAGCCACTTGCCACAGTCTGTCTGCAGGCTGACTGTCTTTCTTGCCTCTATCACTCCATGTAATCCCAGACAGCCACGAGGATGTCGAGATCAGGGCTCTAACAAGGCTATATAATCTGTATCAGCCGTCTTTAACCCCTTTGTGCAGAAGCCAAATTTGGCAATTTATGGGTTACCCACTTAAATGCTGTATAATTCAAGATTTAAGCTTCATAAAGAGGAAAAATGTGGCTCAATTCAGAAAAGACACTTTAGAATTAAATAGTATTTCAGTTTATTTTAATGATTTTGGTAGAGAAAATGAGCTGCAAACATTAAAAAATCTTCATGAGAATTCAGCATTGAAATCGCAAAAAAAAAAATAATTCTGAGGATTGAAAACCTGCTGGGGCTTAAAACTACATTTCTGGTATCATAAACTCCTTGAGCACAAGTAGAATGCATCTTCGACATTACATTCTAGATTACCTACATGCTATTAGCCAAATTATACAGCTATCCAAGTGTCTCCCCAAAGTCTCAAAATCATGTACTATCAAACCATTAAAAAAATCTTGTATTTAACACAAATAAAGTTTTAAGGCATGAAATTTAATATGAACAAATGATTTTCTAGTTGAGTTTAGTATGAATTTATCAATCTGAGTGCAGTTGAATATCAGTGGTCACCAGTAACCTCTCCAAACACAAAACATGCCTTTTCTCTATAATAAAGTTGAGTTTTGTCCCCCAAGCCAATAAAGTCCCCCAAGCCAACGCAAACATGCATTAAATAAACTGCTTATTAAACGGTCAGAACATTCACCCTGTAATGGAAGATACCAGTCTCCTCCTCTAAGCTCATGAACCATTTCAACACTTAAGTTATAAGTAACAAGTACAACTCACTAACTCAGTGATATCTGAATTCTGAAATATACCTTATTTTAACAGAACAGACACTCCACTTTCAGGGAAAAGTCCATTGCCTCCCTGGATTAAAAAAAAACGTGCAATGAACGTACCAGTGGGTCCACCCAAATGCACGGGCAGTTCGCGTTTTAAACAGGAAAAAACCTTGACATTCGACTTTGTTGAGTACGAATACATTCCAAAAAAAAAATTCCTGTTTCAAAAAACATTCCTGTTTCATTTGAAATAATTCCAACTGACCATAACCTTATCTCATTTAAATCCTGTAAATGTAACTGAACACTTCAAGGCCAGTTTTGCAAAAGTGTTTTCTATAAATTGCGTCTATTTCAGCCGCGCAATGTGCACAACGTAGACAGGATACAACCGAGCCTGCTGATACGCATAGGCTTGCATGCTCTGTGTTTGTCCAATCAATTTGTTTCACTTACTCTAAAATGTTTAAACACTCGGGAATTGGATAAGAAACGAGCCAATCAATACATTGTTACCAGGGTAGCTTCACGAGGGCATGAAGTGTAACTCTACAATTACGCAGAAGAGCCTGAGTGTATGATTGAGTGTTTGGCTATCAACGCCAGTACTCGGGTGGATATAAGGCAGCGCTGAATGAAGGTATCTACGCGTAAATCCACGGTAGGAAACTACAAATTTTTTTGTTTGTGACGACTGTAATTAACAGTAGAATGTGAGAGAATCAATACCATGTCGATTTTTTTGCCTCAGAAAACTGATTTTTCTGAACCACTAAATGGAATACTGTTGGCTCACTGTGGCTAAACTAGTTACTACAGAGGATAACGATTTTTTCTGTGTCAAGATATCGTTTTTTTAAACTGCTGGATCGATACTATGGGCAAGGATCATCAGGCTTCCACATCAGGCTTAGCTGAGGAGTTAAATTCATGCAGCTCTTGAAAAACAGGGCGTGGAGTGAACTTCCCCATATTCAGAACCGCGTTCGAGGTCTGCTTGCTTGAGAACATTCAATAACTGATCCGGGGGTGCCATCTAGTGATCGAGTACAGTAACAGCATGCTTAAATTTGCAGGTCTATAGACGCAGGCGTCTACATCTGCAGAAAGGGGTTAATGAAGTGTAAACACAATTATTAATGAAATTAATATTTGATATCTCAAATCTGCATTTTATTTTCAGCAATACTAATGAGTAAAACAAAAACATCAATATCTCAGATCAAATTCAAAAAAGAAAAAAGGTAAATGGTGTCTAAAACTATTGCACATTACTGCATATATCTGTATGGCTGGGTGACAATGTTATGGAAAAATCAACATTAATTAACAGTAGGTGTCGGGCCTCCACGAGTTGCCAAAGTAGCTTCAAAGAAGCCTTGGCATTAAGTCCACGAGTGTAAAATTTGCTTTAAAGGGATAGATTACCTTTCCTCCAAGAGCTATTTTGATGATGGTGACAGAAAGTGATGTCTAATATATTGCTCCAAAATTGCCAATATTAGCTCTGTTGGTTTTAATTCTCGTACTGAACGGAGTGACGCACGCTTCGGATCGTTTTCACACCCATGTAACCATTCAGTGACTTCTCGTGTCCCGTGCGGCTCGGGCACTCGTCATCCTGGAAGAGACCACTCCCGTCATAGTAGGAATGCTTCATCACAGGATACAAAGATGATTACACAGAATAACTGCATTGATTTGCATTGGCCCTTCAGCCTTTATGATGATGAGTGGGCCCTAACCATGCCAGGAAAATGAACTGAAGCTTTCAGTCATCAAATGCAAACACATTTAGTCACTATGGCAGAATTGTTTATTGTTTATTATGGATGCCTCAAACTGCAAGAAGCCTCCTTGTGATACTATTGAGGAAGAGATTTGTTTGAGTGCATTTGAGTGATGTGCATTTTATCCATTGACTGCTCTTCTACTCGCCGGCCCATAAAAAGTCAATGTGGGCCTCACAATGGCTTAATTAATCCATTAACAACACATTTGCAAAGGCATAAAATACTACCGTCTGAATAACATTAGTATCTGTAGAGACTGTAAACAGTTCTTGAATGGATCAGTTCAGCATGTTGTTAATGGCTTCAGACTAGCAAGTAGTGTCTTCTCACTGATTAGGAATTTCAAGAGAACATTTATTTCGCCAACGGAGGGAAAAAAAAAATCTAGACAATGCAGTAATTGCTGCGCTCTTTATGAGTGGCATTGGACAATTGGCTGTTCAGCCATTACATGGCCAGAATGTGAGTTATTCCCTCCAGATTTAATTGATGTAAGCAGATATAAGGACTACAGTTGATTTAAGCAATTTAATTAGCAATTCAAAATTTTTTTTGAACTCTAAGTGCCACCACTGGCATCTGCAAGCCATCATTTGGCTGAAATATCAGAACAAACCAGTCAGGAGAAAAAATAAATTACTAGGTGTGGCCAGAGCAAATATTCCTACATTCGTAAAAAGGAATGAATGCACTGGTGAGCAAAGGAGTGAACAAAGGGCACGAAGACCATGGAAAACAACTGTTGCGTGTTAGGGTTTGTCTGTCGTGTGCCAAAGGGCTGCACGGCGGACAAGAAAATAGGGGCAGGACTCACGTGCAAGGCTGGAGTGGGCGATGTTATTCAATAACAAAAGAAGAAACACAAAACTGAAGGGGAACAAGGTTCCTATAGACATAAAACAGGTACGAAATAAACAATACTAAATCTAAGTAAAACTAGATGGATACAACCATGGGCCACTACGGCTAAAAACACCGCACAGGCAGTGTGGTCGCAAATAAGGCTGAGAAAATCTAGCCTTATATACGCACTGCCTGCGGCTCAAGACAACGAGCCGCAGGTGCAGGCGATAATTAAAAGAGGTGTGTGTCCGGAGTGGGCTGAGGGCTGGAGGCGAGGCCTCACATTGTGGATGAAAGAAGAATTGTTGTCCTGTCCTGGAGAAGAATAACCCCCTCACAGCGGTTGACCAGAGGAGGACCACCACCAGGAGGTAGGTGAATCTGAGTCAGTCAGAAATCAAGAGAAAACTTCACCAGAGTGAATACAGAATACAGAGGGTATACCTAAATACATAAATTATTGGTTAGCCTTAAACACAAGAGAATTGTGAAAAATATATATATAAAAGCCAGCTGAGACAGAGTGAAACCTGAAAAAATGAAGAACAGAGTGATGTGAGGAGCTTGGGAAAGGTAATGTTTATGATCCACACGAGCATGCCACGTCAACTATGAGCTGTGGCCATGAGTGGACATGTATGGTTGCCAATAGAATCGTTTCATTAATATTTATTGTAGATGTGACTTCTGTGAAAAGCAGCTGGATTAATTCTTGGACAGGTTGTGTTACCTACTCAGATTCAGCCCAAGGCTTTGAAACTCATGCAATGATGCTTCACAGCGCAGATGGACAGTGACCCAAAGCCTCCTGCAAAAGTTACTCAGGACTTTCGCGCTGCGCTTCCACCAAACGCGAAACGAATTATTCGATGCAAAGACGCAAATAGACGCGAGTTTGCGCCTTCTCGCTTCTATTCGCGTCTTTGGATTGACTTTGCATGTAATCTGGCCGCGCGAATAATTCGTTTCCCGTTTGGTGGAGCCGCAGCATAAGACAAAGAATGGGAATATTCTAGATTGACCAAGTCACTTGACATGGATCCAATTAAGCATGCAGTGCACTTCCAGAAACTGAAGGCCCGGTAGAGCATCACCAGAAAAGAATTCAGTATCTGGTGACAGCTGTGGGTTCCAATTAACTACAGGCAGGCAACTGCAGAGGATTTACCAATAATTTTAAATAAAATGCATCATGATGAATACCGTCCATTGTATATGACTACATCATTAAAAACACCCAAGAACTTTGTCTACGCCGAAAAGCTTATGGACGTGAATGCAAGTGGAATTTGCAATCCAGTGCCTGAATGGGTTTACTTCAAGTTTCCTGGCCTCCTCCAACAGCCAAAAGATGAGCTGGTTAAACCAACAGGAGACTGTTGCCCATCTGGGCAAATTGTGGGATGTGTTAGGCGTGTCAAAACATTCGTGTTTTTTTTTCCCCTGCCTTTTTTGACACCGTGTGGAAACCCACTGTTTTTGCAGTTGATTACACAGAGTAAGTTAAAAAAAAAATTTTTAACGGGTCATTTTGTGATGGTGTAGCAATATACATGAATACAACATATTTTGTACTTTTGTCTCAGATCTTTCCGCTGATATTGGTTCCAGTTACACCTCATGAGGTTGCAGGCATGACTGCACATTTAAGGGACTCAAGTGAAACCTGACTTGTGCCAACAGACCAGGGCTGGATATGAAATTGACCATGCATGTCAGAATGGGGTGCATAGTTATTTGAACTTAAAAACAGGCATATGAATCTTGCCTGCGCATTGGTCGTAATGACCTGGCACTGCCAACCATGGTGCGTCCGCAGTTTACCCCCAGGCAAAGGGCCTTCTTGGTCATGGAACGTGGAAAAATGTGCTGCGGAGTTTTCGGCGTCAGTTTCCCAACCTTCCATAAATGTTTTATGTTGACTTGAAACTTCAAGAGGGAATTCGGTTTTGTTTGCTTTGGCACAAGTGAAATTTCACTCAACTCCTTAAATTCACAGCAGTCATGGGTTTCATCTAACAAGGTGCCAACTGGTATCAAAAGAAGCAGAAAGAACTGCTGAAAATGTAAATAAAAAAAAGATGTTGTACACATTGCTAGAGAATACAATAATTGGACATTTAAAAAGTGTATTTTTTTTTTTTTTTTACTCACTCAATAGTGGTACATCAAGGTACGCTGGATTGGTACTCCCATAAGTATGGGATATGAAAGAAAGTGGCTGCATAATTCATCATCGGTAACATTATCGGTATAGTAACAAGGACTATACAGCCCAGTTTAATATGTCCAAACTCAATAGCTTGTTTGCAATCACATGATCCTGATGACATGCGAAAGCCTGATTGGGGGGGGGTGGGGGGACGGGACGAAGTAAAGAACACTGGTTGGGAATTGTTGGTCTGAATTTCTGTAGATATTAGCCAGATATGTAGGTCTACAGTTAAGCAGCTAAATGATTGTAGCCTTAACTTTCACAAAGTGGTCACTGCATGCATGACTGTCGTCTGACTCCTGTCCTCCTGACTTCAAACAGAGGTTTTTAATCCATGTCTGCCACCAATTCTCCACAAGCTTTTTACATTTCTCGGCTTTGAGTGTTAATACTTTCGGGGCTTGAAAGTAGCTTGTTTTTTTCCCCCGGTTTAGTCGATTGGCACAGCCGTAAACAGCTGAAAACATTGGTATTTCGATTGCGCTTCAATATGGACAAAAATCAATTCTTGCTCCCCCATCTGCAGTTTATTTTTAATTTCATTTTGCCCTTATTTAACCAGGGAAGTCCAATAGAGATTGAAATCTTTTTCAAGGTAGCCCTGGGGGTTGAGGTGGGGAGGGAAAAGACAATTTGCAGATGAGTAGGTGGCAGGTTGAAAGAGCCAGGGTGGGAATTTTGCCATGATACCGGGGAACCCCCTGCTCTCATCGAAGAGTGTCATAGGATCTTTAATGACCACAGAGAGTCAGGAACCACCAACACCTCTTCCAGAAGCAACTTGGTTTTCCCAGGTGGTCTCCCATCCAAGTACTAACCAAACCCACACCTGCTTAGCCTCAGCCACACAGCTGGAACAGATCGAATAGTGGAATGGCTGCTGGCTGTTCCTGCTGTGACGTAACGTCCGCAAGCAACCTATAAGAAGTACTGTAACAGCATTTCAGAAGCCTTACAAAATGAAACGGTGCCCGAATGTGGGGTCTGTGGCTTGTGATTACTCAGCATATAAGAATAAAGTCTTTTTTTCCTATCTATAACACTGGGTTACGAAAAATTTTTTTGGAATTTGTGTCAGTTTTTTCAACTGTTTTAGGACAAATTTGCGACGCAGAATCCGAAAATGAAAAAATCTGTTTCTCTCGATCAGGTCAGGTTTTCGTGCCAAGTCAATTTTAAAAACATCTGATCTTCTGAGTAAATCGATTACATTTCTGACATTATCGGTTGATTTTTGTTAATATTTCTTATCCAAAATAGGTTTTTAGGAGAAAAAAATTTTTCTAACATGATGTATAAATTGGGAATTCCAAATTCCTGAGTTCAGACAACTATTCTTGCCCTTGGTCCACCAACACAGATACTTGGTGCATGTCTTACATCCACGTGTGGCGCCCAACCTTTATCCTGGTCACCAATTTTCATACCAAAATAAGCATAGTACGCACGCTTTATGAAACTTATGACTGGATGCCTGTTACGAACAACGGTGTATTTGCCGCAGATGTATCAGAAAACATCAGGGCTTATTTTTGCAAACTCTTCTGCCCAAAGCCATTTTATTCACCTGAAAATAAATATACCTGTTAGTCATAAATTGGCGCATGTGAGCTCTTCAGAGTTAGTTCATTTCAAGGAATAAAAAAGAATGTGGCATCATATAGGCTAAAGTGAAAATACCCGTACATGTAAACAAAAAATGCAAAAAACAACATGACGATATTTCAAAAAGTTGGCCTGATTGAGCAAAACCAATGTGATTTTTAGATTCAGTGCATCAAAACTGTCCTAAATCAGCTAAAAAAAACTTGGACAATAAATTTGGTGTTGACCAGTGTAATGCTCAAATTCCAATTAGTGAAAGATTTTTTTTCGGATGATGTAGCTGAGTTCAGTTTTTACCTTAAAAGCTCAGGTGGCTGCTGCTGCCTCTCATCCAAATCACACAAGGGCAGGCTGAGCACCTAGCTACAGTAGTAACTCTCAATATGAACAGTTGCTTAGATAATGGCCGGATGCCTGCCTATTAATATCATATCTCTTCATAGATCTCCGTATTCATCTGAACACTTTTTGGCTGATATCTGCACTGAACTTTTGCGGCACTGTCTGCTTTTCAAGGTGAAAGCTTCCAGACACAGAGAAAAAGAAAAATATATCACCACATACTTACGAAAAGACTGTTTTTCAGAAGGACAAGGTGGCGATTTCTCTACAAAAACAGCATAGCGAGTTCCACCAAAATCAATGGATGGTTCTACAATATGTGGGACACAGATGTACAATTGTACAATGTACAATTGTGGTGAATTTCCACTTAGGAGTTCAGAGTTAGTCCAAGATGATATCATTACAAACATCTGAGACTTTTCAGTGGCACTCTTGAGTACACACAGGGATATATATTTTCTCTAGAATAGATTATGGTGACATAATTTATATGCATTCTGCTCCGGCATAGCTGTAGCCTCTTTACGCAGTTTACCATGCAGCCATTAAAGAAAATGGCCTGTTATCTATCACTGTTTTTATTTGAAGGTTGGTTGGTCTTCACAGGCCAGGAAGGAAGCAGCATTGTTGCCTTTTTATACACAAGACATTGTTAGGTAAGCTGCTAGATAGTCTAAGACTGTGCTCACACTCCCTCTCTGATATTTGTGTGGGCTCTTCCAATCTGCTTCATTTCAACAAATGAATATCGCCAACATGTGGGGGTACACCAGGGAGGTGCAATAAAGTGAGGGTGTGCAGCAGCCAATAATGTAATAACTACCGTTAACATAATAACCATCAACGGCGTTATAATTTTTCCATTCTTAATGTAATAAAGGTCGACAACATAACTTATTATTGGTTGAGAAATTTTATTAAATAATCGTTAAGTTATGTTATTTACTTTTTTTACATTTAAAATAGGGCAATTATTACATTCATGGTAGCCATTACATTTTTGGCTGCTGGGGAGGGGGGCGTCAGATTTATTTGGGTAATGTATGGTTTTCTCTGTGGCAGAGGTAGGCGCTATGGCCGTACTGAAACACACACAGACTCATTGTTGTGTCCTGCGGAGGCTTTTATTACCTCTGCGCCACCACATCACAGCCACTCCAACTCCTCATTGGCACTTAGCAGTAAAAGGCTAAATTATATTTTATGATTATGTGCGTGAATTTATACAGCAATAACCTTCAACACTGCACTTGTCTATGAATATTATCATTATTTCTTTTCTTGTCAAGTGAATCAGCCCTCACGAAGTCCCTTTTTCTAAACCAACTCAGCTGGCAATGTAAGCAAACCCCAAACCTACCGATACAAAAATATAAATCCTGTGCTGCCAATGTATCATCATTAACAAGGCAATACTGAGGCCTGTTGATGGGAATAAAATCATAGCACTGCTCTGGATGAAAATCAGCCCTAAAGGTGGGAACAGGTCATCTATTCCGCTGGCCTCCTGGAGTACCTAACCAGCAGTATGACTCTTCGAAGTATATGAACACAAATAAATCGTGGGAAAGTTCTTAACTGGACAGCTTCATGCTCATGTAAAAAAGATGAATGGTACCTGACAGTCACCAACAGAGATGGAGAAAATCAGCCGTAGGTTTTTATATTGATTTAAACAGAAAAAAAAGATAAAATATAAAAATAAGACTCAGCGTTGCTCCTCAATGTGAGGAGCCGTAGTGCGTAGGGAAACACACAGGGACATTGGGATTTGGAGTCTCTAGAGTCTACAGCAAGATGCTCCGATCATCTCCGTGGTAACAGGGCTACCTTTGGTGTGAGGTCCACAGCGGGGAAACATCAGCACTTCCACAGCATAGAGTTAAAGTGGCAGTTCACTGCAAAATCAAAAATACTTGTTTTTACTCTGATCTGTAGGGCTGTGTATACATTTTGTTTTGCTGAGTTCTAAAGATATCGACTGTACAGATGTCTGCCTTCTCTTCAGTTCAATGGAACTCATTTGCATTCGCCTCGAGGTGCTCAAAGTGTCAAAAGACGTTGAAAATTAAAAATTGATAGCTGAAAAGCAAGGTCACTTTCCAGAAATCCTGGCCTGAATGCTGAAGATGATCCACAGACCATGTTGTGAGCAGTTAACCCTTTCCAGGGATACATTGCAAATCTGCAACACCAAATTGCTAATCAGCGCATTTTTAGCACAAACATAATTTTCATGTTTTTCACCTATTTGGTCACATTACAGGACTTAGTTGCATTTTTGCAACGTATTGTTCTATAGGAGTGTTTTATGTAAAGCGCTGTATATAGTTTGTAAATGAAGATTTGTTACATACTGTTTTTGCTGCCTTACTGGTCAGCTAGCTATGTGTTTATTCTGTTCATCATTTAGCGCCCTATGGTGGTTTGTCTGTAGAAAAACATGATCTGATGCAATACCACAATGCATTGCTCGCTGCGCAAAAATGTCATTGTGTGTCCACAAACAATGATTTTTTTACTAAATCTTAGACTTTTCCTTAGACTATAACTTAAATGGTCCCTGAGGGCGTTAATTCTATGAACATTTACAAACTTTCTGCTGAGTCATTTTTTCATATGCATTTTTTTTTTTTATTTTGGGGTGAACTTTCCCTTTAAAGCAGGTAATCATAAACCAACCGAAAAAAGCATGCCCTCAAGCACCAAACTAAAAGACTAGTTATAGATTTCGCTGTCTAATGTCACAAGGTAAATTGCTGCCCATTGCTTATGAATAACACTGGGTACAATCAGAACCTCCTGGAGTAGTGTTTTTTTTTTTTTTCTTCATTACCATTAGAATGCCCACTTAAGAACATGATTATCATATATTGCGATTCTGCTCCATATAAGTCAAGCCACACGGAATACAACTTCGGCCTCAAAGCATCAAATGTCGAGAATGACGTCATTTTGAGTCCTTACCTTTAGGAGTAATAACGATAAACTTTTGGCTGGAAAGGTCTTGCCCTGATCCGTTTTATACCGCTTGGGAAATGTTTGAGCTGGCCACTTCATATTTCATCAGATCCTTCCCAGAAAGTCCATGCGCAAGTTTGTGTTCACAGTTGTGCTCAAAAGTTTGTTTACCTTAGTTGAATATGTGAAATAGTGCCATTTATTTTGAAAATATGACTCACCATGCAAAAAACTTTTATTTCAGGATAGTGAACATGTCATTAATCCTCACAAAGGTGTTTGGCTCATTTTAAAATCATAATGATAACTGAAATCACCCAAATGGCCCTGATCATAAGTTTACATACCCTTGAATGTTTGATCTTGCTATAGAGACACAATGTGACCCACTCAGATTTACATGGCTATTAGGGATTAATTTTCTACACCTGTGGGTTTTTAAATTGTGCCTAGAGTCTGTGTAAAGTCATTGAATTTTTTTAGCTCCCGAGTTGATGCATTGATCTGACTAGACACTGAGCCGTAAGGAGCAGAAAGAAACTGTCTCAGAACTTTTTTTAACAAGGTAGTTCAACTTTTTATAGATGGGAAAGGATATAAAAAGAGGTCCAAAGACTTGAAAATGCCAGTCAGTACTGTTCAGGCCATGGCTAAAAGGTGGAAAATTAGGGTATATGTTGATACCAAGTCAAGGTCCGATCCCATAAGAAAAGTGTCTTGCTGATCTGTTGCTCAATCTCGCCTCGAGATGAATTTGAGCTTCTCATATTTGTATCATTGTATTTTGAAGGACAATTAATGAGAAAAGTAAAAAAAAAAAAAAAAGATTTCTATGGTAATCACAGGCAAAACCGAATAAAAGTTTCCCCAAAAAACATAATTCTGCATCCCACTGCTTGGAGGATTTTGAAGGTTTTTTTTATTTATTTATTTATTTTGAGTTGTTCTCTTTAATTCTCCTTCAAAATAACCAAGACATAATTGAGATCAGGGGCATAAAATTATGAGATCTCCTCTGTTTTTCCCACTTCTCAAGTATTGCTCAAATGGTTATCTCAACTCAACCTCCTTTGTCTCAGTGGCGTCTTGTCTCTTTTTAGCTTATCTCTTGCTCCTAAGGGACCTTTAGGAGAAGTACCTCCGAAACAAATGATCACAGAATGATACAAATATGAGAAGCTCAAATTCATCTCGAGACAGATTGAGCAACACATTTTTCCTACGGGATAGGCCAAGAAAGATTTCAGCCCAAACCGCCAGGGGTATTGTTTGAGACACCAGAAAAATCCACAAGCTACTTCTAGAGAAATACAGAATGCTCTGGAAAAAAAGATGGTGTGGTCATTTCAAGGAGTACAATAAGGAGGTACTTAGGCAACAAGCTACATGGTCAAGTTGCTAGAGGAAACCCATTATTGCTCTACCCCCGCAAAAAAGGCCAGCCAAAATAAGCCAGTGAACACCTTGAGACACCTCACAACTTCTGGAATACTGTTATTTGGAGTGACCAGACCAAAATAGAACTGTGTGGTCACAACCATAAGCGCTACATTTAGAAAGTAGTAAACACCGTTCCCAACTTCCCACTCCAACGCATGGTGGTGGCTCTCTGATGTTTTGGGGGTGTGTGAGCTCTAAAGGCATAGGGAATCTCATGAAAATTGATGGCAGAGAAATGCAGCATGCTATCAGAAAATACTCGCAGACAGTTTGTATTCTTCAGCGTGAGAGCTGCGCATGGGACGCACTTGGACTTTCCAGCACGGCAATGATCCAAAGCACAAGGCCAAGTTGACCCTCCAGGGGTAACAGAAGTGAAAAGTGAAGGTTCCGGAGTGGCCAACCTAGTCTCCTGACCTCAATATCATCGTGCTGCTTTGGGAAGACCTCAATAGTGCAGTTCATGGAAGACGACCAAAGAATTTGCAGGTGCTGGAGGCATTTTGCAAGAAAGAAAGGACAGCTATACCATACCATATTAGGGGCCTCATTGATGGCTATCAATAAAGACTGTACGCTGTCATTAATGCTGAAGGGGGCAATACACAGTATTAAGAGCTAATCGTATGCACACTTTTAAACAGGGTGCATTTCATTTTTTTCACTTATTGCCATGTTGCATTTGAGGATTGTGCCATTCTACATGACCTACAGTCGGACATGCATTAAATAAGAAATAAACGAAATGTGTTTTGCCTGGCCATTCGTGTTTTCTTTAAAAAAAAGGTTACCCATTTTACAAATTCAGCCAGGCTATGCAAACTTTTGAGCACAACTGTATGTTTTGGGTTGTTGCCCTGCTATAAAACAGAGTTTCCTCTCTGTGAAAATCACGGGTGCTTTCAAAATTTAGAGCAGTACTGCATGTTTGGGTTCATTGTCTGACTGAAAGATCCACCTCTGGTCAAGTCTCAACTTCCTGGCTGAGGTTCCATAGGAGGTGTTTGATTTAACAACCCAATATCGTTCATGACACTATTGATCTTACTGATTTTGAGGCATTCTCCCCCAAATTTCAACAGATTGAACAGGACAGAGCATTTCAAAATGTAACAAAATCATTAACTGTGCTTCTGAGAGATGGCAAGGCTAGAGAGACCTCCAAGTTATCGAACCGTGACTGTCAATTTTACAGTGCTTGCTTACATAAGGAATGCAAATATTCTCAAATTAAAACTGCCGGTCTGAATGCTGCACCATGAAAGAATTAACAACCCAATAAAATTGTGATGACACCTGAATGCTTACGCATCTTGGCGAGCAGTACTTTGGGAGTCTTAAAATGGACCTACCTTCTGCAGGCAACACGGGAGAGGAGGGGTACTTTGATTTCACAGGTTAAATGCAGAGTAGCCAACAGGACTCCCTTCGCTTTGCCAATAATTGATGGGCTAATTATGCTTTGACCACACAAAGCCAAATAAAGGCTGTCCCAATGCCGCAGACAGTCAAGTGCTAACGTTACATTGATGACAAAAATTAATAAATTTTTCTTCCTTTTCCTTCCTTTTCTTCCTTTTCAAATATAGCATCTACAGCAGAGGAGAAGTAATTTTAAAAGCGCATGGAAATAATTGTGTTGATAGTCTACAAAAAAATCTGTTAACATTATTATTTTTTTGACAATGAATGGCATCGAGAAACGATTTAAGAGTAACAGAATGCATGTGCATATTTGCACTTGACTCATGTAGGGTGAGTCACATCTATAAAAAAACAACACTGCATGAAAATGAAGTATAGAAACATAGTCTGTATTTATTTACATACCCTTCTACTGTGCAATGTTAGAACTTAACATGAGCATCACTCATTGCTACTTTCCTATGTTAATTGCTCAATTTCCTGTACACCCCATAGCAGTTTATAACCAATAATAAATGAGGAAGGACAAATGCTTCTGAGCCGGGTTTTCTGCAGTGTCCTCCATCTGACCACACAAACAGTAAATAAAATACACTGCACAAGGCCATTTCCACAGCTCTCTGTGGTTAAAAAAAAAAAAAAAAAAAAAAACACAAAGAACAGACATTCTCACTTCAGGCATATAAACAATGAATAGAACAGCATAGATTAAGGTAAAAAGAAGAATAAAACAATTAATTGCTACAATTTAGGCACAAGACAAACACAACACGATTTGGGTACCATTGAAAAAAAATGAATGCTCTTAAAATTCAGAATTTCATAGAAACAAAATTAAACAACAAAAACAAAGATTAACAAATCCATTATTTACACAAAAGTAAAAATAAAAAATAAGCATATTGGTCTCCAGAGGAGGTATATATCCCATTTCTTAATGCACGACTCTTCTTTTATATTCTCAGACACCTCATTTGCTTTCATATCGTTGATTTATTTTAATAATTATGTATTTACAAAACAAGTCACGGCAATCGTTGCAATTCCATCACATGCGAAGCATCATTCTGGATAATGCGTAACTCAGTCAGTCAAAGTGAGGCACTAGGAATATAATAAAGCTTATCCTCCACCCCAACGCTCCGGTCTAGCTGCAGCAGCAGACATTAGCCAAACGAGAGAAGCACCGTAGTTCGATTAAAGCCAAATGCACCCTTCTGTGACCGAACCCATCTTCTCCTACCTAATCGATAATACCACGGCAGTTTAAAATGACATTTTCGGTTGGGTGAGACTGCTTGTGAGAGCTGTGAAGAATACAGACAAATAACTCTTTTTTAATAAGTTTATACAGTCTTTTTATTGGCTGGCTGAAGGACAATCGAGCTCAGGGATGGGCAACGAGGGCCGTATCTGTCCCTGGTTTTCACGCCAACCTCTGGCCTTTAATTACTTAATTATCTAAATTAGCCAAACTATTAATGAAATCTGACATTTCTTTAAATTATCATGAATTATCACTAAGGACTGTTCTTGTCATCCTACACAAAACATTTTTCTTTGATCAAACCTTTGCAAAAATCTATATTTGTACATGCAGCCAATTAACTCAATTAGTCAGGGTAATTGATAGAGATAAAAACCTGCATACACACCGGCCCTCCAGGACTGGAGTTGCCCATCCCTGATCTAGCTGAGGGGCTACTTAACATATCCCCATGACTGAATGCTATTGCAAACTTGTTCTTTTGTCATTCTGTTTGAAGAGTAGGCTTCCCAGGTTTTTAACGCCTTATTCCGGGTTTGTGTTTCAGAAGTTCACTGCTTTTCATTTCCATTAATGATTAAGCATCAACATTATAGTGCACAGCCAATGTTCGGCAATACTTTACTTGACATAAGGCTGTCACAACGCTGTCATATACCTGTCATAAGAGCAAACGCAAAATGGCATAACAGCAGCAGTCAGTTTATCAAATGACACAAAACCTAAATCACAAGAATCAATAAATGTTTGGATTATGTTGCAATAAAAGGCTGATGGTGCCATTTGACTAAAGCTTATTCCCTCTGTGTTGCCACCACCTGACAGCTCTTACATCATGACTATGACAGCACTACTTTGCCTTACAAAGACCAGTTCAAGTAGTGCAATTTTAAAAAATGTCTGGTCACTCTTCTGATCTGACAACTTATAAAGTCTATAAGAACAATTAGCCTGCAATACAGCCAAGCCACTGTGAAGCACTATCAAGTCTTCAGAATTCCTTTAAAAAAAAAAAAATCTATGAATAGTTTTAATAACAGGGGAAAAAAAAACAAAAAGCTAGCGATTACAATCCACTTTTTGAGATCAGAATCTTCAGAATGCATACCTGCAGGCTCGCTGCACTTTAAAGATGCAAGCCTTCTCGTCTTGCAGAGAAAACAAATGGGCCAGGTAACTAATTTCTTGAATTCAAATTAGCTTGAGAGCAACCAATCATGAGCAGATGCACAGGCACATGACTTCAGTCATTTCACACTAGGCCATACTATTGTGCTCAGCAAAACATCAGTCAACACTCCTGGCTTGTAATTGTTCTTAAAAATTCCTACAGACAGATATTTCATTTAACTCAGAAAATATATAAAATACTGAATTTTTCAGTCATGAGTGCGTCAACCTCACAAGCAGTTAATTTGAAAGCCCGGTACTGTACCACATTTAGCTTTCAAGATAACATGCAATTCAGTGCAAGAATTTGCATGGTGGTGCCAAGGGTTTGAGTCGCAAAAACGGATTTTTATTAAATTGAAAAATGACCGCCCCTTCCCATTTCCCATTCCGGATTCATCCGTCAGGGCTGTGGGCAAGATTTCTGGACCCCTGCCCTCAGAGCGACAAGCACACCAGTGCACGCAACAACTCTGAAAGAGGAACTAGCTCATTCCCTAAAAAAATGGTTCCCAAAATGTCATGAGACTGAAACAGTCTTTGCGAAAGCCAGGACGGGGCAGATTCAGTAGATAAACTGCTGGTTAAAAGCCAAATGCTGTGGCACCCAGGCCATTGCGACCAGCACAATAGAGAAGTACCCCTGACCTATTTGTTTAGCTTAAATGAACTTTGTGTTCTTTAAATTTGACAATTAAAAAAACAAAGGCTGCTGGTGATATTAAGAAAAAAATGCACTGTACAAAATGCATTTCAGAGGAGCAGCGTGGCGACAGAAAATGCAGCATGCCACCTCGAGAGGAAATGAATGCCCCCCCTCCCAACCGCCTTCTGTTAAAGCAGCAACAACAAAATATCACCACTTAAGACCTGTCACACATTCCATACGCATCATTCGGCTTGATATCGCCGATATTTCCCAGACTTTGTTTAAAAATCGCACAATCCTGTAAGCAACGGAGATCAATCCCAAAGTGTTTGATGATGCCATTGGCTTTTTTAACTTCATTATGCATGACACCGCTGAATGAATATTTAAAATGTTGATCGGTGTGTGTCGGTGCACCTTCTTGGCTGTAAGTTTCGGGGTTTTGGGGAATGGGGGGCGTATCTTCAGAGGTTAAGAATATACTCTTGAATAAGAAGCATTTGGTTTTAAGCCCTGTGAGGCGAGACCGTGAGATGGAAACTACATGTGTTTGAGAGTAAAGTTCCTTTCATAGATGGGCCTTTTACACCAACAGTGTACCGGTTTATTTCCCGTTTGCATGCCTAATTTTGAACCATTCGGTGCATTAACACCAGAAATAAATAGGTTCGGAACGGGAACCAAAAAAGTAACAGTAAGCTTTTCTTGTAAACTGCGATAACATTAGTAGGCGTGGTTACTGTAGACAGGATAGAGCAGAAGGTAGCAATTGCAAAGAAGGCAGACAGGTCAACGTCAGATAAAGAGCATGCAGTGGTATGTAATCAATGCGTTGGTTCCAGCATCTCTGCATTGTGTTGCATTATGCAACGCTCTTGTTGATGACACATTGGTTCCGCTCAAAAACTGGGAGAGAATGCAGGCTCTTCCGGTAAAACAAACCAAGGTTTGAAGAATTTTGCATGGAATCGGTTCAAGACCCAGAAAAGTTCTGGTTAGTTCAACCTCCCAGCGGAACAATTCAGCAAATCGGCCAATCCGGCAAGCGGGAATAAAATTCTGTAAACCTTTTGAACTTTGGATTTTACACCTCCACGCAACGGCAGCTTTCAGGAGTAACAAAATTCCAGGCCCTGCATCTGGCCGAATCTCTCAATACATGTACAAACACACCACACCTTGGCCTGACAGGCTCCCAAACACTAATATAAGGTCCTGCTAAGCCCCCTGCACAAGAAGCAGCCGCATGATGTCTGAGGAGATGCGTGCAAATGCACATGGCCATTACACGCCACCACCCACATTACCACACATGTAAACAGTACAGAGGATTTCTCCCTCCGAGCCAAACCAATAAGCAGCAGTGGACACCTTGAGCAGAGTGTACTAACAGAACTTCCTTTAGTTTGCAGTCTAACGGTGCTTTAAAAACTTTAAGAAATCTTACAGATTCTTTTTTGTTGCTTCATCTTGCAACTGATGGTCTCTCATGAGACTCAATCAATAGAGTGCGCAATTTAAAATCTTAATAAAAGGGGAAAAAATAAAAGGTAAGTATATTTGGTGCACAAATGCGTCAGACCTGGTTTGGTGCACCAAAGTAATGACATTAAGGATCTATTATGTCCTGTGGATTACTAATGTCTTACCAGTGGCTGGTAGGCTCCCGTCTGTCTGAGTTGATTATGGCAATTCAGAGAGATACAAGAAATCCAAGGTTCAAGTTGTTTGGAGGTTCCAATTCTAACGGTGAATACAGCCATTTCGGGCAGCTCAATCAACTTCACGAAATAAAGCTATCAAAAGAGCTTGCCGTCTTCATAAAGGACAGAAAATCAGGCCGTTCAAGGAGGATGCACCCAAATTTTCAATCACACCCTCTTCCAGACCGTTCCACAGCTCTCCACCTTTTTCCTTTGCAACTCGCCTCAGTCACCATGAGCTCGTGAATTTATCGCCTGATAATTCGCTGTCTGAATGAACACTGACTGGCTGATCACATTTTACCAGCACTTTCTGCACATCAACCCCTTAAACTTGAATTTTCACTCGAATCTCCCCTCAAATAGTTTAAAGTTAGAAGAGGCTTTTTCATATTGTTGGACAGTGTCACATACATATTCTCCATCAGTGGATTGCATTGATTCACTGAAGCGACATCACACTTATATTGAGCGTCATATTTCTACCCAGGAGGCCATGCTTTTACTGGCTGTAGTGTCACATCAAATAGAAAATATCTAGACCCTGGACATCATTTTGTACACATTTCACTGTAATTCAGTGGGACATATTAGCGATCTTTGGAAACCATGAGATCTTCTTCAGGCTTTTATGCAGAAATAATGTCCCACAGGTTTGAATGAAGCAGCTGTATGTGACAAACACATGAATGAGTCCTCAGGTTTTATGGGTAAAGGAAGTGTCACGCCAGTCTTCGTACTCGTAGCAAAGCGGGGATCAACCACCATCCATATCAAAGACTGACACTTGCGGCCAATTTTTATGCCATCCGTAATGAGGAAAATGTAACACAGCTTTAAGATGCGATGAAGAACAACTCTGTCCCAAATGAATTTTCCAGTCTTTCTAACAAATTAGTCTTACCTCATGCCAATTATGTTTTTGGTTGCTGATCAATAAACGTACATGGAAACAAGATGAGTGTATTTGTGTTTCAAAAACTGACGGAAAATGCGACCCCATCTTACCTCCGATGATTTCACTCTTCTCAACCACTTTACTCATTTGACGAAATCCAACCATATCCCCGATTTCAGTATATCAATATGTCTTTTGGTTTGGAAGTGTCCATTGGATTTAGAAATGAAGAAATCCTTTCTATTGTTCCCGTAGGTGGCTGAAAAATCTGAAGTTAAAAGTAAATAGCTATATGTTCTGGGTAACAAAGCTGTACATGTTTACGCGTGTGGTAATATTGCATTAAATGGTTATGCCTACATCTAAGTTCATATGTTTTTGCCCTTGATATTTTAACCCCTTTCTGCAGATGTAGACGCCGGCGTCCGTAAATTCCAAAATTTAATTCCTAAACAATTCTGTAATTGAATTTCCAAATGTCTAGCTTCACTTGAATAATTTTCAAAAATCTCTGTGTCACAAATCCTGAGTTCTAAAGCTTAAATAGGCTCATGCACAACAGGAAAAATTGGTAAAATTTTGTATTCCGCGCAAAGGGGTTAATTGGCTGGCACCATCCATCATTTTATTTTTGCCCTTTCCATGAAACAGGAAAAAGAACAACAAGCAGAGGCCTAGCATTGGTCCCATTAGGCATGCTCACATGACACATGATGCGAGAGCATCACACAGGCACGTAACAGCAGTCCTTTCAAATCAACATCCGCCTAGAAAAAAGAGCCGCCGCAAAATGTTCTCAAGTCCATGGCTTTGTAAACGTCTGTTTGCTATATTTCAGTACAAGTATCACTTTCTTTGCGCTAATGCAGATACGGTTGCGCGTCAGAAAACCTTGTGAGCGTCTTACCAGGCGATACGTTTCATGCTACCCCCTCCCCCCCCCACTCGCACCAATGCTTTCGATAGCGACACAAGCTAATAGCGGAGCAGGTTAGCTGCAAGGAGGAAGAGGAGAAACAAAACAGCAGCTAAGGATTCAGAAAAGGAGAACGGGGCTGATGTCCCACCCTCTTAAAAACGCCAGTGAGGTCATGTCAGAGATCTGGCACCTTCCATTAAAACTGGCTTTGAAGGCAATGCATGGTAGCAAAGTTGCAATAGACGTGTGCATATAATAACAAATGCATGTATGCATGTACCTGGACAGAAATATACAGTGCATGTAGATACATACACACCTTTATACAGTTCACATGAGATGCACAGATCTTGCATATTTCATAGCATGTTTGCCAAGATTACATGAGGTCTGATGCCATTAATAAGACTCTTCACAACGAGAAAATGCCAAGGCAAACAGACAAAGGCAAAATGAGCACTTCAGCCAAAATACACAAAATACTAAAAACAAGAGCTGGATATAATAAACTCTGCTGCATCACTGTACAACAACATTAAAAACCTTTCACCACGAACAGAACTGTACACATTGGAATTTTTTAAGCAAATGCAAAAAACCAGAAATGATGCCGAGGGCATTCCTTTGTGTTGTCCATTTGAATAGAGCAGTGGGTGGTTGAAAAGAGCGAGGCGACAACAGTCTGGGCTGGTGACAGTGCGGATTCCGAGTGCAGACACATAGATGTGCGTTATCCAGGAACAGGGCGGGGGGGTCCGGGGTCAAGGGTCAGGGGTAAGGGAGGCGGTAGCGGCTCTGCGCAGAGAGTCCGACTGATCGCCACCCCCTGAGCGCCCCCCCAAGCGAAAATTGGCATGTTGCTAAAAATCCGGCTTCAGATACCTCGGTGAGGTAGTTATCTTTCAGTCACAGAACGATATAATTATAACAAACAAAAATAATAATACTTTCACTGTACTGCTCTTTCCCACTGTAAAATAACAGAGACAGGAAAAAGCACACAAAGAAAAGATACAAAAAAGAAAGAGGAGGTAAAGCTAGAGAAGGAGAGGGAGAATGAGAGAGGGATGGATAGATGGAGAAGTACAGAGATGGAGAGATGGACGGGGAGAGGGTATTTCTCAGCCTACAACTTGATGCCCTCCTGTTGGCAGAGCTGAGAAAGGGACTTCTTGATGCGCAGCCCGGTGAGTCGTGCCGCTTGGTTAGCGTACCAGCACTCCCGCATGATTTTGGCCATGACCCTCAGGGCCTGTGGATCACAGGAAGAGAAGTACAGGACAGAATAACTTATCACCACCGCCGTGCCATGCTTCCCAACTCCCAGCAGCTGACAGCAGGGGTTTTCATCCAGACAACCCTCCAGACCCTCGCCCAAAGGCATCCTGGGAGCCCTCCTTTCACAGTTATATGGCGCAGTCCATCAGTATTCAGACAGAGAAACAATCTTTCCTTTTTGGCTCAGTACTCCAGCTCACTGGATTTAAAAACAGCAGCGGCGTGCCGTCAGATGTCCAGAGTGCTTTCGGTAACAACACATCTTACTGCATTATTGCTCTCAAGCTGTTCCCGTTTACGTTCGCCTGATTAACAATCACACAATTTACTAATGGAGTAATCAAGACCAATACGTGGCCTATAATGATTATAACGTGATATAACAAAGTGATTGATTATATAAATGTAGTTGGAAGGCAGTGTGACATTTTAAGGATCGCAGCGATCCGAATAAATGCAAAAATCCCAAAACTTTAACAGACTTCCATCTGTTGTTTCAGCATTATTTTAGCAGTGTGAAAAAAAAAATGCCAAAACAAGAGATGGGAGTCAGCAGTTTGAGATTTTTTGCATTTAATTGGATTATTGCCATCCTTACAATGTCACTCCGCTGTGCATCGTACCTTACGCCGAAATTCAGCCGTGACTACATTTCCAAAATAGCAGAGCCTCTTGTACTTTATCGCTTCATGAGCCTCGCAAACTAATCTACTCAAATCTGTACAGTTTTTAAATGAGCACTGAGAGTTCAGAATATTCAAAAGACGTATTGACTTTACATCGCCATGAATACACTGAAGAAAACGGCTCGTAACTCCGTGATGCAATTTAGCTAACAATGGCCAAAAGCTATCAAAAATAAATTCCACAGTCGCTCAACCAATTAGTCATCACACCTAATGCTAATCAGGCAAATTAATCGTGACAGGATTTGGTAATTAAACCTTGAAAGGCGGGGTAACAGAGAGCCTTTGTTACAGCTGACAGGTAGCAAAAAGAAAACGGGGAATATGGTCTTCAAGTTAGGACTGCTTTAATTTGCCATGTATGTCCACGTCCCCTGAGCCAGAAAGGAAATATAAGAAAATATAGCATGCACATCCACTCAGCTGAGGTGCAGGACAATAAGAAAATCAGCAAAGAGATAAATGGTAACGTCCGCACACAAAGACAATGCTCCCCAAAAAATTTATTCTGTCGTCAACGTTTCGATCACAAAGTGATCTTCGTCAGGATGACGAAGATCACTTTGTGATCGAAACGTTGACGACAGAATAAATTTTTTGGGGAGCATTGTCTTTGTGTGCGCACGTTACCATTTATCTCTTTCCAGAAAGGAAATATAACGCAACTTATACAGTGGTACTAGGGCTGGGACGATTCTGAATCGATTCTTTTTCAAGGTGTAGTACCACAACCTGCTGCCATGGGGCGAACATTCGAGCTTTCCCCTTTTCCTTTATTAAACCCCATGCAGGTTGAACGAAAGTGCCAAACATTAAAGGGCATGTGAAATGCTTCCGGAAAAAAACTTCACTGACATCAGTTTTTTTCGGCACGGAGCCAAGTAAAGGACTACTGAATCGTCCCCTATTAACCAATTAGGCTACTCTAAGAAAAGTAAGCTGTTCCAGTTTACTTGCTTGATTAGTAATCAAATTGTTGATGCGTTTACTCTCCAAGTTTGAATGAGTAGAGCTGTTTATTAAGGCAGCATGTTTGATTGCTGCGTTATGAAATTTAAATGGCCATAGAACAGCACAGCATGAACATGATTTCCATTGCCACGCATTTCGCGCGACTGATAATTTATATCTCACATTCACGTTTCATCCACTTTTCAGAGTGTTTTCAACCTTGTGTATTTTTTAAACGTTTGAAATCCAGGGCGATCTGAAAACAAATCTCTTTTTTTTTATTTTATCATTATGGATCTAAAAATACTACAATGAGAGATGAAATGCAGAGTTGGGATGTGGTGATGTTGAACGAGGATTTTTTTAAGTGTGATAAGACCACTTGCCGTCATGGGGTCGCGTGTAATTTCTTGAAACAGACACACCTGAAGCGGCTCGAATTAAAATGCCGTCGGGAAGAAGCCTGAGTTTAGATTTCGCTAATAGCAGGCACTCTGCCCTTCCCTCAATCTGCACCCGTGTACTTGACTTAAATAACAATCAAGCAATTTCAGTGGCCTATAGCGATTATGATCTGATGGTGTAAAGCAGACAAACCTAACTGGGCTACGGTGTTAGAGTGAAAGAATGCCAATAATTAAAAAAAAAATCTTCCTCTGAATTGCATCTCTCTGCATTTTAGGACATTATTAAAGATTAATTTGAGACAGATTTGTTATAAGATCGCCCTGGATTTTAAGCCTATAAAAAATACACAAGGTGGAAAACATTTTGAAAAGCGGATGAAACGTGAATGTGAGATATAAATTATCACAGTCGCACCAAATGCGTGGCAGTGGAAATCGTGTTCATGCTGTGCTGTTCTATGGCCATTTAAATTTAAAAATGCAGCAATCAAACATGCCGTCTTAATAAACAGCATTCATTCAACTCAGAGAGTAAACGCATCAACCATTTGATTGCTGATCAAGCAAGTAAACTGGAACAGGTTACTTTTCTTAGAGTAGCCTAATTGGTTAATAGGAGACTATACTGTAGTCCTTTACTTGGCTCCATGCAGCATGTCGCCGAAAAATACTGATGTCAGAGTCAAGGTTTTTTCCCCGGAAGCATTTCACATGCCCTTTGATGTTTGGCGCTTTGGTCAACCTGCGTCGGGTTTAATAAAGGAAAAGGGAAAGCTCGGATGTTCGCCCCATGGCAGCAGGTAGCGGTATTACACCTTAAAAAAGAATTGATTCAGAATCGTCCCAGCCCTAAGTGGTACTGTCAAAATACTTATAGACTGCACTAATTACCATTATAACTAGAGCACTCGGCAACCGAGTACATGTATCCCCCGAAGGCCCCCCAGTTGGGCCCAGATGGTCTCAGAGTATCCAAAATCAATAGGTGTCGTGAACTTACCATAATACATGTCCCTGCAAAATTTGAACGGAATCAGTGCACTTATGTGGGCTGTAGAGCGTTCACAAGAAAATCTCTGCGGACGCGGACGCGTGACGAGGCCAAATCCATAGTATCCTCCGAACTCGTTCAGGGGATACAATTATGTTTTAATAGCACACAACTGCTGCACATCAAGGTTGGATAGGGACTCCCTAAACAGCACTCTCAGATCCCTATGGGTTTGTATGGAAAACACGTAGTAGAAAGAGTCCAGCATTCTGCCCTGAACTGAGCGTTCTGATGATCTTACGAAAATTACAGACCCAGGAAACGCCTCTGGTTGGACAGAAAATCTTGCTCATCGAGATTGACCAGAGGGGTGTACCAGGCTATATTTGCGCGAGTTTGATCGATTTACCCTTAAGTCGCAGTCAAAGATGCAGTAAGTTATGATAGCAAGTTAAAGGAAAGCCACCATCATGACATTGATACTGTATTTCTAGCTTAGAGCTCTACATACCTTGCTAACCCACTAATCTCCCTTTGCAGTGCACTCCTCTGGTCATGACAATCAGTCCAAATCAAAGCTTTCACTCAATCAAGGTTGGGTGCCACTTTCAGACTGAGCTCAAGTCTTTCGGGAAGTTTCATCTAAGTTCGAAGTTAGTGTTCCGGTACTCCACTGCTTTGAATAACAACACGGGATCAACACAAGTTGCTTCAGATCTACTTTAAACGGCATTAAACCTATAAGTCAACTCTCCAGTCCTCAAAACCACAGCACAAAGTCCAGAGAGTTCTAATAAATTTTATTCTGAAATGCCAACAGACATTCAAGCATGAATCTTTTCAACAGAATTCTGGGGGAAGAAGCACTCTGATGGATAACTGCAAAATTTCTTTCAGAAAACTTTGAAAAGCCCAAAGGATTTTTAGTTCCAATGATGCCATTACCATCCATCTGTACACAAACATTCAAATAACTATGCAATTGCTTTCTCCTCTCGCTAATTTGCCATGAGCAATCATTTAAAATAACCATTAACCAAGTATAAAAAGGAATGCAAATCAAGTTTTGGCTTTTTGTGACTTCAGAAACGGGAAGCGTGCATGCAGTAATTGGGTAATGGCTTTTGAACATTTTCAGGACCAAGGGCTCTTTCCGTAAGGTAAAGATTTCTGATACAGAAAAGCATGCCCATGACTTGTTAATAGCGCATTAGGCTGCATTATGATGGTACAGTTTCACCTCGAGCTGAGGAAACAAGAGACACAGAAATGCCTCATTTTCAAAAACATGAGGATACTTAATTAAGAAGAAAGGTCAGAGCGGAGTTCATCTGAGACACAAACACGAGCCTTCGGTGCGCACCACAGCTGCACCCAGAAGCACTTCAGAGAATTCTAACTTTTCACAGTAAATATTAACCACTGATTTCAGAAGATTTCTAAACAGGAAAAATAACTGTTCACCTTTCAAAAGACTTCACAAAAATGTTACCAATTCAAGCAAACTCCAAGGTTTAGTAGAGACATACGGCATAGCAAAAAATGTTTTGACAAGTAATTTTGTCTAATTTCCTCTCTTGAGTAGAACATTTTGAACCTGTTCCAAATGGCTGCATACCTGACAGGTGTACTGGCTTCAAAAAGAGGCAAATGATCCCACCGAAATGTACCTTTTCCAGCAGAAACAGAATGATTTCAGGTCTAAAAATAAGGTGGAGATACTCGCTGGTCTCGACTCATGTTCTGATTTTTTTCTGAAGTGCGTCTGGAGTCAAAGCAGAGCCCAAACTCACGGAAAGCTCCGGCACTTCAGTCTCCAGTTCACTTGCTCTTCAAGCCCATGACCATCCATGTTTGAAGCCCAATGTCTGCCCTATGCCCCCAAAAATAACCCAGCCCAGCACCCACGATAATAACCCAGCACAGCACCCCCGATAACCCAGCCCTGAACCCACGATAATAACCCAGCCCAGCACCCCTGATAATAACCCAGCCCAGCACCCCCGATAATAACCCAGCCCAGCACCCCCGATAATAACCCAGCCCAGCACCCCCGATAATAACCCAGCCCAGCACCCCCGATAATAACCCAGCCCAGCACACCCGATAATAACCCAGTCCAGCACCCCCGATAATAACCCAGCCCAGCACCCCCGATAATAACCCAGCCCAGCACCCCCGATAATAACCCAGCCCAGCACCCCCGATAAAAACCCAGCTCAGCACCCCCGATAATAACCCAGCTCAGCACCCCCGATAATAACCCAGCCCAGCACCCCCGATAATAACCCAGCCCAGCACCCCCGATAATAACCCAGCCCTGCACCCCCGATAATAACCCAGCCCAGTACCCCCGATAATAACCCAGCCCAGCACCCCCGATAATAACCCAGCCCAGCACCCCCGATAATAACCCAGCCCAGCACTTCCCGATAATAACCCAGCCCAGCACCCCCGATAATAACCCAGCCCAGCACCCCCGATAAAAACCCAGCTCAGCACCCCCGATAATAACCCAGCTCAGCACCCCCGATAATAACCCAGCCCAGCACCCCCGATAATAACCCAGCCCAGCACCCCCGATAATAACCCAGCCCAGCACCCCCGATAATAACCCAGCCCTGCACCCCCGATAATAACCCAGCCCAGTACCCCCGATAATAACCCAGCCCAGCACCCCCGATAATAACCCAGCCCAGCACCCCCGATAATTACCCAGCCCAGCACTTCCCGAGTCTCCTGCAAACAAATCAGCAGCCTCCGCAGCCGTCATGAGTGACAGTCTCCGAGGACGTCTCGCGTCTCCCCGAGACTTTGGTGGAATGTGGGCACCAACGACTACTCAAACCAGCGGTGAGCTAGGCCGCGTGGCCTTTCCCCTCATTACAAGCATTTGTATTCTCCTTCGCGTCAGAAGGGTCTCCACACTGCAGTAGCTGCCGCGGGAAATGAGCTCTGTGTAATTACAAAGATATATGATGTTTGTGCGAGGGTGTCGTGGGGGCGCGGCCTGAGGGAGGGTTTTATTGTACGCACGTAAGGCAGGAGCTGTGAGGAGCAAAAGTTTTCTCCTTCTCTCCTCCCTCGCTCTCTCTCTCTCAATGACTCCTTGGGCAGTTTGACCAATGTCAGCACCGAGCAGGCACTTCGCCTCCTCCAAAGATTTTTGATCTCCCGCCTCCCCGAAAAGAACTCTGCTGCTGAGAGCCAATGAGCTCGCCCAGGGGAGAAGAGTTTCTTCCGCATCTCTGATTGGACAGCAGGCCGGAGCGTCACACACTTTCTCTGCAATCGCCACCTACTCGTGATGTTTGGGTCAAAATAATCCGTTAAATTTATTTACTTAATAGGTAATATTATTGGATGCATTATTCATTTTTCAAGGCCTCGAACGATTTAGGAACATGCCCAAGAAGGCATTTTACAGTTGCTGCACACCCTACACATTAACGTGGATAAGGTGAACAGAGCACAAGGCTTTGTGCTTGCTTCTCTGAGTGCTTTTCTCTCACAAAAAGAAAAACAGACAGACAGACGGACAGACCACTGGCAGACAGAGTAGGGAGGCTGGGTGCTCTGCACACCCACTGCCTTGTCATTAATAGCTTCTCTTAAACCGCTTGGCAGCTCCCGTGAAACTGCAGCCGGAGATTAGATCAGACGGAGAGGTTTTACAAGCGCAAATTGGGTGTAATCTAATTGTCCCCCCTACTGATGGGTAAGCGGAGAGGCGCGGGGAATCTCCCAGGAGAGGCGCGGCGGCAGGGAAATCCTCTGGCGGGGATTATGGGATTGATTGGATCAGAGCAGAGCCTCTTTACGATGGCGGGGCCCAGGGGGCCGCGCGGCGATGTTAGGCCGGCTCTTCAGAGCAGACCTGGCAGGCAGACCGCCGAAGTGCAGTACGAGCGTCTCGCACGGGGGTACGAGGCCACAGCTCATCTGGGGTTCCGCA
Source organism: Gymnothorax reevesii (assembly GCA_029721435.1). Taxonomy (NCBI): domain Eukaryota; kingdom Metazoa; phylum Chordata; class Actinopteri; order Anguilliformes; family Muraenidae; genus Gymnothorax; species Gymnothorax reevesii. The sequence goes on along the minus strand of CM056577.1, from coordinate 21,616,930 downwards.
AACACAGTCTACAGTTACATAACGGAATTAGCGGCCACGCAAATCTATTGGCTACTCATCTGTCAGTGAAATTCAAGCGTATTTTCATGCCTCTAATAGGATGACCAAAACCACGTTTGAGGCCAATTCGAAGTCGCTTGTGGGTAACTATTCGAGGAAGCGGAACCACAGCAGGTAATGTGATAGCACCCAGGTGCACAGACAGCACTCTGAATCATAGCGGGCGTTCATAAATGCAAGGCTGCCAGTAAGACAGCAGAATGAGCGGTCGTCAAACACTGCAACACACGGGCCCTTGCGAACAGTTTACCACAGTGAAAGTTCAGGAATAGCCAAATTCCACATAGTTCTGGGCCTTTCCAGCACTCTCTCTCTTACCTCACAGCTCTGCCACCGGTTGGGAATGTTGGGCCGGAGCTTCTGGTCGCACACAACCTTGCGCATCTCCTCCACCGAGGGGTCCGACTGCACCAGATCGTAGTACGGCAGCTGGTAGTCCTCGTGGATGCCTGACATGAGAAAGAGCGGCAGTTGTGAGAGAAATAAAAACAGAGGTGTACGTGATATTAATGATGAGCTGCCAGTGTTATTCGGTCCAGTACTAACAAGCATGAAATATTCAGATCCCACGCCAGGGTTTCGGCATTCTAGCCTGGAAACTGACCACAACACAGGGATGGACACACAGAGTGCGGAATAAAAAGGCACTAGTGCATTATAAGATGTATCAACACCAGCAGTCAAAAGTTTTTGCGCACCCTAAGATCTTATCAAGTCTTTATCTTAGATATATCTTTACAACAAAGAAATCACTGGAACCCAATACCTTTTTTTTTTAACAATAACAAATTTACAAGAAAAACACACAAGGAATCCTGCACTGGTGATTTAATATGATCAGCTCGCCATCAACCCCCCGAAGCCGCTTGATAATGAGTAGATCATGTGAATCACCAGTGCTATAGCAGGGAGATCTAACACATGCAGGACAGGTGGGCCTCCAGGAGGGGTTTGAGTAGCACTGGATTAGACCATCGCTACTGATCTGCTTAAATACGGACAAAATAACTGATCCTGGTTTTTCTTTATTGGTTTTGTTATATACATGGTTTATACATTGGGCTTCAGTTTTCCTACCTTTCTGTTATACAACCAGGGTGAGACTATTACACAAGAACAAAATATTATAAATAGCGCGCTATCGCTAGCAGGACCCCTCAGCCCCAAGCTTTATTTGAGCATGTGCATCGTTTGTGTGTTGTATCACTAGAAAGTGAGTGTGAGAATGTTGTGGTATTTTGCTGCTGAACTGCAATCCGTGCTTGTGAAGTTCGAAGCACTTTCTCCTGTCGCGCTACCATTCCTATGTAAGTTAAGAACTTTTTCCAGCTGATGTGCAAGAGAAGTATCCGCATTGTGACAAGACTCGACTAGCTAATGTCCGTGATCTGAGCGATGTGATGAAACCGGCTGCAAGTATCCACATTGTGACATGACTCGACGAATGTCCGTGATTCAAGAGACGTGGCAGGGGCAGCTGCAAGTATCCACAGTGTGACTAATTCGACTAATGTCTGTGATTCGAGAGACGTGACGAATCCGGCTGTAAGTATCCACATTGTGACAGGACTCGACTAACGTCCTTGATTCGAGAGACGTGGCGGGAGCAGCTGTAAGTATCCAGATGTCCTTGATTCGAGAGACGTGACGAGGAAAAGGCTGTAAGTATCGATACTGTGACGTGACTGGACTTATGTCTGTGTGATCGGCGAAGTCGTTTTGGAATGTGATTTCAAGATGGCGACTGTGGCAGCCATATTGGATATTGGAGCATGACCAAAATCAATAGACTTCTGGAGTTCCATACCCCCAACATGCACACTGAAAATGAACGTGATCGGTGAAGTCGTTTTGGAGTTCTTGTGTGGAATCTGCTTTCAAGATGGCGACTATGGTGGCCATATTGGATATCAGAGCGCGACCAAAATCGAAAGGCTTCTGTGGTTCCAAACCCCCAACGAGCACTCCAAAAAACAAAAGTGATCGGTGCAGTCGTTTTGGAGTTATTGCGCGGAATACGAAATTGTTGACAGGCAGACGAACGGACGCTGTGCGTGACGACAATATCCCTAGCCTTTTCAGGCTGAATGGTAATAAAAAATCTGCAGCAATTACAGGAAATATGGGTGTGTGCAAAAACGTTTTACTGGTAGTGTATAAATTAGAAATTTCCTTACACTCTTAACAAACTAACAAGAAATGTGAAGAGAGTGTGGGGAGGATGTAAGCCATTTGAAATATGACTGAGATGATCAACTCGATTGATAATCACGCTAATTTTATTAAAAACTACAGGCACTCCGAGAGTGCAAACCTCCGCCAAGGCAGCACAGTCAAAATCTTGCAGAGTGAAAATGGCTGAAAAGAAATTTAAGGTATCTGCAATGTAAGATTTCGAAATGGCTGCTGAGGTGGCCATAGTGTTGGACCGATTGCAGTAAAAAATAAATCAGTGCCATCCCTGATGTAATAGCAACCCACCCACAAAGTTTCAAAATATCCGTTCATTACTTTTTGAGTTTATCTTGTACACAGACAGACAGACAGACAGAAAAACCAAAGCTGGCAAAAACATAACCTCCTTGGAGGGAAAAATGCATTTTGTACCCCCCCAAAAAAAGCAATAAGCTGAGCACATTTACAGAAACCAACTTTAAATTACCTTTCTATGCTTTTTACTGGGTTTGCCTGATTTTGCATTGAACTGCATAGACTCGGTTTTTTTTTATCCATTTTTTGACCACAGTTGGCTTTGCGGTCTCAATTCAGCGTACCTTTTCTTATTTTGAATGTCTCGTTAATGTGATTCCAGGGCAGTTTTAGCCTGTTATTCTTTCAACATAATTACCAACGGCATTTCAACTGCTAAAATTATGTTTTTAGAGTTTAAGGACCGGGCACACGCTGAATAGCAGCCATAAATTGAAATGCTACTTAAAGCACAGGTCCATTGTCGAGCAATGATCTGCGAAGTTGAGCATCTGTTTGACAGATGGATATGGAAATCCATGCTAATGAGGTTAGTGCACTTCCTCACACTCGGGGAATATAAAGTGACAAGACAGCTGCAATCTGTAGTGCATCAGTAGCAGTAAGAACAACCGTACCCAGCCTTCCAGTTCAAGGCTGTAATTTAACCAAATACACTGAGAATTAATTTAAAGGCAGCAGTTGATTTGTCACGGACGTGACACTTCATGAAGCCAACGCTTTAGTGCGGATTGTTCACTCATCACCCAAAAGGTAATTCAAGCACATTGTCGAAGTTCCCAGTCTGCAATAGCACCACCGCAAAACACCTTAGCAAGTCAATTCTGATATCATCTAACACTGATACAAATTACTCTTGATATCAGGAAATTGCTCAGACGCATTCTCATGATTTTAGGAACCAGTAAAGTAAAGTTTCTGACCCAATCACACCATTCCGCTGTTAGCACGCTGTCATGAGTGGGACCCCTCAGCCTTGCGCTTGCCCTGCCGTGGCGGCCATATTGATTATTGCAGCGGGACAGAAATCAATAGGGAGCTTTCTCTAACCACCCCTAACATTCCACCAGAAAATGAGAGCATTTCGCCAAGGCGTTTTTCAGCTATTGTCCGGAAACGAGAAGTTAAAGGGGATTATGCTACATTTCCAAATTTATATTTTGATCTTGGACTCCTCTTGAGTACTCCTGATCGTTCAAAGTCCAAAAAAGGGGTTCTTATTTAGCTCATATTGCCATCCTCAAAAACCCCATATGTAGTCCATTGTAGTCTCTGCCTGAAACGCCTCGTTGGGGCGGCTCTTCCGCTATGGCCCCCACTCCCCGTGTGCCCACTTTCTTCTGACTGGCCAGCTCTGTGGAGGGTGGATCTGGTTTCCGCCTCCCCAGAGTGAAACGCGAGACACGTCTGCCATTTGATAAAGAATCGGCAGGGAAATTCCACAATCAAACGCTGTACATGTGTATAGATCTAATGAAATGAACTTGTTCTAATATATGCAACGGTGAAAGTGGAGGACGCAGTGCGAAAGTCTGGCAGCTCAAGCTCGAATTTGTCTACCTATGGCTATTATGGTGAGTACACCAGTGTCTACTCTATAGCTAGGATTGAGGGAAAGCTAGAATCCACTGCATACAGACATATTTGTAGAATGGGTCGACATTCCCAAGTGTAGACTGGAGACCGTAGAAATCAGGGGGAACTGAGTTTAGAGGGAAACATGGACAGTGAGGAGCAGCAAAAAGTGGACCAACAGCTTATAGACTGCTTCCGTGTGTATTATAAGGACCTGCTGGTTCGTGTGCATAACTGTGGTGTGTCGTTAGCGTGGAGTAATGAACAGCTTCTGCAATGGTATATGACAAAGGGGCGAAAGCTCCAGGCTAAACGGCCTTTTCGGAAATTTCCCTTCGGAATTGTGTCAGAGTGACTGGTGTTTGCTCAGGGAAAATGGGCGCGATAAGTCGCTTTCACACCGGACGCGAAACGAATTCTTCGCGCGACAGATTACATTCAAAGTCAATGCACTGTCTTTGCATTGACTTTGAATTTAATCTGTTGCGCAAAAAATTCGTTTCGCGTTCGATGTGAAAGCAGCTTTATGGATAGTAAGCGACAGCTAGAGAGAGCTTGGTTATGACATGAACATAATACAGGTCTTACAGACCCTAAGTTCCGTTAGCGTGGACAAGTTGCTTCTGTGGAGCAAGCGAATCGATCTTTTCTACAGAAAGAATTTTCTATTTAATCTCTGCCTTTTTCAGCTTTTTATTAGCCACCACAATTTCTAAAGGGGGATGAAATTATGTTACGGAAGTGCAGAGAAATTGCTTGTTATACCAGACACTTTACAGCTTCTGCGTTTCGCAACTGCCTGCATGGTACCATTAGAGAGCTCACCCAGTTATTTGCGAATTATCCGGCTGATCCCAGTCATGGATAAGTGAAGTGATCACAAGCAGCCATAAACAAACCCAAAGAGGTATCCCAAGCTCTGTAAAGCTTATGTCGGGTCTAACTGCAGCCTTTTCAACCCAACTTTGCTGACACATACATCAACTCTCCGGTTAGCTTCAACTGTAGTGGCTACAATCGGGCAACATTATGATGAAACTGTCACATTGATGTTTACCGAAGTAACACAAGCATGCCGATCAGTTCTATTTCATCCCTGCTGACCGCCAGAGGGCGGTGCTTAAAGCACTGAATATTCCCCTTCGCGCATGCGTAGTGCGAGTATGTATACCAACAATGTCACCTGTGACCTGCAGGTGACCCAAAGAAGATTATATCTTCCGGTGTCACCTGAGGATCGTTTCTTATTTTCTTCTCGCGCGTAGTTTGCTTGCTTGGAAAGCATTGAGTCTATTGCTTTACTACTAAATTCCGTTGCTAGTAGTTCCGCTACCATTGTCGGTCGGAGCAGCGATTGTTCGCCCTCCAGGAACTGCGACGGCGATCTTTCTCTGGTTGAGAGAGACTTTACGTTACTTTGCTGTGTTTGTTAATTACTTGTCGGTGACGGTTGCGTTCGCGCATCCTTATCCCGACGTTTAATTTAGTCGGTCGAGCTGACTTCGTTAGCTGGCTGGCGGGTTGCGTGAGCGTTTCCCGGTGTCCAGCGTGGATAACTATTAGCGGTAACGCTTGCATAGCTACACCTTCAGGTGAGTTTGCATTAGACTCTGTTGGGACAGGCTGCGTGCGCTCTGCTTCCCCCCAGCATATGGTTTGTTTATACGTTTGTGCTGCGCCCCGACGTTTAATTTAGTCGGTCGAGCTGACGTTGTTTGCTGGCAGGCGGGTTGCGTGAGCGTTTCCCGGTGTCCAGCGTGAATAATTATTAGCAGTAACGCTTGCATAGCTACACCTTCAGGTGAGTTTGCATTAGCCTCTGCTGGTTCAGGCTGCGTGGGCGCTGCCTCCCCCCAGCATATGATCTGTTTTTGTGTTTGTGCTGTGTCCCGACGTTTAATTTAGTCGGTCAAGCTGACTTTGTTTGCTGGCTGGCGGGTTGCGTGAGCGTTTCCCGGTGTCCAGCGTGAGTAATTATTAGCAGTAACGCTTGCATAGCTACACCTGCTGGTGAGTTTGCATTAACCTCTGTTGGAACAGGCTGCGTGCGCGCTGCTTCCCCCCAGCATATGGTCTGTTTTGGTGTTTGTGCTGTGTTCCGACGTTTAATTAGTCGGTCAAGCTGACTTTGTTTGCTGGCTGGCGGGTTGCGTAAGCGTTTCCCGGTGTCCAGCGTGAGTAATTATTAGTGGTAACGCTTGCATAGCTACACCTGCTGGTGAGTTTGCATTAACCTCTGTTGGTAGAGGCTGCGTGCACGCTGCTTCCCCCCAGCATATGGTTTGTGTTTTGCTTTGTGCTGTGTCCCGATTTGGATTTGTTACTGAGCCCTGCTGGTATAGGCAGCGTACGCGCTCCCTCCCTCCAGTTTACGGTGTCCATACTCGGTTTGTCCATAGCGTTCGCGCTCAGGTTATCCGAGGAGTATTCATTAAAATACCAGCTGGGTTCCTTACCCGGTATAGGTAGCGTACGCGCTCCCTCCCTCCGGCTTACGGTGTCCATACTCGGTTTGTCCATAGCGTTAGCGCTCAGGTTATCCGAGGAGCATTCATTAAATACTAGCTGGGTTCCTTACTCGGTATAGGCAGCGTACGCGCTCCCTCCCTCCAGTGCAAGCCCCTGTAGTATACTAGCGGGAGCGTCTGAGCTAATTTGGACAGGTGAGTGTCGTGTAAGCCTCCAGCGCCACCACAATGGATGACTCCCATTTCTGTACGTCATGTGAGGCTCCTCAACAGCCAGAGGACGGCCATGACCTATGCCCCGCATGCCTCCGTCCTGAGCACCTGCGGGAGGCGCCGTCAGACAACCCCTGCATGAACTGCAGTTACTTGCCTTGGGCGGTGAGGGCTGCCACTCGGGCGCAGGTGAAACATCAGGGGGATGAAGGTGACCTCCCCCCATCAGGTCAGTCTCCCCTGGCCTGTTAGAGACGCTCTAAGCGGCGGGCTGCGGCTACAGCAGTCGCACTCTCCAGGAAGAGGGCGAAATCTGCTCAAAAAGAGACAAAAGAAAGCAGGCTCTCATCTAAAGTCGATGAGCTGTCTGCTGAGCTGGCCCAGGTCAGGCCCATGCTCAGAGACTGCCAGCCTGATGCCCCATTGCAAGGTGATTTGACACCCTCTCCTCCAATGCCAGTGCTGGTATCTGAGGAGGATACGTTTTCCCTGGCAGCTTCGGCTACCTACTTCCACGGTTATGGGAGAGATTCGTAAAATGGGGGTTCCCAGGCATCTGAGCGGGGCGCCCACTCCTCGGCTCAGAGTTCAGTGGCTGAGTTGGGGGATGGCTCCATGCGGGCAATCATGCGCATAGCTTTAGATCGACTGCACATGCATGTACCACAGCAGGCAGAAGCTGCACCTGCTGGTGCCCTCTTCAGGCGCAGGCCAGCCCCCACTGCCTTCGTTGTTCCCCACTCTAAGGACTATCTGAAGGAGTTGCAGGCCTGTTGGAGACCTTCTCACAAGGCCTTATGATGCTGGAGCACGTGCTTGCCGCATGGGGAACTCTTTGTCGAATCTCACGTTGGCGCTCTCAGCTTCACTGCAGGAGGGCAACGTGGCTGCTGATTCTGTCACTTTTTGTGATGCCTCACTGGAGGCATTCGGCCTTCTGTCCAGGGAACTTGGACGGATGATGTCCATCCTGGTTCAGGCTCGTCGCCAGGTTTCTCAGTCAAACTTGACAGAGGCATCCAGGAGACTCCTTTGCAGTCTCCCCATGGAACCGGGAGAGATATTTGGTCCTGCAGCCCAGGAAGCACTGGAAAGGACCATCCAGGCAGGGCAAACCAGGCAGCAGCTTGCGGGCCTTGGGCGGATGCCTCTTCTTGATAGGCCTCCTGCCAGCAGAACGAGGGGTTCCTCGGCTGCTTCTCACACCCGCTTACCACGGTCGACCCACTCCACTGGCCGCCGTGTTGTCCAGCGTCCCATGCGGAGACCAGCTCGGGACTTTCGAGGCCCTGCCCGCCTGTCCACCCCCCCCCCTTAGGGCCCTAGGGGCCGGGGGGCCAGACATTGAGGCCGTGGGGCCGGCGGTCGGATATTTTTCACATCAGCAGCTCCAACAGTGGGCTGCTCATACTTCAGACCCGTGGGTGGTTGCCACCTTGACCCACGGGTACAAGCTTCAATTCCGTCGCCGGCCCCTCACTTCTGGCCGGGTCAAAATGGCCTCCATCAGCGACCCGGCAAAGGCTCACGTGTTGGGCCAGGAGTTATCCACCCTCCTGGCCAAAGGCGCCATCAAGCCCTCTGTCGCGTCCCCGGGGTACTATTCAACATACTTCCTAGTGACGAAACAGACTGGCGGATTTCGCCCAATCTTAAACCTCAGAGGGCTGAAAAAATTTATGAAGGTCATCCCTTTCCACAGTTGACCACTGCAGATGTCCTGCAAACTGTGGCACAGGGAGAATGGTTTACGTCCATTGACCTCAAGGACGCTTACTTCCGTGGCCCCATCACTCAAAAACATCGGCGGTTTCTCCGCTTTGCCTACCGAGGCCGCCACTGGCAGTTCAGGTTGCTACCCTTTGGGCTCTCCCTCTCTCCAAGGGTCTTCACGAGGTGTGTTGCCGCAGCCCTTGCGCCTCTACAGTCTCAAGGCTTGAAAATTCTCGCATACCTGGATGACTGGCTGGTCTGTCCACCATCCCGTGCTCAGGTGTCCAGTGATACAGCATGTCTCCTGTCCCACGTGGCCTGCCTCGGACTCGAGGGGAATATGGGAAAGAGTTGCCTGGTGCCATCTCAGGCTACAACTTTCATTGGGGTTGCATTGGACAGTGTAGCCATGATAGCCAGACCGCCCCCCGCTGTGTGGGCGACATCCTTCACCTTCTTGCCCTGTTCCAAGAGGGCCGTTGGCTGACCTCCCTTGCATTTCCTCGCCTCGTGGGCAAACTAACGTCCATTTCAGCTGTGGTTCCGCTGAGCTTGCTGACACTACGCCCCCTGCAGAGGTGGCTGAACAGCTTCCACTTGGATGCCAAACGACACAGGCACAGGAAGCTCAGGGTGTCACAAAGGTGTCTCCTTGCCTTGGCTCACCCGGCACTCAGGCACTTTCTGCCACACCTGAGGGGCAAGCATGTCCTCGTAAGGTCAGACAACACATCAACTGTATATCATATAAATCATCAGGGCAGGACCAAGTCTGCGCGGTCGCTGCGACCGACAGAAGAGCTCCTCACGTGGGCGGCCCCCCCATCTGATCAGCCTTCGGGCAATGTATCTACCGGGAGAGCGGAGCAACCTGACAGACTCCCTCTCCCGTCAAAAACTCCGTCAGGAGAGTGGCGCCTCCACCCGGAAATGGTCAGCACTATTTGGAGCCTCTTCGGCAGAGTGGACGTGGACCTCTTCGCTTCAGAAGTCTCTACCCACTGTCCTCTGTGGTTCTCCTTAGCCGAGACAACCAGTCCCTCGAGCCAGGACGCATTGGCCCACCCTTAGCCGGACGGCCTCCTGTATACCTTTCCCCCGTTTCCTCTGATTCGGTCGGTACTTCAGAGGATCCTTCAGGGGGGTCGCAGTGTCCTCCTTGTGGCTCCCTTCTGGCCAGGGAGGAGCTGGTTCCCACTGCTGAACGGACTCTGTCGCGGTGTACCGTGGCGCCTTCCCGACAGGAGGGATCTCCTGTCCCAGCTGGCGGGGCGGATCTGGCACCCCAATCCACGATGCCTCCAACTGTGTGTTTGGCTGCTGGAGGGCCCGAGTCGCTGTTTAGCTCCTGTGCGGACCCTGTCAAATACACCATATTGAATGCAAGAGCGCCGTCCACTCGTCTTCAATATGAGAATAGATGGAAACTGTTTTCCGACTGGTGTACAAGTCGGGATGAGGACCCTGTGCGCTGCTCTGTGCCAACTATTCTTGACCTCTTCAGTCTCTTCTGGACGAAGGTCGGTCTCATTCGACGTTGAAAGTGTACGTAGCGGCAATATCTTGTGGTCATGTGAGGATTGACAATGGCACTGTGGGGAGCCATAGTTTGGTGTCCCTCTTCTTGAAGGGGGCTCAGAGATTACATCCTCTGAGTGCCCCAAGAGCTCCAGCATGGGATCTCCCCTGGTACTGGATGCACTAAGCCGGCCCCCATTTGAACCCTTGACACAAGCGGAGCTGAAGTGGGTGTCTTGTAAGACTTCGTTCCTTCTGGCCATTTGCTCTGCAAAGCGTGTCAGCGAGCTGCATGCCCTGTCTGTCAGTGACTCGTGTTTGAGGTGGAACTCGGATGGCTCAGGGGTCACTCTGTGGCCGAACACAGCGTTTCTCCCTAAAGTGTTGGCTCGCGCTCACCGCAACCAGCCAATTCGGCTGGCTCGGTTTGACCCTTCTCCAAGTGAGAGTGGGGATGAGTCTGAACTGTTATGTCCAGTGCGGGCTCTGAGGGCCTACACTGCAGCTACTGTATGCATTCGAAGGTCTGAACAACTTTTTCTCTGCTACGGTGGCCCTAACAGGAGTTGCGCCATCTCCAAGCAGCGTTTGTCCCACTGGATTATTAATGTCATCACCCATGCCTATCGGACGAGTAACCGTCCCCTTCCACCTGGCGTGAGGTGCCACTCTACCAGGAGTGTTGCTACTTCATGGGCTACCCTGAGGGGAGTGTCCTTGGAGGACATTTGTGCCGCGGCTTCATGGTCGTCACCGGACACGTTCTCCAGATTCTACAGGGTGAACGTGGCCACACCCCACCCCTTAGCCGTGGTTCTGCGGCCGGGGTCTTCTGACTTTTTGCACACTGAAGGTCCGTGATTCGGATTCTTCGTGACCTTGTTGGTATAAGTCATTCAGTGCTTTAAGCACCGCCCTCTGGCGGTCAGCAGGGATGAAATAGAACGAAAGTTACGAATGTAACTACGGTTCTATGAATCCAGAATGACCGCCAGAGCTCTCTGTCACTCAGAATCCTCGTGTGCTCGCGAGAAGATTCTGTAAGAAACGATCCTCAGGTGACACCGGAAGATATAATCTTCTTTGGGTCACCTGCAGGTCACAGGTGACATTGTTGGTATACATACTCGCACTACGCATGCGCGAAGGGGAATATTCAGTGCTTTAAGCACCGCCCTCTGGCGGTCATTCGGGATTCATCGAACCGTAGTTACATTCGTAACTTTCGAATTACTGCATATAAGTTAACCAGGAGCATTTTTAATTAGCACGGCACAGAAATTAACATGCAGTAGCTGGTAACCGAGCATTCGTAACAACCGCAGAGACAGACAAACTCTTGCAATGCAGGTTTTACAGACAGCAAGTACCGTTACCGTGGACAGTTGTACTAAGCATCCAAATTACAAACAAGTATAAAAAGTTAGCTTCAGGTTTATGTTCACTGAGGTTTATGTTCCCACACCTTCTGTAGAATTTCCCCTGATATTACTCTTGCATATTTAGGACACAAACACTAGCAACAGTAACTTGGCTATGTTAGCCGCAGTGCTACAGCCACAATCAACTGGCTATCACATCAGGTTGGCTTATGCAGTAAAAGCAAATTACAGCTTCTGCGTCTGTGAGTCAGGGACAATCGCGACCAATCCAGGCTTTATCTTCAGATATTTTACGAAGCCTGCGCTTGAGGCCAGTTGTTAGTGCTAACTATCGTTAACTGCTAGCCACCCGTAAAACGTTAGCTTCACTTCCATTATTTGCGGTTATATCGTTACTTACAGCTTGTGGCTCCGAGCGCTTGATCGATGCAACTGCTTCAGGTTTGACAAACAGCTGAAACGCTTACCCTGCGTCGAATTAGGGTCGATTCATAGTCAACGCAAAGGCACGCAAACGCGAACGCATCGAGACGCATCGTGACGCTTCACGACGCTTTGGCCGCCATGATGCGTTCGATTGTGTAGTCTGATTTTTCAATACGCGACGCAGCAACGCATGTAATACCATCCGTTGCCAACGGTGGCGGTAATGTATACAATGTACCAAGGGCGTAATAATGGTGTTGACATTGGTGGGGACATAATTTGCCTCCCATGCCTCCCTATGTCATGACCTAACCTACTCAAAATACAGCCTCATCAATTAGCAATACAGTGTGTTGCTTAATTTCCACATGAAATACACCTGTCTGCCTGATGGAGACGGATCTGCAGAGCTGCTGTGTTGTGGCTGTAAAACAAAATTTATGATCAAGAAAGACTACCTATTTTTGTCTCTTGTTGCATAATAATAATAATAATAATAATGATGATAATAATAATTCATTTTATGCTGGCTGGCTGTTTATTGCATTAATAATACATTGTCCTTCTATATTATTATTCATCTAACCATTCCATCTAAAGCCCTATTAGGACGGGACTAGTATATGGGGGGACGTGGGGTAAAAATGCATTCAGATGCATCAACATGCATTGTGGAGATGGCGGGCACGTGACAACTGTCACAACTCAACAGTGCGTGCGTGAAGATCTACCCTTCTCACGTTCTGTTCACTCGTCCAAATAGGGCTAAAGATGAGCGGATTCAAAAAATTATGTAAAGATTTTCTGTTCTCATTTCACTCCACTCTACGAGACTTTTAGCATGTTTAATCTGTTTCAGTAGAATCCGTGTCAGACTGCAACGCACCCCCCCCCCTCCAAAACGACAAGCATGGGAATGGGAAGCACGGAAGTTATTAGGCTACTGCATGTTGAGGTTTATGCTGTGCTACTGGAAAAACAATGAAATCGAGCGCTTGGAAGAGAAAATGCATCGCGGTCTGAACAGGTTTTTACAAGACTATTTTGTGTGAGTAACTTACCATTGACTGGGTGAAATAATGTCTAATGTCCGCCTTTTTTCTTTTCCTGCCCGAGTCAGACATGATTCCCCCAGCCAGCGACAGTAGACGCTGTTATTACGCTGTTATTTTTTATTTTCACCGCGTAGCCAACCAACTTACCAATGACAACTCAGTCATGATGATGGATACAGGAAGGGGAGCCAATCACAGATAGCAAGGCTGTCCCCACCGATGACACGCCGTCTTTGAGAGGCGGAACTAAGGAGGGGAAAATTAACCTTTTGTGTCCCGAATGCCGTGCAATGCCCCATTCAAAATTGGTATGGTGGACATTTTAAACACATCAAAATATTAGTATGGACACGTCCATAGCGTCCATACGCATTTTTACGCCCATGTAATGTACTCACAAACACTTTTAAGCCGACATCGTAGAAGAAGACTGTACTAAAAACAGAAAAACCAATACTGTTGGGTATTAGTGATAGTGCCACTTCAACAGTAATACATTTCCACTGGAAACCTAGCAAAATTAGATTCAAATCAGATTTTTGGGCGATACGATGGCGTTCACTTCGTTTTTGCAGGTTAAAATTAGCCTTGATGATTTAACCAGTGACTGCCTAACGTCAGCCTAGCGTCCGGGCATCTGTCAGCCTATGGGCCGGTTGTGCTTTCTAAACATCAACATATTCACGATCATACGCAAAACAGGAGAAGTATTGGTATTAACCTGTAGCTAGCTATGTGGAAAAATGCAATCCATGTATGGCGTAAGGTCGCTATTTTTTCAGCTTGTTTTTTTTTTCTCCCTTTTGCTTGAAAATAGTCAGGGACGTCCAGTGGAACACGTACCCTCAGCGCTCACCTCCGTGGAAGTTTAGCTTTCCATAAGTGATCCAATTACCCCATCTACAGCCCAAATTTTGTTTCACAGCATTTGTAAGCCCATTCTATTATAAAACAGCATTGTGCATCAATGATACTGGCTTAAAAAAAGTTATGGCGTATGACATGGGTCTCATTGATAACGTCAGATGCATTGTGAAATCTTGAGTATAAATTAGGCTAACGCAAAGGCTTATTAATTTGAAGTGGGCTATATTTTAGAGACGACCACCTTGACTAGTTGATTATAGCTGGCTAAGGTGTCATGTTAAGGTAAACTGAGTCAATTGCTTGGTACAAGGCGGAGTGGATGGAGCAGACCATTCAAAATGGCTGCCAGACTTTTAACAGGTATTAGTGGACAGGACAGTACATCTGGGCAAAAAGCTGACAAAATTCATCGTTATCTTTGTTAATAATTATTTCCTCTCCCAGGGGGAAGTAAAATTCAGCCAACAACTTAATGTGTCCATCAGTTATAATGCCTTCCTCTTCATCCCAAACTATACAGTCTTGTTTTCACCTAGGGATATGAGTGACATGTGCAACTAACCTTAACAGCAGAGCTAACCAACTTAAAGCACTGAAGTCATACAGGTGGACAGCGTTGACAGCATTCATTATGAATTTGGTTCAAAACAGAAGAGGAATGGCCAGGAGGCAATTTAAATTCGGCTGAGCACTTTTTCCACCCATAAACTCAGTTAACTCATGTCAGGAGTTAGTTCCGTCAGCAGGCTGGGAAACCGGGACTCATTAGCCAATCTGGGAGGTTAGCACATAATACATACCGAGGAGGACTTATACCATCTGAGCCTAGAATGTTCATCTTGAGAAAAGAGCTTTGTGTTTCTGAGCACACTGAGACAGGAAGGAGGAAGAGGAGAGAGGAAATTGTCACTCCTCCGCAGGGTGCTTCCCAACACTAACAAACAGACTCCTGTCCTCTCCTCTCCTCCCCCCTTACTTCCACTCAGGACCGGGAACACCAAATCTGGGCCTCAAATCTGAACCCAGGCCTGGTTTTCATTTCTCACTGATAATTAACAGAAAAAAAAATGTGCTCTTCTTATTGGCTAGACTCATCGCAACTGACTTCCCGGCAAATGGAGGGTGGAACTGCAGCAGTTCTCAGGCCTTGAGGACCGTGACTTGATAATTCCTGCATTTTGAGGATTGGAGCATGTGCATTATACACTCCGAGCATACGTACAAGGGAGGGAGGGGGGGTTCGGATTCTTACCTCCAATGGAACACCGCCGCGCTATCTCCCAAAACACCAGACCCATGGCGTATACATCTGCCCTCTTGAATGACTCGAAGTGCTTCATGTTTATAGAATCATCTAGAACCTCTGGGGCCATATACCTGATGATAGAAAAAAAAAACAGTGATAACAAATGACAGCCTCACCGATACATGTGCATATGCATTTAAAGCATGGATGGCAACATCTGCTATCACCTTTTACAGTGCGAAATCTTGAATATTAAGCAACACACTCCATCTGTACACTGAACACTCGATGCCGCAGTGAAACTGAAAATTATTTTAAATTATTCAAAGAACTATTTGTGCCATGTTTTTTCAGAAAACAAAGTTTTTACAGACAAGGAGCAGAGAGCAGTCCTGAAGAAAAGAACTCATTTGCCTTTTGTGAAAAAACTGCTTTCAAAATGACTCATTCAGTCAACGACTTTTTTTTTTGAAAAAAGCCGTGTCCTGTGTTTGGAGACCGGGGCAGAGCAACATGGGACTTTTCTCTCAGTCCAGTCATGGCTGATCATCACTGTATCGAAACTCTGATACGCTGCTATTCGAAACGGCGTCAAGGGCCGCACCCACAAACTCTCTAAGGGTAAATTTAGCACTAATATTTGGAAATATTTCAATTTTTCACGCAGGGAGTTATCTCAGTATGGAGTAGCTTCCTGGCCATATTGTAGAGGCAGAAACTCTGGGAGTTTTCAAAACCAGGTTTGATACAGAGAAAGATACCAGCTATACCTTCAGTATCCGAAGTGTTAAGTTCACGTAAGTGATGGGACAACTGCAAGCCTTGGAAGGCTGAATGGCCCGTTGTCACCACAGATGTCGTGCCGAGTCCTGCTAACACTCATTTCAGGAAACTGCACCGTCAAAGACCAGACTCACACCATTCTTGGTACACAGATCCATTCAGTTTAGAAATTAGTCATTTTGAAAGCAGAACTACTGGAGCTGCTCCTCGCGCGATTGAACACCTTTCTTTTTTTTTTGTTTTTTTTTTTTTTGTCTTACCGTTAGTCAATTCGGCCATTTGAAGAGGAGAAATAAGATACAGGCTAATTTTAGACAGAATAAATTAAAGCAATGAAGAATGAAAAGACAGTCCAGTCACGAGATCCGCAACAATACTGCTATGCCAGAGTGGGTGATACACACACACACACACACACACACACACACACACATACACTGACACATACAGAGCAAAGGCACTCAGCTCTAATTAATTACATCACTGCCCACCCCACCCTCCTGAGACCTCAAACAGCACAGCCCCATCATTTCGTGAAGCCTGGCTCTGTAGCCCCATAATCATAAACGCCTACAACAGACGGCACAACCACCATGGGCCGTAACAGACGTCAGGCGATGTAACGAAACAGCCGTTTCCAGAACTCTGTTTATTCAC
The DNA here is from genome assembly GCA_029721435.1 of Gymnothorax reevesii. Lineage (NCBI taxonomy): Eukaryota > Metazoa > Chordata > Actinopteri > Anguilliformes > Muraenidae > Gymnothorax > Gymnothorax reevesii. The sequence goes on along the minus strand of CM056577.1, from coordinate 21,600,477 downwards.
AAATGAATGTAGCTCATGCGCAAAGCCAGAGCAGTCCCACAGGTGATTTTGAGATTGGATAAACTCTGTTTATTCACAAATGAATGTAGCTCATGCGCAAAGCCAGAGCAGTCCCACAGGTGATTTTGAGATTGGATGCCTTCATTAGCTGTGACGATGTTCAACTGCCTGCACTGGAATGGCTGGTCAACACAGCAGTCAATAAAGTATCTGACATGCAGAGATGGAAAGCAGAGAGATTATTTAACCATGAAAGGAAGGGCGTTCGCATAGCTAACAAGGGTCGTTAGAGACGCCCTAAACTACCGATTCAGGCAGACAGATGATGAGCACCTACGTATGATGCCACAGGGGTTTGAAAAGTTCAGTGACGAAACTTCATCAGCAAAGACCCCAGCCATTACTGCTTTACCATTATATATTAAACGCAAATGCGCACTCGGACACACACACACAAACATACACACGCGCGCACGCGAACAAACAGGCACAAACACGCACATGCACGCATGAACAGAAACACATGCACGCACAGACTCACATGCACATGCACACACACACACACACACACACACACACACGTACCCATGCACACACATGTACACTCACATATCCTTGTACTTCCATCTTTGTGAGGACATTACATTCACTTCCATTCATTCTTCATGCGTCTCTACTGCTGTTCCCTTATCTTAACAATAAAGAATGCATGCCTAACCCAAACGCTCACCCTAACCTTAATCTATCCCTAACTAGATTTAGTCAGTAAGCATGGCTTACAGGATACACCCCGCATGTATATCAGTACATTCATACTGAAACCATCAGACGTACAATAACAAAAATGTGTAAACACTACAAAAAACAAGTAGTCAGGCAGCACCACAGTCAATAGACCTTCCACCAAGAGAAAAAATTTTCAAAATCGGATGAGTAGGTTATGAGATCTAGGTCCGGACGCACAGACGCACACACACAGACACAGACACACGCACGCACGCACACACACACACACGGACGGACAACTCACAATTTGCCTTTGTTATCACGGGGGATACATGAAAATGTCCTCACTTCCCAAAAATGTCCTCACTCCGCAGGAAAAACAGTTTAGTCAGGTAAACTCATGTATTAGGATGGAGCAAATTTGCTAAAAAGTAGATGTAAAGACATTTGAGCTTGGCAAAAGGCTCTGGTCTGGACTCCCTACCATGCATAGAAAGAACATACTAAACAACAACAAAATAATGTAGGGAGCAGAACTTAATAACCCCCCCCCAGTCAGACAGAGCAGAACCAAACAGGAGGAGGCTGGGGTGGAGGTGGCCAGCAAAACACATTTCTCACCAGGTGAGGTGCAGGTGAGGCATCAGATTGAGCAGCAAAGGTGAGCGAGCTTTATTGTGACTAAATAGACCAATGTAATAGGTTCCTTGCTGTTGCTGCCCTGTGATTGGTGTACTCTCGCTGACGCAGACTACTGCATCAGGTGATGTAGAATGACCAGAGTTTCCTGCCTGAACTACTTCCGCTTATTTTTTTGGTTCTCACTTTGTAGGAAGTACAATAACACACACACACACACACAGCCACATTTCTCTCTCTCACGCACACGCACGCACACGCACACACACGCAGACACACGCACACACACGCACACACAACCACACACACAACCACACACACGTATAATGCAACACATTTGGCAGAGCAGAGAAACAGTCAGAGGGCCCGTGACAGAAACCACGCGCTCTCACACATAATACAGCAGGCTGAACAGATGTCCATGTTTACTCAACAACAGTCATGTGTAAAGAATGATTGGAGTCTGGCCACTTGCGTCATTAAGTTTGGATTCGGTGTTATTTTTGCCTCATCCCATCTCTCACACTGCCTGAAATTTCCCTGAGGCAGAAGGTCATGGATCAGTTTTTTATGTGAACTGTTTTTTAAACAGGTCGCAGGGAAATGAAAATGAGCTCAACGCACAAAACTCGAGATGGAGCAGACTAAAAATCAGAGCTGAATGTCCATGTATGGGCACATAGAGACACACACACGCGCGCAAAGAGACACACACACGCGCGTGCAAACACACACACACACACACACACACACGCAGACGTACACACACACGCAAACCCACACGCACGCACGCACACAAACACACACACGCAAGCACACACAAAGACACACGCGCGCGCGCGCACACACACCACACACACACACACTCACACGCAGACGTACACACACACGCACGCAAGCACGCACACAAACACACACACGCAAGCACACACAAAGACACACAAGCGCGCGCACACACACGCAGACGTACACACACGTGTGCACGCACACAAACACACACACGCAAGCACACACAAAGACACACACACGCGCGCGCGCACATACACAGGCAGACGTACACACACGCAAACACACACACACACGCACGCACGCACACAGACACACACACACACCACGCACACACGCACAAACACACAAAAGCACACACAAAGACACACACTCACACACACACACAAACACACACACACACACACACACGTCGAGTCAGACAGCACACACCCCAGCATCAGGAGAGGTACATAAAAACACAGGGAGCACATCCCAACCCTCCCCTCACATAATGACCAGGGGTAGGGAGTAGAGTGCAGATTCAGCCATAACAACATGGCTACAACATTAGCTCACTCAGTTAAGGCACCGCATTGCGGAGCAGTAGTGACTATCATGACTCGGGTTCAAATCCCGGTCGTACCAGCCCACAGTGGTCGGTAGCCTCTTCAGAGCAGTGCACAATTGGCTTCACGCTGCAAGGAAATAAATTTGGAGGGACTGTCGGATAGGGATTGTTGAATTACAGCATTGTTCATTGCTTCAGCACCTCCTGTTGGCCAGCTGGGTACTCGTCAGTAAGATTCTAAGCTTGCTCATGTTCAGGTATCCTCTGCCCTCGTTTTGAACTCGCGAAGGCTTGAGCTATGAGTATAAATAGAAGCAGCGGCTGATAAACGCGCGCTTGGAAGGAGAGCCGCAAGCTGTCTCGCTCTCCCGAGATGGCAACATGGGGTCACATACGAGCAAGCTTGTGTATATAGTTCGCTTATTGTGTATTCCACATTTGGGTGGGATTGTAGATGCCAATTTTTAAAAATAACTAGAGGCCCATGGGCCTTAACGGTCACCTGAGTTGTATAAAAACTGTTGTTATTGATGTTACTGATGTGAATGAACCAAATATACCCATCATAATCCCATATAAAGTACAGTAAACTTCACCCCCTCCCCAGGGGCAAACATGGAGCATGGGGCCATGAAATGAACAATTCTGATAAAGCACCTGAAGACCCTTCCGTCTATGAAGAGTATTGTTTTTCAGCATATCAGGGTCTGCAGAAGAAGAGTTCGAAAATTTCAGCCAATTTGACAACTTTTAGCCCCGCCCCTCAGAGCCCCTGGGGGTGGGCACCATATAATTCACAATTTTGGTGCATATTTGATCAAGGAAGGTTCCTGCAAAATTTCATTGAAATCGGACCAGCGATTTCTGAGAAAAAGTGGAAAATGTACTGACCAGTTTTAGCCCCGCCCCTCAGAGTCCCTGGAGGTGGGCACCATATAATTCACAATTTTGGTGCAAAATTGACCAAGAAGGTTCCTGCAAAATTTTATTGAAATCGGATCAGCAGTTTCTGAAAAGAATAATTGTTTATGGAAGCACGACGGACGATGACGGACCAAAGGCGATTAGAATAGGTCACTTTGAGACTTCATCTCAGGTGACCTAAAAAGACACTTCAACACACCCTCAAAGCGACTCGAACTAGGACCCTCCCTGCCATCGTCAGTCCCTTCCAACCGCCAATGCCCAAACCCCCCCCACCCCCCAAACTTCTTGGTTTCCAATCAGTGATTGGGTGCTATGGCGATGATCTAGTAAAACCCCACCCCTCACCTCTTGGTTCCCACTCTGTGATTGGGCGCAATGTCGATGGTGTCGGTGGCGGAGTCGTGGCGTACAGCCAGGCCCAGGTCGGCGATGCAGCACGTCCCGTTCTTCTTCACCAGAATGTTTTTGGACTTCAGGTCACGGTGGGCGATGGCCGGCTTTCCTGGGTTGACAGGAAATGACAAGACAGAGGGGGAGGAAAGGAGAATGAAATTGAGGGAAGAGCAAACTGATGTTTGCCTGCTCGGCCTATGCTCACACCAGAACAAGGGGAGGTGTGAAGACAGTCAAAACACATGTCTCATTAAAGACCTCCCTCCAGCACTGCAGTCCAAACACCAATTAATTATGCAAATTACCAGTACTGCCTGTTCAACAAGGTGCAGTGTAATTAAAGGAGAATTCCAGTGTGAAATTGACCTGGGGTGTATTGAAACATGATAACAACTACTGACTTTTGTCGAATACCCCACCTCTGTATGCACGCAACATTTTGAAATACACGGCTTTCTTAGCTGAAGCTCCCAACAGGCTTACAATGGTAGTAAATTGGGCATAGCGTTGCCATGCAAAGAAATCGCTATTTTTTCATCATTAAAGGAGAATTCCTGTGTGAAATTGACTTGAGGTGTATTGAAACATGATAACGAGTGCTAACTTTTGTCGAATACCCCACCTCGGTACGCACGCAACATTTCGAAATACACGGCTTTTTAGCTGAAGCTCCCAACAGGCTTACAATGGTAGTAAATTGGGCATAGCGTTGCCATGCAAAGAAATCGCTATTTTTTCATCATTAAAGGAGAATTCCTGTGTGAAATTGACTTGAGGTGTATTGAAACATGATAACGAGTACTAACTTTTGTCGAATACCCCACCTCCATGCGCATGCAACATTTCAAAATGCATGGCTTTTTAGCCAAAGCTCCCAACAGGCTTACAATGGTACTAAATTGGGCATAGCATTGCCTATAGTCTCTTTTAATAAACTACCGGTGCATTTTCAAAGTTCTCAGTGCCTCGTTTTAATGGCAGGGCCCTCGGAATTCTACTGATGAAGTGTGGAGCTACTTTGTGCCTTGTTAATGATGAAAAAAATAGCGATTTCTTTGCATGGCAACGCTATGCCCGATTCACTACCATTCTAAGCCTGTAGGGAGCTTCAAAATGACAGTGCTGTAAAGTTTGCAGCAGAACTCATGCATTCTCAATGTTTGACAGCTTCGCATTTATTTAAAATTTTTTTTTTTTTAATTATGTCTGGTGTTTCTGATATTAGAGATACAGTTCTTTAAAGATAAATATATACCATTGCAGAGTATTCCATCACTTGAAGTAAACCGGACAGACTTCAGGATCTCACGGTAAAATTTTTCTGAGATTTACCGAGTTGGTCTCAAATCTTCAGAAAACCAAAAAAGGTGCACTTTCTCTGTTTTTGGGTGCTACTAGTGAGATCTTTCAATATCACAGTACAGTCAGAATGAACACGGTGTAGTGACTGAACTGAAACACACTGACTGCTGAAGTTTCTCTCCTCAACCTGCATGCACACAACCCCCATGTGCAGGTGTGCGCGTGTGCCCATGCGTGTATGGGGGATATGAAGTGGGACTGTGGACTTCCCGCATGTACAGTGCTGTAAAAAAGTATTTGACCCAAGCACACTTTCTTCGATATTTGCATATTTGTCACATTTTAATGTTTCAGATCATCAAACTAATCTAAATATTAGAAAAATGTAATTGGCGTTGTCATGGGCGCTGTGTTACCCCTCTTCTCTGCTCTACTCTCCAGTCTCTCTCTCTCTCTCTCCCCTACCTGCCTTCACCTTTAAAGGGATGGAGTTACTGACACCTGCGGGCAATTTCAGACTGGATACAGAAGTTTGGAAGATGCTCATGCTGACAGACACTCTCCTGCCCAGCAGCCAGCAGCCTCGCTCAGTTTCCTTTGTGCTGTGTCCGGTTTTTGTAATGTTAGTTTTTTATTTTAAACTGGGTTGGAGGTTTCCGGTAGTCTAGCCATCAGGGTTTGTTTTGGATAGTTTAGTTTCCCTTTTTCCTGTTTTGCAGTTTAGGGGGAAGCCTGGGTTCGACAGTCCATTCCGTGGCTGGCCTAGTTGCTCTTCTTTCTTTTTGATTATTTTAGTTGGGACCTCCAACCCCTGTTGATTCCTATTTTTTTGGTTTATTCATATGGTTCATTATAATAGATTTTGGCTAAAAAGTACACTACCCCTCAAAAGTTTGGGATCACTTGCAAATTTCTTTGTTTTCCAAAGAAAAAAGCTTTTACATGCATTTCACATACATTTTTATCCATTTCACAAATGATTAAAATTAATCAGATGATTTTCAAAGAATGATCTACATTTTTGCATAGAGGCCCATTATCAGCAACTGTCAGTCCTCTGCATCAATCTGGTATGGCTGCTAATCCAAGTTAAGCATTTTATAAGGCTAATTGAGTGTTAAAAAAAACCTTCTGAAAATCTGTAGCACAGCTGAAAACTGTTGAAAAAGGAGCGCAAAAGGGAGCATGGCATTCTTGAGGTTGGTTTGGTACCTGAAGCATCAGCAGTTGTTTGTTTGTTTACAGGCTCAAAATGGCAAGAAAGAAAGAACTTCCTTTAGAGACCCGTCAGTCTATTGTTGTGCTTAAAAAAGAAAGCTATTCAATGTGAGAAATTGAAAACTTAAAATCTCTTACCATGCTGTCAACTACTCCCTTCAGAGAGCAGCACAAACTGGCACTAACAAGGACAGAAAAAAGGAGTGGGAGGCCCCGATGCACCACTGTGCAAGAAGACAAATATCTGAGAGTGTGTAGTTTAAGACAACGACGCCTCACAGGTTGTCAACAAGCAGCTGCGCTAAATAGTTCCCGTCAAACACCAGTTTCAGTATCAACAGTGAATGAGTTTTTTTTTTTTTTTTATGAAGGCAAAGTTTGAAGTACATATTCATCATTTTCCATTAAAATCATTATTTTTAACTCAGACAATGTCGGCATGTTCTGTTCATTTGCTATACTTCCTATTCAGACTAATTTCACGAGTGTTTCCATGGAAAACAAGAAAATTTCCAACTGATCCCAAATTTTTGAGCAGGAGTGTACTTTCGGCGTTAGGGTCCTTTATGTTGAGTCCTCACTGAGCGTTAAGTGCTTATGTTGAGAGGGCGTAACGGGCGTAAACAAAAAAATCCATTAATAGATGATTTTAGGTACTCAAGGGGAAAAACGCTATCCAGCCGGTCTGGCAACATATGATGCTACTAACGAAAGAAACTCGAGATCAGATGATAAGCAAAGCTGTAGACATCTATCACTCTGGAAAGGGTTAAAAAGCTATTTATAAGGCTCCAGGACTCCAAAAAACCATGGTAGAAGCCATGATCTACAAATAGAGAAAACTTGGAACAGAGGTGAACTTTACTCAGGAACGGGTGGCCGACATTAATTCCTCTAAGAGCACATGGAGGACTTATCCAAGAGGTCACTAAAGAACCCAAACCAGCATGTAAAGAACTGCAGGCCTCCAAACCAACATGTAAAGAACTGCAGGCCTCCAAACCAACATGTAAAGAACTGCAGGCCTCACTTGCCGCAGTTAAAGCAAGAGTTCACAATTCCACAATTCCACGCAAAAATGCTACCTTTACAAGAACTGCAAGGTGAAAGCCACTGCCGACCTAACATAACACAAGGGCTTGTCTCACATTTGCCAAAAACATCTTGATAACTCCCAAGACTTTAAGCATGATATATTGTAGATTGATAAGTCAAAAATGCCACTTCTTGGAAGACATGGGTCCGGTTACATCCGGCATGAAGATAATACAGCATAACACAATAATAATATCATGCAAAGATTCAAACACTGCAGTGGCAGTGTGATTGTCTGGGGCTGTTTCGCTGCTTTAGGACCTGGGTGAAACCTTCCATTCATTCATTCAGTCATTCATTTATTCATCGTCCACCACTTATCCGGTGCCTGGTCTCGGGATGGCATACTAAGCAAAGAGGCTCAGGGGTCCCCCTCCCCAGCTACTTCCTCCAACTCTTTCTAGGGGACCCCCAGCCATTCCGTGGCTAGACGGAAAATACAGTCCCTATAGCTTGTCCTGGGCCTGCCTCTGGGCCCCCTTGGAGTTGGGTATGTGCAGAAAACCTCTATATGGAGGCATCTGGACCACATGTCCGAACCACCTCAACTGACTCCTCTCAACGTGGATGAGCAGCGATTCTATTCTGAGCATCTCCCTGATCCCGACGGGTCACCCTGCAGAGAAAGCTAACTTTGGAGCAAGCACTCACTCGCAGAGATGAACGCAAATGTTGTATACAAATCAAAACAAATAACTATTTTACACAATTAAGACATTATCAGCTTTTTTTAGGTCACAAATTTAATGTTACATCAATTATTTATATGGGGCGTTTATATTTTTGTTAAAGCTATTCTTACCTTTCTGGAATTTTTACACTTTTCATTTGTAATCTTTCAATACTCCTAATAAGCGTATGGCACACTAAAATGTAAAAGAAATCCACCAGATGTTGAAACTCATCGATATTCAATTCTCATATATTTCTTATAAAAGTCTGACCAATAATTTTCTTCGGTCCGCATAAAATGATTTGCCGAGCTTGCTCCCTGTCATCCGTTGCAGTGCTCCTTCCAGTTGCCTACCGCTGTCGCGAGCCTCTCTGGCAGAGCAGCAGAGCGGTAGAGAGAAAACAGGTAGCTATTCAACAAAGCCAGCTTGCAAACAAAGCAGCTGCAACTGCTCTTGATTTAATGACAGCGTTACCGGAACAATTCTGGTGAGGTAAGACGTTATGACAGCAGTTTTATGAAAGAAAATATGTTTGAATTCTGCCGAAACACGAAGCATCTGAATGTAAACAAACAGGTGCTGAAATGCTATAAATACTAATGTTAATGGTAGTTCGTCAGACTTCGCGAGGGCATTTTATTTTACACCACATTTAGAACTGAATATTATGTAATTACTGTTGGTTAGTTTTCACTAACTGGTGCCACTGAATTGCCCCGTTTCAAGATGCTTTCACACCGGACGCGAAACAAATTTTTCGTACAACAGATTACATTCACGCGAGATTTGCATCTTTGCATTGACTTTGAATGTAATCTGTCATGCGAGAAGTTCGTTTCGCGTGCGGTGTAAAAGTAGCTTCATTTGCGCTGCTCACTTTCTCACCGCATGCATCAGGGGAGGAGGGGAGCCTCAGAGGTCAGGCAGGGGGAAGAGGGTGGGACTTTGGAGGGAGGCGGAGTTGTTCACGCACAAATTTCTACTAAGTGCTGTGCAACATGCCAGAAAGGTAAGAGTAGCTTTAAGTGTAGTTATCGCAAATGCTTGACTGCATTTATTGGGCTTAGAGGGGCAACTATTCCTTTCACTTGGCTGAGACAGGTTTTGAATAACTCTTTCTTTTCAATAAATGAAGTGATAATCTAAAAGATAATCAAAGCTGTGTTTACTAACCTCAAGTTCGTCTCATATGAAAATTTGTTAAATGATGAAAAACATTTAAATATGTCAGATAAGTAAAAATAGAAAAACTGGGAAAGGGACATTTACTTTTAGACAAAATGGTACTTTTGTGCACCAACTCTTGAAAAACCGCAAAAGTTGTGGGGAAATCTGGGTTTTGAAGGCATTCTGGGTGGTCCTCAAAGAGGATTACATAAGACTATGGTAAGCTGGTTAAAGTTAGGGTTAAGGCTTCAGTTAAGGTTGGATTAAGGTAAAGGTTAGGGCTCTGCATAATTTGATTATGTATAGTCTGGGAAAGGCTGCATTGAATGAATGCAAGTCAATACAATGTCCACACAAGTATATCTAAACAAAAGTGCGTGTACGCGCGCGTGTGTGTGTGTGTGTGTGTGTGTGATGTTAACAGCTCTTCTCTCAGTACTCACCCTGTGTTCCCACGATCTCCATGTGCAGGTGAGCCAGGCCACTGGAGGTAGACAGAGAGAGCTTGATCATGCCCTCTACAGTGACAGTGTACCTGTTCAGGTAGTCGAAGAGGGAGCCGTGTTCATGGTAGTCCGACACCAGCCACAGCTGCGTCCACGTGCCGTTATCTGGAGGGGACAAGGCGCAGGGCACAGCGTGTCAAATGAGGACAGGACAATTACTCACAAATAACCTTCCATTAAGAACCACGTTACTCGAACCAAGCTTTACAGAATTCCATCATAAGAGTATTATGTAAATTCCAATATCCAAAACATAATCCAAGAACCGTACATGTCAGGCTAAAGCTTTAATACATTCCCTTATAAGAGCATTATGTAAATGAGATTACAAAATCCATTATCCTATTGCTGCGCATATACAGCTAAAGCTTAACTACGTCTCTTTGAATCTGTCTAATGTATTAACCAGTTACTGTAGATGGCAAACAGTAGGACTCCCACAATGCACCAAAAGAGCTTTAAAACTACTGTATAATCTACAATGGGATCTAGATGAGCACAATAAAAAAAACGAACACTGCAAATAGAGTATAATAAATGATCCGTTGTCAACTACACTCCTGATCAAAATCTTAAGACCAGTTAAAAAATTGCAAGAATTTACGTTTTGCACTGTTGTATCATAAGAAGGTTCTAAGTAGAGTTTCAAAATGCAAAAAGAAGAAATGTGAGCAAGAGACTAAATGTTTTGAGCAGGCAATTTATTGAAAAGAACAATTTAACTAAAATAGGCTGTTCATCAGCTGATCAAAAGTTTAAGACCATAGCTCAAAAAAACCCCGAAAACAGAAATTAAAGTCTCAAAAACAGACTCAGTAATGAGTAGCTCCACCATTATTGTTGATCACTTCAAAAATTTGTGTTGGCATGCTTGATGCGAGTGTTTCCAAAAGGCTTGTAGGAATGTTGCCCCAAGTGGTGAAGATGGCTTCACGAAGGGCATCCACTGTCTGGAACTGATGTCCATTTTTGTAAACTTCCCTTGCCATCCATCCCCAAATGTTCTCAATTGGATTTAGATCAGGGGAACATGCAGGATGATCCAAAAGAGTGATGTTATTCTCCTGAAAAAAATCCTTTGTCAGACGGGCATTGTGAATTGCAGCATTGTCCTGCTGAAAGACCCAGTCATCACCACACAGACGAGGGCCCTCAGTCATGAGGGATGCCCGCTGCAACATCTCCACGTAGCCAGCTGCTGTTTGACGCCCCTGCACAACCTGGAGCTCCATTGTTCCATTGAAGGAAAAAGCACCCCAGATCATGATGGCGCCCCCTCCGCTGTGCCGTGTTGAAAAAATCTCAGGTGGCATCTCCTTGTCATGCCAGTAGCGTTGGAAGCCATCAGGACCATCAAGGTTAAATTTTTTCTCATCCGAGAATAAAACTTTCTTCCAACTTTGAACGTCCCATGTTTGGTGCTCCCTTGCAAAGGCCAAACGGGCAATTTTGTGGCGTTTGAAGGAGACGTGGCCTTTGAAGACGTTTTTTGTTTTTGAAGCCGTTCCTTTGCAGATGCTGTCTGATGGTTATTGGGTTGCAGTCAGCACCAGTAATGGCCTTAATTTGGGATGAGGATCGTCCCGTGTCTTGACGGACAGCCATTCGGATCCTCCGGCTCAGAGCCGGTGAGATTTTTTTGGGTCTACCACTTGATTTTTTTGTTCCATAAACCTCAGGATCTTTTAAGAAATGCAAAATGACTGTCTTACTGCGTCCAACCTCAGCAGCGATGGCACGCTGTGAGAGGCCTTGTCTATGCAGCTCAACAATCCTGCCACGTTCGAAGGCAGTGAGTTTTTTTGCTTTTCCCATCAAGAGGTCTTGACAGTGTGATTACTTGACAGAAAATGACATGGAATCCAAATTTTTTCCACAGATTTGGGCTTTTAAAGGATGTGGTCTTAAACTTTTGATCAGCTGATGAACAGCCTATTTTAGTTAAATTGTTCTTTTCAATAAATTGCCTGCTCAAAACATTTGGCCTCTTGTTCCCATTTCTTCTTTTTGCATTTTGAAACTCTACTTAGAACCTTCTTAAGATACAACAGTGCAAAATGCAAATTCTTGCAATTTTTTAACTGGTCTTAAGATTTTGATCAGGAGTGTATTATGAATAAGCATATCAAACCGTAACTTCACCATGATCCTTTATGAGCATGTTATAAATCTACTTCATAAGTCGCACACAGCCCCTTCACAAGCAGAACACAGATATTCATAAACACATAATTTGTAAACGAAAACAGCAACACAAGGTCTGTTTCATTTCTTACACTGGTTGCGGTAAAGGAAAACCACACGCCCATTTGATATGCATGGTCAATAATGAACTTAGACAGGTGAGACAAAAAAAAAAAAAAAAACAACTCAAAAGTGACAGAGCCACATTTGTCAATTTAAAACTCAGACATGACTAGCATTTAAAACTGCACACTCACTGACAGATAAGTCGCGGAAAGCTACCCGGAATGCATCTTCTTATGAAGCAGGATGGTGTTTTATATCCTGCGTGACAGAGCTCATGCATTTAAACTGATGAAAGGAAGCACTCCTCGCACCATTTCGGGTTGACGGCGCGAAACCAGTAAACGTGGCCTTGAAAAATGGATCACTTTATAGCTCTTCATGGATTACACTTTCAGGTTCAGAGATTGATGACACAGTAGGTGCGAGGTTTTCACAAGAGGAACGAGGCACTTTGCCAATTTTCCATTCTCATTTCATCAGATGTTGTCCATTGAAAACCAATCTCTTTTCTCCTCGGATGCCACAGTAGCAATGCAAGTGAAAAGAGTGACTGGAGATCATAAGGTCCTGAGTTCAAGCCCCGGCCACGGCCTTCGCGGTGTGTTATTGGGCAAAACTTCACTCCCACACTCCATGCCTCACTCTGCCCAGGAGTATAAATGGGTACCAGCAAACAGTCAGGGAACCCTGTCTAAGAGCTGGGGGAGTACCAGCGATGGACTGGCAGCCCGTCCAGGGGAAGTAGTAATACTCCTAGTCGCTTCATGCCCAGAAACTGGGTTTACGCATCGGGCCGATGGGCTACTGGCTTGAACAGGCTTACTACTTACTGTCCCTGAGGCAGGTTCAAAGTCAGTAAAAGTACTTTAATTCATATTGTAGGACTATGTCACATACATATTCTGTATCATACTGAGAGAAATATTCAAATATTTCAAAATATATATAATATTCAAACTCAGGAAGCCATGTTTTTATGGCCACAGCATTACATTAAATGGAACATGGAGGTCTTGTCCACCATTTTGTGCATGTTCCTCACTAATTCAGTGGAACATAATTGGGATCTTTGGAAAGCTTGGTATCTCCACTAAAATTTGAAACAGGCCTTAAGTTCCACAGGTCTGAATACAGCAGCAGGTGCATTTGAAGGACACATATAAGGGCTTGTAGGTTTTACGGGATAAAGCGCCACACTTAAGGACCCAGCAGCTGTGTTCTTCCCAAAAATATTCCTCCAGACCCAAGTCAGAATCCAAATGCACCAGGTTTTACAGTTGAAAAACCAACCCCTAGACTTGGGGCTGTCGGCTGATCGTGTAATTCTGAACAAAGAGCAAAACACTGGAGAGAGAAGGTGACGTAAGCAAGAGTGGCTAACAGCATGCAAGACCTTTGTTGTCAGCGGCGATGAAGCCCAGGATGTTCTCGTGACGGAGCATGACAGTCTGGTAGATCTCAGCCTCGCGGAACCAGGAGCGCTCCTCACGGGAGGAGAAGATCTTCACGGCCACCTCCTCCCCTCTCCACTTCCCCCTCCATACCTCGCCGAAACGGCCTTTCCCGATGCTCTCCTGCAGGATGATGGTCCTGGCAATAGTCCTCTGAACCAGCAGGGGGAGCCCTGCAGAGAGACGGGTGTGTTGAATTCATAGCTCAAACACAGGCTTTGTTTTGCCTATAGCATATATATATATATATATATATATATATATATATATATATATATATATTCTATGTACACAACAGGCCAGAAGTTTGGAAGCAAGGCCAATACAGGTCAAAAATTTGGAAGCAACTTCAAGTTTCTGTTCACAATGCCTTTCTTAACAACCAGTATAAAATCTATGAATTTTCGGAAGTATTTACTACATGATTAGACTTTTCTTTCATCGATATTCACCATCTTCCCTTATTTACCTTTAGGTACTGTATACATTGATGGTACCAGACCATTGCTGAATAAATGTTAACAAAAGAGAGGAGGGGCTTAGTTTTAGTGTTGAGAACATTTGCATGAGTCACAGCTTCAGTGAAAAAGAAGAAAAAAAAAAACAAACCACAGTTTGCATTATTCACTTTATGTCATGGTTTACAGCCCGCCGGATGCCAACAGAAATCCGGCGGGCACTAGGACCATGGGCCTAGTGATATGGGCCTGATAATTTGAGTAAAAATGTATTCTGATAACTATATAATAATCAGGTTCATTTTGTTGCAATGTATGCCAATGAAACTATGATCTTTTTTGTAGTAAATCAATTGTCCTGAGTTCTCAGTCATTTTCATAAAAGATTCACTCCAAGAGTACTCCACAAATATTTGCTGAATTTAAATCAGCGTTATTCAAAACTGCATACCTGTCAACTTACATGCGTATGGCTTGAGTCTCACACTTTCTTAATTGAGGAGTCCCACTTTATATATCAACCCTCTCTTTACCGAGAGTGAAAGGCGCCATTTCACTGAAACGCAGGTCAGTCATTATTCAATCATGCGTATTTTGGAGACTCTCATGCGGAATTGAAGTCTCTATGCATGGAAGTTTCTCAGTTTTTAAACGAAGAATTTAAACGATCATGAAGCGCAAGTTAAATAGCCATCTGTGCGGAAAAGGTAGCGTGGAAGTTTCGGAGCAGTTTGTCTTTTTGTACAGAATAGGCCTATTACTAAGTAAATTCTGTTTCTGAATTTAGTCCATTATTTCATTGCGGTTAGATCGCATATGGAGTGAAGCTGTGTCTCCAATTGCCAATGGATCATTACGATAATTGTAAAACACGTCAATAAAGGAAAATGATTGAGAACTAGCCAGGGGTAACTTTAGTCAGTTCTTAGTTCTGGCTCAACCTCTGGGCAGGTTTTTCAATGACGACCAGCGCAGACGTTATTCTGACAATAACAGAAGGGGGGAACATATTTAGGGTGATTTTGTTTTGTTTCTAGCGGTTTAATTGGACACTGGATGCAGTCATTTTAACTGATCTTTGAAAAAATTGTGCCGGTCTGGAAAAGCTGAGTGGTGGTCATTGGATTCAGAGTGCGGGTTGGGGCCGACAGGCGCTGACCAGCATCAGCAGAACCCTGTTCAAAGTATATTATACGACAGTTAGTCCGACTGAGTAATTTGATTGGACGAATGGCATACCATGAATGCTGATAAAGTACAACATTACTGGGACATATAACAGCAACATCACAGGTGCTTTAATAACCGTTAATTACACCAGCTGCCGACCACAAACTTAGCGCTACATTGTTAGCAACAGTCAAGTCCCGATCCATTTGTGGAAATATTTGCGCTGGCGAAGCCAAATAACTGATAAAAGAAACAAAGAAATCGTAATCTGTAGTCGCTTATTGCCGTCAACTAGTAATTGGCATTTGAACTGTTGAACTGTATAAAAGCAATATCACACTCGAGAGTGGGATGTGGGTGAATAAAATCACGGCAGTGATATCTTCAAAACTCGGCCCGCGGCCTTGTGCCTATGACTGAACCCCAGCCGTGTTGATATTCAGCAACAACATGGCTCTCACTCGTGATATTGCTTAACTATATCCCACAATCCAACTCAGTCATTGAAGGCGTCCAACTCCGGGCAGATATAAATGCTGTGACATTGAAAAAGCTCCTCGAAATGATGCCATGGCGAATACATGTCGTAATCGAAGCAGAAGGCAGTCCAATTAAATATTAAACGCGTGACCTCTTATTTGGCCGGGCAGTGCATTTCCCACAATCCAACTCAATCCAATGGTGATGTTCCTCCCATGACCCAGGCGACCTAAATAGCCAGGTGGTCATGTGACTGCAGTACAGAACGTGGTTATTGTCACATAATGGCCACTAGAATGCACACTACCATGAAGAGAAGCATGCAGTTTCTAGCGTCTACTGATGCAGTTGGAGTAAACAAGTATAGGAGTTTGAACAGCTAAACCACAGTTCCCTGCAGTTCAAATACAGTCTGGCCAGTGACGTGATCTGCGCTCATGGACCGCGCCATCTGCTTACACTGTAGTGCAAGGCTATTCCACGCTCCCACTAGACTGCCATCATGCATGCATCTGGCACATCACTCACAAATACCTTATTGATAGGACAGACTTCTTATTACTATGCAGTAGTTTTATCCAGTGCCTAACCCCCCTCTTTTTTCTGTGTCTTTTTCCCGGTGATCCTCTCCCTCCATTACTATGAGTCCTCGGACAATCCAAGCCCTGTCTTTCACCATGAGCACTGCCTGCTGCTGTCCTGATCCGGTCCTGATCCAGTTCTGCACCATCCTCAACATGCCTCTTCCTGGAGCTACAGACATCACAGCTTAGATGTTTTAATCGGTTTTAATGATCTTTCATGGTACTTTATTGCCATTTTATTTAATTATTACTTTATTTTATTATTATTAGCTAGCCAGCAGAGGATGGGCTCCCCCACAATAGCTGGGTTGCCACTGAGATTTCTTCCCACTGGGGAGTTCTTTCTCACCACTGTTTCAGGATTTTTCTCCCAACTGGGTTTTTTTTTTTTTTTTTTGCCTCATTTGCTGTAGAAGGGAATTAGGCTGGTCACTGCCCCTTTTATTTATTTAATCTCTCACTGTAAAGCATCTGTTACAGTCCATCTGTGCAAAGCGCTAAACAAATTTAAAAAAAAATTTAAATTCAGCTCGGAATGTCACTGAGCTGCTAATTATTAGAATGAAAGTTAAATAGGGGTGAGACTAAACACCCAGAGCGATGAATCAGAAATAAACAGGTGTGGACAGCCAAGTCAACATCAGTGCCCAGGCTCAGTGGTCATTTATCAACAGATCCTGTCGCGCAGAAGATGCACAAGCGCAAGCACCACACACAGACATGCATGTGCATGCGCAGACACACACGCACAAACATACACACAAAAACGCATGAAAATATCGCAAAATATGTACTTTTCAGGTTGACTCATGAATGAAAAAAGTTAAGACGGGGTCATTTCAAATAACCTGCAGTCACGCCAAAAAAAAACACAAAAAAAAAAAAAAACTCTTGCAGTATCGTCATTTCAAAGTGAACGAAAAATGGGAATCAGATAATCGCTGAGAAGTGAGGATGCTGCAAGTATCCATTTGTTGATGTATCCCTTATAATCAAAGCCGATTTGTAGCCAATAATGATCTAGAAATGAATAAAGTGAATGCTTACAGGTTATATTTAGCATGACAGATGTTATACTGTAAGTTTTTAACTTAAGTAAAAACATAGGTCTCCCTCCTGGCCCCCTTCCCTGCCTAACCCGTCGGACGGACGGACAGATGGACAGACAGAGAGGCAAAAACCAAAAGGCTCCACAGCAGGACCTGAGTAGTAAGTATGCAAAGTTTTATGAAGATCATGCAAACAGTTCAGGAGTTATGCCCCGTACAAAAATTTAACACATCCGGACGGACAGAAAGACGGTCGGACAAACAGGCACGTACCAAAAGGCACCACTTCAGGACCTGAGTAGTAAGTAAACAAAGTTTCGGTAAGGTCATGCAAACGGTTTTGGAGTTACGCTCCGGAAACAAAGTGGGAACTAGAAACGGGAACCGAGCCTAAAACAATATGTCTCCCCTCTCCCTCCGGGGGAAGACATAATAACTGCAAACAAAGAAAGTGCATTTCAAGAAAGAAAATTTCAAGATGGCGGCTGTGGGGGCCATACTGAACATCCAAGCGCTGTCAAAATCGATAGGCTTCTTTAGGTACACAAGAGCAAGCAACACAGCAAAAATGACTTTGACTGACAAAGGCATTTTTGATTTATCGTGCAGAATGGAAATTCAAGATGGTGGCCGTGGCAGCCATATTTGATTTCTGATCTCGACCGAAATTGATAGGCTTGTGTAGTAACTGCACCTCGATGTCCTCACCTCACCAAAAATCGTGATGATCGGTGATGCCGTTTTTCAGTTATCGCACGGAATCAAATGTAGACAGACGGACGGACGGACACTGTGCATCCTTGATGACAGTACCCCACAGCCTCTTTCAAGGCTGAGGGGTAATAAAAGGATTCTGTTGTGGGAATCAAAGCATGGGCTCAAGAAAACTTCTGTAAACCATTCTCAGTGAACAAAATTTGTTACTGGATCCACAAATGCAAGTTGTATAGTACAAGAGTCCGGGAGCTGAACTGGTCTGCCAGCAGTCCAGTCACCCATTGAAAAATTTGGCACACAAATGTGAGAAAAGAGACTGAAAAAGTGATGAGAAGCAGTAATGAGAAAACATTTTGCTTTCAAAACTACAGTAATTGACCGCCTCAGTTCTGAAACACTAACACTAGGATGTTGTTAAAAGAAGAGAAGATTTAACACAGTGGTAAACATGGCCCCGTCACAACTTTTTCGAACTAGTTGTGGGAATCAAATTCAAAATGAACAGACATTTCAAAAACAATAAAATCTCTCAGTTTCAACATTTAAATGTTGTCTATGTACAATTTTCAATGTATTTTATTGTTTAAATAGCTTACAAGTCATTGAGGTCTGATTTTATTTACATTTCGCATCCCAAATTTCCTGGCAATGAGGTTGTATGTGGGCCACGTCTGAAACAAGATCAACCACTCAGTCGGTCACCCACAGGTTGACATGTATGCCCGGACGCCCTAAAGCAATCACTCTCAAAATTGATAGGCCCCCGTGACCTTACGACACACAAGGTCCATCCCAAATATGAATAGAAGTGATAAAGAACTTTGACCTCTGAGGTGCTCACAAGGAATCTGCACGATCACGACGGAGGCGGATCCATATTATACCCTTCCACGGTTAAAATTAAACCTGCCATCGTCTGCCTGTATTGAGAGGGGATCGGGTGGTTTCTGAAGAAGTTGACAAGGTCAGTAACGTAATTAGGGAAGCGGTCTTGAAAAGCATTGATGCAATTTTTCATGTACTGTGCACGGACATCAGGCATTATTGAGCCACAGTAACTTTGCCTTCAGCATGAATCAACATTTCGCAAAAAAAAAAAAAAAAAACTGTTCAGCACCCAGGAGGCAGCTACCAGGAGAAAGACAGTACATTTTTTCTCTTTCAGGTTTGAATTTAGAGAGAGAAACAACATATTTTTTGGCCCATTAGTTTTCACTGTATTCCACTGGGCTACAATTACCTCAACGGACGACTGAGTGCAAGCAGACAAAGCAGACACGAAAAGATGTGACGGGCCGAAAGGCACCCATTACTGGCTAAAGCCAACCCAGCATTCAAGGTACTATTCAACTTTGAAATCCCACTTATTTTAAAATATTCAACTTGAACCTTGGTTAGAATTAATGTAAATGACATAAAAATTAAAACCCACTCATCTTCAACCTCGTTCATGCGTTCACGGAGAAACTCCACTCAAACTTTACAATGTTCAGGACACGGGCCTTTCTCACATTAATCCAACATTTTCATGTCATTCACTCTGAAGAGTCTTTGATGTGACAGCATTGAGGTACTCCATTGATAACTGTCAGGGGAACCAAACAGTTATTAACGGACCACTTCCTTCAAAAAGGTTGAAACTGTGTTCATCTTCACCGCAGGCACAAGCCGAGGAGTATTCTTACTTTTTTCTTCTAAGTACACTTGAAGGCAAAGAAAATGCCAAAAAATACAAATTGCTCAGATTGTAGAGTGTGTTGAAGCTGCTCTGCAGCAGGATATATCATGTGTCAATGAAGAATAACTGAGAGGCAGTAGGGCACTGTCATAACATGCAAATGAGCAAATCTCAGCTCCAATCTTGAAATCGTGCAGCCAACATTTTGAAAGGGTGCAAAGAATTTTGAGGATCTTCGAGTATCGAGTGTTTTCTTACAGTCCTGGCACTCCAGAATATTTCAGCCGGTTCGTCATTTAGATTGATTGTGTCGCACTTTCAAGCTGTTATTTCTGTTTCCGAGTCCCAATGTGTTCGTGAACTCTTCATTCTTTGTTCATAATTGTGCATTTTGGTCAGTGCATTTGCCAGACGGACAGCCATTTCAAAAACAGCCTGCTGGATTGATCTTCTATTTTTGCACAGTTTTAACATGGCACCACAACGGCAAAGAGAGCAACACTGTAGAGATAAGGGCTGTTGTCAACCAAAGAAAATCTTGGTCGACTGAAGTCCTTAAATTTCGACCAAAAGTCGACTAATCGGGGGGCGGCGGGAATACAAAAAAAAAAAAAAAAAAAAAGTAATATTTTTAGATTAATTAAACGGGGCAGTTGCCTACCTGGTAGCCAAGTCCGCTTAAATGAATCAGAAATAAACATAAACTACTACTATTTGCAGTATATTAAAACGTTTTGACCTACGGTAATTATTAGGTACTGAATGACACACTCGATTCCGTAGGCTCCGACAGCGTTGCATCACGGGCATCTACGCAACATCATACCTATGATTTACGAAAATAGTACT
Organism: Gymnothorax reevesii; assembly: GCA_029721435.1. Taxonomy (NCBI): domain Eukaryota; kingdom Metazoa; phylum Chordata; class Actinopteri; order Anguilliformes; family Muraenidae; genus Gymnothorax; species Gymnothorax reevesii. The sequence goes on along the minus strand of CM056577.1, from coordinate 21,579,808 downwards.
ATGTCAACTAGCGACATCAGCGCAAGAACTGTTGAGGCATATGCAACATAATTTAGACAATAGTTTTTTGTCATGTGTTATAATCATTGACAGGACCTTCCACTATTATTCCAGCCTGCACTGTGCATGTCCTCGTACAGAGCGAGGCTCAACATCGGAGCTCGGCTTCACGGCTGAGACATGAATAGACTATCAACTTAAAACTTTTACTCTTCAACACGAAAAGGTAAGTACACTTTTTAGAAAAAAAAGAGAATATTTATTAAATAAACCAGCTCAAGACGTGAGCAATTGTTTATCGCTTTAGCATGTACAAATTCCACACAAACAGGCTCAGCCGTTTGGACTTTTAGTAACTCAAAAACATGTCCAGGCTGATTGAACATTTTTTTTAGAAACGCCATAACAGTACTGCGTTTAGACCGAAATGAAATACAGTGCATAACTGAACAATAAAGCATAGGCTCAAACAGTGGCGTAGCGTGGTCCATGTGCAGACCAGACAACAAGGCTGCCAAAATACAGAAGACGAGAACATTGCTCAGACTGAAGCGAAAGAAATGAAGAGTTGAGATGCAAAACCCACAAAGTCCATTCAACCTCTTTTGTTCTAAATTTAGTTTTTTTTTTTTTTTTACTCAGCATAATAAAAAAACTAAATTTAGAACAAAAGAGGTTGAGTGGACTTGGTGGGTTTTGCATTCCAACTCTTAAAATGTAGAGGATTGTTACCCACCAAAAACCATCTATTGTGTCTAACAGACAACTAAATACACTGACGGGAACTGGCCTTGTGAAACTCAATGAGTCACTGAAGGTGAAGCAACAAAACAGTCAGATTATAAATATAATTGAAAAAATAATGATCTTTCCGAAAACAAACTCAAATTTGACATTTTCCATTCCGAAATGGGCAGGGGCACCTGACAATGTGACAAACAGGCTCGAGCGCAGCGAGAATGGGCTGATCATTTGGACACGTGGCAGCACGATGATCGCGCATATCTGGTGTCATGACAGCTTGAATTTCGACACAAGAACATGAGCTCTGTTTTGCCTCAAGCGTAGTAATAATAAACACATGCACACACCCACACACACACACAATACAGTGAAGTGCGCAGGGATATGACCAGTGACAGAATCTTAAGGGGCTGCATTTGCAACTTGGTTACGTCCATATCAATGCACTGTAAATGCTTTCAAATTATAGTGGAGACTACGGCTGGGCGATAAATTTGTCACGATTATTGAAGGCCCAATAAAATTAACTGCCACTATGGGGCAGACAGACGAGCTCGCTTACTATCTTATTTATGACACATACCTAATGCGCTGGTTTAGAACAAACATCAGAGGCCATTTGAAATTCTTCTGGGAAGAAAACTGCGTTTTGAAGTCCGCTAACTACCACTGAGGTTGGGCAGCCTCCATCGCCTTGGCATAATTAGCTTACCTTAAATCAATTCCCGTGTACATTGCCTAAATGGCAATCAAGACATTTATTCCACCAACTGACTAATCAAAACCTAAATTCTCATCGTCTCTTTTCCATCATTACAGGCTACTTTTTGGTTGGCTGATGTTTGTTCAACACCGCATTAGGTATAGATCAGAGAAAAGATAACTAGCAAGCTCATCTGCCTGCCCCATAGTGGCAGTTACTTCTATTGTGCTTAAAATAATCGCGATTAACTTATCGCCCAACCTTAGAGGAGACTCTGCACGTTACACAATAAGCATCCAAACGCATTCATGCATCCATCCATCCATCCATCCATCCCACAAACAAGGTTATTCAGGTCATATGAAGAGCAAACAGTCAAAATTAAGACCGTTCAAAAAGGTTTCCAGAGAACAAATTCATACTCACTGTACTCAGTGTCACTGTATAAATTGATATTCTACCTCAAGCATGTCAAACCCCTGCCCTGGAGGGCAGTGCTGTCCGCAGACTTTCTTGCTTTCCTTCAAACTAGCAGCTAATTGGTGCCTTCGGAACGAGGCACGCGAACTCTCCAGCCAATCAGTGACTTGAAATGTAATACTAGCGCAGAAACGCAGTAAAAACCAGCAGGCACTGGGGCCCTCCAAGATGGCGGTTTGACACCCCTGTCCAAACTGAACCGTAGCTGGTGCGGAGCCCCTACCTGAGCCAGACCCTGAGGTGGTCATGTCGTAGATGAGGTCCTTTAGCGTGGTGCCATCGGCCAGGAAAGGGTGGTCCAGGGAGGGGTCCTCCTCGCTGGGCACGCGATGGTGCACGACGGTGCGGCTGTAGCACACGCAGAACAGCAGTACTAGCAGCATACACAGCGCGCACACGGGCAGTGCAATGGCCGCCGCCAGCACTATCGGGCTCATGGGAGCCGACGTGGGAGTGGGCACTGTGGGAGAGATCAAATACGAGCCGGGTGAGAGCAGTCAAGAGGGAAAAGGACAGAAATACTCCTGAAAATCAAAGGCTGGGGCCAAAAATATGGCCCTTATTTGAAGTTCCCGGGAACTCAATTCATCAATTCTCTTTTATCCACTTTTTTTTGGACCTTAAGGTATAGAGTATACATAAATATGAGAAGATAACTACTTTTAACTGAAAAGACTCACAAAACGTAAGATTTTCCCTTCCCAGAGAGTGAACTGAAATTTGGCGAAAACCTTTTCATCCCAAGGCAATGGCACATTGCTCTGGAGTAATCCACATAAATTTTACTGGTTAGGAGCTCAAGCAATCAGAGTTAGCATACATCAACCCCTCCTTCTGAAACAGTTATTATGACCACACCCATACAGCCCCAACAAAGCTGTAAAGACTCTATTCAGCAATTGTAAAAGACATTTTTATATATATATACACACAGTACTGTGCCAAAGTCTTAGGCATCCTACATTTTTTACAATTCAAATCTGGTTTTGAATGTTTACCTTTTGTTTTCCACGTTGAAGATAAAAAGCATACAAGAAATTCCAAATGCTAAATAGAAAATGTTTAAAAAATATATATACATTTTTTTAATTAAAAACAGTTGACAGAGATAATACAGCCTTGATAGATCCCAGATGTCAACATCATGACGGCTGTCTGCAGTTACATGGAGGGACAGATGCAAGTGAGACAGTCAGTCTGCAGAAGAGCGGTGGCAAGTTTTCTCCTCTGCTTGAAACAAGCAAAAAGCTGATAATCTTATATAACTATAGCCCAACAGGACAGTGTCCCAGATTTTTAGGCAAAGGGTGGTCACAGCAAATATTGGTTTGCTTTAGTTTTTAACTGTTTACAGCTCTGTATATAGTGCATTTCTCAGCGGTTAGAAACTTAATTTCTCTATTTTTGCAAGCATATTCGCCCAGTGAAACTGCTTTAAATCAGCTTAAGACTTTTGCACAGTACTTTATGTTTATTTTATTTTATTTTATTATTTTTTTTTTTTACAGTATATTTTGTGAAATATGAAGACTTAAACTCTAACTTTTTGCTTCAGTTTTCCCTTATGTAGATACAAAGTCAGATAAAGAATTTTTTCCACATTGTAGGACAATGTCACATAAATATTCTGTATCTGCTGGTTGCAGCGATTCACTGAGGCTACATCACACTTATATTGAGTGCAGTATTTACACTTCGAACGCTGTTTTTATGGCCGCAGCATTTCATCAAATGGATATACCTAAATCATTTTACACACAGTTCCCTACTATTCAGCAGGATATATTTGGGATCATTGAAAACTCTGGGGTCTCTTTTAGAATTTAAAATTGGCCTGAAGTTCCACAGATATGAATGCAGCAGCTGCATTTTATTAACCCATTTATGGGTCCATAGGTTTTATGAGGTTAAATATGCTCATAAATAAGAGTGAAACACGGGCAGGCTATTCAATGGCCGCTCAATTTCAATGGGAATGGACTGTTCAGGCAGCCCAGGCCTTAAGTATTTGGACAGAAACAATGTGCAATAGGGCTGCAACAGGACAGCCCACAATAAACTGGGGAAGAGATGCAAGGTCTATCATTTAAGATCATGAAGCGAAAAAGACACAGATGATACCAAAGGGTGTTATACTTAAGACAAATGGGAAGAGATGCATTTGACATCAATATTGTGAAATGTCATGGGCTGTCATGCATATAGTCAAAGGAAATGGTTTCACTAAATATGAATCAGAATCAAAATGTTGCGATTGAGCATGAATGTATCATGAATCAGAACATTAAAACTTAATTTACCACCAAGCTGATTTCACCCCCGATACAGAGGGGCCCAAACAATCTACTGCACGGCAAAACTGCACAATAAATTATACTGCTTTATATGGCTGGTAGTGGAGAGCTTGAGCCAAAATGGTGGAGTCCAAGCAGTGCATTTCATACACAAGCAAGGAATAAGGGGCACCTGTTCTTGGATGTCGGTCTTCATAGAAACACAATCTGTGAGAAAGCAGTACAGCTATTCAACTTCACAAGCAGGAAAACTGTACAATGGCAGGATCAAGCATGAATGCTCCAGTACAATCTTTATTGGATTTGACAGTGAAACGCAACGTAAAAACATCAGCTCACAACACGCCGCGTGAACACCGGTGAGATAAACCCCGGAACTCAAAGGCATCGGCGGAGTTCGCATTCGACTCGCGCCTCAGGTCAAAGGTCAGCCATCTCCTCCAGCTCAATTACTGCGAGAGCGCATCTAAAGTGCTCGAGTTTATACGCAGAGACAAACCCACCAGATCACATGGCATATATAATTCAGGACTGAATACAAGAACACTTCAGTGAAGTGGGACGTGGCCGAACCACTTGGAATTCATCTCACTGCCGCCAATCTGAAAACAGATCGGCCTTCATAACTCTGCGTTCGGCAGCCACAGACAGACAGCAGGTCAGAAATCTGAAGTCCTGCCGATCATTTCCTCTGCCCATGAATAGCTGAACGTCCTCCACGACTACTTAACTTCGCCAGTTCATTTCTCTGGCTGGATAATGGCACCAATAGGGCCAATACTGCTTGAAACTGAATTTCTGCTTGCGTGGCATAGCAGCGAGTGGCTCTTTCGAGATTTCTCCAGAACCGCTCAACCAACTTTGCACGCGACCCTGCACTTCTTTGGGTCCTCAGCAGCGCATCCGCTACCTGTGAAGTTGATCGAAAGAACAGTTGCCTTGAAAAAGTTTAAGTGGCATATTTAAGTTCCTCTGCTGTAGTCAGTAATTATTCAATCAACGCGTATGTAAGAGATTCTTGCGCAGAACTGAAGTCCTTGTGCACTGGAGGGGTTGGAAGCAATGGAATTGCATAAAGACGTTTCAAATGGTCTTATTTTTAAACGATCATGAAACGCATGCATTGCTTCCAATCGCTGAATAAATAAAAGCGTGAGAAGTCCGGAGTTGTAATTGGCATGCATTATAAATGAAAACTGGCCACATCTGATAATGTTTAGAGTTATCAATGTTCCTGTAATGGCAATTTAAATGAATGAATGACTTTTGACATTACACAAACTACGTTGAAATATTTCTTTATGAAGAAACAAACATCCAAATTCCATAACTTATTTTAAAAAGCCTACACATTATCATCATTATTCAGCGATGTACGTACAAGTGACCCAGTAGAACTCACTGCTCGTCTTCGTCTACAGAATCGGTTTCCAGTTTGAACAAACATGGCTGAATTAATTCTTCGCTACCACTTCCCGTTCAGTAGTGTACAGAAGCCAGCTAAAGAGAAAACGAGGAAGCTTTTGTATGCTACACAATGGCAAGTGCAGTCAACGAGCAGATGTATAGTATCATCGAGGTGCAGGCAAGGGGTGGGTGGAGATACCATACAGCTCACTTCAAAACGGAAAAAATTGCGAGCCGAAAACTCTCCCTAACTTACTAACTTTTTGTTTCGCGAGATAAATGCTGTCCCAGCTGACGCAGTTACGTCGCCGCTACGAGGCAGTAACGTAACTTTATGACCAAACATATGTTGCCGCCACGTAAGTTTTAACGTTGTCGATACGTGTGGGTGAAAGATGCGATCACGTTGCCGCAACATATCTTGGCGACGTTGCTCGTCCACAACCGCCACGTGCTGGCTACCTCGCGGCAACCAAAACACATACTGGTGACATTGTAGCAACCTTCTTGAGAAAGGCTGCCATAAGGTCGTCAGTTTAACCCTTTCATTACCATTGCCGCATTTCTGCGACAGCGCCGATCCTGTATCACTTACCATTATCACTATTTTGCGGCTAGAGAAAGTCTCTCAAAAACTGTTAAAGCTCCGCAACAGAACACCCCTTTGGACGAGTCTGGTATCGCACAACACGTCAGTGATGTCATCAGACATCATTCCCAATCCTCCGGCACAGTCCCTCGCGGACTTCACCGCCATTGCAGGCAGTATATGCTGCAGCATGTGTATATCCGTTTGTACATAAATCCCATAGACAAGAAATCGTCTTGTCTGGACAAACCGAAATATGGTTTTTATCCTCATTTTCTGTTTTTACTTTTGGAGAAATTGAGCAAAGATGTGTTAAAAGGTAAATGTATTTTGAATATGTTTTCTGTACATAAAATTGTCAATTTCTGGTATTTTTAGTGAGAAAAAGTGAAAATTTAGTGAAAATCCACATGCAGTGTCATGCTGTGATAGCATGAAAATTTAGGCTAAGCAAGGGTTGCCTTATTCCCAGTAAGCGGTCATGACATGGTTAAGGGCAGATCTGCATGGTGCAGTCCTCATTTGCCCTTCAAAGAATCCACAAAATCAAGTTGTCGGAAGTCTACAAACCATATTCATATTTTACCTGCATTTTGGCTGATGGCTGTCGCTAATTTTGACCCCATGCCTATTGAAAAGAAAAGACAGCTGTACACTAACAAATATCAATTTATTAGATTTTTATTTAAAATAATTTGGAATTTAATTTTGGGGATTTTCTTCCACCTGCTGTTCCATCCGACCCTGAGAAAAACAAATAAAAGAGAACAGGTGAGTGCATTTATATTCATTTTGCATTTAGTCAAATGTCATTTTAAATTTAGTCAAAACTTAAATAGGATAGGCTAAGCCAACAAAGGTTACGATGACATTCAATGCGGAGACGGTTGATAGCAGCCTCTGCCTCTTGAGTGCATCCCGTGGAGCAGGCTTGTTCTGCACTGTGACTGGTCGGCACCTTTTTTATTAGTTATAAGCTATTTTTTACTCTTACATGTTTTTTTAATTTTATCTTTGTAGCGTTTGGATAGTTTATCAAGGCTGTGTCTGAAGTAAACTAGCTCTAGCACAGCTAAATATTCAGTTGCAAGCTGCAGTCTGCAACTTCTGCAGGAGGCATGCATTTGCTAACATGCAAAAAATGTTCTCCAGCGATGCACAGCTTTCTGAAATATACGATTCCACCCCGAGTGGAAGTGACAACCCTCCGTGGCTCATGGACTATAACTGGTATGCTGGTAAAATCATAATACCAAACATAATTTCATGTGCTTTTGGCTATAAGCTTCATTGGTTGACTGGCTAACTACTAGCCGGCTCGCTAGTTAAAACGAGCAGTGTAACAACAGTGTTAGTATGGAAACGGAGGTGCTGATGCGAGTGTTGCAGCTTGATGCAGAAAGACGTCTCGTCTAGAGTTCGTGTCGAGCCGCGAGCTGGCCACATTTATCTTGAAGACGAGGTGCAACCATGTCTCGTGAACAAGCTTATATTGGGGGTGTGGCATGCACATAGAAGTGTAGGGCACGGATCTGCATATCATTTTGTGGTGGCGTACAAAATATGATAATCGTCCCCCAATAGTCGGCGTGTTCATATAATTGATCTGGACGGGTATTGACTGCATACGCCTCTCTCGTTTCAACTCACCTTCATGCTTCTGGAGTGGGCTGAGGGAGCATGTTTCAGGAAATTTGCGATAAGGAGCGCCACCTCCTTCCCTTCCAGCCCCGGCTTCCATTTCATGATCGCCTCTGTAATTAGATTGAATATGTGATCAAACGTTTGTTTCAGGTTAACACTTACAGATATTAGTCACTATACTTTTCGGAAAGCATATTAGTCCATGAACCACTAGCCCAAAAATGGGCGTGTCACCAACACTCAGGGGGCAAATTCTCACTATTTTTTTTCCTGAAAGCTACTTAACTCCAGAGTATATTTGCATGTAATAGTAAGTTGGAACTTGTCGCTTTGTGATTAACAGCCCCTCAAGTAGCCGTCTCATTCAAAATAAATAGGATTGCATGGATTCAGATGAAAGAAAGTGCACAACTACCACATGTTGAAAAATGATAAACTCAGCAAAACTATGTTTCCTGAAAGCATACACCCTCTAGAAGTAATTCAACATGAGTTATGTCAAGGCCCCCTTCACCGTGTTGCCAAATACAAAATCCATTGGCCATAGTGAACAGAGACTGGCTGATACAGCTAAGCCTGTACCATGAAGGGGAAACCAACTCAACTACCTAACCACAAATTTGTAAAGCAGCGCCCTTGCAATCAAACAGGTTTGTAGAAACTATCACCAGAACAATGAGGATGTTCAGCTCATGTTAAATGACATTTAGAGGGTAGATGCTTTAAGAAAATATAAAGTGGTTTAATCAGTTTTCTTTAATGATACAAGCCAAAACACCTGCATATTAGTTATGCACTTCTTTCTTATGAATCCATACAATCCCATTTATTTTGAATAGGAGGGCTAATTGAGGGGCTGTTAAAATCACATAGCTACAAGATTGAACTTGTTATAATACAAAAATATACTCCAGTAAAACATAGCTTTTAGGTGTACATCAGATACCTCATGTTCATTCATCATTCGTCATCACTCCCCTACATAACTTTACCGTTATTGTCTGTGTCAAGTTGTCTTGGCGGTGAAGATAGAAGCGAATTATCTAAGAAAGTACAAGGCAAGAATTTAGGTTATGTGTTTTTGTTTCGAACCTTTGCCTTCTTGACTCATGTAATTATTGGCATTTGTTTTTAACCATCATTCCCTTGCATGACTTAACAGTCATCAGTCACAGGGTGTGAAGTGACTTGTTGAGGGGAGTGCTGTGGGCTAGGCCGTGGACTGGTGTGCTTTCAACTACTAGGCCGTGGAGTGGGGGGGGGGGTTCTGTCTGGGGTGGAGGAGGAAGGGAAGTCTTCAGATGTGGACCTTCTCCTGGATTTTTTGTCTTCTGTTTCTTTTCTTTTTCTTCCAGCGTTTTCTTTCCACCTGAACAGAATCCTATTAGCCGAACGTAAAGAACAGTGTCACATGTTTACAAATTGTTGAGAATTGCTGTTTGCACTTTTAACACTAGGTTACTGCAGTACACAAAAGATGTGCAGATATACCGTTGTGAGCAAATTTTTTTGGTTTCACAACGATGTGCCTCCCTTTCTCCTCCTTTCCCATCTCCACACAGGATTTTGTCTCCGCCCTCCTGTTCCTCCTGACGGCCTGATCCCAGTCATCTCAACAAAGGTTGACCAAAGCGATTTGTGGGAATTTTCAGCTAGAAAGAACACTCAAATTTGTTGCCTTTTGTCATCACCTCTCGTTATTGCCGCCCATTAATGCACCTGTTGTGGAAAAGATTCTCATTGGCCTTTTCAGCCATGTTTTGGGATCAGGCGAAACCTTTTCTTTTGCAGTCTGTGGTGGTTGTTGAGAGGCCAGTGGCTGCATGTCTTCGGAAATGGAAAACAAAACAAAAACAAACAAAAAAAAAAAACAGAAAAACGTCACAACGGCATTGGTGTTTTTCAGAACTTGAATAGAATTTGTAACATTATTAACATAAAGGTTTTTAGCATGTACTTACATCTCCCTCTTTCGTAATCCAATTACTGGCCACAATACAGACAGTCTTCTCTCCCAAAAACTTCACAATCCTATACATGCTGTAATCAAAAACATTAGATACAGTAAAGAATTATTATGTCTGAATAAAAAATTGCAACTATATTACAGTGACGAGAGCACAAATGACAACATACTGCACTATCATGAAGAATGGCCATGAAGATGATTTTTTTTCCCCCCCTAACAGGAATCTTGACTGCACTACGTTTCAGGTTGTCTTTTTGGATCTGTCTCAAAACAGTGTCATTGATCTTGAATTTCTGTACTCAGATTCATGTGGAGTCCTGAGGGACACTGAAAAGCGGTTCTGGGAGCTGGAATACACGGCACGGCTGGCTTCCGTCCCTCTCCTCTATGAGCTCACAGCATTCACGGCGATTTAAAATAAAAGAAGAAATGGACTTCAGCCTGCCTTGGCTGTTGTGCGCGTTCCTCAAGCCTGTTAACCTCTCGTGACAGGGGGCATCTTCCACTCCTCATCATCCGCTTTATAGTCCGAACAAAATTCTCAAATTTAAAAGCGCTACAATTGTCCAATCTTGCAAAAGTCACGGCATCCTCCGAGTGCACGTTGTAGACAAGAAACTGTAGTTACCATAAAGTTCTCGGCCTCTCTCAACGAAAAATCTGAGGAGAGCAGCAGCATGCTTCCAGTGTTGCTTGACCAATGCTGGACTTACAAGAATGTTCATCGCCTCGCTGAATGCCATGAAGTGGCCAAAAAATTTCATCTATGAGGACCCCCCTTCAGCACAATCTTTCCTGTATACAACATGAACAGCCTATATTCCGGTGCCTTCCATCTCTCCAGCTCTTTAAGACCTCTGGATTTGCGAGCAAAGCTGGAAGGGATGTGTGGACGGAGGTTGGTGAGCCTGCTGCTGATCTGCAGACATCTTGAGGCCCTTCACTCCGCTGCACCAGAAGAAGAAAGGCCTCTTCATTACGCCCAATCATGCCTGGTACATGTAATCGACGGGAGTGGAGTGCTACCATGATGAAGCCTGCCCTGTGTCTGCTGGCGGAAGGAGTCGTCGCTATGAGCCACCACCTCTCTGTCTTGGTAAGTAACTTTCTGATACCACTCAGACACCCTCTGCACACATCGGTCACACCCATAATAGCCCGTGCAAAGTTTAACACTCTTCACAAAGGCCTTCGCAGGAGCATCGCGTACAAAACATAGAATGTTGAATCTTATTGTTTTGTTCCTGTGTTGCAGGCCACTGGACAGAAGGTTGTTGACGTCCATGACCATGTATTCAAGATCCAGTGGCTTCGCACCTCCACAAGTCAGGGTGATGTGGAAGACTGAAATGGGCTTTAAATGGACAGCACAAAGGATGGGCCACATTGTTCTATCTGAGCTCTTAAAGAGAGCTAGGCCATCTACATTGAAGGTAAGGTCAACAAAGTCAGGGACCTGGTCTGCTGGGTATCTCAACAGAGTGTGGTGCAATTTTTCCTTGATGAGAAAATGGAAGTACTCCATACCAGACTTTGCTGTTGTCCTGAACTCCCTGTGTATCCTCAGGAGTGTCCTCGTGGTGGATGGCAGGTCAGTGTGTCCGTGGCCTTTCAAAACTTTGAAAAGGTCTTCAACAGCGTTGTGTTTCACCTGAAACTGGTAAGCCCAGCTTGCGAGGTCAGACGCAGGCGATGACGGACGGTGATCGGACGCCTCTAGGTCAACCCCTAAAGCCTCTTCCTCCTTCTCATCAGAGGGATCATCATCCATCAAGTCATCTTGGTCATCCTCCAAAGCAGAACCATCCTCAAAGGGCTCATCCAAGTCCAAGGAGTTGTCCATGTCGCCAGAAGGCGCAAGGACACTGGATGGACTGCAGGACAAGCTTGTATCAGCCACATGGTGTTTTGTGACACAATCACTGGCAGTGCTTTCAGCTATCCTACTCATAACCCATTGAGCTGATCTCCATGAACGGAGGTACTTCCTTGACCGTAATTGTTTTTCCTCACTCATCCCGTGAAATAAAATGTTTCAAATTTTCACTTGCCATTGAGGTTTCAATACAATCTAGCCATAAACTAGGTCTCATAGCAGGCTTCAGACCAAAGATTCGCAATGAAAATACATGCAACATCCAACAAACCGGCAATATTTTACAACAGAGATTCCAAAATTCAGAAGGGTTCACTCCCATGCAACCTCTCGCAACAGCACCACAGTTTCCATAGCAAGAACTTTACTATACTACTCGTTTTAACTAACTAGCTGGCTAGTAAAGTTAACCAATAGAGCTGGCAGCCAAAAGGTCACATGATTTTATTTGCATACTCGTTACGACTGATGTTTTGCAAACAGTTTACGTTCTTCACAATAAGTGGATAATTATTTTCTCCTAATCATATCGTGAAGCTGGACTTGACTATGACATGGGTGGCAAGACGTCATAAACATTAAGTAAAAGTTTTAGAAAACCTTAAAACTGCAATTCAACATGTCAAAGTCTCGCGACGACTTGCAACGTTCAATTTACACTGCTGCAACGATTTTGGGACGTTGCATCGTGAATCTTTGTTCCGAATTGGCTTTTTAAGGCGGACACAGAATACATACCTGACAAGGATGGGGTCAAGAGGGAATGATCTATGATGCAAAAAGAAATGTGTAGGCAATTAATGTAATTACGTTGATTTAATTTTACACAGTACAGTTCATGATATACACAGAGTGTGAATCAGTACAGTACAGGACTAGGCCTACATTTTGTGCAGGTAAAGTAAAGTAAACTTTCAGTGCAGTGCAAAGGAATTAGACAATTACAGCTTCATAACTTCAATGTCTGTGTTCTCCTAAATAGTGAATGTGTTTTTGTCTTTGTATTGTTCTTACCTTCAGAATGGTCCATCTCTTCGTGCCATCGATCTGCTTCTTCCAGTGATAGTCACGTGATGCTGTTTCTCGGGTAAAAACGCGGATGGGAACCTGTTTCGAGAAGACATCACCTTTGTGCTGGGCACCTAACGGACTTATTTTCATTTGTTTTCAGTCCATAATTTTAATGGTTTAAGTGTCCGACTGTATGTGAGCGGAGGGGCGTTGTGTTCTACTTTGAAAGAGCTACTGTTACGAAAGGCAGAACATTCAGTGCAGGTGCTTCTGAGAATGTTTACTGTTCAGTAGTGGTGCTCATGACCCAAAACCCCAATTTTTAGAGCGTGTTACGATACAAATGTTCAATTCAGACTATTCAGTTATCTTTAGACAAGATATAATCATGAGCTCCAAATCCCAGGACATACATATTTGTACTCTTCAGTAATCTGTGATCATTCAGCGTTTAGCATTGAATTGTGCGACTCAAACGTTCCAGGTTATCCAAAGACAAACGATGCATCGCAATACGACCATAAACAAGGCAATCAGAGATGGCAGACTTCACCCCATTCTCGCAAATATTGGCAAGTGCAGAAACACAAACACGCAGAGCCACTAGATGGCAGACTTCACCCATTCACGCAACAAGTGCGGAAACACAGACAGACAAACAAACAAACAAATACACACACAGAGCTGCTAAAAACAGTACTTCACACCCAGTCTGTGGGGTGAAGTAATAATTTGAAGGGTAGAGGATGACTTAAGTGAAAACACTATGAATAATAACATTGTAGTGGCTTTGAAACAGATGTGGTCTCTGGTCAGATTGTTATGGCTGAACCACAGTGTGGGAATATCCATGATCAAGCATACACTCATACGTGCTCACGCTCACTCCCGCCGCTTTGCTTAATTGTTACATTTTAGAAAAACAATATTTGCTGCAGTCAATCTACTTATGGATAACTGATTGAATTACTGTTGAGAAATTGCTTATTCAGAGAAATTTAATTACGCATTACGGGTTATACTAGTTTAGGGAGGTGCTTTTTGCCACACCTGGCAAATGCCCCAGAGAAGACATGACAGTAACCATTTGTCACCTGCTTATTTGGTGTTAACTTAAGTGTCATTGTTGTAGCAGCCTGTTAACATACATGTTGGGGAGAAAATGCGAATGCAGTTGTCATCCAGTGTTTGCTGTCAGGGATGGCCTTGTCCTTTCCCTGATGTACACTGCAGTAACTACATCTGCCTGTGATATCTGGTTCTGTTTGGAATTAGAAATGGGTAGTTCAATGATAAGCAAGTATAAACAGAAGTTTTGCACAGAAAAGAAAGAGCCTGGTACTAACCAGACTTTTGCACTTCATTTGATTTGCACAAAGACTCTGGCCACTCCCCATTGAGAAATGTTACCTTCCTGAAAGGTTGATACTCTAAAGTTTAAAATGATAACTAAAAATAGTAACTAATTCTGCTACTTGTACAAGAAATGCCCGCATTTGAACACCCTCGGCCTGACTTATGAAGTGTCCCAGAACAATTACACAAAAACCAAAGTAGAATTCCACAGAACATACATTTACAAATACAAAAATGCCAAAAGTCCCACAAAATTTTTTTCAGTAATCTAGAGCCTCGCATATATATGATCGTTCCCCCAGGTATAAACCCCCTAGCTCAAATGCTTCATCAAAATCAGCCCACGACAAAGTTTTTTTCAAAAACGCCAAAAATGCCATTTTTTCCTGGCCTGGATTCCCTACATTACCAAAAATGTTTTGGCATGGGTAACTAGTTTATTGATGCTGACTTTAGAGGTGCACACACACAGACAGACAGACAGACGGACAGACAGGCAGTCGAACTGATGACAATACCCTTCGGCCTGAAGTAGGGCCGAGGGTATAAAACAAGTAGAAAATATTCAAGAGTTCCAGTTCCAAAGGAAGTCCCTTCTAGTCAGTGCCTATAAGATCTGATCTGAATAGGCTTATGCGCCCCACCACCCCCTAACATTTGTCCACGGCTTTATGAATCACACTGTAGCTCTCAACATGCCTCATTATGCTTTCATAATACTGCACTAAGTTCAGATCACATAGTTCTGATTGTTCCCCCCTGTGGACAATCCACAGGTAGTGATGATACTCCGGACATTGGTAATTAACCACAGTTTTACCCGCGTTTAGTTTATTTATTTATGTTTTGTTATATTGCATAGAAAAATATGCCATTATTTCTATGCATGCGTCAATGTATTTAAAGAGATTTTATTTCATGTACAGTTAACATATCTGCATACTTGGAGCTACAGTAGTGTTGAAATTTCTACAACTCGTTTAATATTATGAGGGTATGTTATTTATAGCGCTTTTGTCAATGGATCTTTGTTTCTTCAAGTGCTATAATTTCACACCGACATGACTGCTTGTATTTGTTTGTACACCCTATGTGAGAAATCCTGGTGTTCCCATTGTACTTCTTTGCATGAGATGACATATATTTGTTGTAACCACGTGGGCCCAACACTTCACTTGAAATTCAGGTAGTCCATGTACTGAGAAAAATACATAATTAAATTAGTGTGTTGTCTTTTCTTTTCGCCGATGACACTCCAGCCATTTCACAATTTTTACTTCCCAATTCTACAACCCCAATTCCGAAATAGTAGGGACAAAGTGTAAATTGTGAATAAAATCAAAACGCAATTACTTTCTAATTACATGTACACCAGCCATTATATTATTCACAACAGAACGGAGATAACATAGCAAACATTGAAACTAAGAAATCTTACGATTTTGTTTACAAAATGAGCTCATTTCCAATTTCATGGCAGCTACAGGTCTCAAAAAAGTTGGGACAGGGGCCTGTTTACCATGGTGTAGCATCCCCTCTTCTTTTTAACACGTAATGGAGGTGTCTGGGCATTGAGGAGACAAGTTTCTTGAATTATGCCATTGGAATTTAATCCCACAATTGTTTAATACAGGCTTCCAGCTGCTGGAGAGTTTTGGGTCTCCTTTGACAGACTTTTCGTTTCATTATGCGCCAAATGTTCTCAATCAGTGAAAGATCAGGACTGCAGGCAGGCCAGTTCAGCACGAGGACTCTTCTACAACGAAGCCATGCTGTTTTAATAGCTGCAGTATGTGGTTTTGCATTGTCCTGCTAAAATACACAGGGCCTTCCCTGGAATAGATGTCCTCTGGAGGGGAGCATATGTTGCTCTAAAACCTTGATATACCTTTCAGCATTCATGGTGCTTTTTAAAACATGCAAGTGTCCCACACCATATGCACTAATGCATCCCCATACCATTACAGATGCTGGCTTTTGAACTAAACGCTGATAACAGGAGGGGTGGTCGTTCTCCCTTCAGCCCGTGGGATACGACGCCCATGATTTCCAACAAGAATGCTAAATTTGGACTCGTCTGACCACAGGACACTTTGCCACTTTGCTACCGTTCATTTTAAATGAGCCTTCGCTCACAGAACACGGCAGCGCTTCTGGATCATGCTCAATAATGGCTTCCTTTTTGCACGATAAGAGTTTTAGGTGGCATCTATGGATGGCACGGCGGACTGTGTTTACAGACAGTGGTTTCTTGAAGTATTCCTGGGCCCATTTAGTAATGTCAATGACAAAATTATGCCGGTGAGTGATACAGTGGTGTCTGAGGGCCCGAAGATCATGGGCATCCAATAAAGGTCTTCGATCTTGTCCCTTACTTAGAGATTTTTCCAGTTTCTCTGAATCTTTTGATGATGTTATGCACTGTCGATGAAGAGACCTTCAAAGCCTTTGCAATTTGATGTTGAGGAACATTGTTTTTAAAGTACATTTTTTTTTACACAAGCCTTCACAGGTTGGAGAGCCTCTGGCCATCTTTACTTCTGAGAGACTCAGCCTCTCTAAGACATCCCTTTTATAGCCAATCATGTTACACACCTGATGCCAGTTAACTTAATTACTTGCTAAATGTTCTTTCAGCTGATTCTCTCATATATTAATTGCTTTTCCAGCCCTTTTTTGCCTAAGTCCCAACTTTTTTAAGACATGTTGCAGCCAGAAAATTTTAAATAAGCTCATGTTGTGGATAAAAATGTAAAATGTCTCAGTTTCAACATTTGAAATGTTCTCCATGTTCTATTGCAAATAACATATTGGCTCATGTGATCTGAAAGTCATTGCATTTTGATTTTATTCACCATTTCGTAAGCTGACATTAACTGACAATGTCACTTAGCTAGTGGCTAAATACTCTAAAGGGTGACATTGTCAGCTAAGTGACATTGTCACTGTCACATCAGGCATCACATGCTGAATAAGGATGTGATATTTCACCCTTATACAATCATATGCAAGCATGACATTTGCTTATCTTTGATTTATGAAAACATCCTGTCTCATATATGAAGGTATTATACATTATATGCATTATAAAGCCTTTATGAGCAACACTTCATTTAAAGTGTGACCAAAAAAATGCAAATATGTGATTCCAAAGAACAAAGATGAGCTTTTTGAAGTTTAAGACCTCCTCCTGGCAGTGATTAAACTCCCCACAAACAAAACTAGAAAATGCCAACAAACCTGAGGGGAGAATTGATGCGACTTCTGAGGCCTTCCGCTATTCTAAGCAGCTGGGAGTAAGTCCTGGAGAGGACTCTCACCTTTCACCTGGATTCTACACTTCTAGCACCATCAGTCACAATTTAGTGCAGTAATCCAATGATTACAACCCTAACAGAAAAAGATAGCAGGAGCGGCAGAGAGGCCCTGTAGCCCAAAGAGTGAACAGGCCGTCACATCACAGCTGAGTGCCCAGACAGCAGTAATGAAGAGCGCAGTGACCTCAGCAAACCGGGGCACAACATGCATAAACACAGACAGACAAGCCCTCCACACAAACAAATGAGGCAGTGCAACCCAGCCGCAGCCAAACCCACAGTGTGTAGGGGTGGTGGGGGGGGGGCTCGTCTATTTCACAAACATCTTTGTAGCAGTGACGGGCCTTGAAGAGACCGCCTTTGAAGGGGGAAAACGAACTGGCTCAGGGAAAGTAGCGACAGCGTTTAATGTTTAATACAACTGCCATGGTTACGCCCTCTCTTGGGGCTTGGGTAAATAATCGAAAGCAGTCATTTGCTCAGAACGGTTTGTGGGAGCTTTTAAAACAAAAGAGAAAATAGATGAAGTGGGTAATGGAAAAAAGTTATTTAAACTGAAGCATGACGGTCCTTGAGAAATACTGAAAAGGGGCTGGTGAAAAAAGGACTTATGATTCAGCAGTCTCCATCCGCACAAACCACTGCAAACACAACACGTTTTAACGCAGGAATTTGTTTTACAACAGAAATTCTCTCTCATACAGACACAGACACACACACACACACACACACACACACATGCCCATTCAAAGACAGTGCATAAAGATACATCTTCCTTCCATAATAAATATCTCACGGTCAATGTAGTGACATGAAAACTACAGGTGAAAGACACATCCCACAGCATCAGTGGTGACTGAAGTACTGTACTGACACAATGGGAGCATTCGTTCCCAGCCGAACCCGAAGTGAGCCAGTGCTGCGCAACAACGCTACAACCGTCAGCCTTCAGGAGATGGCACATCCTCCAGCCCCCTCCAAAATTTGAAATCTGAAAAATTTCAAGATGCCACACGGCAGTAATCCAGCACTTCACACATCCCAATTACAGAATAAGACCAGAGGCACTCGTAGAATGCAGACATCCGCCAAGGCAGCACAATCCAAATGTGCATGAGTGGGAGTAAACTTGAGTGATAGGATTTCAAGTAAAGATCGACCGATACGTCGGCCGGCCGATATATTAGGCCGATATTTGCATTTTTTACTTGAATCGGCATCAGCCAATTTGCGCATGGGTAAACCGATATATTTTTCTGCGGCATGATTTACAGACAGGCATCCACAGGCAGCTTTGTGCTGCCGGAAGACCCTGCAGCACATGCAGACGCATTACCCCTCCCCCACTGGAAGAGTGGTGGATGCAGTGGCTGCTTCAGTGTTTTAAAATTTCAATTAGCCTCTCACTGTTAAACTTTTATTGCCGCCCACTTTGAAATAGGAAACATGAATGCCGGAACCATGAATGCCAAGTAACTGCCATGTAGTACATGTGCTTGCAAACACAGTTAAGTTTGTGGGTCAGAAAACGGGGAATGCTGCTGAATGCTTCGTCTTTAAAAGTGGTCACCATTGTATTTAGGGAGCTGTTGACGTAGTTGTAGGCTAATATGTACAGATGTAACGAACACCGGTTTAAGGATTAAGTAATCGCTATCAGAGAGGTCTTTAGCGTGCACTAGAAGAACTTAAATGATGAGAGAAATGTTTTATATGTAGTACTAATTTGTCAGTGTTTTGTGAAAACGTATTTAAAGCAATTTACTGCCATTATCAATCCAGCGGTAGTGGAGTTATTCAGTCAGCGTCTGGCTGGCTGATGTGTGTGTGTGTGTGTGTGTGTGTGTGTGTGTGTGTGTGCGGGGGGGGTTGGGGGGGGTGCGCATCTCACTAGGGAGGAGCAGCCATCACATCGATGGCTGGTTGAAACTTTTCAATAAATGTTTGTCTAAATTGAGACCTGTGATATTTGGGATCAGTGTTTTTTTATGTAAATTGAGGGAGCAAAAGCAGTATCGGCCACAAATATCGGCCCCAGAAAATCGGCTCATTGGCTAAGGGTGATGGGGGGAAAAAAAAAAAAAAATCGGTATCGGCATCGCCCCTAAAAAATTCATATCGGTCGATCCCTAATTTCAAGATGGCTGCTGTGGCGGCCATATTGTTTCACTGATCGCGGTCAAAATCAATAGGGTCCATCCTTGATGTATTAGCAATCCACCCCCAAAATTTCAGACAAATCTGTACATTACTTTTTGAGTTATCGCGTGTGATAGGGTTTCAACATGGCTGCCGTGGCAGCCATATTGTTTCGGTGATCGCAGTGAAAATCGATAAGGTCTATCTTTGATGTAATAGCAATGCACCCATAAAATGTCAGACATATCCATGCATTACTTTTTGAGTAATATTGTTCACAAACAGACAAACAAACAAAGAAACAAACAGGGGCGAAAACATGACCTCCGCCCCAACCTTGCATTGTCAAATAAAGTACATAATGTCTGCTGTCCAAAATGATAAGCAATTATTTTATTTACATTTTTTACACAGTGTCATCCGCGTTCAAACATCGCAGAATCCTACAAGCTTCAAAATCTGCTATTGCCGCCATAAAAAAAAAATAATCGACCAATCAAACAATGGGAAATATTCTGCCCAGACCGGTGCGTGACGTCATGAGGGCTGGATATGTCTTTCGAGTGTGGGGAGTCACACTATAAGTATTGAAAGTTGCATTGATGATCAAGAGCGTTCTGAGAGATACCAGTTGTTTAAATTACAACTGATTGTTTGCGGGAAAACAATATTTAATTCTCGACAACGCCGTAGTGCGCGGTTGTTGGGTATTGTTGGGTAACTAAACAGGCGATTCGAACCTGACTGAGGTGACTTTTTACCTTTAATACAAAAGAGCTGCCAGCCTGGGTGGTGTAGGCATTTTATTATGCCCTCTTATACATTTACAGTCTGTCAATTGGCAAATGTTGTCATGCTGAGCAAAAAAAACTAAGCAATAGACTAGGATGAATCAGTCGAAATTGATTCATCCTAAATTGATAAAACTGAAATACTTGATGAGACAAGTTATTTCCTCCTCTCTTGTCAGCTCAGTCGGATGCATGAACCTTCTATTGTCGAGTCCTGTTTCGAAGCGAGACGGTTAAAATAACTGCAACTACAAAAAGAATTTGAAAAACTGCACTCCGATAGCAGCCATTGCCTTATCTAGCAGACAACCCCCCCCGTGGGGATGGTTTCAGCAATGGTTTGTCAGCGTTTCACAACCTTAACTTCAGTCCGAATAGTGGACCTGTCAGCATTTATGCAACTGAAAAAAAAAAATCAATCTGCGATAAAAAAAAGCCGCTTCAACAAAAGCCAATGCAAGCAAACAATAAAGCAGTCATTTTCATCCCTGGAAATACAAAAGCTAACTGAAAGGCTGAATTCTGATGTCAATAAAGGACAATATAACTAAAGCTGTGCCATGGTTACCACCATGCCAGAAAACCAAGAAACTGTTTAAAAAAAAAAAAAAAAAAAAAGATTCCCTGAGCAAATGCTGCTTGACTGCATAAAGCGTAATAAAGGTGCTGGAGCTGGATAAAATTTAGGACTTATACTCGTGTTAATTGTGGATCTTATTATCTTACGTAGACAAAAGCAATTATTGCAATTTGAAATATGAGTTCAACACTGAAAACTGATTATTACTTGATGGATTTGTCCAAATGTACTGTTTGAATGTTTTCAGTACAACTAAATCATAACATGATTAACCCCTTTCTGCAGAAGCCAAATTTGGCTATTTATGGGTTACCCACTTTAATGCTGTATAATTCAAGATTCAAGCTTCATAAAGAGGAAAAATGTCGCTCAATTCAGAATAGACACTTACAGCATTTAGAATTACATTGTATTTCAGTTTATTTTCATGATTTTGGTAGAGAAAATGAGCTGCAAACATAAAAAATCTTCATGAGAATTCACCATTGAAATTGCAAAAAAAAATTATTCTGAGGATTGAAAAACTGCTGGGGCTTAAAACTTTACATTTCTGGTATCATAAACTCCTTGAGCACAAGTAGAATTCATCTTCAACATTACATTCTAGATCACCTACATGCTATTAGCCAAATTATACAGCTACCCAAGTGTCTCCCCAAAGTCTCAAAATCATGGACTGTCAAATCATAAAAAAATCATGTATTTAACACAAATAAAGTTTTAAGGCATGAAATTTAATATGAACAAATGATTTTCTAGTTGAGTTTAGTATGAATTTATCAATATCAGTGCAGATGAATATCAGTGGGCACCAGCAACCTCTCCAAACAAACAAAATGCCTTTTCTCCATAATAAAGTTTAGAGTTTTGGCCATTTTTCTTCAAAGCCAGCACAAACACGCATTAAATAAACTGCTTATTAAACGGTCAGAACATTCACCCAGTAATGGAAGCTGCCAGTCCCCTCTTCTAAGCTCACGCACCCATTTCAACACTTTTAAGAAACAAGTACACCTCACTAACTCAGTAATATCTGAATTCTGAAATATACCTTATTTTAACAGAACAGACACTCCACTTTCAGGGAATATCAAACATTCCATTGCCTCTCCCGATTCAAAAGAAACGTGCAATGAACGTACCAGGGGGTCCATCCAAATGCACGGGCAGTTCGCGTTTTAACCAGGAAAAAAACCTCGACATTCGACTTTGTCGAGTATGTATACATTCCAAAACGAAACAAAAACAACAAAAAAAAAGAAGTAGCAGCCTGACCTTTTCATGAATCCCTCCTCCAGACACCAATCCAGTAGCAAGAACCCTCCGGTCCGGTTTCGTTCGAAATAATTCCAACTGACCATATCCTTATCTCATTTAAATCCTGTAAATGTAACTGAACACTTCAAGGCCAGTTTTGCGAACCTGTTTTATATAAATCGCGTCTATTTTAGCCGCGTAATGTGCATTACGTAGACAGGATACAACCGAGCCTGCTGATACGCACAGGTTTGTATGCTCTGTGTTTGACCAATCAATGTGTTTCACTTACTCTAAAATGTTTAAACACTGGGGAATTGGATAAGAAACGAGCCAATCAATACATTGTTACCAGGGAAACTTCACGAGGGCAGGAAGTGTAACTCTACAATTACGCAGAAGAGCTTGAGTGTATCGTTGAGTGATTGGCTATCAACGCCAGTACTCGGGTGGATATAACGAAGCGCTGAATTTGTCAATGAAGGAATCTACGCGTAAATCCACGGTAGGGAACAACGAATTTTTTTGTATGTGACAACTGTAATTGACAGTAGAATGTGAGAGAATCAATACCATGTCGATTTTTTTGCCTCAGAAAACGGATTTTTCTGAAACACTAATTGGAATACTGTTGGCTCACTGTGGCTAAACTGGTTGCTACAAAGGATAACGATTTTTTCTGGGTCAAGATATCGTTTTTTTTAAACTGCTGGATCGATACTATGGGCAAGGATACTGACCAGTTTGCACATCAGGCTTAGCTGAGGAGTTTAATTCATGCAGCTCTCGAAAAACAGGGAGCGGAGTGAACTTCCCCATATTCAGAACCGCGTTCGAGGTCTGCTTGCTTGTGAACATTCAATAATTGATCCGGGGGTGTCATCTTGTGATCGAGTACAGTAACAGCGTTCTTATATTTGCATGTCTATCGACGCAGGCGTCTACATCTGCAGAAAGGGGTTAAGAGAGTGGGTTTTTAGGAAGAAAGCACATGGAAAAAGAATGAGATAGATAATGACAAAAATTGTGCCATTAACATGAATATATTATCAAACATACTAATATAGCATTATTGATTAAAAAAAACTCATATCTGGGCAGGAAAATACTACAAAGTACTGATTATAGACTCCATAAAACACAGATAATAATGACAATAAAAATAATAATAACAACAACAACAAGAAGACATTGTCATCAATATTCCCCGCCACCAAGGATTCCCGTTTTCAAATGCATTCAGGGACATGACCGCGCACACAAAAAATATCATTCATTTAGAAAAAGTAGTTTCTGGAAAAAATAAATAAATAAATACATTTCTGCCCACCCATCCAGACAGAAGAGCCATTGCAATATCCCCTCTCCCCTCTCCCATAATAATAATAATAACAAGTATTTGACTCTAACGTGTCTTTGTCCCCCGCCACAAAATGTGAAATCGTGTCAAAATGAACAATTTCTCGGTGTGACCTTGCAAATGGCGCTAAGGTCACCGAAATGGACTGGCGCCGGGGTATCACCCTAATACACGTTGACATAAGATTTGAAGTAAATCTGTCGATTCGTTCTTGAGATATGTCGCTGACAAGGCTATCAGTGTGAAAATCCACAATCTCTCGGTGTGATCTTGAGAATGGCGCGAAGGTCACCAGAATCGACTGGCACCGGGGTGTCACACTAGAAAATGTTGACATGAAAGTTGAAGTAAATCCGTCAATTCGTTCTTGAGACATGTCGCTGACAAGGCTATCAGCATGAAAATCCACGATCTCTCGGTGTGACCTTGAGAATGGCGCGACGGTCACCAAAATTGACTGGCGCCGGGGTATCAGACTAATACATGTTGACATGAACTTTGAAGGAAATCCGTCAATTCGTTCTTGAGATATCTCGCTGACAAGGCTATCAGTGTGAAAATCCATAATCTCTCGGTGTGACCTTGAGAATGGCGCGAAGGTCACCGAAATCGACTGGCGCCGGGGTATCACCTTAATACATGTTGACATAAAATTTGCAGTTAATTCGTTGATTCATTGTTGCGATATCGCGGTGACAAGGCTATCAGTGTGAAAGTGCACAGTCTCTCGGTGTGACCTTGAGAATGGCGCGAAGGTCACCGAAATCGACTGGCGCCGGGGTATCACCTTAATACATGTTGACATAAAATTTGCAGTTAATTCGTTGATTCATTGTTGCGATATCGTGGTGACAAGGCTATCAGTGTGAAAGTGCACAATCTCTCGGTGTGACCTTGAGAATGGCGCGAAGGTCACCGAAATAGACTGGCGCCGGGGTATCAGACTAATACATGTTAAAATCAAATTTGAAGAAAATCCGTCAATTCGTTCTTGAGATATCTCGCTGACAAGGATTTGGGACGTACGGACGGACGGACGGTCGGTCGAGAATACCATGTCCCGCCGCTTCAATGATGATAATATTTGATAATAATTATAATAACTGATAATAATAATGATGCATAGCTATAAATGAAAAGGCACTTTGGACATGCATAGGTAACAGGACTCAGAACAAACAAACTGGTTCACTCCAACTTGCCCCAAGATCTTTTATTTTTTGGATAACGGACTTATATCAGCATTTTGCGTGGTAGGGCAGGGAGAATTAAAAAAAAAAAAAAAAAAAAAAAAAAAAAGAATTTACTTTTCCACACAGAATGTTATTTTTCGGGGACTACGGCATTTCTTCTGCCGTCAAGTAGTTAGGAGAGAGTAACACAAACCAAAAAAAAACATTGCTTAGAAATAAAAGTGCATATACTTCTGTGACAACCGTAGATAGTTTTATCATGTTTATGTTGGGAGAGAAACAAAAACAAAGAAGACCTACCATTTCATTTTATCAGTTTTACTAGTTCTGTATTTTTCATCCAGAACAAGAGGGAAACCGATTGTTAAAAACAATGAACATGTGAAGTGTGGAATATATACATGTATTGTCATGTATCGTAGCTCTTAAAACTTTGAACAGGCTCAAACAAAAAAAAAAACAAAAAAAAAAAACCACATTTCCGCTAGTTATCTTGTCACCCTTGTTATGCTAGTCTCGCTCAAAGCAGCGTAGCGTACCAAAGTGTGGTCGCTCTGCATACAGAGAAAATGGTGCTTGCTCAAGATGATGCGCCAAGTCAATCAGGAACAAGAATAGATGCAACCTAGTATATGGCTGGGCCGCCAAGTGCTGTCTGAGAATGTACACCCAAGAAAAGGGTGCGCATTGAAAATATTAAATATTAATCTGAAATGATAAACCTCCCTTCTCCCTCCTAAAAGGGCGCCCCCTTTTAAAATCGTTCTGGCGAGTAAAAAGCTGAAAAAAGTGGAGGTTTGAAATGTAATTCTTTCCCTTTCTCTGAATCCCATCTCCCATTTCAGCATTTTTCACATTTAAAACAGAAACCTCTTCCTGTCACACCCTACGAAACATCGGCGCAAAAGGACCAAATAATCCTCGGAGAAAATCCTAAGGACTTGATTTTTTAATTTAATTGACTACCTTTAATAAATGTAACTTGTCACTTTCGCCAACAGAAATACACCCAGGCAGCAGGCTAATCCCATAAAAGGCATAAAATAACGATAGCCTGAGAATCGTTCCTTTTTGGGCTCATCACCAGCATTCTTAAAATGCTCTGAAACCGGCGATTTTATTTGAGGCTGATGATATTCGCACATATAGCCTAAGTGTGGCCAATGCTGAATTTTTTTCTTGGCCACACTTAGCACTTATACCTGTGGCCAATGTAAAAATTTTCCCCTAGCCACAGCTTAAAAAAATAAGTTTGGCCAAGAAAAAATTGGCTTAGAACACACTTAAAATAAGTGTGGGCAATGGAGCAATGTGCATCTTCACCACACTTGTAAGTGCATCTAACGTGAATTTTCGTGCCATTTTAGGTGCAAATAGTCACTTTGTTTATTTTATTTCCCTCTTTTTATAATAATAAGATAATAATGATAATAATAATAAAAATTAAAGAAGTGATATTTCTCTGAAGCATTCCTTAGATATTCAGTGCAGATTTCAAATCAATCCATTGGAAAAAGAAGCAATGCATAAAAATAAAAAAAATCACTGAATTAAGAGAAAAACATCAAAAATTCCTAAGCAATAAAAGTATGTGGAGTTGAGCAGTAGGATTTAGCACATTCCTGTGAATTAGACACAATTTTTTTAATGTTTATTTGTTTTGTTTTTTTTTTTTGAGAAAATCAATGTCATGAACTGGGAAGTTCTGAATTCTGGGCGAGCTGGCATTCAATGACCGAAGCGTAATGCTCAATCCTGTCATATGGTATGTTGAACAACTTAACCTCTTCCACTTTGTTTACTTCCAGCACATTTTCTATATACTTTAGTTCCATTTTCATCCTTTATATTTTCAAAACATTCCCGCTTATGTTGTTTTTTTTTTTTTTTGTCTTTGTAATTTCCATATATTTTCAGCAAATTGTTCACCATTTTCTATTTCCCAGTTCTACTCCACGCATCGCTCCCTACACAGCAGTTTGCATCGCCTGTACCCGGGTTACCTGTGAAGGCGTCCGGATCGGGGTCCTTGTTACAGAAGTCTTCGTCGCAGCACAGGGGGTAGATGCCTGTGTTGTCGCCGCTGGAGGGGGCGCAGACAAACGGCCGGTCGGGGGGGTACAGATCCTTCTTCTTCAGGCACATACCGTACCCTGGAGTGTACTTGTTGCCCGACTTCTTCATGAAGACATAGCACAGGCCGTCCGTGACGCAGGTGGAGTTGGGACAATGCAGGCAGTGACACTGCAGAGCTGGAGCAGGAGAGATGGGAGGAAGAGGGATTTAAACAAATTTCAAACAAGTGGTGCCGGCACAACAAACCCCGCCCCTTGCACATACTTTCACCTACTAGTACAAAATTCAATAGGGATCTATTCTGAGTCAGTGACAATCCCTGTACC
This sequence comes from Gymnothorax reevesii, assembly GCA_029721435.1. Classification (NCBI taxonomy): domain Eukaryota; kingdom Metazoa; phylum Chordata; class Actinopteri; order Anguilliformes; family Muraenidae; genus Gymnothorax; species Gymnothorax reevesii. Next base: position 21,552,696 of record CM056577.1, on the reverse strand, counting down.
GAGTTTGTGGTGAATCTGGCCGTTAGTTTTACCGCTAGAGTGTTAACAAACAAACACAGACACAAACAAACGCACAAACAAGCCGTACTGAAAACAATACCCCTTCCCTCACCCTCTGGGTGGGGCAGGGTAATAATGATAATAATAATTTTTTTTTAAATATGCTTCATGGGGCTGGAGGCTATACCCTTCAGCCTTGATACACTGAATCAAAGGTGAGGGTGTTTGAGCCAGATTGAAAGGTCCTTTGGGTACAAAACCTGGACAAGGCGTGTATACCCACCAAGGCAAGTCCAGAAATGCAAAGTCAAGTTCCTAACCCAAGCAGTTTGAGAGAAATGGCCTGGGCAAAGTTTTAAAGGCGAAGGTCACTGACCCAAGGTCAAAGGTGATTCCAGTACGAAACCTCCACGAGGCACACCTACCGACCAAGGCAAGCGCACATAGGCAAAATAAAGTTCCGAACCAATGCGGTCCACATGATAGTTGCTAAAACAGCCATTTTTAAAAAGTGTTTTATATTAGAAATATATAGGTTTTCATGTAGATGACTCATTACCAAATCAGACACTGAAAACAACTTTGAAACGGTCTTCTCAAAATTTAATTTAAATTTTGTGATTTTTTTTTTGCTCCAGGACAAGGATCAAAGGTTATTTTTCCAAAGCTGACAACTCCTAAAAAATATTTAGCCATTTCCTGGTATTTACTGTATTGGTCGCCAAAGTATTTGGGACTGTAAGTCATTGCAGGAAATTTAAACACACAATTCCAGAGGCTCATTGTGAAATTTGTAATTTCTCAAGGAGGTCAGCAACACAAACATCATTTATGATACCAATTTTCAATTGCTTTGTTGTTCTGAGCATAATACATTTTGGAGATTATCAGAAAATGTAATTCCGTTACCATTTAATTCCGTTACCGCTGTCTCTTACTCATAAATGGCATCCTTCAAAATATCTGTGATTATAGAAGTCAATATAAACTTACCATGGCCTGGTCAACATCCTAGGCCACCAACTTAACCTTAAAACTACTGCCTATCATTTCCAGATTTCAGAGAAATTCTTGTCAAAGTAAAGGCAAAAAGAAAGGCATTTTTCCTGCTGTAATTCCGATACCAACACTTTCACCTTCATATAGCCTTCTACATACCCCAAACTTTGTGTTATACAGCTCAGTAGGTATGTCAATGGAACTGGTAAAAGCACAGGCAAGTTGCTACTGCATTGGAGTAATAGATGGCAGGTAAAAATGACATGAAAATGACTCTTGATCGTAATTCTGATACCGTGGAACTGCCCATATACAAAATAAAGTTCCTAACCCCAGCGGTTTGAGAGAAATGGCCCAGACAAAGTTTTAAAGGTGAAGGTCACTGAGCCAAGGTCAAAAGCCATTCGAGTACGAAACCTCAATGAGGCACGCCTACGACCAAGGCAAGTCCACATATGCAAAATAAAGTTGCTAACCAATACGGTTACAGAGAAACGGTCCAGACAAAATTTTCACTCCAGCCGCCCGTCTGCAGAGAGGACGACAATATCTCTCTGCCTCGGGGCTGAGGGGTAACAATAAGTGTCTGACCTCAGAACTGCCCGTTCCCATCGTTTGACCCCCTCCATTCCTTCACCATTACGCCCCACCAGTGCTATGCCCTGCCGTACCCGTTGCCATAAAGGCTCCAGCATCACAGAACGTGGCAGTTCACGGGGCGAAGGATTTCAAACTCTGGCGCCCGAATGCAGCCTTCTAGAAAAGAGTCTGGCGACTTTCCCTGCGAGCATTCATTTCCCTACCCGCAGCTGCCCACCACAGAGCTGCCAAACAAACACTCCCTTTTCAAGGAACCATTTCTAATTTCCCCAGAGTGGATTCAGGCTAAAACTACAGCCGCAGCAAAGAGCCAACAAATTTATGATGTCAGGATTGGTAACTTCAGTGTCCGTGTCCATTGGAGCAATGCTAACTCCCGAAAACTGTGGCCCCATCCATTTCATATCAGGAGGTCCAAATCTATAAAGACATATAAAAAAAAGTACATACCTCAGCCAGCACTATCTTTATTTATTTATTCCATCCATCCATTTTCTATACCCGCTTATTCCTCACTAGGGTCACGGGGCGGGCTGGAGCCTATCCCAGCTGACTACGGGCAAAGGCAGAGACTCACCCTGAACAGCTTGCCAATCTATTTATTTATTTATATATATATATATATATATATATATATATATATATATATATATATACATACATTTTTTTTTTTTTTTTACATTTTCTGCAATGTTGACCTTTAGATTTGACCTTCACCAGTGAAAATCTAGTCATCTCTCTGTTGTCAAATAACCTTCCCGTCGAGTTTCATCAAAATCAGTCCATTAATGTATCCGTAATCCTTCATTCAAATGGAAGGACAGACTAATGAATCAGTCGCATTGACTCAAAGCTTGGCAAAATTAATCGCACCAAAACTAGTTTTGAAAAATGGCCTATACCTTCGCTGAACTTCGATCCACTTTCGCAAAAAAAGTGTGTAAAGTTTAGGGGGGATTTGAAATGAAAGCTGCACAGCAGGTACAAGCATGCAAGTAAACAATCTGATCTGACCATTACGCCATGTTATGTAAAAACATTTTAGCCAGCAAAAAACAAAAAAAAGCATAACCTCCATCGAAAGACAATAAATTAATCCTCAGATAGGAAAATGTATGAATGGAATTCTATTTAGAGTTGATTTGGGCAAAATAACAGTGTCAATATTTTGTTGTAAATTATTCAGCATGCAAGTGTTACTTAACAAAGTCTATGTAGCAGATTCTTCAACATTTACAAACATGGAGTACAGAAGCTGCTGACAGTTGGCGGTCCCAGTATAAAACAAAATATCTAATAATGCGTAATTTCCATTCCACCGCTCAGACCATCAATTGAAAAAGAAAGATAGAAACTAGAGTCGAAAGTCGACCATTTTTCCCTACATCAAAGGGACTAGTGTGGAGGGTTGACAGTGCAGTTGATTGCTTTATAATTGCTGTAAGTTTTGAGGACCAATAAAAAAAAAAAAAAGCAGTAGATCCTGCGGTAAACCACAGTCAAAGGAAAAAACGGTGAGAGTTTAGGACGTCCACAGGTCACGCTGGAGGACTGCGTCGCAGCTTCATGTTAACTCAGGCCACTGAAGACCAGCGGAAATAATTCAGGAGACAGCTGGGGAGTGCGCTCCGAAGAGTCGACGGGTGTGATGGGATGTGAAGTAAAATAATAATACAGAGAAGAGCACGCCATCACGACATGGGGCCAACCGTCACGCAACCAGCAGGGCAGCGACACCAGTCACTTACAATAAAAATATTTCAGTGGACGCTGCATGTCTTTCAGGGATGTTTTTTTTTTTTTTTTTTCCTTTTTTGAGGTTATGTCTCCATGATTGTTTGAGTCCTGCCAGAGAGCCTCCTGCTCGGCAAGCATTTCCAGGACACAGTCCTCAGAGCCCTGGCCCCGCACCTCTGCATACTCACATTCAGTACGGCCTTGGGGCGCCCCAGTGGCTCATCAGTCTATGCGCGCGCACCATAAAGGCTGTGTCCTTCTCGCGGCGACCCGGTTCAATTCTGACTTGGGTCATTTGCCGCATGTCTTCCCCATTCTTCTCCCCAACTTTCTTGTCTCTCTCAAAAAACTTAAAAAAAATAAAAAACAGTACGGCTCCCCACAAATCCAGACCAGCAAGTCATAACCTCACGCATTTATCACCATGAAGTGTTCAAAAAACTGAAAGAATTCAAAGGGTTTACAGCATCTGAATGGAGATCAATGGTTCTGTGATACAATTAATAAATAAAAAAAAAATAATAAAAAAAATGTCCAGTCTTCTATTCAAAAAAAAAAAAAATAAAAAAAAATGATCAGAAGTTACTTTAGCGTCTGCGAAAGGGGTCTTCCTGATGCAATAACAGTAAACACACACAGGGTGAAAATCCTCTCGCCCCACATGCTGGTGTCTAACAGACCCCCCCAGCGAGGAAGCTCCCAGTCCCAGGGGGCCCTCTAATCCCGTTTCCAAAGCAGGGACAACAATCAAGACAAAACCAGCGTCTTAAGACCTTACGAAGGTCTAGACAGACCTCAGCAGCTTGGCAGCCATGTAAAAAAAAAATAAAGAATTGTTCCCTTTTGGGGAAACAGGGGAAGAATAATCCCTGCTGTACCAGATTTGAGGGAGACGGGGGGCAGATAAACCTTTGAGGCGAATTTCCGTCGTTTCATCTGAATCAGCCTTCAGTCTCCCAGCAAGGGCCTTGCAACCAGGGACTGGAAGGGGCATGTTTCAACAAGCCAGTGCCACCCCCTCCCAAGGAAAAAAAAAAAAACCTCGCTCACGAAACAAAGAACAGCCATGGCCTTAACCCCGGATTGAGACATAGATCAGCTGGGATTCGGGCGAGGGAGGGGGAGAATTCACTGGCAGAGATGAGAAGTCCTGATGCGCTTGCTAAGAAGCCTCCAGATGAGTGCCTCGGGGCTTCAGAGAACTCTGATGTGATTACACTACTGCAGAGCTGACAAGGGCAGCCATTAGGGTTCAGAAAGTGCTTCGGCAGAAAAGTCTGCAAACTGGGTCGCTGAGACTTGAGTGCTCACATTAGGCACTCAGTAGCCACCGTAATGGTGAAGAATGATCTAGCATGCGATCTCTGAGTCCACGCGTGAAAACCTTTGAGTCTGTGGCAGTGAATTGGTAGAGGAGGGGCTTGCGTGATGACCCCGGACAGAACCAGCACTTGAGGATCGGTCCATCTTTCCCAGAACAGAGGCAAAGGAAGAATTCACCAGATATTCTCTCGGTCCCAAGACTGTCTCAGGTTAGACAGGGGGAGCTGATCCAGCCAATCTCTGCCCATCTGCCTCAAACGCCCATCAGAAGCAAACAGAAAAACCTTCCTGATCTGTCCATGCTTTTTCTACGCAATAGGGCTGCCAATTTTGCTCAAAATGTGAATTTGAATATTATATTTCCTTTATCACAAGGAAAAAAAAAATTCATACAACGTTCGATTTTTAGCAACAGTTTAACATGAACTTGCAGCGCAGTACACAAATTTCAGCACTAGGTAATTATCAATATAAACAATTAGGTGCATTTTCTGCCAAACATAACCAATCTGGCAATGGCGGATCCCCCCGGCTGTGGGTTGTGTAACCTACAGGTTGTGTGGACAGACGGATGGACCGAAACCCCCAAGAGGCACAACTAGACCATAAGGAGAAGCTCCATACCAAATTTGGTGTTTGTAAGTGGTATAGTTTTCGAGTTCTGGTCCGGAAACTATTTTATTACAGACGGACGGACGGACGACAGACGGACTGACGGACGAACGGACGGACACACTGATCGCTATATTCCCCCGCATTATATGCCGGGGGGACAATAATGTCATACTTCAGACTACATTAAGTACAATTAAACGGAATAGAATAACACTCTCTGTGGAGAGTTTTGAATTAAGTCGTTCCACCAGTATAACGGTTATTTAACATAACTTTCATTTATAGCGGTCAGCCCTTAGATCAGGGGTGTCAAACTGACCCATAAACGGGCCAAGAGGCAGCAGGTCTTCAATCCTATCAAGCAGAAGCTCACCTGAAAGCACTGATTTAATCAACTGATCTAGGCCTGCACAACTGATTAGTTGTATCAGGTGTGCTTCTGCATTGTTGGAGTGAAAACCTGCAGCCTCTTGGCCCTTTTACGGGTCAGTTTGACACCCCTGCCTTAAATGAACCTGAAACGGAGATGCATTTTTTCCATGACTTAAACTTATGAGCACTCAAAGAAAGACTGAAATTCCACAGAGTTTTATCAGAGATCACTCATCGAGACATAAAATATTAAACAAAAATACTTTTTCCCAGCTTGTTTGTGCTTTAGTTGTAAAAACAAAGAACAATCAAATACAGCCCCTTTGGAAAAAATAAGTTCTGTTAATGTGATTAGCACCGTAAAATGTGCAAAGCTAAGCATACAACAAAGAAATTTAAGTAGTAGCTAATGTCCGTAATCTAGCGAAGGAGACTGGATAATGTCACATTACCTACCTAGCTTTTAAAATATGAGAAAACAATTATTGAGGTAGTTTTTTCAGTACAAGTATTTTGAAGTAATCTAACGCTTGAGACATGTTGACTTATCACTGCCATTAGGGACCACTGAACAACTCTACTACGAATACCTGCAAATGTTCTCCATTGGGTTATTTTTAGAATCTTTGGTTTTGACATTGTGCCGAGAGGATATTGCCCTTAATCACCCAGATATGTGTAAAGGAAGCAGGAACAAAGACAGTTAAGAAAGCTACACGTGCACCACCGCTAAGGCTTGTAGAGATAATGCGCAATATAAATCAGGCAGTAATTTGATAACATCAAAAAAAAAAAATAAAAAAAAAAAAGAATAGAAGTTATTGTGTTGAAATACACCCTTTAAAGTCAGAATTCAAATGAAATTTGAATTTGAAAGAAATAGTCATGCTTTGTGGACAAAAAAGCAGGAGCTAGTCATAGGAGTAGGGAACCCTGAGATCAATAAAGGTAAAAAGCCCAGGAGACCGAGAACAGACACACGTAATGGGACCTAAGGACATACCTCATACAAAATATCTTCATTTAAAGGCTTCCTGAAAAGTGTCCTTCCTTAATAATCCATGACAAAGACAGCCACCTGCACCTAGGCAGGGATTGTAAAGAGACCTCGGCTGAATAACACGCGATGGCAGTGGCCTCGATCGACCTTGTCGTTCAGAGCACATTCTTTGCCCCAGCAAACACCCCTCTACTGTGGGGTAAAGCTCACATGATCCCATCATCTCGGTGACCTGTAACCTCAGCTCTCCAGGATGGCAGTGGTAAATCATTCACCCGTCAGGACAGACGGGAGCTGTTGAGCATTTGAGAACCTTTCAAGGGCCCCGCCGGTAAAAACGGACAATTCTGTCCCGTCTCGCATAAGGAGGGCGATCTGGCCTCAGTGTATCAGCTGAACCATCAAGAAAGCGAACGTCTTCATGGCACCAAAACGATTTCTGTTCATGAAAGTCTACCAGGATTCAATGAAGAGCCACAAGGCCAACAGAAAAGCAGAAAAATTAATGAAGACAGAGCCTCAGAATTTCTACACAAAAGCTCTGTGTTCAGGCAGCTTATTCACAGGAAGTCTATATATGGGACTCGTTTAGCTCTGCGGGATTCTGAAATAACAAAGTATCCACCTTATTCCCACGTCTCATGATCCCTTGCGCGAATTCTGGGCGTACTTTCCACTGCATCCTGTCACTGAGCTGTTTACAATGGTAGCGGCTCACGCGAATCCTCTTTTTTTAAGCGATTGGAAAATAATATATGAGGGAACTACACCTTGTAGCCCTCAGATGGGATAAAGATGCGGTACCGCAGCCTCCTACTATCGAAGAATGGGAGAACGACCAGAGGCAGTGGCCACACTAGCGCATTTGGCTACATTAGCGACTCTGTTGGCACAGACTGCATAGCTATGAACAATCTACAAAGCTCCGAAGCGTATGCAGGTATTTCCACAGCAACAAGGTCAGTCGCGTTTCGTTAAAGGAGGTAATATACGACCTTATGTACCTTAAAACAGACAAGTACTGTCTGAGAATATTTATGAAGGAAACACTATATTTCAGCAGTAAATAGTACTCTACATATGAAACATAATGAATTTTTATCCAGAGTAAATTAAGCCATCCGACCGTGAGAGCCGAATTCACTCTACTCCAGCCAATTACATTATACGATATTAAGTTGCTAGCTAATCCAATACTATAACGTAAAACATGGTGAATCCATTTTTCCCACACTTTAATGAAATGAGGTTTGGAGTGCAAGTCTATTGTTTGGAACAGAGTAGGCCATTTTCAAATTGTAGTAGACTATTGCTACTTCCACAGCCTCATCTTAAACTGTACAGGTGAAACGTTAGGTACACTGACTGGCATGACCAGACGAATACAACAATTTACTGTCCTCCCTATACGTGAATTCATACCTCTCCTGGCACTGCTGTCAAAATGCTTCTGAGGACCCGGCGTCTCCTTGTGGCGGTCTGTCTCAGCCTTGCCATAAAGTAGGAATCGTTGTTTGTCAACATTAAGTGACAACAATTAAGTGACCACCAAATGTTTTTCGGAAGTCTTTTCAAATTCAGGTTTTTCAGCCAAATTCTGCCTTCCTCTTCTGTAGGTAGGCGATGGCAACTGTTTCGCTGAACACAAGGACAATCCCCTATGTTCTGGGTGCGGATTCAAAACACTGTTGATCAAACCATAAATTTAGCTTCCTCTGGTTGTTAGTTCAGCCTCGAACAGCAGAATAGATGCCGGAACTCTGAAGGGACATTAAGAGAAGCAAGTGAAATTGTCCAAAAAAAAAAAAACCCAGCTGTAATCGCTTAGTTCACCGATAGAAACGCCACTGTTCTTGACTAGCCACACTGCTTCTGCTGGAAGTTGCACCCATTGTCATACCTACAGTAGAGCCCTCATGAATAAGGTGGATACAGGGGCACCTAATGGGTGTGTTAAGGGCAGGGGGTGGGAATCACACACTGAGCACAAATCAGAGGAACAGAAAAACAACACAAAAGTCAGAGGTCAGTCAAGTACACAGAGCAGAGGTACAGGTGCACAGCACACAGAGCAGAGGTACAGGTGTACAGCACACAGAGCAGAGGTACAGGTGCACAGCACACAGAGCAGAGGTACAGGTGCACAGCACACAGAGCAGAGATACAGGTGTACAGCACACAGAGCAGAGGTACAGGTGCACAGCACACAGAGCAGAGGTACAGGTGCACAGCACACAGAGCAGAGGTACAGGTGTACAGCACACAGAGCAGAGGTACAGGTGTACGGCACACAGAGCAGAGGTACAGGTGTACGGCACACAGAGCAGAGGTACAGGTGTACGGCACACAGAGCAGAGGTACAGGTGTACGGCACACAGAGCAGAGGTACAGGTGTACGGCACACAGAGCAGAGGTACAGGTGTACGGCACACAGAGCAGAGGTACAGGCGTACGGCACACAGAGCAGAGGTACAGGCGTACGGCACACAGAGCAGAGGTACAGGCGTACGGCACACAGAGCAGAGGTACAGGCGTACGGCACACAGAGCAGAGGTACAGGCGTACGGCACACAGAGCAGAGGTACAGGCGTACGGCACACAGAGCAGAGGTACAGGTGTACGGCACACAGAGCAGAGGTACAGGTGTACGGCACACAGAGCAGAGGTACAGGTGTACGGCACACAGAGCAGAGGTACAGGTGTACGGCACACAGAGCAGAGGTACAGGTGTACGGCACACAGAGCAGAGGTACAGGTGTACGGCACACAGAGTAGAGATACAGGTGTACAGCACACAGAGTAGAGATACAGGTGTACAGCACACAGAGCAGAGGTACAGGTGTACAGCACACAGAGCAGAGGTACAGGTGTACAGCACACAGAGCAGAGGTACAGGTGTACGGCACACAGAGCAGAGGTACAGGTGTACAGCACACAGAGCAGAGGTACAGGTGTATAGCACACAGAGCAGAGATACAGGTGTACGGCACACAGAGCAGAGGTACACAGAGCAGAGGTACAGGTGAACAGCACACAGAGCAGAGGTACAGGTGTACAGCACACAGAGCAGAGGTACAGGTGTACAGAACACAGAGCAGAGGTACAGGTGTACAGCACACAGAGCAGAGGTACAGGTGTACAGCACACAGAGCAGAGGTACAGGTGTACAGCACACAGAGCAGAGGTACAGGTGTACGGCACACAGAGCAGAGGTACAGGTGTACAGCACACAGAGCAGAGGTACAGGTGTACAGCACACAGAGCAGAGGTACAGGTGTACAGCACACAGAGCAGAGGTACAGGTGTACAGCACACAGAGCAGAGGTACAGGTGTACGGCACACAGAGCAGAGGTACAGGTGTACAGCACACAGAGCAGAGCTACAGGTGTACAGCACACAGAGCAGAGCTACAGGTGTACAGCACACAGAGCAGAGGTACAGGTGTACAGCACACAGAGCAGAGGTACAGGTGTACAGCACACAGAGCAGAGGTACAGGTGTACAGCACACAGAGGTACAGGTAGCCACACATACACCACACACACAGTTACACCCGCGCAAACTTACTTAGACAATCGCAGGTGAAAAACTACCTGCTACAGCGAAGGTTAAAATTCATTTTTTCGTCTCCGCCGTGGTTTGAGAGCACAGAGCAGTTTACCTCGAAGAGGCACGCTCTTCCATTGAAGCTAAATGTTTATTTAGTTTTTAATTAAACGTCAAGAGCCTCTTTCATTTTCCGTCACCTTGCACATGTTTTTGAAAGGGGCCAGGCTGCACGGCGAAGTAGCACAATAAAGAACGCATTTTCGCATCCACTCCATTCACATCCAATTCACAAACATCAATGCGAGAAAAAACAGCTTTTCATTCGCCGTCCTTTGATTCACAGCACGCAGGCACAACACTGTAATAATGGCCGCATAAAGGAGGCACAGATCAATGGACCGGCGATGATCTAGCGTCTGCTCGCTCAAGAACTCGGGTGGGTCACTGGGCACTTGCAGGCATTTTGGGGGGTGATATTTGGAGATTTGATAGGCAGACGGATATCGTCTCCTCTTCGAAAACAGAGGGCACCCCACCACCCACATGAGCGCCCCTCAAAGACGCGCGCACAGAGACACCCCCCCCGCAGACCTCCGCACACAAGACCTTCCTGCAAGTTTTGCCAATGGATATTCTCAAGGCTTATTAAAATAACATATAGATGTGCTGCTTGCTCTCAAACAAAGACAGCATGGCTGAGCAGACCATTAAGTGCAATACTTGACATTACTACCCTTTCCTAAAGCATCAGACTTAATAAAGACACTTTAGAGGCGCAGTGACTCAGAAAACTCACCATTAGATGACAATGCATTCAACACTTGTACGCCCGACAATACTGCCAGAAGCTCAAAGACTTAAACTTTACAGCCATGAAAACCATAAGTTTATATCTACATAAGAAGCTAAGGCCACAGGACTCAAAGCTGAGGACATTTCAGAAGCAGGCAAACACTCATTACTTTGTTTACAGCTGGGCCTACAGAATGGGGCAATTCCATTTTTCAGAAGCTCAGAAGCCAAAGATTCTTTTCCAGACATTGGAGAAAAGAGCGCTTGAAATGAACAGAACAGATGTTCAGCTTTGTAAAGTTGTTTTGGTGGTGATGATGTGGTGAAGGTAGCTGTGGTGCATTGATGAGGACATCCACCGCATCCAGACGCGTCATCCAGGAATACAATTACTCAAAAAAATTACAGGATAATAATGTCAATGCGGATGAATTTCGAAAGCGCCATCTTCAGAGCACATCCGTCATAGTTGCATACCTCATATATAATCAAGGTACAATCCAATGAATAGCGACACAGAGACATAACAACATGGCGGTAGGAATGTTATTTGAAAGCATTTACTGCCCAGAAAGCCCCAGCAAAAACTCAAGTTCCCACAGGAAACCTTGACACAACCGTATACTGTGCGTTAGAAGCGATCAGCCGCGTCAACACAAATTTTTGAGGCCGATTTGCCGGCCAGTTTCACAGATGTTGTTCACCAGCGCTATCCGGGCTGGCTCCAGTGCAGGTCAAAAATAGCCCATTCAAGGGAAACTTTATCATAAAAATGCTAAATAAAGAATTAATATACACTCGGTAGGCATTTTATCTTTGTTTAATTGCCTCCCTGTGTGCAGAAAAAGCGTTTGTGCAGACGCTCTGCAATTTGAACAACCCTCAAATGTTTTTAGATGTCACTGCACCCACACAATTCAGTGCTGATATGTTCATCCCCAAGCCACAACAAAGTCAACGGGCCACATCACAGCAAGCTTGGTGCCTACTGCTTACACAGTCTACGGTTGGTTAAAAAGTTAAAGTTCAAAAACAGCCACCAAGGGTGGCCTGCCCCTCTACTTCCTCTATTGACAAGCAGACAGTCTTATGACTCATGACTGACTGTTCACCCTCCTCACAGCCGCCTCTCTGCTCATGCGACACGTGCTCGGCACGGGCGGGGCCGACTCCCGCAGGCAGACATAAACAGACATTCCCCCCGCCCCCTCCCCCTCCTGCCCTAACAGCAGCTTTCTTTAAACAGTAACCAGCTGCCCCGGTCCAACGAGGACAAAACAGCCTCTAACTAATTAGCCGCCTGGTCCCTTTTCTGACTGGTTTCTCTTGGATTTACACCAGGGCTTGGTTCCGAGGAGTCAGCATGAGGATCATTCTCCCTGTCTCTGCTGCAGGGGTAATGGAAATGTCATACTTCCCCCTAGTCAAAACACTGCAAAGCTACATCGCGGCAGGAAGACAGCAATTAAGCTCTCAAAAAAATCCCCCTAGCCAAAACAAGCGATTGACTGCGGTACCTGTGAAAACGTCAAACCAAACATAACGGCTTAACTGAACCGCGTACCCTCTCATATTCTGCACACGACTTAAGCAGCGCTGCAGAGCCTTAATTTTTTTTACACAGGAGATACCGGAGAATCGCAGCGGTAAATTAAGCTTGCCTGCCCACCAGCACCGGGAGCGCATGTCCCGGGCGAGTCCGATTTGAGCTCGCTGCCAGCCCCAAGAGGCCAGAGACTTCCTGAATATTAAACGGGCTGCGGTAAAGTCCATCCGTCTGGTATGAGAGGGCACTTAAAAGTCAGAGCACGCCATAACAAATTGGAGAGCAAGTTTAGCGAAATGCCGCATTCCGATAACACAATTGGGGGCCGCCAAGCCAATGCTGACATGGAGATTAAAAAAAAAATGTATTCTGATTGGTCATTATAAGTGGGAAACTCATTGTAATAAATTGCTAAACTGTAAAAATGTAAATAATTATGTATACATGTATAATACATTGAAATAATTACATTGAAACTAATGAAAACTATTGTTGTCATTCCGTGACAATTTGCCTCTTGTAATTCCGTGACATTTACTTTTTGAAATTTCTTGCCCATAAAGCAGGGTTAAAGTCAATATTTGTTTCTATAACTTACAGTATTATCAAAAAACACCTTAAATATGAACATAATGACGTTTCATCACTTAACTAATGATAGGAACATCACTTTCTGGATAGTTAAACACAACATTAAAAAAACCACGTCAATTTTGTGTAATTCCGTGACGGAGTAGTTTTTGCTTGTTTCTTCTATGAAAATTTCTCAAAAAAATGTATTTTCACTTAATAATATTAAAGAACAAGTTAATACCTTCAATATGACATATCATACTTGATTTTATCTAATTTAGTTGTAGAGTTACAACCCAAAATGTAATGGGACTGTAATTCCGTGACAGCTTGGCGGCCCCCAATTACCCTGGCCGCCAGACGCCCAGAGCCAAAAAATCAACATGTCCAACTCTAACTGCCACTCAGCTACGAACGATAAAGGAATGCAGTCTCTGTCCCATCCCATTATGAAGAAACAAAAATACAGGGCCTTGCATAATAGAAAAGAAAAAAAAAATTTTTTATTTAAATAAATAAATAAATACAGAAATATTATATGCAGGTATATTTATTCATTTCATAGAATGCAAGTAGATTCATAGGGCCCCTCCCCCCAGTCCTTAATTGTAGAATTTTCATATAATATCTCCAAGGGAACAAACAAAACCTCACACTCACAGTTATATTTATTCTCGTTCTCGAATTCTCTATTATCGCACACAGATGGCAGGCGTCCAATGAAATGCACGCTCCTCCCACCTGCGGTCGGTGAACGTAGAGTCGACAGGTCATAATGAGGTCAACTACACCTCCTCCTACTAACAAGAATCAGTACCTAAATATAGGGTTCTTTTCTACATAAGGACAAGCGCTACCGCGACTGCGACAGGCTTTTAGAACAGTGCCGTTGTATTGTATATCAGGGCCTGAGGCCGGTTGCACCAAACGCGTCGTAAGACACCAAACTTAGGACAGCGCTGAGACACGTCGTAACTGCCGTTTCTCCAAAAACTCTTATGCGTGTCGCAAAATCCATATCTTAAGATAAGTCTTAGGACATGTCCTACATGACATGCACAATCATCCCTAGCCGTGAAGTCCTGACTGGTGTCTCCAACTTTAGGAAGGTCAAATATGAGTGGCAAATAATCAATTTTGGGTGGTGTAATGTATGCATCCGCAGTTTATATGATATATAGAATAATATATAAATAAACATTAGTGTCATAGAATGAACAGAACTAAGACTGCTACATGTAACACACACAAAAGCAAAGAGGTGGTTTTTCTCCGAGGTATTAAAAAAAAAAAAAAAAAAAAAAAAAAAAACAGCATCCCAGTGCAGTTTTGAATGAACGACCCAGAAAGTGCCAAACATCAGAGGGCATGTGAAATTCTTCTAGAAAAAACTTGACTGACATCAGTATACTGAATGGAGCTACAAGAGGGCTACAAAATCATGTCTGTTTAACCAATTAGGCTACTCTAAGCCTGTCCCCATTTACTTTGCTCAATCAGTAATGAAACAGTAGATTTACTTATTTAATAAGTTGAATGAGTAAATACTCCAATTTATCAAGATAGCATGATTGATTATCCCATTTTGAAAATGAATGGCCATAGATCGGCAGTTAAGCAAGAGCGTGATTGCACGATTATTTTGTGGGCCATTTGGCCATTTCGTGCGATTGCGATAATTTAAATCTCATTGTCCGGTTTCTTTTGTTATACAGAGTGTTTTCCAGCTTGTGTACTTTTTATATGCCTAAAATCCACGGCGATCTGAAAATGAATCTCTTTGCTTAATTAATCTGAAATCTCCTAAAAATGCTACAATGAGAGATGAAATTCACAGTTGGGATGTGGCAATGTTAAACCACGATTTTTTTAAAGGTAGTTGCTATGGGAACGGCAGTTTTTCAATGCATTTCAATGGGGAGAGGAAGGGTGTCCCCATTTCAAGCCCTGCCCTTACCTCACCCTGACCCTAACCTCTAACCATAACCCTCACCCCAACCCCTAACCACAACCCTCACCCCAACCCCTAACCATAACCCTCACCCCAACCCCTAACCATAACCCTCACCCCAACCCCTAACTATAACCCTCACCCCAACCCCTAACCATAACCCTAACCCCAACCCCTAACCCTTCCCCTAACCTTAACACCAACCCCTAACCTTAATCCCGAATCCTTATCCTAATCCCTTGAAATCGACTGCCGTACCAATAAAAGCTGCAGTGTCTCTAGTGTTAGATATGCTCCATGACAAAATTTCAAACGTATATACTGATATTGTGGCAATTTCAAAGAATCAACAACATTAACCCAAACTGCCTCCCAGTCTAAGTTTTGTTCCAATCCTGATAACCCCATCCCAAGCTTTCA